>JAWZYU010000006.1:97222590-98422590 GCA_038380435.1 Ryuthela nishihirai
GGGGGTGGCTCAGTCAGTAGTGCAACAGGCTTGTAATCTGCAGTTCCCAGGTTTGAGTCCCTGCTTGGCCAGCATTGAGAATTATCTCTGCAAAACTCCCTGCCCTTGGTCAGTAGGGGACACCAATAGGTTTGGAAAAGCTGATGTCTGTCAGATGGGATGTTAAGCCATGGCCTTGTGTGTGGGAGATTCACACCCTGTGCACATTAAAGAACATGCTGGATGGCCTTGACGGAAGGCTACCATCTGTCACCTAACAGCTTTTTCAGTGGGTTCCCTCCCCCAACCTTCTCTGAGCCTTTAGGGTCCTTGCGACCTGGTCATTTAGCCCCATGTGTGCAAAAAAGTGCCGCTCAGAAATAAAAAAGCCCAACTCAGTGAATGACTCCCAAAAATGAATAAATCATGATAACTAATAGCATACCAGAGTATCCAGTATTCAAAATGTATGACACTTGTGAATGTTGTTCATTCACCATGACACAGAAATGGGAACTGAATTCACAAACTGCTATTCATCTTCCACTTGTCTCTACCCCAGCACCACTGCAATTATTCTCATTGATGTGCAGGTGTGACATGTGGGTTTGCATAATCATAGCCCAGTTTCTGTGAGTTGGTTTGCAATGCTGCTTTTGTGACAGGGCGACATATTTCTCAGGTTGTTACTCTTAATCCCACATAATGCTACAAATGTGTTTACTGCCATCTGTCAGCAGATTCAACAGCCTTCACATCTCTTTGTATGTCTAGAGGTTCTAATTCCTGGTTAATAATTCTTAGTGCTTTCTTTTATCCCCTGTTGCCAACACTGATTAATGCTCTTTGCATTCTGGCCAACATGGTGGCTTACCAGAGTTTGACCATTAAACTTTTCTCAGTTGCATTCAGCTCAGTGTGCTGTTTCTTTATATATTGTAGCATTCCATGAGCATTACTGCTGCTTTATGGCTTGGAATCAAATGTAATGTTTAATATTGACAATTTTCATCTGAGAAATATCTGCTGAATTGCACATGCTTCTACTTGTGTTTTGTTTTAACATCTGTCCTTTTGCTGTGCACATTTTATTACATACACTGGCTTCCATAAATTAAGGAACAAACTGAAAGCCCAGTTTTTCTTGAAGATCTGTTTGATCTGTTGATGTGAATCATAGGATAGGTGTATATAAACACTGTGCATAAGAATAACAGTTAAAAAATGGAATAACACTTTTATTTTCCAAAATTATATGTGAATGCAGATACATGGTAAAAAGGTGAAGGTTAACTGAGATAGCCCAAATGGTTTAATATAAAGTGTGATCACCTCTTACTGCTATGTAGGATTTGCAGCAATACATCATGCTGTTGATAAGACTGTCTAGCAACACTCTTGGTACTAATCTCCATTGCTCCTCCAAAGCAGATCTAAGCTCTTGGTAATTTGCAGGAGAGGGATTCAGGGGAGCATCCCACAATGTTCCATAGGCTTTTGGTCAGGACACAGGGCTGACCACTTCATACAGTTAACAGTGCTATTCTCCTAATAGTAATTGACAAAGCGACATTGTTGCTGGAGGCGTTATCATCCTGTAGGATGAAGGTATCAATTACACTGGTTTACAAGGTTTTTATAACATGAACAATTGTAGTGCCTTTAGCTATTTTTCAGGTGATGATTTCAGATCTGGCCTTAAAAAATGGCTAGCATGTCATGTTTTTATGTTATTGGTCATTTTGACTCCTATTAAGATCTTCCTATACCAACACCTCCAGGCAACTGGGAGGTTACTAGATATTTGAGTTTTTGTGGCTGGCAATACTGATTGCCAAGTGGGAAAAAACATGTAACAATAACCTAACCTCAGACTGCCATTCTTGTAGTTTTCATTGTAGAAGAAACGTGTTGTACGTTGAAGAGTGAATTTTGGCATTTAAATGGCACAAAGGCAGCGTCACGGATGTGTTAGTGTGCCAGATAAGTTTTGTTATGTGTGTGGAAATTATATTTTAAAATCCCAGGGTCGTTCATTGACAAAGATTGTGAAGAAAGCCATAACTTGTATTTTGGATGTCATGTTGGAGAATAGGACAAAATATGGGCTCAACATGTACGCTGCATTTTGTGATTTGTTGGCCTGAGTGAATGGTTGAAGGGTAAGATAAAATCCATGCCCTTTGCAGTTCCAATGGTTTGGCATGAGCCAACTAGTCACTTGCATGATTGCTATTTTTGTTTAACTAAAGTGTTGGGTTTTTCAGAAAAGAACAAAAGCAAAATACAATATCCAAATGTACCTTCAGCCATAAGGCCAGTTCCTCATGGAGAAGATCTTCTTATACCAACACTTCCAACCAATGGGAGGAGATGGATTCACATTCATCAGAGGAAGACTTTGACGCACATACAGATCCTGATCCTACATACACCCCTAAAAAGTTTGATGAGCCTCATCTAATTCAGCAAAATGAATTAAATGATCTTGTGTGAGACCTAAGACTTTCCAAACAACAAGCTGAGGTTTTAGGTTCAAGACTTCAAGAGTGGAATCTTCAGCCCAGGATACCAGAGTTTTTCTGTTTAGAAAGAGAAATTTGGCTTTATCTACTTATTATGAGATGTAAGATGGTTTGTGTTTCTGTACAGATATTTCAGGGTTGATGGAAGAAATTGGAACTACTTAACAGATTCATCAAAATTCAGTTTAAAACCTGTCCTTTTGCATAAAGGAAACCAAAAACCTTCCATTCCAGTGACACATGCTGTGGGGTGAAGGAAACTTATGAAAACATGGGAAAAATACTCACTGCTATAAAATACCAGTTTAAGTGGACAATTTGTGGTGACCTGAAAGTCATATCTCACTTGCTTGGGCTTCAAGGAGGTTTCACAAAATTTTGTTGTTTTCAGTGTTTGTGGGAGTAGGGCCAGAAAGGAACACTACAAAAGATTGTCCCAAAAGAGATGTTTTTATTCCTGGAAAGAGTAATGTGAGGTATAAGCCTCTAGTTGACCCCTCTGATATTCTACTCCCACCATTACACATCAAACTGGGGCTTATGAAAAACTTTGTAAAGGCTATGGACAAAACTGGTAAAGGTTTTTTGCACTTGAAGGAAAAATTTCCAAAACTAAGTGATGCCAAACTTAAAGAAGGAATCTTTGTTGGTCCTCAGATCAGTAAGCTACTGAATGATACTGTCTTCGAAGAAAAACTGAATATGAAGGAGCGCGCTTCATGGAAATCCTTCACATCTGTGGTTCCAGGGTTTTCTTGGGAATCGCAAAGAGGAAAACTATCATCAGCTCATTCAAGATTTTCTCAAAAACTATGAAAATCTTGGCTGCCAAATGTCTTTGAAGATCCATTTCTGGCATTCACATCTCAACTTCTTTCCCAAGAATTTAGGAGTTGTCATTGATGAGCAAGGGGAAAGATTTCACCAGGATATCCAAACCATGAAGGAGAGATACCAAGGCAAGTGGGAGCCAGCAATGATGGGTGACTACTGCAGGTTCTTGCAGAAGGAAGATACCTCAGCACATAAAAGGCAAAAATGATCTTCTTGTAAGTATGAAAGATGTGAAGGCATGATATCATATTACCTGTGTTTTCTTATTTTGCATTTCAATATTAATTCATTTGTTATTTTGTATTCAGTGGTCTAAAACTATGATTTTTCAATTTTTTTTCACTGTAATCATATAATTAATTATTGAGTGTTAAGTTTTAATTTAATAAAATAGTTACATTTATTTTCATTTTGCAGATATGCATATTCATTGAAATTTGAAATACATCAATCCATAATTTTTAAAAAAAATGTAGATGCTGCAGATTTTTCATAGTCATATTTGAATTCAACACCCTAAAATTAGTTAAAAATATCCTATTTAGCCAATGTTATAAAAAAAAAAAAGTTTCAATTTGCTGTCTAGTGTTATTTTATCCTCATATGGTCACACAAAATGACTCAAGATTTCATCCCTGTACCTGTGATGTAACCTGTTGGCAGAACATACTGATCTGTGTGGCTGCCAAAAGATATTCCTTCCCAACCATGACACTTACCACTACCATAGATGTTCCATTAGATTTGTGGCATGATAGCGTGTTCTTGTTCTCTCCATATCAACTGACACCACTCATCAATGGGGGCGGGGGTGGCTCAGTCGGTAGCGCGCCAGGCTCGTAATCTGTAGTTCCCAGGTTTGAGTCCCAGCTTGGTCAGCGTTGAGATTTATCTCCGCAAAATTCCCCGCCCTGCCCACGGTCAGTAGGGGACACCGATGGGCTTGGAAAGGCCGCCGTCCGTCGGATGGGACGTTTAGCCGTGGCCCCGTGTGCGGAAGAGCCATACCCTGTGCACGTTAAAGAACACGCTGGATGGCCTTGACGGGAGGCTACCATCTGTCTCCCAACAGCTGTTCCAGTGGGTCCCCTCCCCCAACATTCTCTGAGCCTTTGGGGTCCATGTGACCTGGCCATTTAGCCCATGGTGTGCAAAAAAGTGCCACCCAGAGGTAAAACAACCCAACCACTCATCAATGTTGAGGGCAATTTTTGATTCATCCATGAAGAGCACAGACCACCATTGCTCTTTCATCCAATTGACATGATGTCTGCACCAGTTAGATGGTCTCTCCTGTGACACTGGGTCAGGGGCACGCACACCACTGGCCACCTAGCATATATTATATGCATATATTATGCAATTATAGCATATACTTAAAGAAGGAATCTTTGTTGGTCCTCAGATCAGAAGGGCCAGAAAATCTTCATGAAGATTTTGGCATATGGTTAGTGGATGTTGCTGTTCCACTAGCTGCTGTGAGACCAATTACAGCTGATGTGTTGACATCCTGTTCCTCTGGGCACATAACGTCAGATAGCAGTCGTCCCTTAGGGTTGTTGCCCATCATCCACCATTGAATCATCTGGATACATTCTGACCTCTTTGGAATCTCTGTCAAAGTCTGTGCACCCCTGAACAGCTCATATTCTGCCATCTGCCAACATCTAATGGACTTTGACCAGTGTCCAGCTGGCTTATAGCTCACCACCATACTGCTTCCAATAAATTGTTAGATATACCCAACAAATCTGCTATCTCTAAAATTTCATCTCTCACTTTTCAGGACAACTGGCGAACAGCTTCGAAATGCCCACTTTTAATGCTTGATGCATTTCTATATACCACTGCCAGTGCCATTCATTGGCATACAGCACCTCAATCCAATGTCATGCTTTACTTACTATACATCATTTTTGTGCATTTCTATCTTTGGAGTTTTATGATATATTTTTTCATTTGTTCCTTAATTTATGCAAACCAATGTATTTTAATAAAACATTTATCACTATTAAGATATTGCCCCAAAATTTGGTTAAATAAAGTATCAATAGAAAAGCATGAATTTTCTTCCCATGCACTTACAGCTACAGGTTTGCTGCCAATTTGTTAACAAGGGGCTTTCTCACAAAATTTTTGAGAACCTGTCATGTGTGGGCAAGAAGGAAGAGCTATCAAACTTGCCACACACAGCAGCAGAAGCCCAAGATCACAAATTTTGAGAATTTCAGCTAAGGTTCACTCATAATTAAAATAATCTGTTCAATTTTATCAGAAAAATTTTCTTAACCAGGGACTCACATGAGCCTTCTCCAGCACACTCCTGCATACACCCACTATACTCTGTCTTGAAAGCTGTTGTAGCTTTGTAGCATATGTAACTCCTTCAGACCATGTTGTTCTGTCTCCCATTATTTTTATGATATGTTTGAAAATTGAAATGAAACACTACACATACTTCTTTTCAATGTATGGCAGGGGTTGGCTTGGCAGGGATTGGCTGTCAGTAACAATTTGTTGTTGTTGATTGATATCCGACTGAAATTAATGTTTATGCACTAAAGCTTTTTAGTGAACTTTTAACTCTGACTAATGTTTTATCTTGTTACATACCATGTTAACAAAAGTATTTGGCACTGTTATGTAAATGGACAGTTTTATTCAAACTGCCATTTGAAAATAATCATTTTGTAGAAAATTATCACTGATTGCAAATTGAATGTTTTATTAAAATTTATCCTAATCACAGATTTTAGCAATATTTGTTTCTTAGTTTTGTGCCATATGTCAGTTTTCAACAATATTTAAAGAGTTATTATTCAAGTTGAAAAATGTAACATCAATGTTAAAAAAGTTTCTCCTCAAGTTGCTGCTTGCCATAGAGGCTGGTGAGGAGCCTATCACTTTAAAATGCCATGGAGATCTGGGAGGAAAATGAGATCGCAGCAGAGGAGCAGCACAGAAAAGAAACTTACATATCTTACGCATGGTCAAACTCTGGTCCCATTGCATGCTAACCTCTCGGCCATCAGTACTATTCAAAAATTTATCTCATAAGTTAAAACAAGAAAGAAATGTTTTAATAAATCAGTTATTAAATTAATGTAATTGTAGAAAATTATGTAATTATTCTTTCAGTGTATGTGAATTTTGAAGAGAAGCATTTAGCATGAGGATAGCAGCAGCTTCTGCTGTTAACTGCTCCAGCTTCAGTAACTATTTAAATATTAAATAAATATGTACATATCAGCCATATGAGACCACAGTAGTCAGTAACATAATTGTGCTTCAGTTCCTACCATCTTATGAATACTTAAATATAAAGTACTAGCAAATTTATCTCCTGTTTGGGTCTGAAACTCTCCAAAGTATGTAGTAGATTGCACAAGACAATTCAACACATTCTTTTATTTTCTTATGCTCATTGTTCTGGATAAAAATCATACAAAAAATTAGGATTGACTAAAGATATCAATATTTTTAATTTAATATTTCTGAAAGCTGATTTTTTTTAAGCATATGTAGATACTAATAATTTTTTTTACATTTCAGATGAATTGTTTTGTGGTTGTAAGAAGTAAGACAAGGACAAAGAAAACATTTTTGAAAATTGAACATTCTGTGGTTTGCAGACTGACAGTTTTCATTAGTGAGTATGGAAAGTTCTGATGGTTATTTTAATGTCTTCAAGAATTTCTTAGAGACAAATCACCCAGCAGACATAGCAGAAAACAAAACCATTGTCTACAGTGACCAAGATTCAGGGAAATCATCTGATGCAATTGATGATATAGAAACAGTGATATATAGTGACATGGATTCATCTAGCATGCGGACTCATGATGTGGGACAAATGGATGATATTGATGGAAATGAATATTATTCGAAACATCTTCAGTCAGGAAATGAATCAGATGTATCAGCCTATGATTCAGATTATAGCAATGTAACAGATTTCCCACCAGAACTGGTCGTAGAGGGTGGAAGTGTTAAATGTGGTGTAGACAAATACATGGAACCAATGCAGTTGTCTGACATTGAAGGAAGTTCAGTTGATTGCAGTAACAACAACTCATATAGCTCTGCTTTATCACCAATTAACGAAAATGTTATGGAAGGAGAAATTTATATTGATCAGAATATAAAATTTAGCTCATCAGTGGAAAGTGCTGTTGCTTCTGTTGTAAAGGAATTAGAAATAAGTACTTCAAATGATGAAAGTAGCCAATCAAATGCTTGTGAAGCTATTTTTGTTCCACTAAAAACCATTAATCCAAATTCTCTTCGAAATGTACCTTATACCGTGTCTCTTGCATCTTCTGCACAAAAGCAAGTTGTTAGGAAAGAGCACAATGCCAAAGCTATTAATGCACACGACACAAACAATAGCAGCACTGTAACCAAAATGGTATCAAAATATGCAAATGAAGTGGCGAATAGCAAAAATAAATGTACTTTGGATGAATCCAAAGGCAAAGGAAGTTACGAAAGCAATGTGCAATTAACAGCAGCTCCAGAATCCAATAACACTGGCAAAGAACCAAAGGTAGTGGTGGAAATTGCTCCTTCACGAGATATATGTTTAGCAGATATAGCAGCTCTAAAAAATATTGACAGTGGTGACAGTGAAAAAGAACTTTGTGGCCGAGATGATCCAGCTACAACGGATGCATCCTTTCAGCATAATAGTGATGCTCTTGACAGTGAGAAAGACAGTGGATGCAATGAAACCTATCATCATGTTGCTAATTATGAAGAAGTCGAAAACTTCTGTTGTACTATGAGGCTTGAAAATGCTCATAAACTGAAATGTAAGTATCATCAGTGTTATTTTGAATTTCGTAACTTTCAATAAATTGATGTCTGTAAACTTTTAATGTATTGTAATAGTGAAAATATTTTAAGTAGAAAAATAAATTTTATGCAATAAAGCATACTTTGCAAGCAAAACCTTCAGATAACTTCCATTTATTTGGTTTAGGATAGTGGGGTCACTTCAGAAATTTAGGGGGCATTTTCAATCAAAATAGATTAAATGGACTATAAAATAGTTCTTTATTATATTCTTTTCTGTTCTATATTAAATAGAAAAACCTTAGAAATTCATGGATATAGTATCAAAATGCTCGTAAATTGGTACACACTATAAATATTATTTCAACTAGTTTTACACAGGAAAAAAACGTTTTGAGCTCATGAAGTCAGAAATATACTGCTCACAAAAATTAGGGGATATTTTTATCGCTTCATATTCATTTTGAAATATCCCCTAATTTTTGTGAGCAGTATAGTAAAGGAATAATAGAAAGGGTAAAGAGCATACTGGGTTTTAAAATATTAGGAACTGCTTGTTTAGGTTCTTAAAGCATGGGTTGGCTCAGTTAGTAGCAAATAAGATTCATAATATTCAGTTCCCAAATTTGAGTCCTACTGTGTGTTGAGATTTTTCTCCACTAACCCCCACCCTGCCCCCTGTGAGAAAGGGGGCATATATAGGCTTGGAAAAGCTGCTGTTCATTAGATGTTAGGCTATGTCTCTGTGCAGGAGAGCCATACCTAGGTGGCCTTGATGAGAGGCTCTTGTATCTTAATGACTGTCCAGTGGGTCCCCTTCACCAGGCAAAAACTGACAAGGACACTGTAACATTCCAGGGCCCCTGGGTTCTCATAGGACAGATCTTTAAAATGTCCCTTATACTTTAACTGTACATGTGCCACACAAAAACAAGTTGTTAACATCCAGCCTCTGAAGCACTTTTGTTTTACCCATTAAGTTAATGTAGATAGGTATTGATAATTTCTTGTGATTAAAAACTATCATTCATTTATAAGCCAGTTTATTCTAAAAGAGAAACTTTAGAAAAAAAATTCTGAATTCAGCCAGTATGCTGTAGATACAGGCAACAAATAAGGTTGTACTGTTTTGAGATTTTTTGTACACATTAATCAATATAAATGCATTAATGTTCTGGGCCATAAGTTGCTTTTGTCAAAACACTATTGTTCATTATTATAGGAAATCCCAGCAGTTTAAAATATTAAGTGCTATTACTTTAGGTAGTATGTTTCTTAAAATTTATTGTATTCTATATATAAAAGCCTTTCAACAGATTTTGACCCCCTGTAATTCCCTAAATACTTGTATGCACAGTCCAGAATTTCATACATGGATTTCCATGTATGAAATTCTGTTTCCCCATCTTGTGTTAAAAGTTCAAGTCCCTAACTGTCATAGAACTTAATTTAAAATCTCGAATCACTCCCCCTCCTCCCTGAGTGATTTATCTCCGCAAAATTCCCCGCCCTGCCCACGGTCAGTAGGGGACACCGATGGGCTTGGAAAGGCCGCCGTCCGTCGGATGGGACGTTAAGCCATGGCCCTGTGTGCGGGAGAGCCATACCCTGTGCACGTTAAAGAACACACTGGATGGCCTTGATGGGAGGCGACCATCTGTCTCCCAACAGCTGTTCCAGTGGGTCCCCTCCCCCAACCTTCTCTAAGCCTTCGGGGTCCATGTGACCTGGCCATTTAGTCCATGGTGTGCAAAAAAGTGCCGCTCAGAGGTAAAACAACCCAACCCAAACCCCCTCCTCCCTTTTAAAAGTTAAATGATTTTGCTTTTAACACTTTTCAGAATGCTTCATATAATACAGCACCATACGGAATTTTTTTCAAAATAATGGAAACACTGTAGAGGACATTTTATTAATAAGCTGTAGGACCACAATGTTCAGAACAGACTCAATTTGATGTGGAATAGACTTTTACAAGTTATGCACTACAGTAATGGATTGTAGGACCATTCTTCCTGTAAAATATGGTCCAGCTGTGTCAGTGATGCTGGAGGTGGAAAGTGTGATCTGACCATGCACTCCAGATATTCCCACAAATGTTCAATATTATTGAGGTCTGGAGATTGAGGTGGCCAGGGTAGCTGCTGTACCTCATCCTTTGCAAACCACAACTTGGCACATTTCACACTATGCATGGGTGCATTATCTGCTTGAAACCAGGGACAGTCATTAGGGAACAATGTCCACAACATTGGGTGCAGGTGGTCCCTGAGAATGGTTTCATATGTTGTGGATGTGACATGACCCTGCAGAATAACTAATGGCCCTAAGGAATGCCACGATATGGCACCCCACAGCATCAGGGATTCACCTCCATTCTTCACAGTCGAGGTGGTATGTTTCTGCAGGTTTTCACCAGACGTACACTCTACCAGTGGTGGGGAAACAATGTATAGCATGATTCATAAGACCAGATGACACTTTGATAGTCTTCAGCATCCCAATTTTTATGTGCTTTGCACCACCTTGCACATTTTGTTGCATTGATGTCGGTAATCAGAGGTTTGTGGATTACAGCACAGCCATAAACACTGGCATGATGAAGTTCACGACAAACTGTTATGACAGAAATGGGATCATTCCGACTGGTAATCAACTCTGCTGCCATTTGCAGTGTCATGGTCTTGTGCTTCCATTGTACGATCTGTGCCAATGTTCGCCTATCCTTATCTGCCAACTTCATATGGTGTCCACAATTTGCAAGTTTGGAGGCAACACCATGTCCTTTTCGATAGGTAGTCATAGTCTTCGATACAGTTCCTCATTCCTCATGTTACCCCCCCCCCCCCTACTATCTGGTTACTGAAGCTCCTGCAAGATGCGCACCAATGATCATGCCTTTTTGGAGGTCACTGAGATCTGTGTGACATTGTTGACAATTACACCACAACTGTTGTTTCACCTGCACCTGTGGCACTGCTACATGATAACTGATATCGTACTTCTCCCCTTATATACTTCATGTCGGGGGTGACGTCATCCATTTGTATGCGTATGGCATATTGCATGTACTCCAATTGCCATTGGTGGTTCCATTATTTTGATAAACCCCTGTAAGTGATTGTTTATGAGCTTCCTTTTCAGGAATATATTGGAAAATATTTTCAAGGGGTCATTCATAAATTTCATAAAGTTCTAAGAGAAGGGGAGGGAAAGAATTTTCTAACCTAGGCCAAGTGGTAATCACAAAATGTTGCATAATGCAAAATTTTTTCCTTCTTAATTTTGATATTTTTTCTATTGACAAATATCAGGTAATTTTTTATACTTGCTACATCCCCTCCAAATTTGGCATAAAACATATTTCTCCTCTCCCCTGGTCTGTATTCTAATCCAGGAATAAAAATAGTCACATTTAAATTAAAAAAACTTAATCACTATCCAAGCTGTTTTAATATTGTCTCAGTAGATCAAAATAGCATCTTGATCGGTGAATGCAGGATAGTAGGGATGTTAGTCACTTCTTGTCGAAATGTATGAAGTAAGTCCTTTCCTGTTGCATGGATCACACAATGGTATTTATACCACCATAACTGGACATGTTTCGACTATTAACGTCTTCTTCAGAAGTTGGGTAAACAGTTGTACTTCGGAGATTGTATGCATGTGAGTTTTTGTGCAGCTGCACTGTATGTTTGCAGCGAGTGGTGCTGTTGAGGTTTCGTGGTCCTGCCCATACCTCATGTAGGGGTGGGGGTGTGGTTTTTTAGCAGTGCAGCGCTGATCCAGGAGCAGTTTCCATGGATAGAGCGAGTGGTAGATTTCTTCATTTCAGCATGCTTCTCTATTTTGGTACATCACCAGTTGTTCAGCGAGATCCAATTGAAATTTAGTTGGGGGGGGGGGCACAAATAATTTTGGTGAGATCAAATTGTGGGGTCATTCTGGTATTACAGACCACTCTTGCCAATGAAGTGTTTTTTTTTTAAGCGTACATCCCTTTTGTGTATATCCTAGTTCGGCAGTTTCTTTTCGTTTTTGCATTGTAAGGTTTATTGTTATTGTTGGCATTTCTTTGTAACAGTATTTTATATACTCCTCCTGTTTTCTAGTTCTGGTCCTGGGTGGTTTTAATTCCATTAATTATTGTGTTGCTGGTTTTAATCGACACTATATAATTGTAAGGTTGCGTTGCATTTTTAAATGAATTTGCCAGCCATGGGATGTATGGAATCCTTGTGGTGAACTTATTTTGTTTAGATTGCTGCGTTGGTGTCGATTGAAATATTTTTCTCTAAGTTTGCCTTGCCATATTTTCGGCAAGTTTCAATATTTTTAGCGGGTAACCTGCATTTTGAGCATCCAAGTATATTTTTTCTTTTTCATAAAACTATGATGTGGAAGCATATCTCATATTTCGTAGGAATGCAGTTTTTAGTGCACTTTTTTTGTGGGCTAGTGGTTGTTGGGAAGCGTATGGGATGAAAATGGATGATACCTACAGTGCCATCCATTTTCATGTGGTATTCCATTCAATTTTACCTGCTGAGAAGAGTGCTGAAATGAAGAAATCTACCACTCACCCTACCCATGGAAACTGCTTCTGGATCAGCGCTGCACTGCTAAAACAACCACACCCCCACCCCTACCTGAGGGGCGGGGGTGGCTCAGTCGGTAGCGTGCCAGACTCGTAATCTGTAGTTCCCAGGATCGAGTCCCAGCTGGGTCAGCATTGAGATTTATCTCCGCAAAATTCCCCGCCCTGCCCACGGTCAGTAGGGGACACCGCTGGGCTTGAAAAGGCCGCCGTCCGTCGGATGGGACGTTAAGCCGTGGCCCCGTGTGTGGGAGAGCCATACCCTGTGCACGTTAAAGAACACGCTGGATGGCCTTGATGGGAGGCTACCATTTGTCTCCCAACAGCTGTTCCAGTGGGTCCTCTCCCCCAACCTTCTCTGAGCCTTCGGGGTCCATGTGACCTGGCCATTTAGCCCATGGTGTGCAAAAAAGTGCTGCTCAGAGGTAAAACAACAACAACCCCTACCTGAGGTATGGGCAGGACCACAAAACCTCAACAACACCACTCGCTGCAAACATATGATGCAGTCACACAACTCACATGCATACAATCTCCGAAGTATACAACTGTTTACCCAACTTCTGAAGAAGACAATAGTCGAAACATGTCCAGTTATGGTGGTATAAATACCATTGTGTGATCCGTGTAACAGGAAAGGACTTATTTCATACATTTCGACAAGAAGTGACTAACATCCCTACTATCCTGCATTCACCGATCAAGATGCTATTTTGATCTACTGGGACAATAATGAAACAGCTTGGATAGTGATTAAGTTTTTTAATAGTCACATTTGCCCAACCAAATTATCAAGAAACAAAAGGCAATATTATGATGTATATAAAATGAAAGTGTTTTGAACACTTTGTAAAGCATTATATGCAGTAAATGTACAAATATTTTTTCAAATTTTTTAACAACTATATAGGAACTTTAGTTCTCTGTTGTAGTGGTTCTCAACCTTTTATGCTTCACATACCCCCTGGAAATGTGTATGTAATTGGCATACCTCTTTATTGATAGAGAAAACTATAGTTATAGTATAACAGTGGTTATTTTACCTTGTTACTAGATCTAGCGACTTTTGAGCTCTCATGGTGTACCCCAAAAAATTTTTCTTTGTACCCCATGAGAACCCCTACTCTATTGAATGCTGCTCGATTTTTGCTTTATAAAATGTTCTAACACTTTGTCCCCATATGGAAACAGTAACTTAAAATTAGAAAAAGCAAATACCCATCTTCCTATATGGACACTACAAAGTGGAAAATCGACCTAAAGCGAATTTATGGTGCAATTAATCACCAAGTTTATATTCACTTCAGAAGAAGATAGGGTGCCTATTTCCTGTTCCTGTCTCCCTTTGAAGTGAATACGAACTCAGTGACTGATTACATCATCAATGTGCTTCAAATTTATTTTCTACTTTTTAGACTCATATAGTAAGATAGGTATTTTTTAATTTATTTATATTTTATTCTTGGTCACTAAAAACACCTACTTTCAGAAACTTTCATTTCATATGTGACTCATAAATGTCAATCACATTTTTCCTCCATTTTGGAGTCGTGTTTGAGGTAGCCCATGACATTGGAGATATCAATTTGATATATAACTCATTGAGGTGCACTTCCCTTTTCATTAAGATGGGAGAATGGTAGGGTCAAAATTCAAATTCACAAAAATAGTTTATGACTGTCATTATACGTGTTTTCATTTCACACCTAACTTACAACTAAACTAGGCCATCACATTCAAAAGATATAGTAGAAGAACTTTCACATTGTTTAGGGGAAGCAAGAAAGCAAAGGATTACATTTTTGTTATTCACAACCCTCCTCATATCACAAGCTTTCATTTGATATACAACTTGCTACTTTTGGCACTTGCATTCTGTGGATATAGTGGAACAATCGTTTTTGCATTACCCCCTTTTTTAGAGGGGGAGAAAGCATGCAGGATCAATTTTTTTATAGTCTATGACACTCTCTGTGTCAGAAGCTTTCATTTGATGCATCACATGTTAATTTCTGCACTCAGGTTCCAAAGATATAACAGAAAAATGGTTTTCACATTTCCTCTTTTTTTAGGGGGGAAGAACTTGGGGGGGGGGTCATTTGTTAAATCTTATGACACTCACTGCATCACAAGCTTTCATTTGATGTATAATTTGTTACTTTCCATGCTTGCATTCTTGAGGTATAGAGGAACAATCATTTTCATATTTCCCCCATTTTTAAGGCAGACAGAAAGCATGGGGAATCAATAATTTATAGCCTATAACACTCCCTACATTACAAGCTTTCATTTGACATATAGCTTTTTACTTTCTGCACTTGCATTCTGGAGATAGAATAATAGTTTTCATATTTCCCTTTTTTTAGGGGGGGTCAATTTATTATAGCCTGTGGCATTCCCCACGTTTATAAGCTTTTATTTGACACATAAATCATTAAGTTTCACCATCGCATTTGAAAGATATGGCAGAACAACCATTTTAACAAATCCACAAATGATCAGTAAAAAGCAATAGGATTGGGTTGTTTTACTTCTAAGCAGCACTTTTTTGTACACAATGGTCTAAATTGCCTGGTTACAAGGATCCTGAGTGCTCAGAGAAGGTTGGGAGACAAATGGTAGCCTCTCTCAAGTCGTCCAGCATGTCTTTAAGATGCACTAGGGTATGGCTCTTCCGCAAATGGGGCCACAGCTTAATACCCCATCCAATGGATGATGGCCTTTCCAAGCCCATCTGTGTCCCCTACTAACTGAGGGCAGGGAGTAAAAAAAAGGACACATACTCTACTGACTGAGGGCAGTCTGGAGGAAATCTCAATGCTGGCACAGCTGGGACTCAAACCTGGGAACTGCAGATTACAAGTCTGGTGTGTTACTGACTGAGCCACCCCTACCCCAAAAAGCAATAGGAAGATAGGTGGTAAAAACTATTGTTACTCAATATAAAACTGCAAAATGAAGTACGTTTTTGAGTATTGTTTTCTATATGGGAACTATAACATTTAGTATTAATGGAGGAATTTTTCATTATCTTCCTGTTGCTTTTTGCTAGTCATTTGTTGGTTTATCAGTTTGTGGATTTCTCAAAACAGTTGTTCCACCATATCTTTGAAACATGATGGAGAAACTTAATGATTTATGTGTCAAACAAAAGGTTGTGATGTGGGAAGAGGAATCATAATCCATATACTTTCTTCCCCCCTAAAAAGGAGGAAATATGAAAATGACTTTTCTGCTATATCTTTTAGGGGCTGGGTTGGCTCAGTTGGTAGTGTGCCATGCTCGTAATCTGTAGTTCCCAGGTTCAAGTCCTAGCTGGGTCAATGTTGAGATTTATCTCCACAAAATTCCCTGCCCTGCCCATGGTCAATAGAGGACACTGATGGGCTTGAAAAGGCCGCTGTCCATCAGATGGGATGTTAATCCATGGCACTGTGTGCAGGAGAGCCATAGCATGTGCACATTAAAGAAACATGCTGGATGGCCTTGACGGGAAGCTACCATCTGTCTCCCAACAGCTGTTCCAGTGGGTCCCCTCCCCCAACCTTCTCTGAACCTTCAGGGTCCATGTGACCTGGCCATTTAGCCCATGATATTCAAAAAAGTGCTGCTCAGAGGTGAAACAACCCAAGGACTCCAACTCTGTTATATCTCTAGAACATGAGGGCCAAAAGCAACAAGCTATGGGTCAAATCAAAGCTTCTGACACGGGGAGTGTCGTAAGGTATAAAAAAATTTCCCCCTTGCTTTCTTTCCTCCTAAAAAATGAGAAATGGGAAAATGATAGTTCAGTTTATATCTCCAGAACATGAGAGCTGAAAGTAGCAAGTTGTATATCAAATGAAAGCTTGTGACATGGGGAGTGTTGGGGGTAATAAAAAAATACCTCTTGCTTTCTTCTCTCAAAAAAGAGAAACGTGAAAATCATTCTATTATATCTTCCAAATGTGAGAACATGGTTACAAGTTAGGTGTTAAATGAAAGCTCATATAATGACCACCATAAATTATTTCGAATATTGCTCCCACCATTCTCCTCATCACTGATAAACAGGGGAGGGGACCCATTTTTGAGTGAATGTCAACCTTGATGAGTTATATCTCAAATTAAAGCTTGTGACATCTCCAGTGTCATGGACTACCTCAAACATTACTCCAAAAGGGAGGAAAAATGCAGGTAATGTTTATGAGCTATATATCCAAGTTTTTGAACATTAAGTGTTTTTAGTGACAGAAAAAATGTAAACAAATGAACAAAATACCCTGTCTTCCCATATGTGCCCTGAAAAGTAGAAAATAAACCTAAAGCATATCAGTGGTGCAGTCAGACACTGAATTCACATTCACTTTAAAGGAAGATATAGGACACTGATTTACCTACTCAAGATTGCCAGCACCCTATCTTCCTTGAAGTGAATACGAACTCAGTGACTGGTTACACCATTGATATGCTTTAGGTTTATTTTCTACTTTTTAGGGCCCTATAAGAAGATAGGTATTTTTTAAAATTTTTAATTTATTTATATTTTATTTTGTTAGTTTTAATTTTTGCTTCTGCTAAAGATGTTTATTTGGATGCAAATAACAATAGCACTCCAAACATTGGGGCGGGGGTGGCTCAGTTGGTAGCG
Organism: Ryuthela nishihirai; assembly: GCA_038380435.1. Taxonomy (NCBI): domain Eukaryota; kingdom Metazoa; phylum Arthropoda; class Arachnida; order Araneae; family Heptathelidae; genus Ryuthela; species Ryuthela nishihirai. Next base: position 97,239,950 of record JAWZYU010000006.1, read on the forward strand.
CGCCAGGCTCGTAATCTGTAGTTCCCAGGTTCGAGTCCCAGTTGGGTCAGCGTTGAGATTTATCTCCGCAAAATTCCCCGTCTTGCCCACGGTCAGTAGGGGACACCGATGGGCTTGGAAAGGCCGCCGTCCGTCGGATGGGACGTTAAGCCGTGGCCCCGTGTGCGGGAGAGCCATACCCTGTGCACGTTAAAGAACACGCTGGATGGCCTTGACGGGAGGCTACCATCTGTCTCCCAACAGCTGTTCCAGTGGGTCCCCTCCCCCAACCTTCTCTGAGCCTTCGGGGTCCATGTGACCTGGCCATTTAGCCCATGGTGTGCAAAAAAGTGCCGCTCAGAGGTAAAGCAAACCAAGCAAACCAAAACTCCAAACATTGTTAGATGAACCAAATTAATTTGGGACTAATAGGGTTAAGGTCCCATTTTCATTTTGTACTTTTTAGGCTGTTTTTTCTTCCAGTGAACTGTGGATAATATTTTAGGCTTCCTGTTATTTTTGGGGGCGGGGGTGGCTCAGTCGGTAGCGCGCCAGGCTCGTAATCTGTAGTTCCCAGGTTCGAGTCCCAGCTGGGTCAGCGTTGAGATTTATCTCCACAAAATTCCCCGCCCTGCCCACGGTTAGTAGGGGACACCGATGGGCTTCGAAAGGCCGCCGTCCGTCGGATGGGACGTTAAGCCGTGGCCCCGTGTGCGGGAGAGCCATACCCTGTGCACGTTAAAGAACATGCTGGATGGCCTTGACGGGAGGCTATCATCTGTCTCCCAACAGCTGTTCCAGTGGGTCCCCTCCCCCAACCTTCTCTGAGCCTTCGGTGTCCATGTGATCTGGCCATTTAGCCCATGGTGTGCAAAAAAGTGCCGCTCAGAGGTAAAACAATCCAATCCTGTTATTTTTGATGCTTTTCGTTTTATTATGTGTTTTTCTATTTAAATCTTAAGAAAAAGCAACAGGATGTTCTTAAAACTTGATTTGATTTAGTTTATAACATATGGATAAATATTAATTTTATTTTTGTATATCAGTATATGGATTGCATGTTAACATTTATTATTAATTCCAGATTCTTTTAAAAAGTTGAAAAAAAGGAATAAATATGGATTGGATTTCAGGATTATTCCTGGGAATGGTATTAGACTGGCAGACATAAAGCAAAGTAAGTCACTTTTATGGATTTTTTTTTATCATGATGTGTTTAGCCTATTACATGTTAAATAGACTTTTTGATGTTTAAGGAAACAGTATATGCAGTATTTGGTAAGTAGTCCAAAAATTTATATATGCATACTTTTGTTAAACTTTAGTTAATTGGTATAAAAACCAGATGCATATATGTTAAATATCTATAATATGTAGACATGATACTGGCTCAGATTTAGAAACAAATTAAGTGGGACCAAATGATGCAGCTTGGAAATAGGAAAATGATAAAGTTGGGGGGGGAGGGGGCAAGAAGCTAGATTTCCATTCCAGTGTAACATTTTCCCCTTCATTTTAGAGGTTCCTAAAAATTTCTTGAAAAATTTGTGAAATGTGCACAAGTTTAATAGTTTTTGGCCTTCATTACTCTTATTACCATTTTCAAGTGTGTTGGGGGGGGAGACTGTTCTCCTTAGATCCAGCCCTGATTGATACATATATTTTTATTACTTTCATACAGTATACGGTATGAGGAAAACATTAAGTGATATGTAACATAGTGTTGGCAGGTTAAGAATGTGTGTAAAAGTTGTTTTATTCAAAACTGATTTATTTCTCAAAAAAAAAAAAGATAAATGAAGATATTTTATGATTTGTAATGGCTGGCAGAATGATGGCATGTGTTTTATGGATTTTAATTTTTGGTTTATGAATTTAACACTTCATAATACTTCACATACGGGGTACTGAACAGAAAAATGGAAACAGTTCCTTGATATCTCAATAGAAAATTACATTCAGAGCTCAATAACCTTCCATATGATTTTTAATGAAAAATGTATCTAAAGATAAAGATCTCAATTGAACTATGTAAATCTTGATTTTAAAAATATTTGTTCAGTGTTCAAAGAGTTATGAATTCTGACATATTTAGATTCTTTAGACATATTTTTTTTATTAAAAATCATACTGAAGAAGTTATTGAGCTCTGAATGTTATTTTCTATTGAAATAACATGGAACTGTTTCCATTTTTCTGTACAGTACTTGTAGGTGTGAAACAGCATTTCAACATGTGCTAGCATTGAGATTTATCTTTGCTAAACCTTTATCCTGCCTTCAGTGAGAAAGGGGATACCAATGGGCATCTTGAAAAAGCTGCTATCTGTCAAATAGGACATAAAGCCTTTGTTCAAGATAGTACCATACCCTGTGCATGTACCTGAACGTGTTGGATGTCCTAATGATGCTACCTTGTCTCCTAACAGCCTTTCAGTGAATCCCCTTCCCTAACTTTCTCTGAGCTTTTAGGATACTTGCAACTTGGTTATTTAGCCCATTGAGTCATTTGCTAATTAGCACTTTGTGTAACTTTTGAATGAAAAAGGGAAAATTATGACTTTGCAGAATAACTCTCTCAACATATCAGAAACATGTGCAGAAAACTACTGCTAGTGGTAAAGCAACTCAAATCACAAGTTAATCAAACATTGTGAGCATTTAAGACATTTTCATAAGAATCCATCTGGGATTATAAAATTCTGGAAACTTTTCTGTTAGAAAATAAGATTTGATATTACTATGCATAATATTTGTTTGAAGGTCTACTTAATCCTATCAATATCAACTATGGGCATGAGTTATGCACACCTCAATTTCTCGATTTTATCAAAAATTACTAACTTTCTGAATTAATCAGTGAGGTTCTATATGGCAATAAAGCTTTTGCTTTTCATTATAATCAAAAATATTTATATCCATTCTGTGTTTTAATAAATGATTTAAGAAAAATTAAAGATGAGGGTTCATCAAGCCCCCATCTCAGTATGAGTTGTGGCAGATTTTCTGGGAGGGTATGTGCTTTTTAAATTTAATTTCTAATGTAAAATTTATTATGTTTCATTTTAGTGAGCATGCTTGGCTACTGATCTAAGGGATCTGGGTTTGAGCCCCAGATAAGGCATGGACGTTTGTGTTGTTTTTCTGCTGAGGTCCTGCCTCCTCACAGATCTTCTGCTATTGCATATAAACTGACAGGCTCCTGTCAGATCTCTGTGGCAAGCAGCTTCTTGAGGGGGTATTTATTTATTATTATTATTATTATTATTATTATTATTATTATTATTATTATTATTATTATTATTATTATTATTATTATTATTATTATTATTATTATTATTTAATATGGTATTTTCCCTACAGTAACAAAAAAAGTTAGGTTGACAATGTATTAAATTTAATGGGATATTTACATTTATAATGCAACACTAATATGCCAATTGTTGGTAGCTTGCATATTTTGTTATTGTGCTTGAAATTATTATTAAATGACTGTATAGTGGTTGCAAAGTGAGTTGTTCATGGAAACATTTATCTAAAAATGAAATTAATCAAAAAATGACAATAGATTACCAGAAGAGACCATAAGTTGGCAGTGAAGAAAATTGTGTAGAAGAATATGAAAGTGATTACAACTCTGATTAAGAAAGGAAGGATATGTCTGTTGATAGCTTTGATAATGCTTTAGTAAATAATGAATCCAACTCGAACAAACTAGATGCAAGATTTGGCAAAGTATGTAATCACATGTGGAAACAAATTATCTGCTGATGGTTGGTTTAGTAGTTAGAGCACTCTGGCATGTATCTAGAGAGTCAGTTCAAATCCTGCACTATCGACAATGATTTTTTTCCACATAATGTATAAGTAATATGCCTAGATAGCCCCACAGAAATTGGCAAACATTGTTCATCAGCTGACAGGTCTATCTAACAAAAAGACTTATAAACAATGCCCATGATGATTTAAAAAAAATTATTTGAGAACTTGTACACATCATTGTCTTCCCTAGTAATGAAAATGTTAACAGAAAAAATGAAAATATATAAAAAAAAAAATAAATAAATGCCCTCTCAAGCAGCTGCTTGCTACAGAGGTCTGACAGGAGCCTGTCAATTTAATATGCCCTAGAGAAGAAGATATGTGAGGAAGGCAGAACCGCAGCAGAATGACAAAAAACATCCATTCTTGACCCAGGGCTCAAACTCAGGTCCCTTTGATCAGTTACTAAGCTCACTAACCACTCAGCCATGGGTATTGTGTTTTAATTAACAATAATTATTAATGGCACTAATTATATAAGGAATTTATAAGTCCTCCTCTTTGTAAAAGGTAGGATAAAAATTTTGACCATATGAGAGGTGTTCAAAAAATTCTTGATATGCATCTACAAAGCAAAAACCATTGCACTTACCTCACTTACCTCAACAAAACTTTTATTGTCCTTCAAAGTACTCCCCTCCAGCATCTATGCAAAATTGCAGATGTCTATGCCAATTCTGGAATGCTTGATGGTATCCTATCAAGGAATACTCTTCAACTCTGAATGAATGCATTTTGCAAGTTCTTGCACCCTTGAAAAAGGGCTTCCCAGCGAATCCCTTTTTAATTTTTGGAAACAACAAAATATCACATGGTGCAAGATCAGATGAATACGCAGGATGGGGTATTTAATTTTTTCTTGCTCCATATAGGTCTTGCCAGGTTTTGTGAGCACTGACATTGTCACGAAGAAGGAGAACCCTTGACACACCTGTTCTTGGATGGTGCTCCTTCATGACCTTAACCAGTTTGGGCAAAACAATGTTGGTGTAGTATTGGCCATTTTTAGTCATTTTTTTTGGTAAAGGTGTTCAGTACATACTAGTCCTTGGAAACTACTCCTTGAACTCCTTAGAAAATGAAAATATTGTGAACATCCTCTTACTTGAGCGAAAGTCTTATTGGAGGATTTGGGGATGCGGTTCATCTTCTGCAACCCAAGCATAGTTGTCAATCTTTCTGGAAGTTGTATAGTAATAGCACCAATTCTCATCAGCTGTGGCAATGTCTGTTAGCCATTTGGTGCCACTAGATTGAAACATTGACATCACATCCTTGCATGAGTCAGCTGCAAGTGAAGAGAGAAATGATGATATGGCCTTTGTTTTTGACATGCAATGACAAATTTAGACAAGTTTTCAAACAAGTCGTAGCTCATTAACTTTGGAGGAATGAGTGCAAATCTACAGACACATGTCAAGAACTTTTTGAATTGCACTGTATTACTAGGTTAATATTTATGTGCATTTTAGAATATTAAATCTGTAGGTTTGTGATAACTTGCTCTATGATTGGTATTTGTTTTTGATACTATATACATCATAACCTCTAATAAATTAGAAAGGTATGAAGTGTGGCAAAAAAAGAAACAAGATTATTCTAAAAAACTTTTATTATTTAAAAATTACATAAAGGTTGTCTCCATCAAAGTACATCATGTTGACTTTAATACATTTTTCATTCTCATCTTCCATACATTGAAACACTTTTGGAAATTCTTGGGAACGCCTTTTTTGGTGCTATGTTGTATGCTAGTTATGTATTCCATGTCACCAAAATGAGTCCATTTCATGAAACCTTTTAGTATTGGAAATAGAAAGAAATCACAATATGCCAGATCTAAGCAATATAGTAGATATTCCATTGTTCTAATTTGGTTTTGGACCATAAAGTGCTTCACTGATAATGCTGAATAAGAAGGGGCATTATCATGATGAACACTGTGTTTGATCACATATTTTCTGGCAAGGGTGATGGCACACATCTTACACAAATAAGCATAATACGGACTTCACTCAATTCTGACATGTGACATTGAGAAGCAGAAAAACCATCTTAAACAGATGTTAAATCTGCTTGGTGTGTATGTGAGGGGGATATTATGTAAGCTATAGAGGTCCTGTATAGTTAGAGGCTGGCCATCTCGGTGATTCACTGCCATTGGTTGATTGAGTCACGTGGTTTATGGACGCCATGTTTGGTTGTACCGTGAGGCAAAAGCCTATGAGTTAGTGTATGTACCAAGTTGAAACTTCTCAGTTGTCATAGTTTTATATATTTCTACCACTTTTTTCGTCTATAAAAATGTAACATAAATGTCATCAGCTTCTTGGCGTTATCCAACCTTGCCATCTGGAGGAGAGGGTCGAAAGATTCGAACATATCCGGAGGAAATATTTATTTTTTGTTTGATGATGTCTATAAAAGCTGTCATATTTTATGAATGCCTCACTGCGCTGCATTTGGGTGTAAAAATTTCACTCAAAGAAATAATTTGATAAATATTTTCCACCGAGGAACTCTATCAGAAGACGGCAATCGGCTGCAAAAGTGAAACGAGCTAACTGAAAACCAACAAAATATTTCTTTTAAGGTACATTTGAAAAACGAGCTAATGTTTTCACTTTGTTGTCTTCCTATGCCAATATTTGTTCGTCTGTCTGTCCATCGCTCTGTTAACTGTTGTCTGTCCATTTGTCCTTTCACCTGTCTGTCCGTCTATCGTCTATAGACAATCAATTTTTTTTTTACTTTTAGAGCTAAATGAAAAATTCCTTTTGGGTTGGATAAGTGTCAAATGAATATTGTGATTAGCAATTTTAAAAATTTTCATAACTTTAATAGCACCCTCTAGCGGTTGGAAAAGATGGAAAATGCTGAAATTTCAAACGAAATACTGCAAACAAACCAATTACAATGGAAATCTGAAATTTTGGTAGTAGAGTGCTATGGTCAAAAGGTTTACAATGGCAACAAGGCTGTGCCATCTTAGTGAAAAGGGGGAGACGAAAATGAAAATTTTTTAAAGAGATAAACAAAACTATATATATATTTGTTTTACAGGCACTAACAAAATATTAATGATTTGAACAATATTTGATAATCTCAGTGTTACTTGTAGACGTTTAAACATCTATTAATCAATAAATTTTTTTGTGAAAAAAGCTGGCTTTAGTTCAACAGGTTATAAAATGCTCTGGCATGTTTCTGGAGTGTTGCGGGTTCGAATCCTATGTTGGGGAATTTTTTTTTCCATAAAAATATTAATACTTACATTTTTCGAATCCCCATCAGCTGCAATTTCCAGTGTTAGAGAGTGCTAAAGGCGGTAAATAAAAACTCAAAAGGCGACCTCTAGCAGCGGAAGAAGCTGGAAAATACCAAATCTTTAAATAAATATTGCAAATGATCTAATTTTGCTAGAAACTTAAATTTTTGTTCATAGAGTGTAATGATCAAGTGGTTTACCCTAATAGTAATGATTTATCCCTTTGGTAAAATGCAACTTTTCTGCTTTAAGAGATAAATGAAAAACTTTTTTTGCACATTACAGGTACTAATAAAATATTAATAATTTATTTTCTCATTTATACAGTAGTTCGAATTTCCACTATCAGAGGGTACTGAAAGTGTAAAATAACTAGAAGAATGCATATTGCCTCTGGCGCATATGGGAATCTCATTTTCAAAGAGAATGAAGTTCTTCCTTTGCCTTCTTTTTCACTGCTTTAAAAGTTTTAATTATGGATGTTCGTGTTGTTTTTCTGCTGAGGTCCCGCCATCCTCATGGACCTTCTACTATGGAGTCCAGTTAGTTTATAAGGTCAGCCCAGAACCCTGTGTGGTTGGCTACTCCTCAGCAGGGTAGAACTTTATGTTAGAATAAACTTATTAAAGTTATGAAAATACTTTTATGTCAAAACTTTTGAATATATTTATATTTCTTATTTTTAATGAGGATTTTCCTTTTTATATCTGTTAGAGGAAGCACCCACGGAGGCTGGGGCTTTCCAGGGAGGTAAGATAATAGGCATCACCAAGAGAGGCTGTGTCACTCAAGTAGAGGCTTTAGGATAAAGAGTTAAAGTATAAACTGACAGGTTCCTGTCAGACCTCTGTACAAGCAGCTGTTTGAGGGGTTATTTATTTCTTAATATATGATGAGAAAATGCACATATTAGTATTTTATTAGTAATTATAAAACATAAAAAGTACTATTCTTTTAGTTCTTAAATTTAGAAAGTTGATTTTCTCTCGCTCTTCTGAAAATAGTGGGCAGATCATTGCTGCCATTGGAATTTCTACCATAACAGAACTACACACTGAAATTTCTACCATAAAGAGATCACTTTAAACATTCGTTAAAAGTTTTGCAGTTTCGATATTTAGTGATCTCTAATGACATAAATTAAAACTACCTTTGAAAATGCGAATTACATTTCATCAGTAACCAACTAAAAAAGAGATTTCCAATTATCTCTTAAAATAAAATCGTTCCATTTCTTACCTACCTTGGGCTTAGGGTCAACTCATTGTTATCAATGGAATTTTCAAGACTCACATTCCATGACCAAAATTTCTAGCATAACTACATCGTTTGCAATATTGGTTTTAAATTTTTGGTATTTTTCGATGTTTTCCACCTTTAGAGGGCCCAGTTATAGCTTTTGGGAAATTCGCAAATTGTAATATTTCATCAATACCTGACCAACCCAAAAAGAATTTTTTAATTTATCTCTAAAAATATACACATTTCTGTTAAAACAAAAAAAAATTTGTATTCACCTCCCCCCTGGGTCTAAAGGGTAAGTGATTGTTGCCAGTGGTAACTTCGTAACCTTCACATTTCAACACTAAAATTTTAAACTTCTTACATAATTACATCGTTTGGAATATTCGTTTGATACAGTGGACCTTTGTTATAGCGCTGCTCGCTATACCGCGCACTCGGTTACAGCACGGGCGATGTTTGCGATAAGTTCCAATTGCTATAAACCTTACCAACTCTCACACACGACTCAGTGTTATTATAGAGAGCTTTTATTATGTTAAGTAACTTGTCTGGTATGCCATACGATCTCACAATCAACCACAAATTATGACGATCAACAGAGTCAAAAGCCTTTTTGAAATTAACAAAACTAGCAACCAAAGGTTTCTGAAACTCTAAACATTTCTCAGGAATCTGCCTAAGTGAAAATATCTGATCTACACATCCCCTACCACTTCTGAATCCACATTGCTCATCATGCAATTGCCTGCAACCAGATTCTTAATTCTGTTAAGCACAATAATGCAAAGAACTTTACTTACAACAGAAAACAGGCTTTATACCCCTATTGTTATCACAAGAACTCAGATCACATTTTTTTTTTAAATAGGGATAATAATAGCTCTGGCAAAATCCTTAGGAACCATGCCTTTATCTTAAAAGACATTCAAAATTTCAGTCATCCATGTGATAACCAAAACATTCCCAGCACTAAGTATTTCTGTAGTAATTTTATCTACCCCTGGGGATTTATGAAGTTTAAGTCTAGAAATAGCCAAAATAACTTCAGACTGTGTTATAGGGCCAACATTTAAGCCAGTAATGCATCTATCATCATCATTGCAAACAATGGGAGTAGAACTAACCACATTGTTTAGAACATCACTGAAATGCTCAGCCCACCTAGCAATGACAGAATCCTCACCTTCTATAACCTTACCTTGTTTATCCTTCAATTCCTGTATACCTGTCTGTTTTCTACCACACAAAACATAAACTATCTGGACAGCTCTCTGCTGTTGTGCTCTCTAACTGCTTCCTTGGCTTTGTCAGCCAAGCCATCAAGCCAAAGATTCTTATCAGCAGCTAACTGATCCTTTACACATTTATTAAGCTCTTTGTAATGTTTCCTATTAGGACTAGTAGGGTATTTATTAAGGACATTCCTAGCTCTTTCTTTCTTAATAAGCTCAAGTGCCTTATCACGCAAATAATTCTGCCTCCTTGGCTCCTTTTTTCATTAAAGAGTACTGTTAGTTTCCAAAAATAGCCTGTTTAAAATGGTCCCATTCTTCCTCAGCTTCAGTAGTAAGCAAATGTCATAATGTCTAAGTAACCTATCATGGTAAACTTTAGCTATAACTTGGTCTTTCACAGCTTCATTATTAAAGGTAATTTTTTTTATCCTTAATACAACATTTCTTAAGTTTAAATTACAAGACAGTTTTAACAAGGTAATGGTCAGATCCAATTTCAGCTCCCCTATATTCCGCAAAGGCCTGCTTCTCAACTGCCTGGAGATCTACCGACCCTCCAGAGTCAAGGTCAGCCCTTGTGGCTCGACCGTTTCTCCCCCTGTACTGGGGGAAGTACTAGACTTGTTCTACTGAGTTACAGATATCCTGAGGCTTAGCATACTGCTCTGCCAAAGGAAGTTTACCTCTAAAATGTTCAATGAAATGAAATATGACCTGGTATTCCTAACTGAACTAAAATTAAAGTTATTTAATTCTCTATGACACTCTTAGATGTTTTTAAGCACTTCAGCACATGGATTATGCTATCAAGTATCAACAGTTATTAAGGAGAGATTTATATACCATGCTGTAGAGGATGGTTAGTAACAGGAACTTCCGGGATGCTTTCAGTGACAAATTTAATAATCTACATTCTTGCCAGCAAGTGAATTCTCCGTGGAGATTAAAAGAAGGATAACAGCTGCCAATGGTCTACCCACCTCGGTGAAGGAAATAATCATATATATATATCTTTGAGAGCATAGAGTGCTTAAAAAAGTTTTTGATCCACGACGTGCGGTTTGCACCCTTCCTTTCGGCGCATCACCCATTTAATGTTAATATATAATCTATCATATTCTTATGCAACCCATCTGGTGAAACCCACGTGTACCTATGAATAATGTGGTGTTTGTAATAAGTGTTAGTCATTCTGAAACCATTAAGTTTACTTAACTGTAGGAGACATTGCCCATTGCAGCTACCAATAGGGTCTATCACTCCTCCCCAAAGGTCCGAGTCAGTACCAACTTTGGCATTGAAGTCACCCAGAACAAGGGTAATATCTCCTTTCTTGGCAGAATTCAAAATATCCTGAAGTTGTCCATAAAACCTATCCTCATCCTCTTCAGCATCCTCAGTGGGGGGCATAGCAACAGATAACATTCTAGTCTTTAATACTTGTCTGAAATTTTGCTGTAAGTAACCTTTCATTAATGCACTCATATCCTAGAAGAGCATCATTAGCGTGTCTGCTGAGATGCAGACCACACCTTGGTGATGTTTATTATCGTTCCTCCCTGAAAAGAGAAATTTAAGATTATTTTTAAGAATCTGACCTTTATCTGTCCATCTGGTCTCTTGCAAGCTGAGAATATCTAAATTATAACGGTGGAATTCTTGTGTGAGGATATCAAGAGAATAAGCTCTGTGCAAAGTCCCTCACATTCCAACTACCTATGGAGAAAAAATGGTTAGTGGGATGTTTAAAGGAACTATGTTTATTGAGAGAGGGAATGCCGACAATATCAAACAGCCCCTTAATTGCAGGCATGGGGCACAGACCTGTTCCTCCACCACTAAAGGCTGAAGCCATCTACACTGGAAGACTTCCTCCAATGTAGAATTTGGTGATGCCAGTAGAAGTAAAGAGTTTAGGTGCCTATGATTACCTCTGCTCAGGATTATCCACCAGCTGATAAACATATTGCTGTCCCATGGCCGAGTGGTTAGTGCGCTTGGCACTCATCTATGGGACCTGGGTTCAAGCCCCGGAAAAGGCACGGATGTTTGTGTTGTTTTTCTGCTGAGGTCCTGCCATCCTCACAGACCTTCTACTATGGCATATAAACTTACAGGCTCCTATCAACCTCTGTGGCAAGCAGCTGCTTGAGGGGGTATTTGATAAACATATACTGTGAATCTATTCACTTGGGGCTGTCAACCCACAAACAAACAGAAAACACAGCGGAAGATTTTGCCTCCACAGTAGCCCACCAGTGCAGCAAATTCAGGATCCATAATCAAGCTCAGAGCCTTATTCATTCCAGTCTGATAGGTTTATATGGTCAGCATCAGGACCCTGTGTGGTTGACCATTCCTCAGCTGGGTAGAAAAAGAGAAAAGTAGCCATAGTTGTCCAGATCAGTAGACCACACTGATCTGGCAGCCCTCCTCTTCCATTCACTTCCATAAGAGAGTATCTCTTTTGAAAGGTACTAACGGCCTGCACCAGGAGAAGGTGGGGGTCGGATGTTAGGTGCTAGGCATATCTGTTTCTATGCATCATCGCAAGGGATTGGTGCATAGCTCTCCTTCCAGTGACTATCTAGTTACCATGCTCCTATGCAAATTTACAGATTAGCAAATATTGTTATGCATAGTGTGTCTAAAACTTTAAGGAAAAGGGATGGCCCTAGAATGAAATGAGTGGACAGTGGGAAACAGATCTTGCTATAATTGATATGGAATGACTCAATGCATCAGATGTTGCTCAGAATAAACATATTTAGAGAACTAAATTATACAGTCTGGTTGTATCTTCATAGTCTATGGCTCTTTGAAGATATGCATTTGCCACACTGTCAAAACACTATGAGAATTTTGTATTTTAAGTCGGGGCTGTAAACTAGTTGCCAGCAAAGTTTTGTGTCCATTTGTGCCATTTGCTAAATAGCACTTTGTGCAACTTTTAAATGAAAAAAGAAAATTATAGCTTTACAAATGTCTGTTGCTTTTTTCTTTCTTCAATTGCAAAATCTCAGCATTTTATTTCTATATCATTCACCTGTAAGTTCTTAAAAAAAAGTACCACATATATGTTATCTCAGACTCTCTTTATAGTGTATTATCTTGAACCTTGTAGGATATATCTAATTAAGGTTTCATTAGAAGTTTGTTGTTAAATGTACGCTTGAATTACTCTTATTATGAATATCCATCATTGACATATCTGTATTTCTGAGGAGTCATTTTTTATCTCTCATTTCTAAGCAAAAATAACATCCCAGTTTAAGCTAAACATAAATTGTTAAACTCTTATTGTTCTTTTCCGTAAATTACTCATCATTTGGGATAACATGGTATTTTATAGATAGTGCTTGATGGAAAGGCTTTATATAGATAGTGCTTGATGGAATGGCTTTATATAGATTGTGTTAAATATAACTTGATATACATATCTTTTTAATTGATTTTTAGAGAATTTCAAACATATGCATTGAACTTTTCTGATGCATCTAAATTAGTACAAATCCCTCCTGCCTTCCCAAAGAGTCTTAAGTTTAATGCTGTGGTGTTTGTAACCAACATGATGGCAATGTTGTGCAGTACGTAACACGAGGAAAAATAGCCATTGTTGCTGGAACTTTTAAGGGTTTTTGGAAAATGTGGAAAAATGGGGGATACACAAATAGAAGGATCTCTTTTATCTTTCTTGAAGGGCAATTCCATCCTCTGGAAGGCACATATGGGAAGATAGGTATTTATTATTATTTTTGTTTTGATTTATTTATATTTTTCTTTGTCACCAAAAACCTTCCTTCAGAAACTTTCATTTGCTTTATGACTCATAAACATTGACCACATTTTCCCTTCGTTTTAGAGTCATGTTTAACCCTTACAATGCCAGGGTTTTTTTCCTCTAAAAATGCAACTCAACTTCTAAGGCGTATTATGAAAGAGCTAATGAATGAAATAGATCACTTTACGTACTAACAGAAAGAGCATTTAATTTTGAACAAAAAATGTAGGTAAGAATAAAGTAATACATTGCAAGGTCATTTGTAGTGATTTTTGAAAACCATTTAATCAGCTCTTGGCACTGAAAGGGTTAAAGCGGCCCATGATATTGGAGATGTTACAGGCGTTAGTTTGAGATATAACTCATTAAGTTCCACCCTGAGAAAAAACACCCCCGTTTTTTTTTTTTTTTTTTTTGGGGGGGGGGGGGAGAATGTTGGGACACGAAATTGAAATAGTTTACAAGATCCTCATACGAACTTACATTTGACACTTAACTCGTAATTATAGGCCCTTGCATTCAGAAGATATGATGGAACAATCATTTTCATATTTCCCCCTTTTTAGGTGGGAAAAAAGGGATGGAATATTTTTTAACTTGTAACATTTCCCTTGTCACAAGTTTTCGTTTGATGCATAGCTTGTTACTTTCGGCCCTTGCGTTCCGAAGATATAGTGGAACAATCGTTTTCCCATTTCCTCCTATTTTAGAGGGGAGAAGGATGGGGGTGGGAATTTTTTTACCTGTAACATTCCCCATGTCACAAGCTTTCTTTTGATGCATAAATGTGTTAATTTCTGCCTTCACGTTCCAAGAATGTAGCAGAACAATCGTTCTTATGTTCCCCCTTTTTTAGGGGGAAAAGCATGTGAAGTAAATTTTCTATAGTCTGTGATACTTTCTGCGTCACAGGCTTTGATTGACGCATAACTTGTCACTTTCGGCCCTCGTGTTCTGAAGATAAAGCTGAATAATATTTTGCCACTTTTAGGGGGAAAGAAAACGGAGGAGTAAATTTTTTTTAGCCTCTGGCACTCCTGTTTTACAAGATTTGAAGCAGATATCATTAAATGGTGGCCATCCCATTCAAAAGATATGGTGGAACAACTATTTTGACAAATTCAAAAAATTCAAAAACCGACAAACCTGTCGAAAAAAATAGCCGTCCCATGGCCGAGTGGTTAGCGCGCTTGGCTACTGATCTACGGGACCTGGGTTCGAACCCCGGGTAAGGCATGGATGTCCGTGTTGTTTTCTGTTGAGGACCTGCCATCCTCTCAGATTCCACAGATCTTCTGCTGTGGCATAATTAATTATTGTTTCTTAACAGGGAATACTGTGCATTCACTTTGGATTTCAATTATATATTTAACGCGGTAGCGTTAGCGACCTTCTCATTAACATCTGATGATCAAAATGCAATGACTGTAAACGTTGCATCTCCTTGAGTATAGATGGCGCTGTCTCAGTCACGTCTTAAGAAGAAAAACTTAAAAAGGTCAAATTCTGAAAATATTCGTTGTCCGACGCGTGGTGCAAATGGTTAGCGCGCTCTGGCATGAATCTGGAGAGATGCGGGTTCGATTCCCGCCGTGGCGGCGATGAATTTTTTTCAGAATCTATTAACTGACAGGCTCCTGTCAGACCTCTGTGGCAAGCAGCTGCTTGAGGGGGTATTTATTATTTATTTATTTAATAAAAAATGGCCCCTTTTTGTTTGGAAGAGTGCAATTTGGAGGTAGACTACTATCTCTTAACAGCCGTCTAATGGGTCTAAATGGCCAATCGAACCATGCAAGGCTTTCACTTTTTTTTTTTGGGGGGGGGGGGAGGTAGAAAGAAGCATGCATAATTTTAGGTAGTCGATAATGCTCCCCACACCAGTAACTTTCATTTGCGATATAACTTTTTATTCTTGGTAATTGTTTACGTATTTCCCACTTTTTTTTAAAGGGGGAGGGGGGAAAGGGAATTGGGGCTTAAGTAAGCCTTGCCGTTACTCAAAGCTATAATAACAGAAAGCTTTATACCAAATCTGAGAATCTTACTAAAAATTCTTACCCTAGTTTTATGTGGCAGGGCGTTACTTTTTTATTCGGAGTAGGGGGTAGACTTTTCCTTTTATTAAAACCCTGATGAGATGAAATAGCTTTCCGATTCGATAATACTAGTTCAGGAGAAATTCACCCAGTTTTGTGTTGAGGGAGAGGAGAAGAAATGTTACAGGAATCAAATGTTATGTTTTATCTACTATGAGAAGTAGCTGTTTACTTGCGAAATACAATTCTGAACATAAAAAAAAAGATTTAGTACAATATTTTGTTCTGATTTTTCCTCATTTTTCGTGACAAACCATGAAAATATGCAGATGTAACCAACCGTGCCAAGATCTAGAAAATAATGGGGGTGGGGAAGCAAGCAACGCAGTTGAAGGAGAAAAAAAAGGAGCGGGGGGGGGGGGCAAGAGACGATTTCCAATTCAGTATACCATTTTCTCCTTTTTCAGGTTATGAAAAATTATGAAATATGCACAACGTTAATAATTTGCCTTCATTACCCTTACTAGCATTGTCAAGGAGCGGGGTATAGCCCATTGCCCCTCCCCCCTTTCCAGATCTGGTCCTGAACTATTCTGCTCCCGTGGTTAAAAGACGGCGCCTGTGGGCTGTCCGAAACGTAACAGTACTAGACTGCTGGAAAATAAAATGATCGTACTTTGTTACTTAAACAACGGACAGTTTTACGTTAAAAAGTCAGATGATCTGAAAGCTTCATGTTGCCGATCCCCCTAAACGATACTTTAAAACGAATGGAGATTAAGCACATAGGCAATTACTTCTTGTATTGAAAATTAAGGTATGAAAATGACTTCAATGCATATTTTCAAGTTCTAGATGAGTTTTCATCCATAAGAAAATTTTAAACTACCAAAATTTAAATTTCTCGCATAAATGGATCAATTATAATATTTCTTAAAATTGTGTCCTTTTCCACCGTTAGAGGGTGCCACTGAAGCAATTGGGGAAATTCAGAAAGTGCTAATTGTACAAAAAGTATTTTTAAATTATCTCCCAAAACAAAAAGTTGAATGTCTACAAACAGACCAGCGACAAAGTGAAAACATCTCTAGTTTTTTTTTTTGCACTCGAGCTAAAAATAGATGCCTCTTACAGTATAGCCTACAATATTATGACTCTCGCAAGCGCATGTAGTTTACTACGTTTTTAAATACACCTGGCAACACTAAGTTTCTTATGCTACATTTCTCAAACGATTAAATAAGCATTGCTATCTCGGGTAAAGTTTATGTTTGTTCGTAAAGGGTAAGTTGTATTACCTATTAGTGTAAAATTTTAATGGACTCAACCGATTTAAAGGTGAATGCTACTTCATATTGATGTCATTTCTTTTTTTGATAGTATATAAATACATAAATAATAATAATAAGTGCGAATTCCATTTCAGTATATTAATAGCAGCGTATTTTCTGGTGCTAAATTAAATTTATTCAACTCCTTAAAATATATACTTGTTGCCGCCATTTATTATTTGTTGCAGAAAAAGTTTAAGAATGCATCTATGATAATATGCATTCAAGTATTTTTTTATGAATATTTCAGTCCCCGGAAGTATAAAAACATTTTAAATACGGTACTAGAGATATTTGCTATTAGCTCTTTCTGTCACTGATTTTTATGGATATTTATAGTTATAATAAACGATAAATTAACTGTGTCGAGCGGATCAAAATCATAATTACTAAAATTTATGTTATCCCGCATCTAGTTCAATAGTTCAATAATTTTAAATGCTAGTTCATAAACTTGGATATAAAATTAAAAAAATTGTTTTTAATCGCATATCTTTGTTCTGGGAGCTACAGACAAGGAGTGTCTAGGGAGAAGAGAGCTAGCTTCCATAGGCGTAATGTAAACTGTACGACTGGAGCGCCCTCTAAACATGGCAAATTGGTGCATCGCAGTGAAGCCTCCTCCGAAACCGATAGGGGCATGGTGCCTGTGCCATTCCTCTTGTTGAATTGTATTTTTTTTCCCTTTACATCCCTTGCAAAATAGGTTTAGCTAGCAAGATGAAATCGGATTGAGAGTAGTTAAATATTAAGCAATTTCAAAGATGAAATATTATATTTAGTAAAGTTAATGGAAATCAATATTATTTTTTCTTCGTACTAGCTTTACCAGAATTATTGCAATATATTTTATTTTGCTGCAATGCAAAACCCAATATGGAAAACCCCCCAAAAAAATCCTGTTTCAGGTTTATAATAAAAATACCTTTTTTGAAAAATCATGAACACCAGTAAAATTACTTCCTTTAATTTTTATTTTAAATTAGTTTATATATTTTTTTTATATTTCAGTTGATTTTTCTGCTCAAAATTTTTTATAATCTTTTTTAAATAATAAATAAGAACAAACAACAAAAATCATTTTTTTAAATAAACATATTTATTTAAATTCGGTATCAAAATACAAACCACAATAATCTCTCAATGTCTGAATCTTATATATAGACTTCAATACACTGTATGTAAAAAGAAATATTGCATATTTTCTAATTTCAGAAATTAACTTTGCTTCAAATTTTTTGCTAAATCATACAAATTATTTTCTGTTTTAGAGCATGATTGAGCCAACATCAAAATACAGCACATATGTGATACAAAGGATATATCTTAAAAGTAAAACAAATTAATCCACATACTAAATTACACTTTCTAACAATATTACTGCATTATACAGTGTAATTTCATTATTTTTCTATATCACATGATTGGGTAAAAGCAAAAAAATTTAATATTATGGTCATATACCATTTAGCAACTGTCATAAATTTCCATCCAAAATCTGCTAATCTTTACCAAGAGATTTTTACACAATGCCAAAAGCAGAAAAAACATTGTCTTCACATAATACAATATAGTAGGTCATCTTAATGCCCATAATAAAATTGATAGTAACCAAGTATGTAAAGCTATATGCAATATATTGAACATGCCACTTTGCAGTTATCATGTATCTAATAACACTCTGCACAACTCATTTCAAGTTAGAACTTTTTTTTTTCACACAATGCCAAAAGCAGAAAAAATATTGTTTTAACATAATGCCCATAATAAAATTGATAGTAACCAAGTATGTAAAGCTATATGCAATATATTGAACATGCCACTTTGCAGTTATCATGTATCTAATAACACTCTGCACAACTCATTTCAAGTTAGAACTTTTTTTTTTCACACAATGCCAAAAGCAGAAAAAATATTGTTTTAACATAATGCCCATAATAAAATTGATAGTAACCAAATATGTAAAGGTACATGCAATAAATTGAGCATGCCACTTTGCAGTTTATCATGTATCTAATAACACTCTGTACAACTCATTTGAAGTTAGAACCTTTTTTTTCACACAATGCTAAAAGCAGAAAAAACATTGTTTTAACATAATGCCCAAAATAAAATTGATAGTAACCAAATATGTAAAGGTACATGCAATAAATTGAACATGCCACTTTGCAGTTTATGATGTATCTAATTAACACTCTGCACAACTCATTTCAAGTTAGAACCTTTATTTTTCACACACAATGCCAAAAGCAGAAAAAACATTGTTTTAAAATAACGCCCATAATAAAATTGATAGTAACCAAATATGTAAAGGTACATACAATAAATTGAACATGCCACTTTGCAGTTTATCATGTATCTAATTAACACTGCACAACTCATTTCAAGTTAGAACCTTTATTTTTCACACACAATGCCAAAAGCAGAAAAAACATTGTTTTAAAATAACGCCCATAATAAAATTGATAGTAACCAAATATGTAAAGGTACATGCAATAAATTGAACATGCCACTTTGCAGTTTATCATGTATCTAATTAACACTCTGCACAACTCATTTCAAGTTAGAACCTTTATTTTTCACACACAATGCCAAAAGCAGAAAAAACATTGTTTTAACATAATGCCCAAAATAAAATTGATAGTAACCAAATATGTAAAGGTACATGCAATAAATTGAACATGCCACTTTGCAGTTTATGATGTATCTAATTAACACTCTGCACAACTCATTTCAAGTTAGAACCTTTATTTTTCACACACAATGCCAAAAGCAGAAAAAACATTGTTTTAAAATAACGCCCATAATAAAATTGATAGTAACCAAATATGTAAAGGTACATACAATAAATTGAACATGCCACTTTGCAGTTTATCATGTATCTAATTAACACTGCACAACTCATTTCAAGTTAGAACCTTTATTTTTCACACACAATGCCAAAAGCAGAAAAAACATTGTTTTAAAATAACGCCCATAATAAAATTGATAGTAACCAAATATGTAAAGGTACATACAATAAATTGAACATGCCACTTTGCAGTTTATCATGTATCTAATTAACACTCTGCACAACTCATTTCAAGTTAGAACCTTTTTTTTTTCACACAATGCCAAAAGCAGAAAAAACATTGTTTTAACATAATGCCCATAATAAAATTGATAGTAACCAAATATGTAAAGGTACATGCAATAAATTGAACATGCCACTTTGCAGTTTATCATGTATCTAATTAACACTCTGCACAACTCATTTCAAGTTAGAACCTTTTTTTTTTCACACAATGCCAAAAGCAGAAAAAACATTGTTTTAACATAATGCCCATAATAAAATTGATAGTAACCAAATATGTAAAGGTACATGCAATAAATTGAACATGCCACTTTGCAGTTTATCATGTATCTAATTAACACTCTGCACAACTCATTTCAAGTTAGAACCTTTATTTTTCACACACAATGCCAAAAGCAGAAAAAACATTGTTTTAACATAATGCCCAAAATAAAATTGATAGTAACCAAATATGTAAAGGTACATGCAATAAATTGAACATGCCACTTTGCAGTTTATGATGTATCTAATTAACACTCTGCACAACTCATTTCAAGTTAGAACCTTTATTTTTCACACACAATGCCAAAAGCAGAAAAAACATTGTTTTAAAATAACGCCCATAATAAAATTGATAGTAACCAAATATGTAAAGGTACATACAATAAATTGAACATGCCACTTTGCAGTTTATCATGTATCTAATAACACTCTGCAGAACTCATTTCAAGTTAGAACCTTTTTTTTTCACACAATGCCAAAAGCAGAAAAAACATTGTTTTAACATAATGCCCATAATAAATTGAATAGTAACCAAATATGTAAAGCTATATGCAATAAATTGAACATGCCACTTTGCAGTTTATCATGTATCTAATAACACTCTGCACAACTCATTTCAAGTTAGAACCTTTTTTTTCACACAATGCCAAAAGTAGGAAAAAACATTGTTTTTACATAATGCAACATAGTAGCTGATCTTAAGGCCCATAATAACCAAATATGTAAAGGCTCATGCAATATATTGATCATGCACTTTGCAGTTATCATGTATCTAATAACTTTGCCTACATTTCAATTCATAGTAACTTTAAATATTAAGTTACATTAAATTAAATATTCCTTAAACATTAATACATTCCTTAAGCTATAATTGTATGAAACTCATTGTAAAAAGTGGCATCAATCTTTAATTCAGAATAAGATTATGTTGCATATATTTAGAGTGCAGTTTATGAGATGCCAATGGCAGTTTGAATTATGTAGAAACACATATATTATACTATTTGAAATAGTAGTATCACAATTTAAGATATGTAATTACAAAACTGAAAAGCAATTAAAAGGCATAGAAAATCAATTGAGTTTGGATATTTTCTTGTTAGCTCTTTTTCGATTTTTTACACCTTTTGATATTTCTTTAGTTTTGTAATAAAGCATTAACTGCACATAAAATGATACTATGTAATCCCATACCTCAAGCTCATGCAAACCACAGGAAAGGTTTTCATGTTCTGTTTCCTTGAGTTGAGATATTAATTTAGTCTTCACGTGTTGTTCATAACATATAGTTGGAAACAGTGAAAAAAATTTCTGACCCATGATGCAAATTGTCTTTGCTAATGCTTCTGAAGGATAAGTTAACCCTTCTTTTACATCATCAAACTCCTTAAAATATAAAAACATGGAGTTTTCAGTTAAGGTTTTGTCACCAAGTAGTAATTGATGGCATGCATTGCAATTAAACCTTGCACATGTTCGTTTTGCAACATATCCCGCTACATACGCAGCAACATTTGCTTTTACAGGATCAGAAGTGTCATTACTCTCTGCATGAAGTGGAACATCTACTTCTGACTCTTGTAAATCCTCAATAGGTGAAGACTCACTACTACTACTACTGACTGTAAGCACTTGCTTTGAAATTAAAACTGTGTCATTGTCTGGTTCACAGTTTGCTTTCCCACAAGTGTTTATGATATTTTGTGCCATTATCATCTTTATTCTATGTTGGAAGTCATATGCAGTAGGATGATCATTACTACCACCTCTGCGCCTAACAACAGAGAACAAATTTTCTAGTGCATCTTGAGTAAATCTACTCATCATAAGGAAAGGTATATCTGTCAACAAAGTTGGAATGAGTTCCAAAAATGCTGACAATGTAATTTGCCATCCCAACAGACATGGAAATGTGATTTTCTTCCCTTTAGTTTGGAACTCCAGAGATTGCACAAATTCCAAATTCTTTTGCCATAATTGAATGTGGGATGAATCTTTTGTAACAGCTGAGAGTAAAGGTCGTGTTCGATCTCTCAAAACCCGACTGTTTAAACTATCAAATAAGTCATTGATAGCTGAACAGAAGTCAGCTGTATGTGTAGCAGATGCTGGTAGGAATCCCAGTGCACTGAGACAAGAGAGTGATGAAGCAACAGACTGGCTTAAAACCTGAGCTGCAAGCCTCACACTCATAGCACTAAGACCATCTACCTTAATATGCTTTTCTGTTAGCTTTGGAACCATTCGATGCGGTAACTTACAGTCAAATTCCCACAACGATACAATGTGGTCAAAAAAAGCTGTTTTACTGTCTCCAAACTTTACTGGATATTTTCTAAAGTTATTTCGTGTGCACTTCAGTAGATGTGGCACATCAAACAAAGTAAACACCTTATGTCCATTAACTGAAAAGTAAGGCTTATTGGCTGTTACACACAACTGTTTCAGATATAATTTTTGGTTATTGGCACCTTGATCACATACTATAGCAACTGGCTTTAACCCACACTGGAATAATTTGGTAAGTGCAGCTGACACTAAAATTTCCAGTGTGGCAGCAGGAGCAGTATGTGATGTAAAAAAGAAACCAATAACTTGTTTCCACTTTTTGCAAAGCCCACGAACCATAAAAACAAGAACATGGGTTGCCATATTAGTGGATGCATTACTATAAGAACCATAGTTTTCAAATCCATCAATCATATCTTTTCTTTTATTATAATGCAATCCAGGCTTTAAGCTCATTTCATCAAATGACAAAATACAATATTTATCATATGGCTTCAACTTGCTGGCTACAAAATGGATAGCATTTAACACAGCAGCTGAAAATCCAGGTTCTGCCTGAATGCACTGAACAGTTTTCAAGAGGGTACACTTATTTGGCAAATGCAAGAACTCTCTTAGTGTGTAATATGCTTTAGGACTTGCAAGGTACAGCTGAAGACAAAGATTTTTATCATTCACTGTCCATCTACGTCCATACTTTGTGACACACACTGCTTTTAATTGACTCTCAATAAAATTATATAAAACTGGTTTCAACAATGGCTTGATAATGTTCAATGCCAGTTTAACATTATTTTTTGTATTAAATACCTTTGTTGCTCTTTGATACTTTCGCTGTAAATAATACAGCTTAGTTGAGAGCTTTTTAATTTTTTGTGTTTTGGGCGTTATGTTCCTTTGGAAGGACAGGTCTCTTGGAGTGGGTGTAGAACAGCGTGGAAATTCTGCACTCAGTTCAGAATCATTTGCTTCTTCTGTTTGAGTGCAGGAAGATAAAGTGGACAACTCCATTCCATTATCTTCAATGTTGTGCCCAACTTCACACTGCTCAGCCTGATGGAGCTTCCATGAGATGGTCGAAGACATGGCAGTTATATTTGGTTGCTCCATACTGCATAATCCTAAAACAAAGAATGAACAATATGTATAACATACGTTTACTTCAACAACCAAAACAACAAACAAACATGTAATATCAACTTAGCAATGTATAATAAACAAGTAATATCTACTAAGCAATACATAGCAAATGTGTAATATCAACTTGACAATGTATAACAAACATGCAATATCAACTAAGCAATATATAGCAAATGTGTAATATCAACTTGGCAATGTATAACAAACATGTAATATCAACTTAGCAATGTATAACAAACATGTAATATGAACTAAATAATATATAGCAAATGTGTAATAACAACTTGGCTATAAATAGCAAACATACAATAACAACTGAGCAATATATAGCAAACTGTAGATATCAAGCTCGGTTATTTCAACTCTGCACGGCAATTTTTGGCACCCAATGGGCTAAATGGCAAGATTACAAAGACTCTTAAGGCTCAGAGAAGGTTGGGGTATGGAATCCACTGCAACAGCTGTTGGGAGACAAATGGTAACCTCCTGTCAAGACCACCCAGTGTTCATTAATGAGCATAGGATATGGGTCACCTGAACTCAGGGACACAGCATTAATGTTGAAACCAATAGGATGGCAACTTTCCAAGCCCATCAGTGTATGCAATTCACCACGGGCAGCATCTAAACTATATATGTAACAAACAAAAAGGAAATTAAAAAAATGAACTTACCGGGAGAACCAAGTCGTAGTGGCACAGCATAACTGGTCAAAAAATGTCGTTTTGAACCGGCAAAACACTTGTCAGTAAAATGGCTTGAGCATATTCTGTATTTTCTGTATAGTGTACTTGATGACTGATCCAGCAGTCGCTTGTGGCCACAGGCTTCAACCCATAAACGACACCTATACATATTAATTACTTCATGTAAAATACAATAGATTATGCATAAAATTTTATAAATAACTCCATTAAACTAATACATATTACAAAAAAAAAGACAAAATCCAATATGGCATGCACAAATTTATCTCACTTTTTTAACAAGATTTTTAATATCTTTTAAGTACACCATAAATACCAAATTTCCAGTCTTCCCCAATTTTATCCTAATTGGATGATTAGTGTAAAATGTATATAAATTATAAGCCACTATAAAACCTAAAATAAATATTAAGGCATTTCAGTTTGGTTGTCTCTTAACTCCAAATAACATTCAGCATACTCTGAAGGGTAAACACTATACTTGCTGAGAAACATTAGCTTGTATTAAGAATTATTGAGAAAACAGCTACAAAAATAGTACCTTGATGCATCCATGGGAAATCTAAAAAATTTCCTTTCTGGATATTGCCGCTTCGTAGCTCCACACATGACACATTTCATGCCAAGTCTCATGGCTTCAACACTGAAAAAAAAATTATTACACCATTAATCTACAAATAACAACAGTTCACCACAAATATTAAAACAAATCCTTGAATTCATAAAATTAAACACTAAAAGTATTATATACACATTACTTGATAACCCAAATCTTAGTTTATTGGAATATGACTAACAGATTTTACAGGAACTTAATCGAGATATAACTTAAAAGAATTTTATTAAAAATGGAGATAGGTTAACCTATAATCATCTCGTGGTTTAATATGAAATTGACATTATGTGGCCATATTCACTACCTGTAACTCACTACACGTTTCTAAGCCTAAAACATACAGCAATAGTACTCAAATCAAATATTTAAAATATTATAAAGTGCACTCACCTGGAAACTGAAGCGACGTCAAAATTCGTATTTGAAGTATCCATTTCCGTATTTGAACCAAAGAAGGTCTAAGGAGAAGAAGGCTAGCTTCGCACAAGCGTAAGTGGCGCCGTTCTGCGGAATTTTACCGAAGCTGAACGTGGCAAATTGATGTGCATGCACAAAAACAACTGTAAGGGGCGATCTGCGCATGCGCAGTGCAATCATTTTTAGTCCACGGCAGCTGTAGTTTGTCTTACTCTTGGTATATTTATTGCGATTTAATCAGTGTTTCAACCTGTCTAACACCCATGACTGTTTGGCATAGTGATAGCTGACCCTAAAGTTATTCAGTGAGTATTTTATCTCGTTCAGGAGTATATTTTACGATACCTGGAAAAGCCGTTGTATGTTTATTTTGAGTAATTTTGCAGAATTTTTAAAATTAATATGTAAATTAATACATTTAATCATCTTGCGAACATGTAAGTCAATGTTTGTTACAGTTTGGTGTTCCCTGGAGCATATCGACATATATAGGTGTCTGCAGTTTGTTCTAATAGTAAGTTTTTTTTATGGTTGATACCAGAAGTGCCTGCTGCCATCTATTGACAGTTTATACAAGTAAGAAACTCGATGTGACTTTAATTGAAAATATCCTAAATTCTATAAAATATAATTAAACAAAACATGTTGTCTCGCATTAAGCCATAAATTTCAATTTATTATAATATATTAAATATAGTAGAATGTTCAAAGTATTAAAATTTTTATGTTGAGCATAGCTACCTCTTGTTTTACAAAATGAGATTTTATTAAGGAAAATAATTTTAATTAATCCTTGTGAAAAGCAAATCATAATGTTAAAATTTAAGAAATGGACACTTTGAGCAAAGTCAAAGTGTATGTAAAATTAGTCACGTGGTGTAAGCTATTGAAAACCTTGCTGGGCAGTGGAAGAATAACGCAAGGAACTGGCTCCTCTCCTGGCTAGGTGGCTTCACTGCAATACACGAATTTGCCATGTTTAGAGGGCGCTGCAATCGAAAAGTTTACATTACGTCTATGGAAGCTAGCTCTCTTCTCCCTTAGACACTCCTTGTTTGAACTATCCATATCCGTATTTGAACTACAATGCTTCGATCACTCCTTGGCATGAACTATCAAGGAACAAGGAAGGAACAGAAAAATGAGATTGGCATTACTGCGCATGTGCATAGCGTGGCAAAGAGCGCTTTACAGTTTGTTTTTGCTACATACATCAATTTGCCAGATTCATGTTCCGAGAAGATCCGCCAGGCGGCGCCACTTACGCTTAGCGAGAGCTCGACTTCTTCTCCTTAGACCTTCTTTGCTACAGAGGTGTAGACCTCGTCGATAATCTGTCACTGATAATAATATCTAGTCTTAAGTCTTTACAAAAGCTTCAAAATGCATGTAATCAAATAGATAATATTGACTTATAACTTCAATAACTGAAAATTGTATTGTGAACACCCCATGTGATATAAAAAAAATATGTACATTAGCTTATTAAATTTTCTTTGGTTTATTTATAGGAAAAAAAAATGTTTTAATGTCCATTATTGGGCCCTCGGCCGCTATGGTGTACATTTCCCCAGGAAAACCTGTAACGTTGAGTTGCAATATGATATCCATCCGCATGTTCCAATGTTTATGACTGATATATACTGTTTGTTGATTTGTTTTAGTGATGAGTGTTATTAAATAAATTAACTTTTGATATTTATGTTGATTTTTTAGTGATGAGTGTTATTAAATAAATTAACTTTGATATTTATTTTTTAAGGAGCTTTTTTTAAGTGCGAAACGAGGTTTCATTGTTTAGCGATAATCGTTAATGAAATCTTTTGATAAGATTATTTATTTTGGGGGCTTTTTTTTTCAGTAAGGAACAAGAAGTTTTTTTTAGCAATAAGAGCTGTTAATGAAATCTAGTTTTGATGAGAATATTAATTTTGGGGCTTTTTTAAGTGCTGAACGAATGTTTATTCGGCTTCGCTGCAGTATACAGGTTTTCCTGGGGAAAACCTGTAACGTTGAGTTGTTATATGATATCCATCCGCATGTTCAAATGTTTATGACATATATGCTGTTTAGAATAGTTCTCTCTAATGAGATTATTTGTTTCCGAGGCTTTTCTTAAGTTTATTCTTTAGTGGTGAGTGTTATTAAGGAAATTTACTTTTGATATTTATTTCAGGGGCTTTTTTTAAGTGCGAACGAGTTTTCATTGTTTAGCGATAAGCGTTGTTAATGAAATCTTTTGATGATATTTATTTTTGTGTTTTTTTTTTTCACTAAGGAACAAGGAGTTATTGTTTAGCGATAAGAGGCGTTAATGAAATCTAGTTTTGAGGAGAATATTAATTTTTGGGCTTTTTAAGTGCAGAACGAAGGTTCATTTTGTAGCGATTAGCGTTGTTAATAAAATTTGTTTTAATGAGATTATTCTCAGTAATTTTTTTAAGTGCAGAAACTTGATTTTTTTCTATGTAGCGTTGCATATTTCCTTTAAATTATATATATATCCTCAATACTCATCTCAAGGTAGATACGAAACGGACTACTCTTACCATTCAGGCTTTTTTTTACCGTGGCGTGGCGAAATAAAACAAGATAGCGGCTGAGGACCCAATACTGCACTTCTGCCGTTTTAATGTCATTGTTTAAATAGCATAATATCTAAATTTTATTTTTTTTATTACCATAAAAGGGTATTTAGTATAGATACGTTTTCCGCCATTTTTTTTCAAAAGTAGATCCTTTTAGTTCTGAAACGTGCGGTATCGAGATTATGAGTGATTTTTTTTGTTATTGCAATCTTGATTCACTCCTGTGACATATTTTTGTTGGATTTTTTATTATAATAATCCATCAAAAATTCTGTAATATCCAAATCTTTTTTCTACTTCATTAGCAGCAACTGTTCTCTTCAGTTTAAAAGCTTTCACCCATTCATCACATTTTGCTCTATTTGTAAACTGAACTATCACTGGTCTAGTTTTACCTTTTGAAGTTGGTAATCGATGCGCAGTGACAATATCTGTATTATCCACTTTTAAAGTTTTTGAAATATTATTTACAATTTCATTTAAATTTTCTTCCGAAGATTCCAGGACACCGCTGATTTCTATGTTCATTTGACGAGAATAGTTTTTTAATTCATTTATCCTATGTTTGCATGTCTTGTACTGTAGATTTCAAATCTGTTGTTTCTTTAATTAAATTAACATTTTATTCTTTTAACTGCAAAATTTTCATTTTCAAAGCTTTTAGTTCTTTCGTAAGGTCTGATATATTTTCTGAGTTAAATTGTAATGATTTCATAACCTCACTCAGTTCTTTTTTTATACTAGGTTATTTTAGTTTTAATGTTTTCATACCATGTCTCCAAATTTTTTTGTTATTACTTCATCAGTTGAATCCAACTCAAGGTTCCTTTTAATTCCTGTGGCTTCCACATTCATCTGTGGTTCTCATGGTTGTTCAGTTTCACCCTTCTGACACTTGGAACAAAACCATTTTGCTTTCATTCAGCTTCTGAAAAAAATTTCAGTAAAACCAACACAATAGAAATGGAGATTTTTCTTACAAATTCCAGTACATTGTGTCATGCCCACATAATTTTATTACATGGCCAAGACTTCATGGGCTTCGGGACAACATTAGATTAGGTTCCATTTTAATAATGACATTTTCGACTGCCTCCATTTTTGTGTCCAGTTCAATGAAGAGGAACTCGGCCACAGGCCCCCGAACTTTCCAGATTGAGCCTGGAACCACAGATGGCAGAGGAACTACGTGACATGCCTGGTAAACAAAGTTGGCCAGAGGGGAGCTGAGATTCACACCTCGGCTACTCTGGCCAATCCCGTACAGCCACGCATGAGCGTAGGTGACCTCCACAAGGGGGGCCAGCGAAAAAAGACAAGAAAGAATTTGGCAAAAACAATGAATTTTTTCTTCTCGTCCGGGCTGTATGGTCGACAGCATTGATCCTCTCCAGCTAGCAGAGCCCCGAAGTGCAAACAGTATATGTGCGGGGGAAGCACTAAGCAGCCCGGGCTCCCAGCAACTTGGAGTGCAGCGGCCCAGTGATTGCCTTCCCGAGGGACTCCTGACTTGACTTGATGAGGTAAGGGGGCACTTTAATGAAACTGGCTCCGCTTTTCTTTTGCATTGAATATATTTCTGTGAACGCCTGTCACGGTGACCAGAGTGGAACCATCTTAACTGTTAGGGACTGTTAGAGTCACCAGCAAGTAGCTCTTCATCATGAACTGTTGATTAATAAACTTACAAAATTCCCTTAATTGAAAAGGACCATGCTAGAGGCATTGTTGAATCTGTCCCAAAAGTGGAAACTACATATATGTAGAATGTTTGAAAGTAATTGTGTTAATAAATGTGTATTTTATTGTTAACTGAAAAATTTTTTTTTCATTTCACGGCACTTAATGGCTTATAAAATTTTTTGTGTGCTTCACATAATACTGCATGATCTACATTACACAATTTATCATTACAAAATAGATAGTTGGCCTACAAGCCATTTAACAAACTCTAATTTAGCTTGATCACAACATAACAACAAAAAAAATGATTTTTTTTTTCAGTCAGAACAATCCAAGTACTTTGTTCACTTAATTGCATCACTCTATGAATTAACCTCAATCCAAATACTTTGCTTATTTAATGGTATTAATACATTAATCAATTTCAATCCAAACATCTTGCTTACTTAATGGCATTAATCCATAATTTAATCTCAATCATCTTATCATAAACAACAAAAAAAAGGTGCACATTTCTATTTTCATTGTACAGGGCTATGAAAAAAAATGAAAATTGTACATGATTCAGCTCGCTTCCAAAATTTGAGTCCCCTGAAGTGGTGTGTAGTGTCCCCAGGAGAGGGAGAAATGTGAGGGAGGGAAGGACGCCCATCCGTCCAATGGCTCTCGCGCAGTGATCGCTTTCTGAACGGACCATTTAGCCCATGGTGTGCAAAAAGTGCCGCTCAGAGGTAAAGTAAAAAGCTTTCTGAATGCTGTTGGGCTCCATTGTCGGACTCAGCTGGGGGCTGATCGACTTGTGATGCGGAAGAGCCTGCCCAGCAAGAAGTCAATCAAGTGGTGGTTCTACGGCATTCGTTGGGACCGATTCAATGCCGAGATGATGTCACCTTCGTTTTCTTGGCTCCCAGGCAGCGCCGCTGCCTGACGGGTCACTAGTTGAGTTGCCTTGGCGTGTGCCTTCACTGGTTACTATGACAACGTGACGCGGGAAGCGCTGCTCTGTGTGTCGGCTCTTTGTTTGTAGTGGGCGCTGCGGTAATGGCAGCTGATCTCGCTATTGATTGGTGTTCTGGTGGCTGTCGACCCGAGGTGAGCGCTGGGGGAGACGGCAGGACATGCGTTCAACTATCGGACAGTCCAGGCGCTCTGGCCTGCCTCAGTGCTTCATTCTTAGAGGACGCTGGGGTGAATTTGCATAAAGTGCCATCGGGGTTCGCTGGATCTTTTTTTTCACTCCTAGTCAGTCCTGAGTTCTAAATTTCCATTGTGAATGTGCTACTCTGGGCTTGATGCTGTGTTTGGAAGCAGTAACTCTGGGGGTGGGGCTCGGTGGTTCTTATGATTGACGATACTCTGCTGTTCGCGAATACTTCTTCCTGATTCGAACTACTGGGTTGGGGCTCCTCGTCCCTTCCGTCTGCTATCTGTTGACTGACTTGAATCTTCTGAGTTCCCTTCTACTCTATCTTCTATTTCGTTCTCGGCTCGCATGTGCACAGGTGCGGAGTTACTCGCAGGAGTGGGAATCACTCTCCCTGATGAATCCCATGTTCTTAATTCATAGCGGTGGGAAGTTTTCTCCGTGGGCGCTGATCTGGGGATACTGATAAGCAAATCCTTAGGGATAGATATGGGTAAACGAGTATCAATTGTTGCAGGGAATTTCATACGGGGTCTTCCTCCCCCTCTTCTTCATGGCTGTTGGAGATTAGTTCTCGCTTTCTCATCAATCTGCTTCGGCAGTGTCTCCTGATTGATTTCATTTGCAGTTGTGAAAAAGGTTCTTCATTCCGTCATCTTTGTTAATCTGTCAACATGCACAATCTCTATCCTGCGGGGGTTGGCTACTAGCCTTATCTTGTAATTAACTTCGGATAATTTGTCCAAAACTCGCCAGGGTCCCGTGGACAGTTTCAAAAGTTTCTTGGTATTCTTGTGCGGGATTCGGGGGCAGAACAGAAGTACCAGGTCACCGACCTTTATTTGTTTTATCAAAATAAACTCTTCTCCTCTGTTTCTCTTGTCTCTCGGCTGCCATTTCTAAGTTTTATCTCACTAGGTCATAAGCTCTGTTCATTTTGGTGGTCATGTACTCTGTATAGTTTTTGGTTGCGTAATATGAAGGGGGTTCTCTTGTTTGCGAAATCTGATTGTTTGTGGGTCCAGGAATTTGCCTTGATTTTTGCAGCAAAGAACGCTTCACGGCCTAAAAGTTGTGCCACCCTAAAAATACTCTAGGGGGGTCATAACAAATTGGTGCCATGACCAGGATTACCAAACCTGTGGGTTATTGCGGATAAAAATTTGAGAAAAAATTATTGCAGATAAAAATTTGAAAAAAAAAATTATTATAAATATGGAAAATTGAAATGTTCATGTTAAGGAAAGTGAAATTTTATTAGCGAGGAGTGTGTATCATGTTCTAGCTAGGATTTGCAGGGACATCTGTTAAAACAATACCTTTTTTGATCTGTTTTTTTGTGAAATTGTACATTACATGCTAGTTTGTAAGAGTAGATTAGGCCCAGGAGTAGCATGTATGTGGAGATTTAGAGAATCAACTAGGGACTACTGCATCATTATTTTATTCTAGCTAGGAGTGATTATTTTCATATATGGCATTTCTGTGACACACCTCCCTGCACTTTTGGAGGATTCCAATAAACACATACACCACTACAATGCTCAGTACTCGGGGAATGGTGGGACAAGTGAGTAGATACATTAACCAATATAATCTGGATTTCACATGTTAGGCTAAATTTTGAATGCCATGTGCTTAGTAATAAGAATATATTTGTGCATTACATTACCTAACTTCCATTGCCCGAAATGGCAACTCAATCAGTAGAACCCCCACCCATCACCACTGAAAATGAAAATGGGAACAATAATATCCCGGAGTTAGCGGGATTTGTCAACCTAGTTAACCCCTACAGAGGTGAGAAGTCCCTCTCAGCAGCGTCGTTCTTTACCCATTTGGAAGAAATTGGTCGATCAGCGAGATGGTGAAAACTTGATATGATGATGATTGCGAAATCAAAATTTGAGGGTTTAGCTGCGGACTTTCTGAATGAATCACCCGAGCTCAATTTAGAAACAGATTATGATAAATTCAAGAAAATAGTCACAGGAAGATTTGACATTGAAGACCCTTTGGCCGTAAAGCTCCAGAAATTTTCTGCCTTAAGACAAAAGGTGAGCAAAGGTGTACAGGAATATTCTGACAGAGTGAGGGCCTTAACGTATAATTTATTTAAGAATAATAATGACCATGCAAACGGCTACCACGCGTTCCATGACCAATTCAAGCTGTCGCAGTTTGTCGCAGGCCTGTTGCCAAAGCTGCAACGATTTGTACTTTCGCACAACCCTAGGAGTTTTGAAGAAGCCGTTGCCTGAGCGACATTAGAAGAAAGTAATGAAAAACTTGTGTCAGATAGATCAGCTAACATTTGCTCTGTAGAAACCGAATTGGAATCTAACCTTGGACCAAATAGTTCGGGATATATGCAGGGGATTTATGAATTACTGAGAAATCGATCCGATGAAAATGAAACTATACTCCATAAGTACGGAATTGAAGGAATTATCAGATAGAGTGAAGGTAGTGGAAAAATCAATTGGAGACGTAGGTGAGAAGGTCAGGCTCGGCAATCCACCCCCCCCCCCCCATGCAACAGAATGTCCGTGGAAACCGCATAACTTGTTATGAATGCGGAAGGATAGGACATTTTGCCAGAGAATGCAGAAACACTCCAGTCCCCTATGGGAGGTCTAGCATCCCAATGAACCAAGGGAATAGTATGAGTCCGAGGTACCCCTCCCCGGCAGTGGGAACACAGGTGGAATCAAAACCCCAGTGGCCCAAGAGCTCAAGACTCCGATAACTACCATACACAAGGTTGGACTTTTCAGTATCATAGTTATGTCAGCGGAAACAGGAATAACCCCCAGACTCATTTAAACTAATAAGGGAGGTGAAATCAGGGCGTATTTCCCACTATCCCAGGCGCACTTCAGATGCCCATGTGGCTTCATATGCTATCTTAGGTGATGACGACACTCAAGCACCATTAATTAAGGGGAAGATCGAAAATGAAGAATTCACCGCCTTTATAGACAAAGGGACGACCGTCTCCGTAATTGGACTGAGGTGCTTTAGGAAAATTAGAGCAAAATTACGCAGCAAGACATTACCCGTTAAGATAGGAATAAAAGGAATCTGTGGCGTAGACTTGCCTCTGCTAGGAAAGTATGAAGCAGAGATCCAGGTGGCTGGTATACAATTTAAGCATCCCATTTATGTGGTGGATATGGAAGTCGGTAATAAAATTGAAAAGGGCCATGCTAGAGGCATTGTTGAATCTGTCCCAAAAGTGGGAACTACATATATGTAGAATGTTTGAAAGTAATTTTGTTAATAAATGTGTATATTATTGTTAACTGAAAAATTATCTCAGTTCTCATTATTGCAAATGTCTGTTAATTTGGTTGTGGGTCCAAGAATTTGCCTTGATTTTTGCAGCAAAGAACGCATCACAGCCTAAAAGTTGTGCCGCCCTAAAAATACTCTGGGGGGTCATAACAATTGGATAGATACATTTTCAGCCTGTATCTGTTCATGGCATTTATCACAATTCATAGTGCACAATCTATCGCTACTCGTTGTAATTTATCCTAGGTATTTTTTAAATGTGTTAATATTTCTTAACATTTAACAGCATCTGGAATTTTTATATGCTGTACCTCTTTTTACTGCTGGTAAAATATTCAGTTCTGTGTTAGCTCATCAGATGGCAGCACATTACCTGTTATACATGCATATCAATATTTTACTATGACATTACTCAGATCGCAAGAGGGACTTAAGACTGTTATTCCAAAACTATCAGTTCACTTTTCATCAGTACAACTCACTACATCACGAGAAAGTTCACTTACACCTCCTTTGCGTTAGAAATTAAATCAAGCAAGCAAAGTAAATTAGGTAAAAATCAATCAAATATTTTGTACAGAAAAATGTTCACTTACCACACCCACATCACCGTTGCCCAATTTTTAATTTTTTGATAATGTTCAAACGTGCAATTATAAATTCTTGTTTCGTATGAATCCACATGCCCTATTATAAAAAAGCCACCAGAAAACAGGTTACAGAGAAAGGAAATAAATTGTAAAAATTACATCACAGTCAAATATATCCCCCTGCAAAAAAGTAGTCCCAAAAATAATTTTCATTCTCTAACATCATAAAAAGTAAATGTAACATAACCGAAACAAACAAAGACAATACAGAACCTTGAAAAAGAAAGGCCCTGTAGATATCCCCATAGACTAAATCTAGTCAGATAATAACTCACATCCAGTTAACATATAATTGTGTTCATACACCACAACATCATTTCAATATATCTGTGTTCCTTGAGTAACTCACAACTCTAGAATACATTAGTAGAAGTAGTATTCTGGGATAAAGAGTTCATTACAAAATAATTTAATTTTGTAATTGTAATTTCTAAAATAGCTTTTGGGTTTCTACATTTTCCTATAAAAAACAGATATTTAACTTTTTTTTATTCTCCAAAACCCTTTAATGAAGAAGTAAATGTACTAAATAATTACCCCATAAAAGTCTTTGTTAGCAATAATATTTAATTTATTTCTTCAGAAACTTTTTGCTACTGAAATTAGTATTTGGAAAAATTTTGACTTTTTGCACAGTTAGACAAGTTTTTCCCATGGATGCCTTTTTTATTAGGCAGCAAAATTTAAGAGATGCATATTTTCAGTAGTGTATATTATTTTGGGGCAGCAAATTACTGTTGCTCTGTAATGAATAATAAAAATAAAGTAACATGCTATATTTTTCATTTTATTTTTTTGTCTGGGAAAAAATAGCAATTTAGGCAACCTGTACTTTTGACAGCCTTACTTCATTGCACTGATGAACTTAGTGTGGAAACTTTGGAGTTTGTCCTTTTCTCTTTGCCAATTACATGCTGAAGTAATCAAAAAGTAATGTTTTTGAGTTTAAATCAGTTAATCAATAAGAATGTGAAAGAGATTGACAAGGAAGAATAAAAATATGGTCTTACTCATTGCAGATTAAGTGAACTAAGTGATGAAGTAATTAGATACATAAGAAATAATTTAGAATAATACAAAACATATACTTTGAAGCTCAAGGCTATACATACCAGTTTTTTAAGTGAATTTTAGTATAACCTTTTAAATAATTGAATCATCTTTGGCAGGTCTGGCACTAACTATTTTGCTGCCCAGAGTGAACTTGAATATCTACTGGTCCTTTCTCCGAATGTGATCTTAGATAATAATTAATAAAAAATATGGCTTTTTTTAAAAAGCAGATGGAAAATCATCTGTTGAAAATTAGGTTGTACTTACTCCAGTCAGGTGCAATATGGCCTTATCTGGCATTGCACCATTAAACCTCAAACAACCAACTACTCCAGTCAACCTTACTGCAGCTATGGTCAGTAGTTTGCAAATCCCCCCCCCACCACCACCAAAAAAAAAAAAAAAAATATGCTGGTGCAGTCACACATGCAGTAGTGCTGTTCCAGATCCTGGGTATGGTCATATCTTTACATTTTCTCGTGTTCCTTAGCTTATAGATGTGATTGATTTTTCTGCATGATTGCTACTGGTGTCTCGTGAGGAACTATTCAACTTCATGTTCAAGAGTTTTTTAGAAGCTTTACTATATATGTAGTAGTAAAAAGTGAAACAAAAAGGAAACTAACTTCTCAAAAGATTGAGCAATTAGTCTTAATTGGTGACTTCACTGCAGTTACTTTTTTTTTTTTTTCAAAAAAATTTCACTTAACAGGGCAATAACATACTTAACAAATGCTTTCACATAATGAAAATTATGGATTTTTTGGATTGTGTAGATGGGGCCAACTGGAGGTGGCTTCATTGTGTAGTGCAATAAAGCTGGCAAAAGGTACAGGTCACCTAAACTGCAGTTCTTCCGTTTCGATATCATTTTTTACTCTTAAATGCTATACATTTATATTTAATTTTCAACTGGTAAGGCATGTTTTTGATACCATCAGTTTCCAATTTATACATTTTCGCACTCAGTCCATTCATAGTGATTTTGCCTCTATACCTTTTAATTAGTTAGCAGTGTCTGTAGAAAACCGATCTTATGCAACAGTT
Organism: Ryuthela nishihirai; assembly: GCA_038380435.1. Lineage (NCBI taxonomy): Eukaryota > Metazoa > Arthropoda > Arachnida > Araneae > Heptathelidae > Ryuthela > Ryuthela nishihirai. The sequence continues at coordinate 97,276,614 of JAWZYU010000006.1, forward strand.
TGCTTGTCATGAGCTTTTAAAAAAAAATAAATACCTCCTCAATCAGCTGCTTGTCACAGAGGTCTGACAGGAGCCTGTCAGTTTATATGCCACAGTAGGAGATCTGAGAGGATGGCAGGACGTCAGCAGAAAAACGACACACACATCCATGCCTACTTCCGGGGCTCGAACCCAGGTCCCTTAGATCAGTAGCCAAGCGTGCTAACCACTCGGCCACGGGACGGCTCATGAGCTTTTACTGTTTAACAACTCACAGATCATATGTGTAAATTCTTGAGACTTTATTATATGCTGGTATTGGTGAATTTTCTGGTTATACAACCTAGATATTTTTGTTTCATTCACATAAATTATTTAAATTTTTTTGCGATATTCTGTCAGAGCTAAAAAATGAATGCATCAATCTAAATTCCACGAATACTCTTGGAGTCCTTAATAGACCCTGAGATGCTTAGAACTGCTGATACAAATATTCATAAAGCACTAAATGTTAGAAGAATCATAGAAATCCTTGATGAAGAAATGCAGTTATATGATGCAAGGAGCTGTTACGAAAACTTAACATCAAACCCTATTGCCTTCAAAACCCGAAAATGGAAACAATGTGCATTTTCTTCATCAGTTAGCAGCCAATTTGCTTACAGATTTCTAGGAAAATCAACAAAGCTGCTTAAAACACAAAAAGTTGATTTCATTTAATAAATTCTGTATGATCCAAATTAAAAAAAAAAACGCTTTTTCTGATCTATAAAGAAAATCATTTTCTGTTAATTGGACTAAATTAATGCCTAAATCATTTTTTTTAATATGAAGTTTCAGCAATCTTACAGTCCATTTGTATCTTTTAAAGGAAATATTGATATCATATCAGTTAAGGTTGAACAACTGATTAATACCTGTGCAGTTGTGCTCAAAATTATTATGCAAAACATAAATGTAAGTTATATGTAGTTCTTCATTGACCATGTAATTTATAAATGAACTTTTTTCTTGGATAGGTACTATATGGATGTGTTCAGACCCATGGTTTGTCAGGCTTGAGCTCATTTTGAGTTAAAGCTCAAGTCATAATTTAAATTGTAAACAAAAGTAAAAGAGTAAATAAATAATTTCTTTTGATTATAATTTCAACCTTTTAATCAGCTTTTAGTAATAAAAATTTGAAAAGAATTATTGGTTTTGTAAACTAAGTGGGAAATATGCAAATTGCAGTTATGATTTAAAGGTTTTAATTTATATCTGTTCTGTGATAAATGAAAACATAAAACTTGGTGTTCTAATGTAATTTTTGAAACTCAATAAAAATATTTTTTTAATGTATCATGGTTTTAAAAAGTTTTGAAGGTAAATTAAGTGGCCATACAGGTTAAAAAAAATTAAGACTTACATATGTTGTACATCTTACTTTGTCCGAACTTTGTAAAAAAATTGAAAATTGGTCATTTCATAGGTAACGAGAAAAAATGCAAAACTTTTACCAATATTAGTGATAATTATAAATTTCAGATGACTGAAATGGGTTACATATGCAGCAGTCAATCCCCTTTATAGTTTATTTATCTTGTTACTGTTGTGTTCGTATATAATCATGAATTGCATGAATAATGAAAGTAGGGCATACTATTTTAAGTGGTTTTAGTGCTTATCTCTAGTTTAAAATAAACTCTTATTTAATCCATTTTATTGTTAACCCTTTCAGGGTCCACATTAATTGTACACTTTGACAGAACTGAAATGAGAGGACAAAGACAGTTATATTGTTTTTAGTTAGAGTACAATGCAATTTTTAAAAAAAAATTGAAATTGCAGTTTCAAAATTTTCATATATGTTTCATAAAAATATATAATTCAAACTTAAAAAATAAGACTTTTTCCATTTGATGAATATTTTATTAAGAGAAAAATATAGTGATAAAATTATAATGAAAAAAATAGCTTGGCCTCTAGATGTAAACCAGTTTTTTTAGACTGGACCTTGGAAGGGTTAACTCCTTGCAGTCATATTTTCATCCCTCTATCTTCCCCTACAAGAAGGCTTAATTAATGTTATTCTTGTTCAGTTCATGTTACTTTATTGAATGCTACGGTATCCAATTTTTAGTTGTCAAAACATGAGCTCATGATTGACTTGTCATATATTTGTCTTCCTGTAGACATCAACATTTTGTTTTAAGAGATAAATGAAATATTTTTGGTGATTTGATGGGTACTAATAAAATACTAGGATTTACATTTTCTGAATCTTCCAGTAGTGTTTTCCACCATTGGAGGGGGATAAAGTTGGAAAATTGAAAAACTTTAAACTATATAATGGTCTATAGTAGAAATATGAAATTTAGTTGGTAGAATGTGGTGATTAACCCATTTAAATCGGATGATGAGTTCTGCTCATGTGGTGTTCTTATACGCTAAAATCGGATGATGAGCTCTGCTCATTGGGGCGGGGGTGGCTCAGTCGGTAGCGCGCCAGGCTCGTAATCTGTAGTTCCCAGGTTCGAGTCCCAGCTGGGTCAGCATTGAGATTTATCTCCGCAAAATTCCCCGCCCTGCCCACTGTCAGTAGGGGACACCGATGGGCTTGGAAAGGCCGCCGTCCGTCGGATGGGACGTTAAGCCGTGGCCCCGTGTGCGGGAGAGCCATACCCTGTGCACGTTAAAGAACACACTGGATGGCCTTGACGGGAGGCTACCATCTGTCTCCCAACAGCTGTTCCAGTGGGTCCCCTCCCCCAACCTTCTCTGAGCCTTCGGGGTCCATGTGACCTGGCCATTTAGCCTATGGTGTGCAAAAAAGTGCCGCTCAGAGGTAAAACAACCCAACCCTGAGCTCTGCTCACATGGTGTTCTTAAACACTAAAATTGGATGATGAGCTCTGCTCGCGGAGTGTAGAGGTATGAAAAATGCGTTCGTAGTCAGTGTGTTAGATCAGAGATGTCTTTCAAATGCATTTTTTCTTATAGTGGAAGCACGTGGCAATACTGGGTCTAACTTTTCTTTGTCCTTCTACAGTTGTTGAAATGAATTTCATAGTAGAAAAAAATGTAGAGCTGTGAGTAAAAATGGCATCAAGGAAAGTTCATGATAGTGATAGTGAGGGAATAAACAAGCTCTTAGAATCTGTATTAGGCAGTGAGTCTGAAGTTTCTGATTTATCTAACAATGATAGAAGAGATAGTAAACCTGTAAATGAATCTGAGTGTACCTCAGTGGAAGAAAATAGTGATATAAGTGATTATGAAAGTTCCATCCCACTGCCCGCAAAACGACAAAAATGCATCATGTAAAGTGATTGGAAGTGGGTAAAATCAGAAAATAACCCTATTATATATCCATTTAGTTGTTACAGTGACATTGCAATCGAAATAAAAGACATATGAATCTGAATCCCCATCTGAACTGCAAATATTTCTGGACTATATGGACCCTTTGTTCTCTGTCATAACAAAAGAAACCAATGATTACTCACGGGAGCAGTTAGCTAATCCTGATAGAAAGAAAAGAAAAGATGATGACAAATGGTTCAAAGTAACAGAAGGTGGAATGAAAGGTTACTTTTCCCTGGTAATACTGATGTCCCAAGTTTTTAAATCACATTTACAATTGTACTGGTCCAAAAACAGGTACATTGAAACACCAATTTATGGGGAAACTATGAGCAGAGAAAGATTTCAACTAATCTCTTGATTCCTGCATTTTGGTAATGACAGATATGCTGAAGAGCAGGACAATCTAAAAAAGATTAGGCTCATTATCTGACATTTTTTCAGAAAAATTCTCTAGTCTCTACTTTCTTGCTCAAGACAGTGTTAGACGAGAGTCTTATGAAATTCAGAGGGTGCCTGTCATATGTGCAGTGCAGCCATTCAAAGCGTTCATATTTTGGAATAAAGGTGTATAAAATTTGTGAATCTTTAATTGGATATTGCCATTATTCCAAAATTTATATTGAAGATGACATCACTGACCCCACTCTTCCTTCCAGCATAAACTTGGTAATGGGCATGTGTCAACAGTTGCTAGATAAGGGACACACCCTCTTTCTAGACAATTGGTATGCCTCACCAGATCTTTGCAAGAGACTAACAAATTGTTCTAGGAATATAATAGGCACTGTAAGGCCTATGAAAACAGAGATACCTAAAGATATTTCTGCCAAGAAATTGAAGCCTGGAGAGTATGACATCTGGTCAGCCAATAGCATTCTTTGTGTGAAGTGGAAGGACAATAAAGATGTTCAGTTTTTGACGTCTAAGCATAGATCAGCTGACATCGAGGGCACTGGAAAATTACGGAGAAAGAGAGGTCAACAGCCACAAGAAGAAAGAAAGAAACCTGCTTATGTCATTGAATACCAGAAGAGGATGGGAGGGGTTTCCCCATAATGAGGAGAACTGTGAAGGGGTATCGGAAGATATTTTTTTTTTATCTTCTCAATACACGTGTTTTTAATGCATTCATTCTTCACAACAAACTGACTGGCAAGAAGAAAAAAAACTTTCTCTGACTTCAGGATTGACCTTGCAATACAACATTCATCCAGCAATACACCTCTACGATTACAGGCAAAAAATTGGGGCCTCTTCCCAATGCATATCCCATCTGCCATAAAGAAGAAAAATGTTACGAAACACTGTGTGGTATGCTACAGCAAGGGTAAACGAAGTGAAACTACATGGCATTATGAAAAGTGCTACAATCTGCTTCACTTACCAGAGTACTTCGAGGTTTACCACACTCAGACATTATACTGAAACAGGGTGGTGAGTATGTAATTCAAGTAATTTCAAAATTTGAACCCCACGATACTCAGTGGTTAATTTTTTATGACTTTTTTTGAAACAATATAAGTATTGTTAAAATACTCATTAGGGAAAGGGGATTTAAATCAGATTCCTGCGGTACAGGAAGGGCATTTAAATGTGAAGTGAATGGGTTAAGGGGTTTCCACTGATGGCAGTGATATGCAGTTCAAGAGGTGTTTTTTGGAAGATTTGGATTTTAATTTCACAATTGTAGAGTGCTAAATTGGAAAAATCACAAAAAAAATTATCTTTGTTAAATAAACATTCCATATTTACTAGAAGTGATTATACTTTCTTGCTGTTTTTGAATACTGCATTTTTCAGTTATATTTTAGACTTTTTATAATGTTTTAATTTTTTGTTTTGTTAAAGAATATTATATTTTTTTATAGTTGCAATAGAAGTAACTGAAGCTCCACCAGAAATCATCCCAGTTTTTCATAGTATCTTATTTGACATATCTGGCTGCTGTAAGACAGTAAGTTTTACATATATTTGTTTAAACTATATTGAATAGCTACATTGAATAGCTTTTAGTGGAAGTCATTGTAAGATTTTTGCTGGTGTTAAATTTATTTTCCATGCTGTTGACTTGGAGCACAGTTCTATAAGGATATGTCCTTTAGTTAGCGATCTTCAATCGACTGATTTATCGATTTTTTCGAGTTATGCTAGATCAGAGGCCAGCTTAAAAGTTATTGCAGATATTTTTATTTAACATCCCATTAAGTTATATGTAATTTTTCTTTTATTATTTCTTGTTTTTTTTATAAAAAACTTTGAGGTTGCACTGTTTTCTGAAATTGAATGTCTTGGATAGGAAGCAAAATAAGACTTCCTTGCTATGGAAATCGGCCATCATTTGGGAGGGCAATTTTGGGAAGGGCTTGTCCTTTGTGTACAAACCTTTCTGCTCTTAGCCAAGATTGCCAAAACTTCAACACCCAAAGAAAAACTTCATAACGTTTTGTAAAAAAAAGCATCCAAGGAATTTTTTTTTTCTATTTCATAACCAGTTCAGAAAAACCCATGAATGTGAGAAGGCCAAGTCATGTTGTATAACACTGGCTGTGTTTAAAATATATGGTACTGAAAAGAATCATTAAAAGAATTAAAAATCATATTTCAGGTTGAATATTATATTATTCGGGAGGAAATTTCCTTTCGATAAATATATAATTTAACTATTTTTATTCATCAGGTTTTCCAAAATGAAACCTTAATTGTATAGTGCGATCTTTTTTTTTTTACCATATCACATTGAAAAAGTCTTATTAAAATCAACATGCTTGTAAATTTGTTTATATTATTTGTGTCATAAAATTCATAATTCTGTTTAATTTGGTGTATAACATGACCTATTTCCATTGATTGGTTATTTTTTTTTAAATTCTAAAGTTCACTTGTTTATCTGATTCAACACAGTTGGCTAAAAGCCTGGAATTTTCTCAAAGGTATGGTACCGAGAAAATTATTTACTTAAAACCAAAAAAGTAATTTTTTTGTTATTCAGAAATATATAGTCATTCTATTCATGTGCATTGTAATCATTTCTATTCTATTAGTTTTTTTCTAAATTTTATTTGTGTTGCGAGATGCTTTTTTTACTACATGACTCTAAAAAAGTCCTATTAAAATGAAACGTATCTTTTTTTTGTTAAATACTTGATTTTCAGAGAATCCAGAATGAAATGCTGATTAATTTGGCATACAACATGCCATAATTCCTTTCATTAGTTATTTGGCAAAAAAGTTCTAAAGTTAAAGTTTTTTTTTTTTGGCTGAGCATAGTTAGAAAATAGCTTAACCCCTGGATGGAAACCTGTTTTTCAGCCTGGACACTGGAAGGGTTAACAATGATTTTTAAAGATTTATTGAAGTTTGAATAGATAACTAAGTGTCAATAATAAGAAATTTATTTCAGAAGTTAATTAAAACTTTTAATAAGTATTGTTTCAAATATGTATATATTTGAAGCTTGTTATAAGTTTCTTAGGAATGGCATTGCTGCCTCTGAATATTCCAGTTTTGTAACTCTTTGCTAATTAATTTTTTTTTTTTGGAATTGAGTCTAAGCTCAGTTGCATATATAAGTGACATATGACATTTGGCAAAAGGTGAGGCCATGGCAAGCAAGATGGAATGTGCAATTGATGCTGTGCATAATGTGCACTTAAAATGCCTCAGGTGTCTTGCCATGTCTGTAACCATTGTTATTTTATTAAAATATTACAAGATAGTTAACTTTGCAATGGTAAGAATACAGTTTTAGCAAAAAGATACAAATATAATTTGTTGCAATTCATGAATATTTTTTTAAATATTGAGAATAGTATTATTCTTAAAAACAATATTTCTCTGTGTATGAGGCTTTGGACTTGGCTACATCATCCAACTTTTTTCAAGTTGGGGCTTGGACGTGGCTCCAGACGGAGGGTATCCCAATGGGATCCCCTCTGTCGGGACTCATGGCCGATGTTGTCATGCGACATGTGGAGGAAATGGCCTTGGCGAAAGCCACCTACAAGCCGTCCCTCTACCTGCGGTATGTCGATGATGTGCTAATTTTTTGGCCTCATGATATTGATAAATTGCATGAATTTATACAAACAATTAATGAAATATTACCCAGTATAAAGTTTACCTTAGAATCTGAAACAAAACAACAATTACCGTATTTTACTCATATATGTACCCAAATCCCTGCGAATTCATGTCACCCTTTAAAATACAAAAAAGCTAGTGTCATACCTCACTACATCAGAGCATATCGATACTGCGCTAAACAGGCAGTACTACAAGATGAACTAAACTATATAAATCTAACAGCATCTCAGGTGGGTTATATCCAAAATCAATTAAAACGATGGAGCAACAATGCTAAATACATAGTTAACCAAGAGTCCCAACCCAAACCCAATCAACAAATCACCCTGAATAATTTTGCTTACACATTTTCATATATGAAAAATATTTCTGATGTATTTGATCATACTTTGAGAAAATATGATTTAAAATTACCTACAACAATAACACACTCAATAAAAAATCTGGTAGTTAACGATAGGGATAAGAAACCGGCCATGAGGTGTGTGTATCAAATTACAATACCCGACCCATTAAATATCCTTAAGGGAAAAAACAATTATATTGGTAAGACATTCCGACAATACAACGATTGGATGCAAGAACATCAGGATGATATTCAGAAAAATAAGTATAACACTGCATTAGCCCAAACGGTTTTAGATAATAATCTACAAATTAATAAATTTGTTATATAATTTTTTGTTATAAAATTGTTTATAATTGATAAAATTAATTATAAACCCTTAGCAGCCCTGCAAACAAAATACCAATTACAATATGCCGAAAAACTGCTTATTCATGCTAACCAAGATCAAGTGTGCAACACGGACATTCTGCTGCTTCCAGTGGCGTGGAGCCTGTTATTGCATCAGTGCGCAAGCGCAGCACTCACACGTAATGATGTTGAAGCGAGACCAACTTAAATAGCCAAACCTGAAATAACACCTCACCGAGCTTGAAGATGCCGTAGATAGATACACAGTGAAACACGTCGCTTAGAGTTGCCTGGAGGCAGGCTGGACAGTTTTGTAAAAGTTCTTTAAAGTCTTTTAAACGTCAGCATGTATGTTCTTTAACAATTTGGAAAGCACAGATGTAATTTGTTGCTAATGTATGTAAGAAGTAAAGCTTAAATAACCTGGGATATTATCCATTTAAGAATACTAACTGGAACTGTATAATGGTATGACAACATATGGATTTGTGTTTATGTATGCCTCGCTGATAACAAGATCTCTTTACAACTAGTGTTAAAATTCACATAGGAATGTGTATAACAATAGTTATTAGTTGAAAAATTGAAGTTTCTGAGGTTGATATCAGAGTCAGCACATACGAGCTTATATATGCACATGACCAAAAGTGTCCTGGACTCAGAGAATAGTGGTGCCAAGGTCTTTCACACAACCTATATAGAGTATCAGCTGAATTGTAACAGACCATCTACTTGTATCCTAATAAAGTGACAAGACGGAACTACAATAATCAGCATGCTGGAAATCAGCAGAGGCACATTATCTTTCTGTGAACAGTATTATACAGCCATTTCCTATGATTAGGACTGGTAGCTTAAAAACATCAGGACTGTGAGAATTACATCATTGCAACTGTTAATACCTATGTTAAGCAATTGTGCCAGCTTCCACAAAATGTTAACTATCCTTTATTTGCTTTATCTAGTGTAGCTTCAAATAGCTTTAAGATTACATTTATAGCTTTTAAATTACTGTAATATATTTATATCTTAGTAATTATGCTCCCAGCTTTGGTGGGAAATAATATGCGCTTCGCACACTAAGATTGTGATACACTGTGCTACCAAATGTAACAGCTTAATCGTGATATATTGAATTTTAAATAAATGTTAACTGTTTCTGTTCTAGTCAGTGTTTTTTCAAGGAGGTTTAGCCTTGTAACCTTGTTCTGATGCTACACCATTGCTAGTTTGTAAGGAACTCAGTAGTTCAAGTAATATGGAGTTTTTTTTTTTGAACCTATTGATAATTTATGCTGTAACTGTAACAGGTTAACATGTTCCTTTTTGGAATAATGCAAATATAGTGTTGCAACAGAACTTCGTTTTTGAAAGAAACATGCTAAGCTTTATCTCAGTAGGAAAATGTATATATATATATGTATAAAATATTATATGTGTGTAATTTTATTTTACAGAAAATTTCCACATCTCAAACTAAGAAAAACATATTGAACTTCAGTGGATTTCCTTTCAATGAACATTCGTTAAGGTTCAAGAAAAAAAGGGAGCGTTTGTTAAGGTAAAATTGTGAACATTAGTATAAGATATTGTAAACTTTTGTATTCAGTATGAGTTTGATATGATGAGATTGAGTATGAATTTTGATACTGTATGAATAATTATAAAAGAAAAGGCAGATGCTACCATAATATTCAAGTATAAAAGCTCTAAATAGGCATTTATTTCAAAAGGTTATTATTCCACTCTCTTAATCCTTTTGCTACCAATACTGGCCTAAAACAGCTGAGATTTTAAATGGATTTGTCCAACCAATGCCATTTTTTCCTCTTTACTATCCGCTACCTGCAGTTTGGGCCAATATGATAGTAAAAGGTCTAAATGTTCATCAGAAATGATGGGTGTAATAATTTATAAACACAGTGTAAGGTTTCTAAAACAACTCACTCTGGTGACCAAATTATTTTTAAAATATTTTTTCAGAAAATAAAACAAATTGAAATAGGTCATATTGTATATCAAAAGAGAGAATTAATTGCAATTATTAAAGTAAAAATGCAAGAAATGAAAGGTGATTAAAATTTTTTGTTTAGTTCTTTCAAAACTTTTACTTTAAAAAAAGTTGAAAAATTGCCACTTTTTAAAAATTACTTTATATTTTAATATAAATAATTCATAATATTTCTGTTAATACTTGAATCTTTCATTTTTTTTTGTAATTTTTTTATCATGCAAAAAATGCTATGCTATGTTTAGATTTTTGGTGATCAGCAAGCTCAAAACTGAGAAAGTAGTATGACAAAAATTTATTTTGCTCTTAAAATGGTAATTTAAATAAAAACTATAAAGACTTGAAGAAAAAAAATTAAAATATTTCAAAGTGAATAAAGTTAAGCATTAAAATTGAGATTAAATCATATCCTAATCAGTTCCAAAGCCATAACTATTCAGGATGACCATCATCTGTTTTTAACAGTGAGACAACATAGGGAATGACAATTAGGAAGCTGTCTTGCAAGCTGTCAGTGGCTACAGGGACAACAGTTTCAAGAAATACTATGTACAGAAAGCAGCACTAACAAAGTCTGTATGCAGAAAACAATGATTTGCATCCTCTTTCCTTATTAACCTGAAGAGCTCATTTAACATGGTGACCAGTAGTTCTCAGTGTGGCCTTTGGACCCCTAGGGAATTGCAGTCCTGAAGAGGGTGTCAGCAAGATAATTTTTGTCTTCCTATTATTATTATTATAAGTTAGAAGGAAAAAGTATTGTTTTTGAATATATTTAATATTAATAGAATTACTCTATATCACTGTAATGTCTAAAAAAGCTGAGACAATTATTGGATTTATCTTTATCTAAAAAATTACCTTGTTTTTTCCTTGGGTTGATATCCGATAAATAGGTGTCTATCATCCTGTGGTGGGTAGTACAGTCATTATTATGAATTTACTATGTTCTTGACTTTGCCATTCTTGTTGGGGATTATGTTGCAAGATTATGCCAGTTTGGGATTGGCACAAGAGATGAAATATGATGTTAGACTTTATGATTTGCTGCACCCTGTAACCAAAGCATTTGTAGATTTCCAGCATATGTTACAGCTTTTCCAGAAGAGCAAATAATGTATCTTATAACTGCTACACATTTTACATTGTTGCTCCAATACATCATTTGGCAAAAATAGTTGTTTTGTGATAGGCACAGGTGTTAGTGTGCTGCAGTCAGTGTTTGTTTACATTAGGCTCGGAGAATGTTGGGTGGATGGTAGTACTTGTGGTGCCCTCTATTGAGGGGTTTGGGAAATAGAATTTTAAAGTTATACTGGTAAAGGCTTTATACAGAAGGTTGGGATATTATGTGTGGTAGTGATGTGGGTTTATCCAGTACACGCAGAAAAAGTAGATGTGGTGGTGTGTGTGTGTGGGAGGTTGCCTGATTTAATTTAATATTGGTAATTATTGAGTATTTTCCATGCTGAAGGTGGTGGGATTATGTCATTATTACAGATTTCATTTCTATTTACATATATTACAAGGTAAAGAGGTATTAAGCATTTTGTAAACATGGTACAAGTACACAATTAAAAGGAACCATAGTCCATAGTCTGTGAGGCTATTGAAATAATGACCTCATCCATCCCCACCTGCAACTGAGATACTGGAATTGCCATTCACGATATGTGTAAAGAAGCTCTTTGTCTAAACAGACCTAACATCACCACATAGTGTCACTTTACTGAAGATGGAGCACTGTCATTGCTCCAAAAAGTTTTGGAGTTTTCTCCTAAAAACTTTCAACATGCAAATAGTTTGAAGGATAAACTTTAAAATTTTATTGCTCAATGACAGAGAATTTTAAGTTATTTTTAATCATATAAGTATTAAATCATTTTAATTAAATTGTTGTTTTATTTGAATCTGTTTTAAGTTGCAATGTAGAAATGTTTAGGGATGAGTAGTCTTTGAGTATACAATGTGCTACTAGGGGATCCTCAGTTTCTATGGGGTCTGCAAACTTGAAAAGTTTGAGAACCACTGTTGTAGACAGTATGTCACCTTTGAAATCTAGGCCAGTAGACAGTGTGCTCCTCAGAAATAAGTCCAGATTCAGTTTGAACATCACTCATCATTCTGTATTCATTTGGAGAGCAAGGTGGAGTATTAGAGAAGGCAACCATTTCAGTGGCAGTAAATGATGACTGGCCACATAGAGCTTCACAGGTTTTATGGAGACACTGATTGCTCATTGATTAGAGATGAGATTTCTGAATTATATGTGGAAATTTTCAAAGTGGTTTTTGTTCCTACATTGTATCTATATAGACAATAATACCAGTCTTCAAGGGCTCATGTGGTTGGTAATTTCCTTGAAAGTGAAGATATTCATATGATGGAATGGGCAATTAGATCCCAGGTGCTGAATCCAATTGAGCAAATGTAGGATGCCTTGGGGAGCTGAATTACAGGACAGCAGTCCACTTCTAAAATCCTCCATAAGCTCAGATCAGCTATTGTGTATGAATGAGCTTTATTTATACTCATTGTGGATATTTTAATTGTGGAATTTTTAATACTCATTTGTAGGATAATCCATGATCTCCACTGTAGCTACCAGTAGAGATAATGGATTATCCCACAAATGAGTATTAACTTGAGTGAGATATTGAATTTGATAATGACTCAAAATTTGAGCCTGTGTAAATGTATTTTTCAGTATGTAATAAACTTTATCTTATCTATATCTATCTATCTTATCTAATAAAACTATCTTTTTTTTAACGTCTTTTGTCCCTTAATTATATAGTACAAATTTATATGGTATGATTTTTATCCTTATCCCACTTGCTGTTGTATTATAATACTTTTTCCATAAGACATTTAATCATATTTGCTGAAAACTAATTTGAGTTATGTACATTTTTGCCCATTATCTTTTTAATTTCTGGCATCACTGTAGTTAATGTTTACTTTTCTTTATTTAATGTTAGAATTCCATTTCAAATTTTGAACGATATATGCTTCATACTTTTGGGCATTGACATGAGTAGTAGGACAGAGATGGTTGATAAAATTCTTCAGTTTCTTTTGAAACCAACAAGTAAGTATTAGAAATTACTCAAGTTCTATTATATAATTTAGATAGTTCTCTTTACCATTACTGATTATATGTATGCTGCTAAAATATTGTAACTAGTAAAGTAAAAGTACTGTAATTGTATATTCAAGCTAAACATGAAATTAATACATTCTCCCCTTATGATTTTTTGCAATTGGAAATTTCCTGGTATATTTATTTTTTCATCTATTTTACTGTTGTGCTAAAAATTTTGTGTTGCTATTTAATGTTTCATCTTAATGCTCCAGCAATGTATTCATTGTAAGTGCTCTCTTAATTACTATCTTCAATTGGCAGACTCTCGTTGTTTACTGATAATCACAACTTTAAAGACTAACTCTTTTGAAGTTTCATCAGACAAATGTTTGTGTCCACAGCATTACACCACCATCTGTGAGTGTTCCAGCTGATTGTTGCTGTTAGTATTCCACACATAAAAATGCATGTGAATAACAGCATTAGGTGCTATGATAAATGTTTAAACAGCAGCAGTCTCCAAAAATGGATACCATGAAATACTCTTAGACCTTTTCAGTGAAAAAAAAAATTCCACAAGAATATTCATGCAACCTTTCTATCTGTTGATGCCCTATTATTTAGTTTAATGGTGATTGACAAGTGCTGTCAGCATAATATGATCTGTGTAATGTTAACTTCACACCAACAGTGATAAATTGTAGTACATTTTAAATTCCACACATAAAAATGCATGTGAATAACAGCATTAGGTGCTATGATAAATGTTTAAACAGCAGCAGTCTCCAAAAATGGATACCATGAAATACTCTTAGACCTTTTCAGTGAAAAAAAAATTCCACAAGAATATTCATGCAACCTTTCTATCTGTTGATGCCCTATTATTTAGTTTAATGGTGATTGACAAGTGCTGTCAGCATAATATGATCTGTGTAATGTTAACTTCACACCAACAGTGATAAATTGTAGTACATTTTAAATATTATGCTGTTATTCAATAAAATTGTGTATTAAATTTTAATTGCTATCACTGAGTGTATTTTTTAATTTTTTTTTCTCACCTTGGAGAGACTTTGTTGGTTTAGCCATATTGCTCATATGTAGAGCCACAGATTAATGAATAGAGTTGTAAATAATGAGTCTAAAAGCCTTAGAAAAATGAGAAGACTTGGAATGCAGTGGGTAGGTATTATCCAAAAGCAGCTATTTACAATTGCTCAGGATAGATGCATTGGAAGGCTAAATAGCAGTCTGTTTGATCTCCAAAGCCCATGGATGCTTGAGGATTACATATGTTGTATTTATATATGTAATTTCTTTATTTTGCATTTTCTTCTACCTAGTATGAAATTCTCCAGATAATTTTGACATTACTTCTCCTTAGGAAAATATATAGATGCTCCTACATGCAAAGTTTTAGTAAACTGATGTTCTCCTTGCTGTCATATACAGAGAGCACCCGTATTGTGTTTAGGTGTGATAATCAATATGCTTTTATTACTGAGATATTAAGTCCATTGCATACTCTGTGTAGATACATACTGATGCAGTGACAGTAAGTACATATTTCAGTTGGCAGAATTTAATTTATGGTCACCACTATCAACCTAGTGATATAGAATTATTTACTGTTGGTATACAAATTGGACCCTGTTCATACAGAATGGATGGGCTATTACAGCTGGGAAATTCATAGCAGCAGAATTTAATCCAATTAATTAAATTTCATAAACACAGCAAAAGATTCATAAATTCGTTAATTACATAATCACTGTTTTTACTGAATAAAATCTTGAGAGCCAATTCTACATTTTATCTATCTAACCTTTATAAGGAAGATGACAGATTATAATTATACTTAGCAATACAACTTGAACTAGTAAAGTTAGCAGTATAAGTTCACTCTTACAGCAAATTATCACATCACTGATGCACTCATTCCAAACACTTTTGAATATGAATCTTCAAAGTTTGTTTCTAGTCCTATCTCGATGTTATGACTTGCTTCCAATGTTAGCAACATTTGAAGTTCCACAGCTGGCATTGTTGAGATGTATTGAAGATACTCTTTTCAGTTTTAGCAAGATGTAATATCGATTGTTACCAGTTTTTTTATTGCTTTTTGCATGAGATTGAAGTGTCACAAAACAATAAATATTTGCAAATTGCTAGGTTGCTAGCCAACCATGTCTTTTCCCCCCCAGAAGCTCAATTGCTACTATTGTGTTATAAAGGTGACAACTCTTCTTTAAAATTTATAATGGATAGTATATTGCAAGCAATGGATCATAGATCTATTTCATTTCTAAATAAAATTGCATAATTTTTTGCGTCGTCTTTCATTTTATACTTTTTAAACATTTCGTAATTTTCATAGATGATTGATTGTCATATATTATTGATTTTCATCAAAACAAAATTTCATCACGGTGAAATTATGAATTTCCAGAATGGACTTTTAAAAAAATATTGTGTGGAAGTAAATATATGCAAGAAAAAGCTATCACATTCAAGTCAACAAATATTTTTTTGATGAAATATTAAAATACACCAACAGATATGAGATTAAAGTAGCTGGCTTTTGTTGATTTTTACACTGTGGAATACTTTTGAATATAGCATAGCTGTATACTATTAATACATAAACTATATAAATAAAAACGGTAACAAATGTAGATTTTTGTTTTGTATCATTTGGCTTATACCTTTTGATAGGGTTCTGGACAAAATGTTTTGAAATGTAAAAGGTCCTGCGATCTGAGAAAGTTTGAAAACTCCTGCAATAGATGATTGTTTTTGTTGTTTCTGAAACGTGATTGTAGTGTGCATTCATCATCATCATCATCCTCAAGCAGCCATGGGCTACGGAGGTCCAACCAGACCGTGCAATTTAGTTCTCCAAGCAAGTCTATCCTGAGCTACATTTACTGCATCAGGCCACTGAACACCAATTCTAACAAGGTCCTGTTTGACATTGTCTGCACCACATTCTAGGTCTCCCCTTCTTTCTGAGGCCTTTAGGCACACTGTTCATAACCCTATTCGCCAATCTATAATTATTCATACAGGCAACATGGCCAAACCAACGGAGTCTCTCTCTGCACAATATGCTGCTTAAAGGAAGTCGCAAACTCCTTTGCCTAACCTCATCATTAGTTACAAAGTTGAACCACCTAATGCCCAAGATACTGCGTAAACATCTGGAATCAAAAGCATCAAGTTTCGTGTTATCTTGTTTACAAAGTGTCCAAGTTTCACTACCATAACTAACCCTAGAAAGAACCAAACTATTATACAGCCTAATTTTAGTCTTTAGGTGTATACGCCTATTTCTCCACAATCTCCACAGATTCTTAAAAGTCCCGGCAGCAATCCCTATTCGTCTGTTAATCTCATGCCACACATCACCATTATCTGTTACATAGCTCCCAAGATAATTAAACTGTGACACCTGCTCAAGACTGCAACCATTCAGATTAACTGAATCACAGCCTGCCTGACCAATTTTCATCACTTTAGTTTTCTCTCTGTTTATAACCAAACCTACTCTACTACCAGTCTCATCAACAGCTTGAATGAAAGAATTCATCTCATCAAAATCATTTGCCAAAAGGGCTAAATCATCAGCATAATCTAAATCAGAAATTTTCGTACCTCCAGTCCATTTAAGGCCAAAATCTTTCCCTTGAAGTGAATTTCGCATAACATAATCAATAACCAAGCTAAAGAGAAAAGGAGACAAAATGCACCCTTGTCGAACACCAGAAGTAATGCTAAACCATTTGCTTACAAGCCTTACCAACTCTCACACACGACTCAGTGTTATTATAGAGAGCTTTCATTATGTTAACTAACTTGTCTGGTATACCATATGATCTCACAATCAACCACCAATTATGACGATCAACAGAGTCGAAAGTCTTTTTGAAATCAACAAAGCTAGCAACCAAAGGTTTCTAAACTCTAAACATTTCTCAAGAATCTGCCTAAGTGAAAATATCTGATCCACACATCCCCTACCACTTCTGAATCCACATTGCTCATCACGCAATTGACTGTCAACCAGATTCTTAATTCTATTAAGCACAATCAAGGACAGAACTTTACCTGGAACAGAGAGTAGGCTGATACCCCTATAGTTATCACAAGAACTGCAATCACCTTTTTTGAAAATAGGGATAACAATAGCTCTGGTAAAATCCTTAGGAACCATGCCTTTATCATAAAAGATATTCAGAATTTCAGTCATCAAGTGGTAACCGAAACATTCCCAGCTCTAAGCATTTCGGTAGTAATTTCATCTACACCTGGGAATTTATGAAGTTTAAGTTTAGAAACAGCCAAAATAACTTCAGATTGTGTTATAGGGCCAACATTAAAGCCAGCAATGCATCTATATCATCATTGCAAACAATGGCAGTAGAACTAACCACATTGTTTAGAACATCACTGAAATGCTCAGCCCACCTAGCCAGGACAGAATCCTCACCTTCTATAACCTTACCTTGTTTATCCTTCAATCCCTGTATACCTGTCTGTTTTCTACCACACAAAACATTAACTATCTGGTACAGCTCTCTGCTGTTGTGCTGTCTAACTGCTTCCTCGGCTTTGTCAGCCAAACCATCAAGCCAAAGATTCTTATCAGCAGCTAACTGATCTTTTACACGTTTATTAAGTTCGTTGTAATGCTTTCTATTAGTACTAGTAGGGTATTGATTAAGGACATTCCTGCAGCTCTTTCTTTCCGAAATAAGCTCAAGTGCCTTATCACTCAGATAATTCTGTCTCTTCTGCTCCTTTTTTCCTAAAAGAGTACTGTTAGTGTCCAAAAAAGCCTGTTTAAAATGATCCCATTCCTCCTCAACTTCAGTAATTAGCATACCATGACTGTCATAATGACTAAGTAACCTATCATGGTAAGCTTTGGCTATAACTGGGTCTTTCAGAGCTTCATTATTAAAAGCAGATTTTTTAACCCTAGCACAACACTTTTTAAGTTTAAGTTGCAAGACACTTTTAACAAGGTAATAGTCAGATCCAATTTCAGCTCCCCTATATGCCCTGGTATTTCTAACAAAACTAGCCCATTTGCTGTTAATTAATATATAATCAATCATATTCCTATGCAGCCCATCAGGTGAAACCCATGTGTACTTATGTATGTCGCGGTGTTTGTAATATGTGTTAGTTATTCTGAAACCATTGAGTTTACTTACCTGTAGAAGACGTTGCCCATTGCCATTGCAGCTACCAATACCAAAAGGGCCTATTACTCCTCCCCAAAGGTCAGAGTCAGTACCAACTTTGGCATTGAAGTCACCAAGAACAAGGGTAATATCTCCTTTCTTGACAGAATTCAAAATATCCTGAAGTTGTCTGTAAAACCTATCCTTCTCATCCTCATCGGCATCCTCAGTGGGGGCATAACAGCAGATAACATTCAAGTCTTTAACGCTTGTCTGAAATTTTGCTGTAAGAAACCTTTCATTAATGCAATCATATCCTAGAAGAGCATTACTAGTGTGTCTGCTGAGAAGCAGACCCATGCCTTGGTGATGCTTATTGTCGTCCCTTCCTGAAAAGTGAAATTTAAGATTATTTTTAAGAATCTGACCTTTATCTGTCCATCTGGTCTCTTGCAAGCCGAGAATATCTAAATTATAATGGTGGAATTCTTGTGTGAGGACATCAAGAGAAAAAGCTCTGTGCAGAGTCCTCACATTCCAACTACCTATGGAGAGAAAATGGTTAGTGGGATGTTTAAAGAAACTATGTTTATTGAGAGAGGGAATGCCGACAATATCATACAGCCCCCTAATCGCAGACATGGGGCAAAGACCCGCTCCCCCACCACTAAAGGCTGAAGCCATCTACACTGGAAGACTTCTTCCAATATAGAATTTGACGATGCCAATAGAAGCAAAGAGTTCAGGTGCCTGCGATGACCTCTGCTCAGGATTATCCACCAGCTGATAAACATATCCTGTGAATCTATTCACTTGGAGCTGTCAACCCACAAAGAAACAGAAAACACAGCGGAAGATTTTCCCTCCACACAAGCCCACCAGTGCAGCAAAATCAGGATCCATAATCAAGCTCAGAGCCATATATCTGTCCAGTCCAGTGGGTTTATATGGTCAGCACCAGGACCCTGTGTGGTTGACCACTCCTCAGCAGGGTAGAAAAAAAAAGAAAAGTAGCCATAGTTGTCCAGATCAGTAGGCCACACTAATCTGGCAGCCCTCCCCTTTCGTTCACTTGCACAAGAGAGTATCTCTTTTGAAAGGTACTAACGGTCTGCACCACGAGAAGGCGAGGTCGGACATTAGGTGCTAGGCCTGGCCGGTTCTATGCATCATCACAGGGAATTGGTGCATAGCTCTCCTTCCAGTGACTACCTAGCCCTAACATATTTTTCAAAAATAGTTTTTATTGTAATTAACTCTGAATTCAGACCTTATAAGGTTAATATAAAAACATATCAGACTGTTGATTATTTTAATTTGATTTTATATGTTTTAGTGCTATATATTTAAATACATTATACATAAAGTTTATCAATTATACTAACTTTCTAAGATTATCATTGTTTTACAGCTGAAGCTGTTGAAGAATTGGGTAAAGAGAAGAAGAAACATAGAAAGGTATAGTAGTAGTAGCTGTTAAACTAAAATTTGTAGTAGTAATATTTTGTAAAATGATTCATAATATCTGTTTATATTATTAATTCTTCTACAGCAAAATGCCTACATTTGCAGATATATAGTGTCTCAAAAGAGTCCTAATGATATATAGCAATAAATAATGCATGAAAGTATGTAAGTGAATGTACCTAAATAAGTAAAGTACACCTGTAATGTTATTTGTGATAGTCATTTAACTCAAAATATTATTTTTTCCTGTTCAGCAAAGTTTGTATCTTTTATTGAAGAATGCATTTCAGTATTCATTTGCCACACATGCTGCCCAGCATGGCTGGTTATCATGTTCTGAAAGCATTTAATGTCTGACCATTTGTGTGGTAGATGAGATCCTTGACATAGTCCTGCAGGAAATTAAATCCATTGGGACTATTCCAGATGGATATGAGAACTAGGTTAGAGATCCATCACATTCAGTTCATTTTCTGAGAATAGGTCATTGTGTGGTTCCAAAGATGTTAGAAAAGGAGATACCCTAAGTGCATTTCATGATAATGAATGGGGAAACTATATCGCCTTTTTCTAACACTCAAAACTTAAGTTATTTCTATTAATTCAAGGAACTTGCATTTTCCAATGCTTGGAACATTTATTTTACTTTTAGTCTTTGCATCTTTGAACTGGTGTGTTAACACACAAATGATAACAGCTTGTATATTCTTTAAACTTTTGAAATTAATAGTTATTTCTCCCTTCTTCAATTTAAGAAGTGACACATAGTAGACCCATTCCTCAATTTTTGAATGTTATGCATTTCTCTAAAATGCTCATAATGCAATATATTCATAAATCAAAAACTCTTTCCCATTCATTAATTTCAATGTAAAAAATTATGATTGGTTCTTGGAGTCTAGAAATTTAATCATTTATTCCCCATTTATGTGGGGCAGGGGTGGCTCAGTTGGTAGTGCACCAGGTTCATAATCTGCAGTTCCCAGTCTCCACAAAACTCCCTGCCAGGCAACACCGATGGGCTTGGAAAGACCACTGTCTGTCAGATGTTACATTAGTGCATGTTAAAGAACATGCTAGAATGGCCTTGACAGGAGACTACCATCTGTCTCCCAACAACTGTCCAGTGGGTCCCCTCCCCCAACCTTCTCTGAGTCTTCGGGGTCCTTGTGACCTACCCATTGTGTGCAGAAAAATTCCTGCTCAGAGGTAAAACAACCCAATCCCATATATGCTATAATAATAAATAATTATTGAAATAAGAACAATACTAAAATAGTTAATGTAAGTTTTCATAAAATAAGGTGTCTAGTTATTGTCAGCTTCATTTTTAGGCTAAAATTTTTTTAATGCATTAATATACGTAAACAATGAAATAATAGTTCTTGTTTTTGGTTATCATCGATTAAATATTGAATGCCTAAAGATTGGCACTCGAGTCACAATATTGGACCCTCAGACCATAAAGTAGGTAGGTACAGAATATTGACTGTGATAGGCTGTGTAATATAATTATAACTAGTAATTAATACTAGTAATTGCAAAAGATTCACATAGAGCAGCACTCAAGCCATTCAATTTGGAAACTCCTTGTTATATGATATTTCAAAATAATGTATGGTATAATGAGTGGTTATAGTTTCACAAGAATTCTTTGAAACCTTGCACTGCTCAGAAATGAAAAGTTGACTCTCTGTGTTATGCACATTCTCTTTTTTTATTGCGAAAATTTCTTTGTATACTGAAAAATTACTATACATTTGTTTTGGTCATTATCATGAAAATTCATATCTCGAGAGATGGACACAAAACAAATGACAAAAATATTAGACCAAAATTTTGGAATTTCTTTCTGAGTACAGCCCCTTTAACTTGCAGATATAATGCTTCACTTTAGAGATCTCTTCATCTTTTACTGTAGTTTAGCATCTGTGATCCTTTTGAAGCAAGGATACCTATGGTGGATTCTGATCAGGTTTAGGCAGCTATTGATATAAATTAACTTGTGTCTGTTCACTTGGACTGGCAACCCACAAACAAATGGGAAACACTGGTAGATTTTTCCTAAAACAACATTCCTGAAGCAAGTTTAGGATTTGTATTCATCTCTAAACCATTAGGCAATCTGGTTGGTTTAAATGATCAGAACTAAGACTATGTGAAGTTGGTCATTCCTCATGAGGTAGAAAATTGAAAAGTGGCCATAGATGATCAGACAGTAGGCGATTGGTTTACCCTTTCCATTCCCTTCCAGAAGATAATATCTCATTTGGAAGGTAATAATGGCTTGCAGTGTGAGATGGAAGGGTTTGACTATGACTACACCTGACTAGTGATACTACACGTGACTAGTTGTGCACATCTCACAGGAGGATTAGTTCACAGCTCTTTTTCTTTATTTCCGGTGGGGCGAGGGTAGCCTCAGTTGGTAATGCATCAGGCTCATAATTTGCAGTTCCCAGGGTCAAATCTCACCTGTGCCAGCATTGAGATTTATCCATGCTAAACCTCCCACCCTGCCCCTCAGAAAGGGGTGCCAATGGGCTTGGAAAGGATACCTTCTGTCAGATGGGATGTGTAAAGCCATGACCCCATGTGTAGGAGAGAAATACTCTGTGCATGCTAAAGAACATACTGGATGGCCTTGATGGGAGGCTACCATCTGTCTCCTAACAATTGCCCAGTGGGTCTTCTTCCCCAAAACTTCTCTGAGCCCTCGGGGTCCTTGTGATCTGGCCATTTAGCCCACTCTCTACAAACAAGTGCTGCTCATAGGTAAAGCAACCAAACAACGTTTTTTCAGTGTATACATAACTACCATTTACAGACCATTATCACTCTATTTCTGTTTTATTGCCCTCTGTAGTCACTTCATTGCTGTAATTCATAAAAAAAAAAATAAATAAATACCCCCTCAAGCAGTTGCTTGCCACAGAGGTCTGACAGGAGACTATCAGTTTATATGCCACAGTAGGAGATCTGAGAGGATGGCAGGACCTCAGCAGAAAAACGACACACACATCCATGCCTAACTCCGGGGCTCGAACCCAGGTCCCTTAGATCAGTAGCCAAGCGTGCTAACCACTCGGCCACAGGACGGCTGTAATTCATAAATAGGTCTAAATTTTTTTTTTTTTTTCTTATTGTTCAGTAGGTTACGCTAATTGTAATTATTGTTTAAATACTATATGAAGGTTGCATTACTGTGCTGGAAAGATATTGAAATGCACTGTTATATACATTATATTTTGGTATTGTTCTTGAATTTTATTAATAAAATATTGTTTTTGTAGTAGTAGAATTGATTGTAATTTTTAAAATGTATACATTTCTAATATATAGATTTTTTTTTTTTGTGTTCTGTTTTAGAATTTTGAAAACCAAGAAAGCAATTTAGAAAATTCAAGCTCTAATTCCAGATGGGCTACTGAAAATAAAGGTATAACCATAGTTTATCATTAATATTGCTTCTCAAAATCATATTTGCCAAAGTTTGATCTTTTGATAAATAATTTGTTAAATGTCTTTATTTTTATTAAAAGTGGCAAAATGTTTTTATTAGGATATATTCATGATATATTCATTTTTTTTGTCATTTAAATTTGACAATTATAGTGTCAGTTAATGATCCATCATTTTTCCAGATAGAAAAATCATAAAATAGTATTAATTATGTGTGTGTTAAAGATAATGAGCAATCATATTATATTAACTGAGTGCTTTCTTTAGTACCTGAATGAATTTTTTTTAACCATTTTGGTGGTTACCATTGTCTTTCACACCACACCTGTCCTCAGATGGCTGGAAAATAGCACGACAGCATTCCTTCAGCACATGGTGGTCCAAATATCTACAGTTTATTCAGAGGGATAATTTGCCCCTCTGGTCACATCGTTCCTTTGTCAATTTCATCCCTCAAAATTCAGGTGAGATAACTGAATTTTAAAGATAACAAATTGGTAAGCTTTTAAAGAATTTTGCTATTGTACTTAGAAATACTATATAATAGCTGTTATTCTTTTAAGTCAGGGTGGAGAAACCTTTTTATTTATTGCAGCATACATGTAAATTTTAAAATAAATAATGAACCAACCCACTTAGAAAAACACAATTTGTTTCTTGTGTACATTATTTTAAATTAGGGTAATGATTGTTTCTCTTTAGAGATATCAATGGCAGGAAAGTATTTCACTCTTAACTGGCATGCAAATTATCATAAGTTAATCTGACATAGGGGACTCATGGTAATTATCCTAGAAAAGAACTTAATTTTTGCATGATACAAAACAGAGAGCAAATTTCAGTGCATGTCTTCTAAGAATCCCCCCCCCCCCCTCAAGTCTTGTCTCAAAATTTACAATTTGAAGGCCCTTTTTTTATAGTTATTATCAAGCGAAAAGGTGCATTTTTTGCAGGTCAGTTATAAATTTGTAAAAATTTCAAGAACTGGATTTGGCTTTTCTGTGAAGTGTAAATTCCACACTCTTTTTCTAGATTCAGAAAAAAAAAAACCTAACAGAATTATGTTCAGTTGGCACTAAGGTTATAAAACTATATTATAAATATTTACTAGAAAAAAAAATGTGTACATATTAAATTTTGTGTTAAGTAAAAAGTATCCGTCTACATTTTTTTTATTAGTGAATGTTATTAAGTTATTGTAGTAATTCCAGGCAGCACAGTAAGTAGCACACCAAGGAGATTATTGGGAAATTCTCTGCTCACCTGTGATGCCTTGATGAAAAAAGAGGTTCTGATGTGCTTGGAAAAGTTACATTTGATCAAATGAACATTGTTCCATGTGCTGTTCAGCTACAATAGAAAATAATGGATATCATTGATTGAAAATTCTGCTATAAGTCACTAATGTATGTCTAGTGAATCCCTTCATCAATCCTGTTTTGAGTCTTGGGAACAGTTAAGCCAGTTTGCAGCAAAAAGGCTATTGAAGAGTAAAACAACATGCCATACTTGTCTAATTATATGGCAATACCTTGTTTCAGAAGCAGTAAGGGGAAAAAAAAGGTTTTCAGTAAAAAAAAATTTTGACATTGTCAGCCCACTGCATCCTAGATCTCCCCCTCTTTCTGAGGTCCTTAGGCACACTGTTCATAACCCTATTTGCCAATCTATAATTATCCATACTGGCAACATGGCCAAACCAACAGTCTCTTTCTGAACAATATACTGCTCAGAGGAGGTTTCTGACTGCTTTGCCTAACTTCTTCATTACTTACAAAGTTGAACCACCTAAGGCCAAAGATACTGCATAAGCATCTAGAATCAACAGCATCAAGTTTCCTGTTATCTTGTTTACAAAGTGTCCAAGTTTCACTACCATAACTAACCCTAGAAAGAACCAAACTATTATACAGTCTAATTTTAGTCTTTAGGTGTATATATGCACATGTTAAATATCAATATTAAATGAAGGACTGGTAAAACTTAAACATGGACGTCTAACGGAAAGACAACTACAAGTGGGTGTAATGTAAACCACCATAGTAAAAGCTTTAAGAGACTACCAGCCATTTTATAATTAAGTGCACATCCAGAACATCAATGAACATCATGTCCAGAAATGCATTAAAGCCTGAAGATCACCAAGTAGAACAACAGTATAAGGCGAAGGGACTGGGAGACCTTGTGCAGGTTGTCAAAATCGACATCAACCAAAGGGGGATCATCATTTGAAGGTAACAAGAGACTGAGCTAGCCCAAGCATCAAAAGTGGAACTGGTAATAATAATTTATTATCTTTTTTTATATTGTATCACCTTTGTAACAAAAGGTCGATTTTAAGTAGAAATGAGGCTTAATGTGTTAAATCATGGATATTGCAGGAGATGCAATATATCTCTGTTCTGATGAGAGGCAAATGATGATGATGTAAAATCACCCTAGGAATTTTTTTAATTTTTAAATTTTCTTGTACATCTAGATTTCGTGATAATTAAATTGACATAGAGTAGCTGTGGTTCTAATTTATTTATATTATTATTTTTTTTACTTAAATTATGCATGTAGCTTTTCTTTTTTCAATAAACTGTATATTTGATGTCTTAATGCCAATATGATTAACTTCTTGTTTATTTCATCTTACACAGACAAGGAATCTGAAAAACAAATTACCACTGGTCGAAAAATACCAACTGAGGACAATTTAACAACAACCTATAAGGTAAATATAAATAGAAAAAATAAATGTGTTGTTATTCAGAATGTAAAATTACCTTCATATTTTTCATAACAAAAAAAGGGAAAGGAAAGCATGACCCTGAGTATAAAATGATAGTGAGAATAGATGACATTGGTGAAAAATATTAGAAAATCTTGAATATAAAAATATAAATTTTATGTATATGTAATAATTATATATATAAAAAAAAGTATAACTTTAATTGTATAGTGTTTATAAAGGAGCCAATATCATCAGAACTGTCTTCAGGTTCATAATCTTCAGCATAAACTATTTTATAATGCTGTTCCGTGGCTGAGTGGTTAGCACGCTTGGCTACTGATCTAAGGAACCTGGGTTCGATCCCTGGGTAAGGCATGGATGTTCGTGTTGTTTTCTGCTGAGGTCCTGCCAACCACTCAGATCTTCTGCTGTTGCATATAGACTGACAGATTCCTGTCAGACCTCTGTGGCAAGCAGCTGCTTGAGGGGGTATTTATTTATTTTTATTTTTTTTATTTATTTTATAATGTTAGTGTCATTTGTTATACACTAATTGAATCTTTTTATAATAGAAGGTTTCAGCTGTTGTTCCAAGGCTCCAGAATCCATTCAGCTAATTAATGAAATGATGGTTTTCAATCTTCCCACTTTTGCAATAGATCTGTTTTGCTTGGCTGAATGATGCACATTGAAAAATACCTTCATATTAATATGGGAATCCTAAACAAAATTCAGATGATACGACTTAATGAACTAGTAAAGAAATAGCATTCACCTATTGAAATGACAAATAGCTACCATATATAGGGACCCCAACTTGATGCAATGGTGCAGTTCTGGCAGCTGTGTGTTGTTCAATGAGATAGGCTGCAGACCCCAAGCCACTCAAATAAATACTTATGTAAATACAGTGAACAAACTAAAAAATGCAGATTAGTAAATTAATTACATATAAATGAAACTAAAGAAAAAGTGCAATGAAACTCATGGATCTCATTGTTTAGCCAAATTAATGCCCTAGGCATGGCTGTCACTGGAAAAAGCCCAGAATTGACTACTTGGCTTTTCTTTTTGAATGAAATGTCATTCTCTTATGTCAAGTCTGAGTTATGCCCCTCCAACAAAGTCATACAATGATTATGAAAAGAAAGTGCTTCTTCAATGACTTCAGTATGGGAGATTCCACTAAAACACTGGTATACCCACATAATTATAATTGGAGTGAAGGAGGGTTGACATGCTAGATACCCCAGTTTTCAGGAACTGCCTTAGAAAATATATAATACTTAGAACTCATGAAATAATCTGAAAAAAATTGTCATGACTGGCAAAAACAATTTTTTTCAGATTATTATTTCATGAGTTCCACATCTACAGGACATATCCTGTGATTCTTTACTACTGATATAATATTTATTTAAAACTAAAGAAGTTCCTTTGAAACTTACTGATATGGAGTCCAAATTTAATATTTTAACCTAATTGATAAAAGCTTCACATTTATGCCTAAACCCACAAAGAAAATTCTATGTAGTTCAGCTGGAGACTTCATAGACAATCAGTGATTATATTATTAACCCTTCCAGTGTCCACGTTGTCTGTATATGTTCGAAGAATCTGAATTATAAGGCCAAGGATGTATGGATAGACTTTTAGTGCAACAAAAAAAATATAAATAAATACCCCCTCAAGAAGCTGCTTGCCACAGAGGTCTGATAGGAGCCTGTCAGTTTATATGCCATAGTAGAAGGTCTGAGAGGATGGCAGGCCCTCAGCAGAAAAACGACACAAACACCCATGCCTTACCCGGAGCTCGAACCCAGGTCCCTTAGATCAGTAGCCAAGCGCTCTAACCAGTCGGATAGATTTTTAAAAATAAAAATTACCATTGTAATTTTTTTATATATTATAAAAATATTTAATTCAGGCTTCAAAAATAATATTTTGTTTTTTTAATTTGATGCATATTTTATTAAACTACTACTTAAATAATTTGAAATATAAAGCCATCTGATCACCATTTCTTAGAAGCACTAAATTATATTGTCGATTTGCTTGTTAACGTTCCTATTTGCTGAAACAACCTTCTGATTTAAGCTCACAAGTTTGATTTGAACTATTATCAACAAATATTTCCTTTAATTTTTGAAAATCTCCTAAAAATAACCAAAAAACTGCTGTTTTGAAAAACGATAGATTTTGGAAGTAATTACAAAATACGTACCGCCACTTTTTATTTCTGTTTCACCCTCTTTTCTGTCATAAACCTATTTCAGTATTACCAAGTTATTTTTATCATTTTTCCCAGCATTCTATGCATCTTTCCCACCTTCAAATCGAAACTGAAAGTAAACGCATCCTTAGAAATTCTGGTTGCACCTGCATTTAATTATGCTTCACTGAGTCAAACAAGA
Source organism: Ryuthela nishihirai (assembly GCA_038380435.1). Taxonomy (NCBI): domain Eukaryota; kingdom Metazoa; phylum Arthropoda; class Arachnida; order Araneae; family Heptathelidae; genus Ryuthela; species Ryuthela nishihirai. Next base: position 97,305,068 of record JAWZYU010000006.1, read on the forward strand.
TCCAGATGGCTGACACATACTATCTCCATTCCGTGTGCTATAAGTGTTTTTTACAGTTTTGGTCCAGCATATTGGATACTCTTCATAAAGTTAGTGTTTTTTTTTTATATTTAAACCTTAGTTTTCATTTCAGTAGATTTATTTTCAGAAATTAGCGATCTTTTGGCCGATCGATAAGTATTGATTTTTTGTAGTTATGTTATATCGTATGGCCGGTCTATGACTTGTTGCTGTGAATATTTTAGCATCGCATTAGGCTATGTGTTATTTTTTATTTTATTATTTTTACTTTTTCAGTAAAATTTTGATATAGTATCATTTTCTGAAAATAAATGAGGTCTTGGATATGAAAGCAAATTCATTTCTGTATAATTATTTCCTTTAGTTAGCGATCTTCATTCAGCTGATTTATCGATCTTTCCGAGTTATTCTAGATTGGAGGACGGCTTAAGAGTTGTTGCGGATATTTTATTTAACATCCCATTAGGTTATATGCAATTTTTCTTTTATTATTTCTTGCTTTTTTAATAAAAAAAAATTAGCTTGTACCGTTTTCTGAAATTGAATGTCTTGGATAGGAAGCAAAATAGACTTCCTTTGCTACGGAAATCCGCCATCATTTGGGAGGGAAATTATGGAAAGGGCTGGTCTTGGTGCACAAACCTTTCTGCACTTGGCCAGCATCACCAAACTTCAACACCCAAAGAAAAACTCACAATGTTTAGTAAAAAAAAAGCAGCCGAGGAAGTTTTTTTTTTCTATTTCATAACCAGTTCAGAAAATCCCGCGAATGTGAGAAGGCCAAGTCACATTGTATAACACTGGCCCTGTTTAAAATATGCGATACTAAAAAGAATCATTAAAAGAAATGAATATCATATTTCAGGATGAATATTATATTATTTGGGAGGAAATTTCCTTTTGATAAATATATAATTTAACTATTTTTTTTCATCAGATTTTCCAAAACAAAGCCTTAATTGTATAGTGCAAACTTTTTTTTCACCATATCATATTGAAAAAGGCTTATTAAAATCAATATGCTTGCAAATATGTTTATACTATTTATTTTCATAAAATTCGTAGTTAAATTCTGTTTAATTTGGTATATAACATGACCTATTTCTGTTGATTGGTTATTTTTTAAAAAATTCTAAAGTTGACTTGTTTCTGACTCAGCAGAGTTGGCTAAAAGCCTGGAATTTTCTCAAAGTATGGTACCAAAAAAATGGGAGCTTTGTAGAAAAAACATTTTTTTTTCTTTTTTTTCGTTTTACTTAATGGGAGATATTGAAATATATCTGATATTCGGAAATAGTCACACGGTTGGTGGAGCTCCGTCTGGGATACCCATTTGCTACAATTGTGTGTTCTATCAAGTAACAAATGGGCGGATCTAAGCGAAATTACACCAAGGTATTGCAAAGGAATGAATTGAAAGGTATTCAGAAGGAATGGGCTGAAGATCTATTCATTCCTATATATTTTGCAGTGATTTTATATACAAAACTTTCAGTTAAGAGCTTACTTTTCCGACATGGAGTGGGCGGGGGTGGCTCAGTCGGTAGCGCGCCAGGTTCGTAATCTGTAGTTCCCAGGTTCGAGTCCCAGCTGGGTCAGCGTTGAGATTTATCTCCGCAAAATTCCTCGCCCTGCCCACTGTCAGTAGGGGACGCCGATGGGCTTGGAAAGGCCGCCATCAGTTGGATGGGACGTTAAGCCGTGGCCCCGTGTGCGGGAGAGCCATACCCTGTGCATGTTAAAGAACACGCTGGATGGCCTTGACAGGAGGCTACCATCTGTCTCCCAACAGCTGCTCCAGTGGGTCCCCTCCCCTAACCTTCTCTGAGCCTTCGGGGTCCATGTGACCTGGCCATTTAGCCCATTGTGTGCAAAAAAGTGCCACTCAGAGGTAAAACAACCCAACCAAGAAAAATATTTACTTAAAACCAAAAAATAATTTTTTTGTTATTCAGAAATATATAATCATTCTATTCATGTGCATTGTAATCATTTCTGTTTATTAGTTTTTTTAAAAAAATTTTATTTGTGTTGCAAGATGCATTTTTTTTTTACTACATGACTCTGAAAAAGTCCTATTAAAATGAAACATTGTCTTTTTTGTTAAATATTATAATTTAAAAAAAAATCCAGAATTAAATGCTGATTAATTTGGCATAATTCCTTTCATTAATTATTTGGCAAAAAAGTTCTAAAGTTAGTTTTTTTGGCTGAGCATAAGCAGAAAATAGCTTGGCCTCTGGATGGAAACCTGTTTTTCAGGCTGGACAGTGGAAGGGTTAAAGAAGGGTAATCAAGTAATCTCTTATTTAAGACCTATGAGCCAGAGATTGGTTCAGTCAGTAGCACACAAGACTTGTAACCTGATATTTCTAGATTAAATTCCCCAACATACTCAATGAGAAAGAGACCACCATCATTCAGATGGGTAATATTAGATTGTGTTGCAGTGTGTGTGAGTCATGCCCAGTGAACATTAAAGATCATATGGAATTGATCCTTCTTTCATATGAGATCATAGGGAATTGATCTTTCCATTAAAGCCTTAATGGAAAGCTTTTATCTGCCTGCAGTGAATCCCCTTCCCAGCTCTGAATACTTCAGGTGTCTCGTGACTTAATCATAAACCTTATTGTGTGCAAAAAAGTATCTCAAAAGGAAGAACAACCTGACCCAACTAAGAGCTTGGGTATATGTTTTTTATTTTGTTTTCTTTGAAAACGAGCTATAGTTTCGCTTTGTCATCTCTCCGTCTGTAGACAACAAACTTTTTGTTTACAGAGATAAATTAAAAATTCTTTTAGTTGGATAGGAATTGATGAAAATATTATGATGTGCACTTTCTGAATCTCCCTAAAGCTATAATTATGCCCTCTAGCAGTGGAAAAAGGTGAAAATTTCGAAAATTCAAACGAATATTGCAAGCGATGTATTACAATAGAAATTTTAAATTTTGGTGGTGGAATGTGAAGGTCATGAAGTTTCCATTGCCATCAATGAATTGACCCTTTAGATCCAGAGGGGGTGGGAAAACACACCTTTTTAGTTTTAGCAGATTTTTTTTTTTGAGATAAATAATTCTTTTTGGGTTAGATAGGAATTGACAAAATATTTGATTCGTACTTTTGGAATCTCCTAAAAACTACAAATGCGCCCAGTAATGGTGGAAAAATTTTCAAATTCCAAAATTTCAAACAAATATTGCAAATGACATATTTAAGCTGAAAATTTTAAATTCTGGTGGTGGAATGTGAGTGCTATGATGTTTCCATTGGCAATAATGAATTAACCCATTAGACCCAATGTGGATGGGAAAAGACAGGTTTTTTTTTTTTGTTAGCAGATAATTGTTTGTATTTAGAGATAAATGGAAAAAATATATTTAGAGTTAGATAGGAATTGATAAAATATTATGATTCACACTTTTGGAATCTTTTGAACACTGTAATTGCATCCTCTAACGGTGGAAATTCCAAAATTTCAAATGATTATTGCAACGATGTATTAATGATACAAATATGAAATTTTGGTGGTGGAATGGGAAGGTCACGAAGTTTCCATTGGCAACAATGAATTAACTCCTTAGACCCAGAGGGGATGGGAAACACACCTTACACCTTTTTAGTTTTAGCAGATAATTGTTTGTTTTTAGAGGTAAATGAAAAATTCTTTTAGGGCTAGATAGGAATTGATAAAATATTATGATTCACACTTTCTAAACCTTCTGAAAACTATAATTGCACCCTCTAATGGAAAACTGTGCAAATTCCAAAATTTCAAACGAATATTGCAAATGATATATTTAAGCTAGAAATTTTAAATTCTGGTGGTGAAATATGAATGCCATGATGTTTCCATTGGCAACAATCAATTGACCTCTTAGACCCAAGTGGATGGGAAAAGATAATTTTTTTATTTTAGCAGATAATTGTTTGTATTTAGAGAGAAATTAAATAATATTTTTCGGGTTAGATAGGAATTGATAAAATATTATGATGCACACTTTTGGAATCTTTCGAACACTATAATTGCATCCTCTAACAGTGAAAATTCCAAAATATCAAGCGAATATTGCAACGATGTATTAATGATAGAAATATGAAATTTTGGTGGTGGAATGTGAAGGTCATGAAGTTTCCATTGGAAATAATGAAAGTGATAATTAGAAAACTCTCTTTTAATTTGATTGGTACTAATGAAATATAATTTGCATTTTACAAATGCATGGTAGTTTTAATATATATTTCTTTACAGATCACTGAAATGATGTAATGGTAGAGCTGTTATCAAGTGTTACAAATAATATGTATAGAATAGAAATTTGAAATTTAGTGGTAGTTTTTAAGAGATATTTCACTGACAACAATAATCTACTCATGTTTCTGAGAAGTATGGGAAATGCAACTTTTTAGATTTAAGAGTTAAAAGTCTACTTTTATGTGTATAATTACTAATGAAATACTATTTGCATTTTTTTCATCATCCACTGGCTCAAATTAAAATATTTAAGGAATGAAACAGTAGGTAAAGGAAAAACTTCTTTCTCTTTGAAAATGATATTCTCATATGTGCCAGAGGCAATATGCATCCTTCTAGTTAATTCTTCCTCTTGCAGTTTGTATTCATAAAATTATTTTTGTGGCTTTTAATTGTTGATGTGAGGTATGCAATATATTCCCCCCTGTTCAATTTTGAGTATAACTTTGTTGAGCTTAATAAAAGAATAAATGCTGTTTGATTTGAGGTGCATAAATAAATTTTCTCTGAAGGTTGGAGATTTGCTTTACACTGAAAACTTGGTTTGAAGATATCATCTTGATATTAATGAATTTTATCGGGTTTTTTTGCTGGTATGTAAAATGTCAATGCTGATATACTGAAGAGCAGTAGTGTAGCTCTGATTTTTAGAAGGAAATGAGGGAGTTCAAAACTGTTAATGTAAATTTATGAACTAATGATTAGGATATTTATTGAACTAATGATTCCTTGAAGATTATATTTTCCCAAAGTGTCCCTTCTCTCTGAGACCCTGCATAAGCAATACACCACCTGCTCACTTTTCAAACACTGACTGACCATTGGCAATAAAATAAGGCAGTTCAGCTCAACTTGATGTCTTAGTATAATAATATTTTTTGTTATCTATATTGTGACAAATTTCTGTTGGTGTGTGTTTTTGCTTTGAGTACATTTAGTAGTGCTTATATATTATATATATATGATGTACATTGAATAGTACTTATACATAATATATATGAGAAATTAGGGAAGATCAGTTCAGAAAATGACATTGTAGTCTGTAAACTTTTGTGGGAAAGCACAGATCTCACAAAAAGCTGCTATTTGCAATGAACAATTTTGCAAGGCAGTGTATATTCTTGTTTTGTGAAAAAAAAGGTAGGACTAAATTTAGGTCACATATATTGTTAAAAAAAATCTTGCATTATAATTACAGAAATCATATTAAAATAAATATTTACTGAGTAAAATGGGGCGGGGGTGGCTCAGTGGGTAGCACATCAGGCTCGTAATCTGTAGTAGTTCCCAGGTTCGAGTCCCAGCTGGGTCAGCGTTGAGATTTATCTCCGCAAAATTCCCCACCCTGCCCACGGTCAGTAGGGGACACCGATGGGCTTGGAAAGGCTGCCGTCCGTCGGATGGGACGTTAAGCCGTGGCCCCATGTGCGGAAGAGCCATACCCTGTGCACGTTAAAGAACACGCTGGATGGCCTTGACGGGAGGCTACCATCTGTCTCCCAACAGCTGTTCCAGTGGGTCCGCTCCCCCAACCTTCTCTGAGCCTTCGGGGTCCATGTGACCTGGCCATTTAGCCCATGGTGTGCAAAAAAGTGCCGCTCAGAGGTAAAACAACCCATAAAAAATAAATACCCCCTCAAGCAGCTGCTTGCCACAGAGGTCTGACAGGAGCCTGTCAGTTTATATGCCACAGTAGAAGATCTGAGAGGATGGCAACTGAGTGCAATAAAAGTTCTAATAAAAATAGCTTAAAATTCTCTGTCACTGAGCAATAAGATTTTTTAAGTTTGCCCTTCAAACTATTTGAATGTGAAAAGTTTTTAGGAGAAAACATAAAAGCTTTTCAGAGCAAGGACAGCACTCTGTCTTCAGTGAAGTGATACTGTATGGTGACATTAGGGCTGTTAAGAAGAACTTTCCACATGTTGTGAAGGGTGATTCCAGTGTCTTGGTTGTAGGTGGGGATGGGTGAAGTCATTATTTCAATAGCCTCATGGACTAGGTTTCATAGTAAGTGGATGACTGCATGGCTATTGAAATAATAACCTCGCCCATCACCACTTGCAACTGAGACACTGGAATCGCTCTTCACGATATGTGGAAAGAAGTTCTTCTTAACAGCCATAATGTCACCATATAGTATCATTTCACTGAAGATGGAGCACTGTTCTTGCTCTAAAAAGCTTTTGAGTTTTCTCCTAAAAACTTTTAACATGCAAATAGTTTGAAGGATAAACTTAAAATCTTATTGTTCAGGGGCAGGGGTGGCTCAGTTGGTAGCGCACCAGGCTCGTAATCTGCAGTTCTCAGGTTCGAATCCCAGCTGGGTTAGCGTTGAGACTTATCTCCGCAAAACTCCCCGCCCTGCCCACGGTCAATAGAGGACATCAATATATCACTCCTGTATGGGCTTGGAAAGGCCGCCATCCATCGGATGGGACGTTAAGCCGTGGCCCCATGTATGGGAGAGCCATACACTGTGCACGTTAAAGAACATGCTGGATGGCCTTGACAAGAGGCTACCATCTGTCTCCCAACAGCTGTTCCAGTGGGTCTCCTCCCCCAACCTTCTCTGAGCCTTCGGAGTCCTTGTGACCTGGCCATTTAGCCCATGGTGTGCAAAAAAGTGCCGCTCAGAGGTAAAACAACCCAAATCTTATTGCTCAACAATAGAGAATTTAAGTTATTTTAATTAATTTCCAAGCAAGAAGGTCTTTTGAATTGTGTATTTAAAAGTTCTAAATTCTTTATAGTTGACTAATTTATATATCTAATGAAAATGAATAAAATAATTGGTAGAATTTCTCTAATAACATTGAAACCTGATATGTTAAGTTTTACAACAAATAAGTATATATTTATTAAAATATTTATAGGATGGCAGTCGTGACATTATTAAAGATACAGCAATAAAGCAAAAAATTCTCCAAGGTCGAGGTATGTAAATTTTTATTGATTGAAAATTTTTTGTAGCAATTAGACTTTTTGTGTGAAGTTGTAAAGTATGCAGTAAAAAGTAAGTTGTAGTTTTAAGTTGCTAAGTATAGCTTTGTTCCCCAAATTTTAATTCTCGTTTGTATTGAAATGCAACTGATCTGTATTTCTTATGAAATAATGAGCTGAAAAAATTTTTTCAGCAAGTGATATAATTTTATTCAGCAAGCTTTAAAATATTTAGCATTTTTGATTTTGCATGTCATTGTGGAAACTGGTTTAATTTCTGATACATGTGCATGTAGGGTCTATAAAATGGGAGCTAGACACAAAGTGGAAATTGCTATGACAATCCTTCAAGGTACACCTCAGGTGATCCTGCCTTCACAAGCAGGTTTTACATATCTAGCCATTTTGAGTAGCACTTGTAATTTTACTAAGTTATTAACTCATCAGTTCCCAACATTTATGAGTCCTGCCTCTTTTTACTAAGTACATTTTGTAATTCCTTTTTCTGAGCATTATTTCTGGCACCCTGTTATAGACTATAAACTTGACAAAACAGATGTCCTCACAAATTTCTAAAACACTCCTGTTTGGGAACCACTGCATTAACTCTTAACTGCTGGAAGATAGCATAATGTTTTCATAAATGTCTGCATAATGGCTGGAAAATACTGCAGTGTCGAATGTACTGTGAATACAATTTTTTTTTCATGAAGCAAATCTCTTATTAGAGTTATTTTTAATCCCAAAAATTTGCAACATATTGATAATGAATATTTTTTATAATTATAATGGGCACAATGTTTTTTTTTAATTTACATGATATAGAATTATTGCAAAGTAACCTTATTGCAACTTCACACATACATATTCTGCAGTTGTTTTCTTGTCCACTGGAAGTACTGCTCTAGTAAAATCAGAAATGGTGGATTACGCAGGCTTAGAGGAAAGTACAATGTATGTATTGGTTTGAAGAAACTAAGTCAGGAATTAAGTGCAGTGTGCACTTTGCAATAAAATTTTGCCTTCAATATAAAAAAAAATGAAAAGTTTTGCATTTTCATTTCTGTTAATGATGTGTTATTGCTTAGAATTAAATGCTCTGGGTTTTGATATGGAATATGATTTATTTCTGTTTGTTAATTACTTCAGGATAAGCTTGTTTTTTTACCTGTTGAAACATTTGACTAGCATATTCTTTTAAGATATGCAGAATCATTTTCAGTACTATATTTACCGAGTAATGCTTTTAAAACTAGATGTAAAACTAACTGAAAACTGTGATTTATATTTTCCTTCTGAATTAAATTATAGCAGTACAAATTGCATATTTTAATTGCTAACTTAATACGTACAGTTTAAAACATTTTAATAACTTCACCATTAAACATTATATACACTGCTTCTCAAAAGTTGTGTATCAATCACCAAAATGTGAACTAAAAGTAATCATTGGAGATAAAAGAGTTTTAATGCATATAGGTAATTTAATGTGTAGTTTGGAAAAACATTGTTAAGCCCATATAATATCACAAAATATGTGAAACAGATACCCTATGAAAGGAGTACTTTTGTACACACTCGATTATTTCAAATTTAAACTACATTGTGAGTCTGGAATAGCCAACTGCTTCATGACACCTCAAAGAAAATGCTTAGATATAAAGAGCCATTGGAAGGTTGGAGACTGGTCAAACAATCATGTTCTATGGTATCCAGCATTCTGTTTTCTCAAGGCTATGGCAGCAATTCCAAACAACCCAAGCAGTTATCACAAGATTCGTTCAGTTGCATCCTAGGGTTACAACCCTTCAAAATTATTGCTATATTCGACTACTATCCTGACAACAGAAAAGCAACATCATCATCTCTTTGTTCAGACCTAATTACAACCACGTGAAGACTGATGGTAGTATCATTCTCTGAATGGAAACACACCATTCAACTTTACAGGAGACAGTCTAATTAGTCAGAGGTATAAGGGCAATATCCTTCATTCCTGTGTGAGCATTTGAAGGGGCGCTGTTGGACCTCAGTTCATATTGATGGATGATAATGCTGCCCTCATAGAGAGTCATATTCCTCGAAAGTGACACTATTCAGTGGTTGGAGTGAGCAGCATATTCTTTTGACCTAAAACCTAGATATCATTTGTGATATGTGATGGGGAAATGCGTTTTAGGTTGTCAATCCCCTCCAGAACCTCCACTAGCTCCAATATGCTCTCAGGGAAGAATGTCTCATCTGTAAACATATGGCTTCTTATGGTTGCAGTTTTATGTCTATCAGCCAATTGTATGTATCCTTTTAACCTTCAGATGCAGACAGGCCCACTTGAAATGGTGTCATGATTGTGTAGCCTGGATCTGAGAACATTGGAGTGATATTCTGTTCATAGACCAGTCAAGATTTTTCTACAATTGGACAGCAGATAAGCACTAATCTGGAGAGAGATGGGAACTACATCCAGCACCTACTATCATTAAGAGAAGTTCATTTGATGGTGGAGGTCTATGTGGGCTTGGTTTTCTTTGAGTAACCATACACACCTCCATGTGTTTGATGGAGATATGTGAATGCTCTGAGATACAGGATACTTGATTCCTATGTCAAACCCTATGCTTATGCAGTAGACTGTAATTTCCTAATAGATAGTAATATCTGCCCACACAGAACATGATTGACCAACTGATATTTTGATAAAGAGTGTAACCCAAATGGATCTCAATCCAATGGAATGTCTGTGATAATACTTGGGGAGACCTGTTGCCAACTTTTGACCCTCCCCCCAAACCCTCCAGGCACTCAGTACTGCTGAGTGAACTTAATTGTTCTTCCATTCTCCGGATTGGATTATTGAGGGCATGAATTGATTTTGTTGAACTTGCATTAGTGGTAGAGGGGGCCACATAATGCATTTACGATACATTTTGTATTCAAAATTAATGTACTTTTTCACAAACTGTCCTTTTTTTTAGGGTGCATGCAAATCATTTTGGCCCAAATTTTCCTATTGCACCATTATATTTATATCTTCCTGTTCAGTTTGATTAAAATTATCCAAATATATTTTGAGATGTGCACATTTAATTGATCTATGCTTAACTTTTAATGAACAGTGTATATTTTTTTAAAAAGTGTTACAATTTATAGATATGTAAAAATGGATAATTATGCTGACAGGCTCTGGGGCGGGGATGGCTTCAGTTGGTAGCGCGCCAGGCTCATAATCTGTAGTTCCCAGGTTCGAGTCCCAGCTGGGTCAGCATTGAGATTTATCTCTGCAAGATTCTCCACCCTTCCCACGGTCAGTGGGGGACACAGATGGGCTTGGAAAGGCCACCGTCCATCGGATGGGACATTAAGCCATGGCCCCGTGTGCGGGAGAGCCACACCCTGTGCACGTTAAAGAACACTCTAGATGGCTTTGATAGGAGGCTACCATCAGCTGTTCCAGTGGGTCCCCTCCCCCAACCTTCTCTAAACCTTCGGGGTCCGTGTGACCTGGCCATTTAGCCCATAATGTGCAAAAAAGTGCCGTTCAGAGGTAAAACAACAGCAACAACAACTGACAAGCTCTTGTTAGAATGCTATGGCAAGCAGCTTTGGTGTGATGTTTTTTTAATGGTATTGTGTATGTGCAAAGCATTCCTAATTAATTATAATTATTATATTGTTATATTGATGATTAATATTATTATTAATAATAATTTCATTATTTCTGTTTTCAGAATGTTGCACTATTTTGTAATTGTTTTATATTGAAAGTATGTATGAATTTTATTCAGCATTCTAGTTTTAATAATTTTTAATTATCTATAAAACTGTTAGTTATTTGAAGTGTTTAATATATTTCCAATCTCATTTCAGTTCCTACATGCCATGTTCTCCTTGAAAGATTAGACATGACAAAAATTCAAAAGAAGCTGCGTGAGGCACAGCGATATTCTGAAAAACGTGAACGTGAAGAAGAGAGAAATAAAATAAATTTACCTAGTAAATCATCTTTTAAGCATTTTAATTCCAAAAAGAAACCTCTGAGTAAAGATGCAAATTGGATGAGTTGTAATAAGCAGAAATTCAAAAAGCATAAACAGACAGAAGAAATATCTAGAAACAAAGTGCTAAACATATTGGAAGCAAGACTTAAAGGACGGGAAAATATGGTAAACATATGTTTAAGTTTATTAAATATCAGTATGTTTTGGTCAAAAAATGGTATCTCAAATAAAATGACTTTGATATCTTCTTTATTTAAGCCTAGTGTATTATGCATCATGTTCCCAAAAGTCATGGGGTAGGTTTTTGCCTGTCTGTAGTGTGCCATGCTAATATGCAGTTCCCAGGTTCAAGTCTCACCTGAGCTAGCATTGAGATTTATCTCTGTTCCTTTCCCTCACCACTACCGTTACCCTGTCTCAGTTAGAAAGGTGTCACCAGTGGGCTTCGAAAGGCCACCATTCATCAGATGGGACATAAAGCCATGGCCCTATGGTGAGCCATACCCTGTGCAATTTAACCAATTCAGATCTGAATTATTTTTATGAGAAAATTATTTTTATAAAAAATATTTGAGGATGGTTAGTGTGTTACAAGGATTTAAATAAGACAAAAAAATTTTCACTTTTTTTTTAATTTTGAGTGAGAATGTGCAGAATTATGCACAATATGTCTGAAGCAACACAATTAAACTTTTGAAATAACTGTGCATAATTATGCACAAAGGGTCTGAAAAGGTTAAAGAGCACGGATGATCTTGATGGGAGACTTTGATCTGTCCCCTAAGAGATGTCTGATGGGTCCCCCCCCCCTTCCCCCAACCTCCTCTGAGCCTTCGGGGGTCCTTGTTACCTGGCCATTTATCTTTTTGTGTGCAAAAAAAATGCTGCCCAGAGCTAATATTCTTTTCAGATCATAATTTTTTTTCCGACTGGACATGGTCCACAGACATTGTTTGAATGGCCCTGATTTATAACATAAATAAAAAAATAAATAAATAAATAAATACCCCCTCAAGCAGCTGCTTGCCACAGAGGTCTGACAGGAGCCTGTCAGTTTATATGCCACAGTAGGAGATCTGAGAGGATGGCAGGACCTCAGCATAATGAGGTTAAAATGTAATAGTGCTCATAATTGAAAAGAAAATGGACAAAAGTGTAAACTCAAAATAGTTTTCAGCAAATATGTGGTCTAGTGGTTAGCTACCTGACTACTAAGCCAGCAGGCATGTACATGTTTGTATGTTATATGTGAAAGCAGGATAAGTCCTGTAGACTATCCTGCTTTCACATATAACATATCTTTGTCCATTATGTAGGGGAGTATCTTCTTCCTTTAAAAAAAAAAATGCTGGTAAGTGTCATATGGAAAGGTATTGTGGCATGACTAACAGGAAGTGGAATAATGACAGGATTCTGTAATATGCATGAGTGCTGCCTATAAGAGCATGAAGTCCACTATTGGAGGTGCTGGAATAAATAATATAATTTGTAATGAGGACGAGATCTTAATTAGATGTATATAAATCCCTTACAACCATATATAACATGCAACATGTTTTCATACCATTAATGAATTTTTGTGATGATAAAGAATTCTGTAATTTTAGGTTTCATAAGTGATTAAATATGTGGATGAAAAATATTCTACAATAATCTTTCAGATCCTTAGTTTTCAAATTTGTACATTACACTTTGTTATTGAACAGATGTTTAGTTTTCAAATTTGTACATTACACTTTGTTATTGAACAGATGTTTAGTTTTCATATTTGCACATTTCACATTGTGAATGGTCAGCTGTTTTTATCTGGTTTATTTGACCAAGCAGAAATAGGGGAAAAATGCAAAAATATATACTCAGTATTGTACTTGAGAAGCAAATATGTAATATTTCATAAACAAAAAAATTCAAAGTTTAGGGTGAAAATGAGATTTTTTGTTTCCTTATTTTAAAATTTTCTTAATTGTAAGTTTTCTCTTTCAGGTCTGCAAAGGAAGTAATGAAACAACAGATTTATGCATGAAATCTAATTTAGGTAAGTCCAATATGAAAGTAAATTAAATTGATACAGTCAAACCATTTATTTGCATAAATAGTAAGCTTTGGGTAGCCATTCAAAGACAATAATGGATTGTTTAGTACAATGAAAAGTTCCAGAAAGCTGAACGTCGGTACAAAAATTCTTATCGGTAATAGGATCTAAAAAAAAGTAATATACACCCAATTCTGTTTTTATACGGATTTTTTTTACATGATTTTGATTTAACACAGTTTCGAAAAAAAAATTCCAATTCTCTTTTTACACGATTTATTTTAATCTAACATTGTTCAAATGGCATCTTATTAAAAATCTCCATTTGAATTTTATTTTGAAAAATTATTCCTATTCAAGAAAAAATTCCAAGAATTTACATTTGTAACAAAGATGGCACTTTTATGGTCACATTTTTCAAAGTAGTTTTAACTTTGAAAATGTACTATAGATATACATTTTGTGCACTAAAATCCCCAAAATAAAAACTACACTAGCATTACTGCACAACAATTTTTCTCTATTTTATTCTCTGTTTTATGGAAAAATTGTACAAAACGTACTTCATTCCGAATAAAGTGGCAACATTGAGTTTGGGGAATTCCCCTCAATTTTTATCTTTAATACATACGTTAGTCTTGGTCTCCCATTTTGTGTTTAAAGTTAGAAGTGTTTAGATGTTTAATAGAAATCAAAAAATATTTTTTGTTTTTTGAAGTTTTGTGTACGTAATATAAATATATTAAATTTTGCTGATAGGTAATTTGCAATTTTTCATATCTGATTTATTAACAATTCAAATATTCTTCGTAAGCCTTACCACGATGTCGGATAATTCAACTATACAAAAGCAGAAAGGGAAGAATCCCTTTGGATACAAAAATCCAAATTTTAGATTGTCTTGTAACTGGAGAAAGTTCAACATCCATAGGGAAATATTTTCGTTTAAACGAAACTACTGTAAGAACCATCAAGAAAAATGAAGATGCTATTAGAAAATCTGTGCTTTCTGGAAAAAAATTGAACCCTAAGTCGTCATCTTACACGATAGATATTGTAAAAGTGAAGATGGAAAAGCACTAGTAATGTGGATAGAAGATAACTCACAAAAAAGATTACCTCTAGACGGATATACCATCAAACAGATGGCATTATGAATATATAAGCAGATACAAGAAATGGAACCAACCACATCAGCTCAGTTAAGCAAAAATTCTGAATTTTTTGCAAGTGCAGGTTGGCTTGCAGGATTTCTTCAAAGACACCCGTTTCATAATGTAAGGATAAAAAAAGGTGAAGTTGCATCTGCAGATGAGCTGGCTGCTAAAGAATTTTGTCCAAAATTGGCCCAAAACATAGAAGATGGTGGATACACTGCAGATGAAACTGGTCTTTTTTGGAAAAAAAAGTGCCGAGTAGAACCTATGTAGCAAAATCACAAAAAACTGTTGGTGGCTTTAAAGCAGCTAAGGATCGTGTGACCTTTCTATTTTTCAGCAATGCTTCAGGATCGTATGTTAAAACCGCTGCTCATCAATCAATCCCTAAGACCACGGTCAATAAAAGATGTAGATTTGAATAAATTGCCAGTATATTGGATGGGAAACAAAAAAGTCTGGACTACAAAAGAAATTTTTAATGAATGGTTCCATAAATGTTTTGTTCTAGTAGTTAAATGCTATTTGAAAGAAAGAAAATCTCAAATTTAAAGTTCTATTGATTATAGACTGTGCCTGGATATCCTGTTTTGTAGCACCCAAATGTGCAATTTTGTTTTCTGCCACCTAATACAACATCCTTCATACAACCACTAGACCAGGGTATAATTGCCACATTTAAAACTTACTACGTAAGATGAACATTCCAATACATTTTGAATAAACTAGATAAGGATAAAACACTAACAGCTATTGAGGTGTGGAAGAAATTTTCTGTTTTAGATTGTATCAGACATGCTGGATTGACGTTATCAGAATCAAAACCATCAACTTTAAACACATGCTGGAAAGCTATTTGGCCAGAATGTGTAAAAAGCAAAGATCCTATACCCCCAAATACGACTGAATATCCTAATATCATCACATGAGCACATGCAATTGGTGGAGAAGGATTCGATGATTTATCGTTTGCAGATATTGATGAATTGCTGTTGACAAAGCTCTTTGCAAAGATGAAATAATAGAAATTGTCCTTAAGACTCCTGATGAAAAAGTGATGGTGATGAAGAGGTTTCACTTACTGCAGGTTTAAATAAAGAAGGGCTTCAAATGGCTAGTAAATTGGAAAGTCATTTTCTTACACTTGATCCCATTGTCGAACGAGCTGAGCAGTTAAAACGTGAACTGAAGTCATGTATGACGCGTTATCAAGAATTATACAAAGATCTAGTCAAAGCAGGATCTCAATGATTAATTACAGAGTTCATTGTCAAAACTAATCAAATTTGAGAATTACTGGAAATGTGATAATTTGGTTCCCCATGCCACAGAGAGCATTTCACCATTGGAGTGTGAACACGATGACCAAAATGTTTCACCTGATGAAAATGATTTAATTTCAGTCTTACACAAGCGAATGCGTCTATTGTCAGAAAGTGACAACGAATAAAATCTAGTTAATAAGCATATGTAAGTCATTTTTTTTTGCACTTTTTTATTCTTGAATTAGTGACATATTATTTTCTTTATGAAGTATAGTTTACTTATATGTACATATAATTATCTTATATAAATTTTTTTAAATTATATGTACATATAATTATCTTTATAAGTTTATAAAATAAAAAATGTGTTTAAATGAATAAAAATCAAATAAAGATTTAATTAAAGATTTTGATATGATTTGTTTGAAAACAACTTATTTGTGTATTGGATTTTACGTCTGGAACCAATCTTCTATTTTTCATATTACTGTATATTTTTTACACAGTTTTTCAGGAACTATCTACCATGTAAAAACAGAATTGGGCGTATAATGCTTTCTTCATATCTAATATCTAAAACGCATACTTGTTATCCTGTTGGTCCAAGACGACAACTATATACTTATAGAAAAAAAATAGGTTTGCTGTAAAAAAGTTTATATATTGAGAGAGGTAAGATCCAACAATTTCAAACATCTCTTTTCAGACAACAAAATTTTTTCAAGCACAAATTCTTTTATCAATTTCTGGAAACATCAGCCACATTCTTGTAGGAATTTCAGATGCTTATCATTATGATAGACTCTTAGGGATCAATGAAATTGCATGCCTGAGGCAAGTTCAGAATTTACCTCAGCTTATGCTTGGCTAAATTGTTCTGGCGCATATTAATAAGCTCACTGGACAAAAAATTATTCACCTTTGCAATTTACAGCAGCAAACCTGTTAGGTATGTACTTCATTAGTCATCATTTATAGCTTACATCAATTTTAGTCCACTCCTCCAATAATAGCACTTGTAGTCCAGCTAGATTACATGGATTCCTGTTTTGGTGTTTCACCCTCTGGTCCAGATCACAAAGATTTTCAATTAGATTTACATCTAGTGAATTTGAGGGCCAGTTGAGGTATTTCAATGTTAAATTATACTCCTTGTGCCACTCACAAAAAGTTTTGGCCCTTTTGCACCCTACAGATCTTGGAATACAAGAGTGTCTGTGTTGTGTTCATCTTTCAGATGAAGCACAAAAGACAACACCTAGTCATCCAGAATCTATATATACCTCAATTAATGGACCTACCTCATTTGTAAGTAAAACATCCCCATAACATCATAGATCGGTCTTCAGCTTTAATAACACCCTGAGCACATTCCAGATGAGAGGCTTTGTTACTCTGCATGCACTCTCCGTCTTGTACCATTGGAATACAGGCAGAAATGTGACTTATTTGACCAGATAAAACTTTTCCAGTTGTCTGCAGTCTATAGTGCCTACCCCATTGCAACTGGGCTGCTTATGTGCAGCTGTTAGCATGGGTCTTTTCCAAGGTACTTTTTGCCAAATGCCCATGGAATGCAGTTCCCTTCACATGTTCTTTCTGAAATAGGCTGATGTGGTCCTTCATTGAGTATGGCATTTCCTGTCTGGTTTGAAATCAGTTTTCAGTCACTATTTGTGATGGTTGTCAACAGACCCATCTGTGAGCACTGACTTGTGACTGTAAGTAATGTCTAAGATTAGCAGTTGAATTGGATGTATATCACTATACATACACTCATTGGACTTTTTCATTTTGAAACACCAGTAAATTCAGCTACTTACTTCACAGCATATCCCTTAGCCCTACCAAATGCAATAATATCCTTCTGTCACTCAGTCGCATCTTTCTCCTGTCCTATGACTTGTGGCAGGAACAATGTGTAACTGCCATTCCACTGGGACTGATGACACTATAGAGCACACTGAAGGTCACTTGCCTCTATAAAGTGCTGCATTACTACAGGTGGGACATCTACTGGTGTATCAAATCAACATTACTGCCTATGGTGGGTGTGACTAATTTTTTATCGGGTGTGCTGATCCAATAATTATGTAAACTTCTAAAATGCACTAAAAATTGCTCCTTCTGTGCCTTCATCAAGATTTTCTCTACTAATTTCCATTCTGCATAGTGACAAAGAAATGTGTGGGAGCTTGGAGAGGTCACCTCTATGAGATGATACATTAAGCTATTGCCACAGGTGCAGAACAACCAATAAAGGACACTCGATGGACTTGCCACAGGCTTCCATCTGTCTTCTGACTACTGTCCAGTTAAATCCTATTCATGTACTCGGCTCTGAGTCTAAGGGACCTTGTAATCTGGCCATTTATCCTCATTGTGTACAAAAAAAAAAGGTGTCAAAAGCAAAAATAACCCATCCCATTGAGAATTGCTAAAATAAGTGCATTTCATAAACTAATCCACTTGCAGCTTCTTCAAAAATGCTTGTTTCTGTGTTTTCAATAGGTTTTTGTAGATTTATTTGCAGTTCATATTTTTTTTGTGAGGTATATTTGATTCCAAAGTTTTGCTGATATTCTAAACTATATCCTCTGCATTCATGTGTGGAATAATTATTGTTGTGGCAGTCCTTCAATAGTGCTTAAGGGTAAACATAAAAAATAATTGGGAAAATGACCAGTGTATTGGTGATGGCAATTACTTGCTTTTTCTACAGCAGTAGTTTAGGTATTAAAATGCTATGCTTGCATTTGAGGTTTCTCTAAGCTAGTGATATTAGTCATAGTAGTCAAATATGTCTTCTTTTTTTTCGCTATAAGACAACATTATAGTTTAGAATTTTTTAAAAATTTTTGAAGGTGTGGTAATCTATATATGGCAACTGATGCATATTCTTTTTATAAAAATATACTTTCTGTAATATATCTTTATTTGCTTTTAATATTTAGAGATTATGCCTGCTGGGCATTATGTAAAGCCTCCATATGTTGAAAATGGCAGTGGAAAAACTTTGAGGTCCTTTCCAGAAAGTAAGTTTTTTTTTTTATTTTTGTCTGATAAAGGGTTTTTGCATAACTAATAAGTCATTGCAGTCTCCAGATTAATTTCTCTACTTTTTATTGTTTTCCATAATGTGTAAAATTATATATACAGTGGAGTTGAATCTTAGGTTCTAAAGTCAGTACATTAGGTGAAAATCGTGTATAGTCAAAATTACCCTTGAAAATATGTTAAGTCACCCTTAAAGTAGTGTACAGTCGCTCAAAAAAGTATCCAAACACTATGGTTGACTAGAGAATTCAGAAAAAAATATCTGGCAACGTTTTTTTAGAAATTAGTGATCTGGCAACTTTCATGTCACGTGACACGAAGGTTGCCAGATCACTAATTTCTAAAAAAACGTTGCCAGATATTTTTTCTGAATTCTCTAGTCAACCATAGTGTTTGGATACTTTTTTGAGCGACTGTACACTACTTTAAGGGTGACTTAACATATTTTCAAGGGTAATTTTGACTATACACTATTTTCACCTAATGTACTGACTTTAGAACCTAAGAAACCCTGAATTCTCTAGTCAACCATAGTGTTCGGATACTTTTTTGAGCGACTGTACATGGTTTTATATATACAACCCTGTACAGTAATAGGTATAAATGCATAAATATATACAGTGATGCATAGTAAATAATGAAGAGTACATATGCCAAATATAATTTCCCAGTATTTATTATTACATAAGAGAGAGACAGAAGAATGAAAGCAAATAAGGGAGTATTTGAGATGAAGGCAATTCCTAAAATTGTTAAACCAACCAAGGTCAACTTTGAATTCCTTCTCATTAGAAGGCTTTCCCTCTTTGGTGGGATGTTTGAATGGTACATAGAGACTAAGAGCCTTTTTTCATAATGTGTTGCCATTGATAGGTAAATATTTACAGTTCACATGTCTTCCAGCCATATATTTAATGCCCTTTTAGTCTTTACTAAAGTTTTATCACATACTTGGCTCATTCACCTTAGTAGTTATTGGAGCACTTGATGCCATGGCTTGACAAATTTCTCGCTCTCAAATCTTGATGGCATGGATACTAGATTCATTGTAGCCATATTTACACGCTATGGTGGGGACCAACATACTCTCTCTCTCAATAAGTCCAACACAGTCAGTTTTTCCTCCAGCATTGGAATAGATCATTGTGTCTTCAGTTTAGCACCAAATGTAGTAGTTGACTTGCTTTTAAGGGCTATGTGTATGAAAAATATGTATCTTTAAATATTCTGTGTGGTGAGATTCTTACATGGGAACAGACTGACTTCTCTCATCTCACACTCACTCTGGGACCACTCATTGAGTAGAATGTTAGGTGAAATCTCCCGCACTATTTAAATAATTATGTTTAGCTTTTTTTGCCGAGTGCATATAGTTAAATTTGCATAAGTTAAACGCACTTATGATGCAACCCCACCGTATATCTATTTGATTTATTAACACTGTAAAATATACAGATGATTAAGAATCTATTATATTCTTTATTAGGAGAAAACTATACAGAATTTGACTAAATGTCTTGTAAAATATTGCAAGATTAAATTACAGGACTCTAGAAAGTTAAATTGAATAATAATAATAATGCATATACAGTTATTTCAAAAGTCCTACAACTTTCTCATTGTTTTATAATTATTTGAAATTTGAGCCATTGCAAATGTGCATGGGTTCAGATTGATGAAGGAATGGATCATAAGTAAGAAATATTTTGCAGAGGATAGTCTGCACTCAGAAGATCTAATCCTGTTAAACCAGTTTAACTGGTAATATTAATTATTTGATGATAATGAGACAATGAAATAATAGGCACTGAAATTTCAACCAGTAAAAAAATTATTAAAATGTACTAGATGATTAATAGACAATGTTTATCAATGTGTGAATGAATATGACATCAACTTTATCTTCTCTGCTTTTGGGATATATCATGAATGGACCTGCTGCCTATAAACTGCATTTTTAAAATAAAGCATACTAATTCTTATTACCTGTGCTTCAAGAATAGATTGCCAATGATGACCAAGTTTATTTCATTGGCAACTAATTTTTTTTTCTAAAGAAAACCTACATCATTAAATAAATCGTATAACTTTTAAACCAAGTGCAAATTATTAAATACATACTTCTACTAAAATTAATGCCTGTATACTACGACAACAACAAATGATCAAATATGACACTGTTAAGGCCTTTAGTTGGGCCCAAGTTAGCAAGACTGGAACATATTTGTCTATCTGTCATGTTCATATTTATCCAAAAATGGATCGTATATTATCTATGCCAGGGGTTCTCAACGTGGGGTATGTCTACTCCTTGGTACATGGTAAAATATTTTGGGGTACGCCGTGAGAGCTCAATCGCTAGATCTAGTAACAAAGTCACTAAGTTGGCAACACTGCTGTGCAAAAATGTAATTTTTTGTGTTTATCAATATATGTAATTTATGAACACAAAATTTAATGTGTATGTATATATATGTTTTATTTTATTCCCATTATTATACTATAACTATAGTTTTATCTATCTATACAAGGGGTATGCCAGTTACGTACACATTTCCAGGGGTATGTGAAGCATAAAAGGTTGAGAACCACTGATCTATGCATATGCATAATATCTAATTCAAATCTTATAGTACAGTTGGCAACACTATGTACCATAGTGACTAATCTATAATATATAAAAATACTGTAATTTGCTATAAATTGTAATATGTAAATAATTGTTAAAACAACAAAATAAATGTTTAACAAAAGCTCAAATGTTACAATTATAAATACCATATAAAAAGAAAAACATTAAAGAAACAAAAATTTAAAGTGAAGAGTTTATCTCATTAAGAATTCAAGAAGCTGCAATGGTGCACCATTATTTTCAAAACTTTTTCCTTGGTGAAGACTCCTCATCCCCCCCCCCCCCCCCCACATCCAAGTTTTAAGGAAGGTATAGATCATTGCTTAGACCCTGATCTTTTTACCCATAATAATTTTTTAATAAATTTAGCAGGGTAACAAAACTTTTTAAATGCATTTGGAGGATTCCTCCTCCTCCTTCCCCCCCCCCCCCCCCCAACCACCACCGCCGCCGCCACGCAATTTAGTTCTCCAAGCAAGTCTATCCTGAGCTACATCTGGCCACTGCACACCAATTCCAACAAGGTCCTTGACATTGTCTGCCCACCGCATCCTAGGTCTCCCCTTCTTTCTGAGGCCTCTAGGCACACTGTTCATAACCCTATTCGCCAATCTATAATTATTCATACGGGCAACATGGCCAAACCAACGGAGTCTCTCTCTGCACAATATGCTGCTTAAAGGAGGTTGCAGACTCCTTTGCCTAATCTCATCATTAGTTACAAAGTTGAACTACCTAATGCCCAAGATACTGCGTAAGCATCTGGAATCAAAAGCATCTAGTTTCCTGTTATCTTGTTTACAAAGTGTCCAAGTTTAACTACCATAACTAACCCTAGAAAGAACCAAACTATTATACAGCCTAATTTTAGTCTTTAGGTGTATACGCCTATTTCTCCACACTCTCCATAGATTCTTAAAAGTCCCGGCAGCAATCCCTATTCGTCTGTTAATCTCATGCCACACATCACCATTATCTGTTATATAGCTCCCAAGATAATTAAACTGTGACACTTGCTCAAGCCTGCAACCATTCAGATTAACTGAATCACAGCCTGCCTGACCAATTTTCATCACTTTAGTTTTCTCTCTGTTTATAACCAAACCTACTCTACTACCAGTCTCATCAACATCATTTGCCAAAAGGGCTAAATCATCAGCATAATCTAAATCAGAAACTTTCGTATCTCCAGCCCATTTAAGGCCAAAATCTTTCCCTTGAAGTGAATTTCGCATAACATAATCAGTAACCAAACTAAAGAGAAAAGGAGACAAAATGCACCCTTGTCGAACACCAGAAGTAATGCTAAACCAATTGCTACAAGCCTTATCAACTCTCACACACGACTCAGTGTTATTATAGAGAGCTTTCATTAGGTTAACTAACTTGTCTGGTATACCATATGATCTCACAATCAACCACCAATTATGACGATCAACAGAGTCGAAAGCCTTTTTGAAATCAACAAAGCTAGCAACCAAAGGTTTCTAAACTCTAAACATTTCTCAAGAATCTGCCTAAGTGAAAATATCTGATCCACACATCCCCTACCACTTCTGAATCCACATTGCTCATCACGCAATTGACTGTCAACCAGATTCTTAATTCTATTAAGCACAATCATGGAAAGAACTTTACCTGGAACAGAGAGTAGGCTAATACCCCTATAGTTATCACAAGAACTGCGATCACCTTTTTTGAAAATAGGGATAACAATAGCTCTGGTAAAATCCTTAGGAACCATGCCTTTATCATAAAAGATATTCAGAATTTCAGTCATTCCACCTAGCCATGACAGAATCCTCACCTTCTATAACCTTACCTTGTTTATCCTTCAATCCCTATATACATGTCCGTTTTCTACCACACAAAACATTAACTATCTGGTACAGCTCTCTGCTGTTGTGCTGTCTAACTGCTTCCTCGGCTTTGTCAGCCAAACCATCAAGCCAAAGATTCTTATCAGCAGCTAACTGATCTTTTACACGTTTATTAAGTTCTCTGTAATGCTTTCTATTAGGACTAGTAGGGTATTGATTAAGGACATTCCTGCAGTTCTTTCTTTCCGAAATAAGCTCAAGTGCCTTATCACTCAGATAATTCTGTCTCTTCTGCTCCTTTTTTCCTAAAAAAGTACTGTTAGTGTCCAAAAAAGCCTGTTTAAAATGATCCCATTCTTCCTCAACTTCAGTAGTATGCATACCATGACTGTCATAATACCATAATTAAAAAATATAATAAAAGATTTAGTAAATTTGAATTAGAATTGTTAAATGCTATGAAGTAATTTATGATGATTTTGATATTAATGACAATGATATTAATAAACTTTATTTTTTCCTAATTTGATTGCTATTTTTATATCACATTTAGATATTATTCATGTATTTAAATAATCTAAGACAAGTAATTAATATGGTGAATATGTTTTTTTTTCTCCCTAAGTGTTTATTTTGTTTTCAAAGTTGTTTGGTCTGAACAGCATCTGAAATATTTTCTAACATATTGCACTATTTTTATTAGCCCATACCTGATCAATTGTTTAGTATAACTGACTACTAAACCAGCGGGCATGTCCCTGTTTAAGTATTTGTATGTTGTATGAGAAACCAGGACAAGCCCAATAGAGCTTTTAGTTTATCTCCATCCTTTGTGTAGGGGAGTACCTTCTCTTTTTTGAAGCAGAAAAACAGTACACTAATATTTAGCTTAAATGTTTACTAAAGAGATTGCAAATAATGAGTTTTATTGATAATAATGAGTTTATAGTTCAATAAAAGAAATCAAACTATTTTTACTTTGTCATCTATCTGTCCATCTGTAGACATTATTTTTTTTAAAGATAAATGAAAAATTCTGTTTGGGTAAGGAGTTACAGTAAAAGTTTGTTACAACATGACTGAAGGAATTGTAAAAATTCACTCGAACAGGCATCTCATAGTATAACATACAAGTTCTCAATTTCACCTGAAAAGTTGAAAAAGGAAAAAAATAAATAAAATTTAATTAATTATAAAATGAATGCTCATGAATGAAGTACTTTAAAACAAATTGCACCAAGAAACAGTTGCTGATATATGATAACAAGTATTTATTTCAGAATGAAATATACTTTAGTCTTAACAATTAATATTACACTAAATTTCAAAAGGACAGACTTTATTGTTTATGTATATGAGCATTCCTTCTTCAACAGAGATGATTGTTCTTTTTTGGTTTATTATTAAAAAAATGTAGAGTTAATAAAAAGCTTCAAAAATGTAAAACCTTTTTCTTTTCAGTTGTTTTAAACATAAGTAATGCAAATGAAAAAGTTATTTATCAGATTCACGTATTATTCTATGGAACAACTGATGAGGTATGTATATTAAACGAAATATTTGGAAAACTGTTGCATGTTTTATTAAATGGAATTTGATGTGTGTTATATATATATTTGTAAAATGGATTGCAAAATTGTTCTTGATAATCTAAATGCTTTTATTTAGCCACAAAAATGTTTATGGATTTGATCAAAAGTAGGAAATATATCTGGTTATAGAAATTCTGGGAAACAAATGCTGCTTAATTAAAATCCCAGAAAAACTACATGATTTCATTTCTTCCTTCATTAAAGCTGTCAGTTCTTTTAAGAATGAAAGTTTAAGTTTTGTGTGTAGTTTATATTTAATTAAAGATTAAATTTCGGAAAAATATATAGTATATCAAACCACTAGAGTAGCTTTAACTATAGCAATAGTACAGTAAATTATATGCTTAAATAAAAGACCAGAAAAATTATTTGATTTCACTTCTTCCTTTACTAAAACTGTCAATTCTTTTAAAACTGAATGTATAAACTTTGTGTGTAGTTTATATGTAAGTGAAGATTAAAATTTTGAAAAATATATAGGGTATGCAAACCACTAGAGAAACTTTAATTATAGCAATAGTGCAGTAAATTATATAGTATGAAACTATAGGGTTATAAAATCGTTACTTTGGCTGCTGTGAAATGTCTTAAAAATACATCCAAAATTTTGCATTATCCTTAACCTTTTTTGCTCTTTTTTTTATATATTGGTTCCATTAGACAATAGAATTCATTATCTTAAATAATTTACCTGTGAAAAGAGTTTTTATATTATTTATGTAACATTTTAATTACTATAATCAGTCTTACAGCTACTTCAACCCATAATGGTGGAATCCATTTTTTTTTCTTTATAAAGGAAACACTGACTCCAACTTAAAAATTGAAATATTGGGTGCAGTCCAATATAGAGGTAGCAATTTTGCTTGTTGCTTTTTTTTTTCACTTTTCCAAAAGTTTCAGTTTTTGTTTTCATGATAACACCTGAAAATTATTTTAAATAAATAATAAAAAGACTAATAGAATTCTTTTGACATATCTTTGCTTAATTTGGTGTAGAGCTTTTTGTATACCATTTTATTATGTGTATATTAGATTTTATTATAATCCTATGTTAGTATGATGTGAAAAAAAAAAAAAGATTTTGTAAAGAGAGATAGTTTTCTAATTGTAAATAATAATCCCTTAGTTCAAATTTTCATTGATAGAAGATGCTAAATGCGAAAAAAGAGTTTAAAGAAAACTTCATGCTCTTTAAATGAGCATACCATATTTGCCAAAGGCAATCTGTTATTCATCTAGTTCAGGGGTTCTCAACGTGGGGTACGTGGTAAAATTTTTTGGGGTATGCTGTGGGAGCTCAAAAGTCGCTAGATCTAGTAACAAAGTCGCTAAGTTGGCATTATTATAGTAAAACTATAGTTTTATCTATCTATATAAGGGGTATGCCAGTTACATATTTTTTCCAGGGGGTATGTGAAGTATAAAAGGTTGAGAAACCACTGCTCTAGTCATTGAATTTTGTTTCCTAGTACATGTAATATATTTAATGTCCAGTGCTTCTAATAAACTACAGAAAATGAAGAAAATATTCCATACTTTTTTCTTATTTGCACTTCTCTAAATAGTTAAGTAGTTTCCATTTAAATGTTATGGCAAAAGAATGTTGAAATGGTATATATTTTATTCAATATTTTGCTTTTATTCAAATTTTATATCTTATTTGTAAAGCTAAACAACTTTATTATTACACTCTCTTGCAATTTAAATAGTATTTGTAGAAAAATGGTTTTAAAACAAATATTCCTTGACCAATTTCCAAAAATATCAGTGAGGTGTAGTGTCTGTAGATGTGTTGAATTATATTGAAAGTGTAACAAAGGTTCTATCATCCTATCCTTGATACTTTAGATCAGTGATAGAATTGAGTTGAGGGATTATACACAATGATGAATGAATTGGCCTTTGGGGGGATTTCTTAGTGGTCTTCTGGAAACATTATTTATCTCTCAAAATGGCCAACAGTGATAGTTCAGTTAAGACATACATTGCAGACTAATAAGGTGTGTCATCACCTCTCACAGCAGTTCAAGCCACACAATAATTTATCATTCTGTGTTTGAGATTATATAAAAGTGTGGTATGCAAAGCATCATTCTAGTAGAAAGGCTACTTGTAACTTGTGATGAGCTTGTGGTGGGTTCAGGGAGGCAGATCAAGAGATGCAAGATTTTTGAGAACATCCCAAACATACTTTATGGGATTGTGGTTGGTAAAAGTGCTTATAGTGTTCATCTCCAGGATATATCAAGCATTGTGGATGTAGACATTCCTGCAAAGTGAAATTGGTCTCTATTGCATCTATATAAGGTTGCATGTAGGGGTCGTGACCCTTATCTCTTTACCTTGCTTAAACAAATCTGTGCAGTCACCCATTGGAATGCTTTTTCAGACTATAACACTGCTCTCTCCATAAATTTCACTTTTAATGATGTATGATGTCTTCTCCCTTATTCCCTCCAGATCAGTATCTGTCTTAAGTCACTCTGCTAGGTATATCTGAACTTACCAGTAAAGAGTATTCAGTGCCATTGATCCTTAGTCTAATCGTGATACCTGACTTCAGTCACTTCTCTTTTGTGGTGTGAGGGGTACACAATGTACTGGATAGTGAGCATAAAGACCACTTTTCTGGAGCCTCTTACTAATGGTGGAGGTTCGACTCCAGTGGCCTTGCGAAGGTCAGAATCAGTTGAACTAATGATGTATAATTTTATGTCTTCAAGCCATAAGTCAAAGATACCTGTCGTCATTTGCTATTGTTGACTTTGGGTTATTCCTTGATAATCTTCTGGAAACATTATTTCTGTGGCCTCTACTCATGATTATCCCCTTTCAAGTCCATTCATTGTCATCTTTGACATTCCAGGAAATGTCTTATGTCCCATAATGTAACAAAAATCACCTTTTAGCAAACAAATACTCAACTTTCAGGAAACAGATTTCTAGCCAAATTTCAAACTTTGCAACAAAGATTTGAGACCACATATTAAGATAATGTGCAGATTCATATCTATATATGTGTGGAGCATTCATTTATGTGGTTCATAGTATTCAGTGACTTTTCATACCTATTGCAGCATATTTTAGTTACATTTTATTGATGACATTTGGAATTATTTTGAAGCTACTACTACATTTTAATACTACAAAGTTCTCTTTAAATTGCATGGTAATGTATTTTGTTTTGTGACTTCACTCTTTTTTCAGATATTCCAGTAGTTTTTAAAAATGCTTAATTGCTCAAGTATTTGTAAAGGTTCTCTATATTGCTGTAGGTAAAAGAACGTATATATTGCAGCCATTGGTGTTGTTAAAGTGTCCAAAAGATTTTTTGTAGAGAATTGAAAGAAACACTAGAGTTGACTTCAATGTGTTGGGATTACGATCAAGTCAGCTTCCAGTTCTCCTCTTCCTTTGATGGTTGTCTCATGCACGGGAGACATATGATCAGTTTTACTGCTTATTCGACAGCAGCTTTTTCAAGTGTAAGGTCAAAGTTTGGGGCACGTGGAAATAGTAACGGTCCGAAGGCAGTGCACGCACACTGGTGTATTTCTGACCCAGATGTTTCGGTGGTGGGTTCCTAGGCTGGTTCATTGTGACTGTAGTATGGGGTACTATGGATTTTTCGTGTGATTATCAAGAAGTTTCTGAGCTGATGGAATAGTGTAGATTTCTTTGTTGATTCTACCTCTTCTATTTTTGCATATGGCAAGTTGTTCAACATAATTGAGTTGATATTGTGTTGGTGGAGCCAAATAATTATGCTGAACAGCTTGCAATGTACAAAAATAGAAGACATAGCATCAATGAAGAAATTTATACCATTCCATCAGCCTGGAGACTTCTTGATAATCACACGGAAAAACCTATATTACCCCATGCTACAGCCATAATGAACCAGCCTAGAAACCCATCACCAAAACACCTGAGTCAGAAATACACCAGTGCACATGCTCTGCCTTCGGACCATTAACCACTTCTACGTGCCCAAACTTTGACATTACACTTGAAAAAGCTGCTGTTGAATAAGCAACAAAACTGGTCGTGTGCCTCCCGTGCAGGTGACAGCCATCAAAAGAAGAGGAGAACCGGAAACTAACTTGACTGCAACGCTGACGCACTGAAGTCAACTCTAAGTGCTTCTTTCATCCGTCTTCAAAAAATCTTTTGAACATTTTAACAACACCAACGGCTGCTGTATATACATATTTTTACCTCTACAGTATTATAGTGAACCTTTACGAACTCTTGACTTCATGCTGTGTTTCTAACTTTATTTTGTGCTTAATTGTTATTTCATTTCAGCTTCAGAGAAGTAAAAGAAATATATTGGAGTTTAGTGGATTTCCATTTAGTCCAAATTCGTGGGATAGTCAAAAAAGAAGAGAATTTTTTGAATTGTAAGTTGTTGTTTTTTTAGAAACTAATATATTGCTATTGATAACTTGTTCATTTTAAATTCTGTAGTTTTCCTCATTAATGATGGTCATTAGTAAAACGTGGTTCTCAGTGTTAAACTCTTCACATTTTGTCACTGCTAGTTGTGCTTCTCCAAATTTGATGAATGCAA
This sequence comes from Ryuthela nishihirai, assembly GCA_038380435.1. Lineage (NCBI taxonomy): Eukaryota > Metazoa > Arthropoda > Arachnida > Araneae > Heptathelidae > Ryuthela > Ryuthela nishihirai. The sequence continues at coordinate 97,334,418 of JAWZYU010000006.1, forward strand.
ATTATGAATATAATTTTTTAATAGAATACAAAACCATAGTAAAGTTATGAATTTTATTTTAAAGTCTAGTAATAGTAATATTAAATCCTGTGTGTATTAAATGTAGCCATCTTAGGGGAAGCAAAGTATAAAATTAATATTTATATGCTTTTATATCCTTTATTTTTATTGTTGCTTCTTGAAGAAGAAATATTCAGCAAACACAATGCAACACAACTTCAGCAAACACAATGTTTAAATGCTTCAAACATAATGTGACTCTCATTTTATATATGATATTTCCTTATTATCTCAAACAAATCTCATTTAAACTAGTATGCTTTTCAAATATTTTTTTATTTTATTTTGTGTATTTATATTTTTATCTTATGAGCAAAAGGCTTAAGAAAACCAGTATATTGCTGGCCTATCAGTTAAATCCACTAATTTATATGATAACTAGTTCATTCATTTAACTGAATTTAAATTAATATCTGAAATACACTGATAAATAATGAGATAACTCGACAGTTCAATATCCACTAATAAATCAGTACTTTGACGTCGATTCTAATTTTAGAGGAAAAATTGTCTTGAGCCGGTGGGATACGAACCCATGACCACCTGATAACATGTCAGGTGCTCTGTATATAAGCGCATATATGTGACATAAAAGGAATGTTCATAGCGTTAATTAGAGGAGATCTAGATCGGTGGCCGGTAGCTCAGTGGTCCAGAGCACCTGATATGTTATCAGGTGGTCGTGGGTTCGTATCCCACCCGGCTCAAGACAATTTTTCCTCTAAAATTAGAATCGATGTCAAAGTGCTGATTTATTAGTGGATATTGAATTGTTGAGTTTATCTCACTATTTATCATCATTGGCATACTTGTAAGACACGCTTTCCATCTATATGGCAAATAGAAAGCTGCTTGGGCTAAAATTGCCTGAATAGTGCATATATGTAACATAAAAGGAATGTTCATAGCGTTAATTAGTGGAGATCTCGATTGGCAGCCTGTAACTCGGTGGTCCAGAGCACCTGACATGTTATCAAGAGGTCATGGGTTCGTATCCCACCTGGCTCAAGACAATTTTTCCTCTAAAATTAGAATCAACGTCAAAGTGCTGATTTATTAGTGGATATCTGAAATACTCTTAACTGCTTTAATACTAAACTTATGGATGGTTATAAAAGGTAAATAGGGAAAAATATAACATACATTTTCAGGAAAGCACGTTAAAAAGTTTAGAATGAATGTGTGAACTTTGAAAATATATACCTTATGAAAAAATGTACCTCATGGTTATATGCATGTGTCTACTACATTTTGATATTTTTTAAACACCTTTATAACATTTTAATTTTTGAAGAAAGTTCATTAAATACAATGAAATTTTTATGAATATGTTATAAATGCACTAAATTATGACTAATAGATGCTGAATGACTTAATTATATACTATTTATTCTCTTAATTTGTTTTTGCCAATATGTGTTAATGTTTGTTTACCATTAATTAATAATATATCATTTACAGCATAATAAACATGCTACATTTGTTTTGTGATTGTCAATGAGATATTTTTTAAAAAATTAAGGAGTTATTTTTCTTTTTTGCATAAAAGATTATAATGTGTATTTACAATGAATTGTTTAAGATGCTTAAACAAATCTTGTTTTCAGGATGACCCCACATGATCTCAGACAAATAGCAAAGGTTCTCAGTATTCCAGTCAGGGACAGAAATAAATCAAGCCTGATTACTACTCTGTTATCTTTTCTTCAAAAGCCCTCAGCACAATTCATGAAAAGAAATCGTAAGCAATGTTTATATGTATTACTGTAGAAATTAGTATAAAATATGAGAAATGTGTGTGTGTGTGTGTAGTAATCCCTTAGCAACCACATTTTTGAGTATCAACATTCAACAAATTGCCCACCGTTTTACCAACTTGCTGTCCGGTCTTGTGTATGTGTCCATGCTGATGTAGCTTAAATTTAGTCAGCTGTAACAGGATATGCCTAGCAGTGCACAGGTTCCTCACCTGTAATTGTCTAGGGTGATTGTTAAAATCCTCATAGGGGGAATAAATTGAGTAGGTAGGAATAGTGATATAATGGTAACTAGACATACACAGAAAGTAGAACTGTATACCAGTCCCCTGAGATGGATGCATAGAAATAAACTTCACAGGTTGATAAGATTAATTCTTCATTAAAGCTGTTAATGAGACTGGTAATAGAATAGGTTTTGCGATAAACAGAAATAAAATTATAGTAATGAAAATGAGTTGGAGTAGGTTGTGCATCAGTTCTTTTGAATGACTGCACTCTTGAGCACATTTCTCAGTTTATTATCTAGACGTTACCAGAACAGATACTGGTAATGAAATAAAGAGGAGAAAATGCATTATTGATGTGGCATTTAAGAATCTGTAGAATTATGGAAAAATGGGTATATATATATACACACACACACCTAAAGACTAAAATTAGGTTATATAATAGTTTGGCCTATTCTTAAGTTTGCTATGGTAATAAAACTTGATAAGATAGCATAAAACGTGATGCTTTTCATTCAAGATGTCTATGCAGTTTCTTAAGTATTAGGGGGTTTGAATATGTAAATAATGATTAAGTCAAAGGAGTTGGCAAAAAACCTTGAAGCAGTATCTTATATAAGGAGAGACATGATTGTTTTGTTCATGTTTGCCAGCACTAGAGAATAATGAATAGAGGGGAACCTACAGTGTAGCTGACAGTGTGGTATAGGACCTTGTTAGAATTGGCCTGTAGTAGCCAAATGCAACAGCTGTAACTCAGGATAGACACATTTGAAAGACTAAATTGCACAGCCAATTTGGACTTCATAGCCCATTGCTGCTTGAGGATTGTGTATGTATAGACATTACAAGCAAATTGTTGTTGTTGACTTAATGACATTGCCATATAATGCATTTCAGAAATTATTGAGATTGCCTCCCTAACAGACAGATGTTGAGAAAAAGCAAATTGCAAAGTTTTGAGGAATTATTGATTAAGTAAGAAAAAGTAACTAGAATAGTAAAATAGCGTGAAATAATGTGAAATATGAGATACAAACTCACAGAGATGAGAAAGCTTTTACTGACAAAAGCACCTAATGGCCTTCATTGAAAATGGCCTTCATAAACAGAACTGTGAGGTTAAGGAATTCCTAAATAATACCAGTATATATAATATTGAGGGTACAATACAAAAGCAAATAAACATGTTATTGAAGAGTACTCCATCAGCAGTGACACATGTAGTATACATTTTATAGCTTTGAGTATGGTGTCATTCATATTACTACATGCTGTAAAAAGAAAAACATTTTTCATAGATCTTCATTTTCAGAAATTACCAGAAAAAAAAATTGAATCAGGTGACTTCAGTAAACATTTGATTATTCATTGCTGATTAATTAATTTTTTCTCAAATAATCCGAGTTAGCTAGTGATGAATTGCATATGTCTAGTTTGGTGGTGTGCTATCACATTGGTTGGCATGTTCTACAAGTGAATCAAAGGTACCTGCCACTCTATGGTAGAAGTTTGTTGTAAGTGCTGTATTGCACACCATTTACTATCCCTGGTAAAAAAAAAATCACTATCTGGTACAACTCTCTGCTGTTATGCTTTGTAGCTGCTTCCTCCACTTTGTCAGCCATGCTATCAAGCTAAAGATTCCATATAGCATTCAATTGATCTTTTGCACCTTTATTAAGCACTGAGTAATGCTGCCTGTTAGGACTAGTAGGGCATCTATTTAATTTATCCCTGCACTTCATTCTTTCAGAAATAAGCTCCACTGCCTTATCATTTAAATGACATTTTTTTTTATTCCATTTGACTCAAAATGGCACTAATGGTTTCAAGAATGCCTGTTTGGCCCCATTCATCCTCAACCTCAGCAATAAACAAGACATGATTGTCATAATGACTGAGTACATTTTCATGTAAGTTTTTGATATCTGAGGTGTTTCAAAGCCTCAATGTTAAAAATAGTTATTTTAACCATAGCACAGCATTTCTTAAGTTTCAGTTGCAAGACATTGTTAACAAGATAATGGTCAGATTCAATATCATTTCCTCTTATATGACTGTTTCTAACATCTCATTTGCTGTTAATGCATAATCTATCATATTCCTATGCACCCCATCAGGTGAAACCCAAGGGTATTTCAAATATCCATGTGTTTGAAGTTATTCTCAATGATTGAGTTTACTTAGTCCACTCTAAAACTGTCGTTCATATTGCACACCTAATTCTAGGTTTATAATATAGTTCCATTAAAAGTTTGACACAATTTTGCTTGTGCTTTGAAAAGATCAGGAATCACTGCATGTTTTTTAAAACTTAGTATATTCATGATAAAAGCTGTACAACAAGTTTGTCTAAAATTACTTATTCTCAAACACGAGGAGTGCAAATGCTCTTACAACGATCTGCCCTCTGTCAAATGATCTAAATCCTGTGCCTTTCCCTTTACGCTTCTCACAATGAATGCTTGGGGAAGCCAAAGCTGAGCTATAGATGACCAGAGTTTCAGCCACGCATGCGGGACTTGTACTGAATTTGGATAACGTCTCCTATTCCTAATTCAGTGGCACCTCAGTGTATTTTAGTTTCAAGTATGTAGTCATGAAATGCACTGAAAATACTGTCATAAATTGTAAAATGAAACTGCACTGAACAAGTTATGCCATATGACTAGATTAAACTTTTAAATTCTATATTGTTGTAATTACTATATTACATTCGCATATGATCTAATAAAATTATCAACCAGTCTAAATGCTACCTTATAACTACATAAAGTAAACTAGCTCAATTGGCAAGATAGTTATATTTACCAATGCTTGTAGCTGGTACATCTACTTGTTTAGGTGCTTTTGCTGTTAACAGTGACACGTCATTCTCTTTCACAATTTGATATTATCAGCACGTAGCTGTCCCGTGGCCGAGTGGTTAGCACGCTTGGCTGCTGTCTAAGGGACCTGGGTTCGAGCCCCGGGTAAGACATGGATGTTTGTGTTGTTTTTCTGCTGAGGTCCTGCCATCCTCACAGACCTACTATGACATATAAGCTGACAGGCTTCTGTCAGACCTGTGGCAAGCAGCTGCTTGAGGGGTTATTTATTTTTTTTAGTTTTAGTCTGATGATAGGTATATCATTTGTTGTAGACAATCCTTTGATGTTCAGGACTACGGTCCAGATGCCTACAAGAAACCAGTCCATTTCACAAGTGTGTGCATTTATAGATGTCGTTTCAGCGCAATAACACGAAGATAGCATTTTACTCCATGCAGGTAATAATAAACAATTGCTGTTTCAGTTCCAGTTATACTGAGCTTCATTTCTTTTGCTTGATGTTATAGAGTACTTGATGCTTTAGTAGTACTAATATACATACTGTATAGATGTTAAACCAATTGTACTTATTTTCAGTACTTGCTTCGAGTTCATTGGCACATATCATAGAAGGATCAACAATTGCACTTTCCTCAGTATTTGAGATATAATTGCTTACTTTAAACGTTAAAAAACCGATAAACTTGGGTATAAAAACAAGTTTAAAAAGTTGGTCTTATACCGATGCTATAGGTGTTGAGGAAGCATAAACTGTATTGACGCTTGAATCATCCCATGAGCTACGCGTTTCACTGTAGTCTTGTATTACAGCATCATCAGGCTCTAACGGTGTTGGGAGTAGCGTCATTCTTATATGTATCTCACGTATTACGTCGATGGTCGGGTGATATTACATAGTGTTTGGTAATTGGGTATGTAACAGAAGGTTCCATGCAGATGGGATAGGGCATACATAATATAGCATACACTCAAACAATAATAGAAAATAATATTCAAATAAATGAAGTAGAATACAAACCTTTAATAGCTACAAAGATTAAATTCCAACTGAATTACGCTGAAAAAATGTTAATTTATTCACAACATGGTAATATATGCAACACAGACATAGCCCCTATCCCATCTGCATGGAACCTTCTGTTACACACCCAATCACCAAACAGTACATAATATCATCCGACTATCAACGTAAAACATAAGATACATATAAGAACGATACTACTCCTGATACCGTTAGAGCCTGATGATGCCGTAATACGAGACTATGGTGAAACGCATAGCTCATGGGATGATTCGAGTGCTGATACAGTTTATGCTTCCTCAACACCTAAAACATCGGTATGAGACCAACTTTTTAAACATGTTTTTATACCCAAGTTTATCGGTTTTTTAATGTTGAAAGTATGCAATTATATCTCAAATATTGACAAAGTTCAATTATTGATCTTTCTATAACATGTGCCAATGAACTCGAAGCAAGTGCTGAAAATAAGTGCAATTGGTTTAACATCTATACAGTATGTATATTAGTACTACTAAAGCATCAAGTACTCTATAACATCAAGCAAAAGAAATGAAGCTCAGTATAACTGGAACTGAACCAGCAATTGTTTATTATTACCTGCATGGAGTAAAATGCTATCTTCATGTTATTGTGCTGAAACGACATCTATAAATGCACATACTTGTGAAATTGACTGGTTTCTTGTAAAGGCATCTTGACCACACTCCTGAACATTAAAGGATTGTCCACAACAAATGATATACCTATCATCAGACTGCGTGCTGATAATATCAAATTGTGAAAGACAATGACTTGTCACTGTTAACAGCAAAAGTGCCTAAACAAATAGATGTACCAGCTACAATCATGGTAAATATAACTATCTTGTCAATTGAGCTAGTTTACGTTATGTAGTTATAAGGTAGCATTTAGACTGGTTGATAATTTTATTAGATCATATGCGATTGTAATATAGTGATTGCAACAATAATTTGTAAGAGCATATGCACTCCTCACGTTTGAGCCATACCCTGTGCTCGTTAAAGAACACGCTGGATGGCCTTGACGGGAGGCTACCGTCTGTATCCCAACAGCTGTTCCAGTGGGTCCCCTCCCCCAACCTTCTCTGAGCCTTCGGGGTCCATGTGACCTGGCCATTTAGCCTATGGTGTGCAAAAAAGTGCCGCTCAGAGGTAAAACAACCCAACCCTCATGTTTGAGAATAAGTAATTTTAGACAAACTTGTTGTACAGCTTTTATCGTGAATATGCTAAGTTTTATCTTACAAGCTGTGTTGACATTATTTTAAACTGCATATTTTATTTTATGATTTGTTTATTCGTTAATTGTTTTTAATGCTTTAACTATTTTTTTTTCAGATTAAAATTTTTAATATGCACATAGCTCATAACTCTTAAATTTGTAAATAATATACAAAATATTAATGTGCAACTACCTTTTATTTTTGATATGCAGTAATCCTTAAAAAAGTAGAAGAGTGTGAAAGAGAAACGAAAAGGGAAATTGACTTGCTGAAACTGAATTTGAAATCACTTTTAAAACTTCCTGAAGGTAAATCACGCATGCTAAGGATAAAATAAGGAGTCAGTAAAATAGAAGAATTAAAAGTAAATTTTCTGTATTATTCTGTAGACTCTCCTGTAATGTGGGAGATGCATTTATGGGCAACCATGCATAATCAGATTTGAAGTTATAGGATCTCAAGGTTTAATGGAAAAAATGGGACTGCAGTAGCAATAAATCCTGAACTCCACTTTGCTCTCTAAAGGTTAAAATAAAAGTTGAAAATCATTTTATATAAGCATGATGACCACAGGCAATACTATAAATAAGTATGTTATAAGAAATTGTTAACTCTTTTTTCCACTAATCACTACAAAAGATATCTCTCCCATGTCATCTCAGAATTCTAAAATCACTCCCATCTCCAGTTCACTGGAGATGGGAGGTATCTCGTAGTAGCCAGTATTATCCTGTCTCATTGCAAATTTAAAAGGGATCAACTGTATGTGAAGGAATCTTGTCCACATACGGATAATTTTGTAAACACTGTATGAAATCTGCAGTTTAGGAACCAACATTATTAGGAGGGTCTACTGTAAAGTAATTGTGTCTTAAAAACCCTATACAGTAAACTACCCATTATTCGGCATTTACAGGGAATGGGGGTTGCTGGTTAGATGAATCAGCAGTTTTCGTGAGAAATATTTTTAAAGAATCCAAATTCAGTAGGTGCAATCTGGTATTCAAGTTTTAGTTGAAATAAAAATGCAATTGAAAACAATAGTAATGAAAATGAAGTATGATGTCTTTAATACAAATGTAAATGTCTAAATGATAGTTGTTTTCTTACCTATTTTCACACTTAATATTGAATCCTTGAAAAAATGTACACTGTTCTGTTATTTTCATCTTATAAAATTCCTTTACCTTTCATATAACATTAGTCCTGAGATGCATGCATCTTCCGACCTCTTTAACAAGAAACTTAATACAATGCATTATCCAAGTCTTCAAGCTTAAAGATGAAGTGTATGATGCTGTTTTACACTTCTATCATTCTCAGCTTTCATAAAGAACTCTTGAATTTACCACTTTGCTTTTTAATGTCATGGATCATTGATGAATTAATATTAAATTCCTACATAAGCACATTGCAATTTTCACCCTTTTGCAGTTCTTTGCATATTTAGATTTTTTTGTTTCAAAATGAAAAACTGCATATTTTCACTTTAGTCACATGGTATTCTTTGACAGAATTGCAAATTTAGGAGTGAAAGATTTCCAATAAACAAAACATGATCACAAATTCTACTGTAGTAATTAGGCAAGTGTGAAAAAAAACACCCTTCTGCCTCTCAAACTTGGGATCTCCTGGTTACGCTTTACTACTTGATCTAAGGCAGGGACAATTCACACTTTCTTAAGAAAGGTTGTGGTGGTTATGCTCTGAAGCTTTTACCATATGATTCTAAGTATCAGGGCTCTCATACTCTGTTTATACCAATGAGAATTGAGCTTTAAATAACCACATTGCAATATACTTTCAGTTATTCAGATGCTCAGCATTGATGCTCTGAGTGTAAGTAACCTCTCCACCATAAGCTGGCAAACAATTTGATAGCAAGCTAACTACAGTACAGTTCGTTTGTAGTAATTAGGCAAGTTGAAAAAACAAACACTGTCCCAGACTCAGAACTTGGGATATCCAGTAACCAGGAGTTCGATCTTGCATCATGTGATTTTTCATAGTTTCGCAAAATTAAAAAGGAACTTGCTGGGAAGCCTTTTCAATGGTGCCTTCATTCAGAGTTGCAGAGTATTCTCCTACATGAGTACCACCAAGCATTCCAGAATCAGCCTAGATGTCTGTAACTTTGCATAGATGTTGGAGGGGTCTACCTTGAAGGACAGTAAAAGTTTTGTTGAAGTAAGTACAATGGTTTTTGTTCTACAGATGCATGTCAAGAACTTTTTTAATCCCCCTCATAATGGAACATGTGTGTCATAGCATGAATCTAACAATGAATGAAAGACAATACCAGAGCCATCTGAGAGAACTACCACGTACATTGAAATTTGCTGTATTAACTTCAAATTTTAAATTATGTGATCGCATGAGAATTCCAGATGCTTGAGTACCAGATAAATGGGAGTTTACTGTGTATTGTCTATAGTACCAACAAACATGTTTTGTTTTTTTAACTCTCCTGTGTTACTTTTACCAATAAATGTTATGATTTTGTCTGGAAGAACATTGGAAGAAAATGTTTTAACATGTTAAAAGCTTAATGAAGTTTACAATCCTTCATTGCTGCCTTTAATGTACTAAAGTCATTTTAATGAAATGTTGTAATATCACATTATTCTCATTGGACTCTCCTAATTAAATTATGAAATAAAATTTTCAAAGTTGATTAATAAGCTAACACCCATTTTGTTTGATATAAAAACATAATTGTGGTTTTTGTTTAACTCCACATCTGTCTCATTTCACATTAAAGCCAATATCTGTCCAATGATTGCATTGAATTCATTGTGAAGTGCACCCAAAATCTAAAATCATTTTAATGAGAATTTTATACATAATAAGTAATTAGGTAAACAAATCCCAATTAACATTTTTTTTTTTAGCTTTCACATGTTCATACTGGATGTATATGATTTTACCATGTAATATGCTTGAAGAGCTATCAAAATCACATTGTTGCAAAATAATGTGCATTGTGGTTTTAGTGTTTATCAGGTTTGATTTTGCATTGGTGTTTATAGAATGTGTATCATTTTTAAAATCAGAACTTATGCTTATACATAATATATGACATTTTAATGAATATCACTTGACTGAGGATTTATTGTCATGTTGTTAAATTTTGTTTGCATATAGTACTTGTAGGTAAACAGAAAAAGCTAATGGAAAAGCTAATATATTTTCTGGCATATTTTTAAGCCACAGACATTCAAAAGTGTCAAAACACTTCAAAATATGAATTACAAAGATTTCTTTAAATGTGTATAACATTCATTCTATTAATGATAATAATACACCACATTAAAGTGCATTTCAAGTCCTTTAAATTGGTCTCAATTTAAAGGACTTGAAATGCACTTTAATGTGGTGTATTATATGTTTATTTCAGAATTTTTAGATTAAAGGTCTGTCCAAAGTGTTTTACAACGAATATTTCAAAATTCATCCCATATATTTTTTCGAAAAAATTTGTGCTAAAATATACAGGGTGGTTATAATTAAACTGACACTACTCAGAGCAATGTAGAGAAGGATCTACTCGACAGATCACATTGAAAAATGGTGGATATCTTAATAATAACATGGGGTAGAGAATTTGTGAATAAAAAAAGAGTAGAGGTACACAGTGTGGTAATTAAAATTAAATATATTTAATTCTCTATGACACTGTTAAATATTTTTAATTCAACACATGGACTATGCTATCAAGTATCAACAATTATTAAGGAGAGATTTATGTACCATGCTGTAGAGGATGGGTAGTAACAGGAAACTTTAGGGATGCTTTCGGTGGCAAATTTTATAATCGACGTTCTTGCCGGCAAGTGACGTCTCAGTGGAGATTATAAGAAGGATGACGACTGCCAATGGTCTACTCGCCTTGGCGAAGGAAATAATTATTTATACCTTTGATAGCATAGAGTGCTTAAAAAAAGTTTTAGATCCACGATGCATGTCTTGCGCCCTTCCTTTCGGCACTTCATCAGGTGGGTAGTGAGGAGCTTAAGTTAATGCAGGAGAGGCAGTTGGTTGTTGAGTGCAGGGGAGGGGTGGGGTGCCATAAATTGACATGAGTTGGAGGATTGGTGGATGCATGGATGGCCGTAATGCGATCTGCATGTGATAGAGGTTGGGAGAGGGTGTGGGATTATGGGAAATCATCAAGATCAGCGAGTTTCGAGGGAAGCTTCACTAATTGTGGCTAGTAATTTATAATTATAATTAGGGGGTACTTTTAGTGAATTAATAATTTTCGTAAACTGAATTTTGAGGTTAAGATAATTATGTTATTGAGGGTCTGAATAATGGTTTTCTTATTGGGATTGCTATTAGGAGTTGTGTGTGTGTGGGGGGGTGCATTAATCGTCGATTTTAGGAGGCATTATGGAAGTGTTCTACAGGGTTTGGTGAGTGTGCATTAGTGCAGATGGGGATCGGTGATGAGAGAAAAGAGTGTTTAGGGGGGCATGGAATTTTTCCGATGTGTATGTTATATCCTCTAAGGATCAGACGCCACGCTGGGGGATGCACTTCATCAGTCAATAAGACTTTCAAAGGCCACATGTTGTCGAGCTGCATCCTCGCCAGAAATTGCAAAGTGAAGTTGGTGCACTGTTCAGGGTCACGTGGTTGAAGCTGCTGCACCCTGTGAATTTTATAAGGATACCATTTCAGGATGGACTGTATAATTTTACGGACAGTTGACCATTGAAGTTGCAGTTGCCGGGATACTTGTCTCGCACTAACTACGTGTAACTGATTGCGACTGAATTTCTTCAACGGTAAGTGCGACGTGTTCCACATTGCTTTTTGCAATGGTAAGTGCGATGTGTTCCACGTTGCTTTTTGGAACGGTAAGTGCAATGTGATCCACATTGCTTTTTGCAACAGGCCACCGGCCTCTACCCGGAGCCAAACCCAACCCGCCCGTTTCTCTGAATTTCTGTATCATATTCTTCAGTCCATTTAGTGACAAAGGTCATTTCCTTATATCTTTCAGACAATGATATTCACGTAATGCAGCAGCGGCATTACTGCTGTTTTGGTTAAAAGAGTTTCACTAACAAAACTTGGTCCTTCTTGCAGATACCCATGGTTCCTTCTAGCGATTACAAGAAAGGCATCACATTTTATAGTGTGCCTCTTGCAACTCTCACGTGTGATTGGCTGCAATGTCATGAGAAATTAGTATGTTCTACCACGTTTTTAGTGCACCCATGCCACCTGGTGGCAGTGGCACTGAAACTATTTTTTTTATTTGTTAAATTCTCTACCACATGTTCTTATTAAGGTATCCACCACTTTTCACTGATCAATCGAGTAGAGTCATCTCTACATCACTCTGAGTAGTGTCAGTTTAATTATAACCACCCTGTACATAAACCAACAACAACTCCGGAATTTTTATCTTGGAATGACTATGGTAACCATTGATATGAGGTGCAATCCAAAAGTTCCCTGACTGTACTGTACTGATAAAGAAATGTTAATTTATTGATGATGCCCAGTTGCTTTACCAGTTGAGCCAAGTGACAGTTTAACATGCTTAACCCTTCCCATATCATTGCCAATACATGATTCAAAATGGGAACTCCACATTGTATCATTATTTCTACCTTAAGTAAAATGAAAGAATCTTCATTAGTTTTGAAATTCAAATTGCAGTTAAATCCACCCATCCGTGAGCTACACAGGGCCAATTGAACTGTGAAATTTAGACCTCTAAACATATTTATCCTGAGTTACAGCTGTTGCATTTGGTCACTGCAAACCAATACTAACAAAGTCATGTTTGATATTGCATGTTTACTCAGTTTTAGATCTCCCCCCTTTTTAAAGTCTTTAGGCAATAATGCACCAAACAATACAAAAGGTAAAGATAGTTAATTGAACTTCACAGCTGGTGACAAGGACCCGACACAATTTGTGAAGCACACCACCTTATAGTGATAAATATTTTTAACTTGAGTTTATTAATTTGCAACTTAGTTGTGAAATTTCCATCACTAAAAGACTTGCAAAATAAGGAAAGGGAGAATGCAGGAAAGTTATCAAATTCTAATGGAATTGTATACTTAAGTCCACCAATTAAAAAATCCCATTATTACATGTTGATTTTAACATGTACAAGATGCAATCCAAAAATTACCAAAATGTATTGATAAAAAATATGTAGGCTTACACCTTACATTACCAATCACCTATCCCCTTTTAAGTAGTCCCCTTGGGAGCTACTACAATACAATAAATAAAGGCAAGTCCTAAATGTACCGCAGCATATCGCTGCACACCATCTATGGGGAGAATGCCATGATCACCACTATCTACGCCGGGGCAAGATAGTGCCACAAGGACACAGCTCATCCACGGCTACCTATGGCGAACAATCCTATAGAAGGAAAGTTCATCCATCGGTCAAAACCTAAATTTAATCTGTTCCCCGGTTAGCCACAAAAATGGTATATAGAACCAAATTGACTCAGCTCACGGGGTGGAGACTCTTCGTTTGACTTTTCCATCGATAAGCCTGTCAACCTGTTCATACCCAAGTCGCAAGCCTTCAACTTTGTCCTCTCCAAAATGCCACGCACCAGCTGCCCCCCAGAAGCAGTCCTTACCCCAACTTCATTGAGGCTGCACCAATGAGCCCACTGGACCGTGCTCGCCGAACCCAGCGCTTTTCCCACTGCTGAAACCACCTCTGAAACTCTTTTCTTTTTTAGATATTGTTCAGCACCTCCTTCAATTCTGCCTGAATCATATTGATGCAATCAAATTGTTGACCTTTACTTCATCTTGGGGAACAGGAAAAAGTTGCAGGGGGTGAAGTGCATAACACATAAAAACTTGTAAAAAATTAAATTTGTTTAAAAAAACAACCTGAATTGCATTTAGTTGTTGCTGGGCTTGTGTATGAACCTGGAGAGCTCCAATAGGTGGAGACTTTACCTGCAATTGTGGCATCTACTTCAGACTAGGGTATAAAACATAGTTATGAAACTTAACAGCAGCAGCAGTGGAAATCTTGATTAGTGGCTGGTAGCTCAGTTGTTAGAACACTTGACATGTTATCAGGAGGCATGGGTTCATATCCTATTTAATTCAAAACACTTTTTACTCTGTACCCAGTATTAGTAGAATATAACAGCTTAAATGTAAACAAATGGATTACTGTGAAAATAAAAACACAATTTTCATCATGCAATGTTGGTAGAAGCTGAAAAATCACCTTCTGCCACCATGGATGTCAATGAAAGCTATAATATCACACAGAAGAAAGAAATTTGACAAAAAAGAAGATAAAGCAATTGTGTCAAAAATATTGGTTAAGTAAATTTGCAACTTTTTTTGGAAAATCTTAGAATTATTTTTATGAAATTGTCTCAAAAACATCCCAATTCTATGAAGAAAAGATATTTTAAGACATCAAATATGTGAGACATTTGGGATAAAGTTGATTATATATTTTATTGACCATTGTGCAGAAAAAAATTGTTTAGTGGTAAAATAAAAAACTAGTGTTTCTTTCTATATTAAAAATGTTTAATTCTTCAGACTGAAATTTTCTGTTTCTTGTTTCAGATTATTATCAGCCTTATGTAGAAAATCCTGTTGAGGAGAGACGAGGGGTGAAACTGAAGACAATAGCTAATAGTATGTTAATTAATACACAAGAACAGTTTAATTTAAGTAAAAATCTGATGACTTCATGAAGTTCATATTTTTAAAATGTAGTTTATCTTCTCCTTAGCAAAAACCTTTGAAGGTGTATTTAAGATTGTTGTATCTCCACTTGCAATTGAACAGTTTTTCACATGATCCATTTGTGTGCTGTAGGCCTCCATATGCCCAAACAATCATTCATAAATGTTTATGCCAATGGTTGCAATTCTCAAAGTGTGAAAGATAAAATGATTCAAAAACTATTACAAAGTTCAGAACATGGTTCCATTTAGAAGCAATAGCATTGTTTTACTCCTATCTTAAAGTTCCTTCTAAATAAAAAAAGCTGAAAATCAAGGTTAAAAATGAAAAATGAAAATAACTTTTTACTGAAAAAGCATAAATAAAAAACCTTAACATTTTCATTCCTAGCCTTCCTTTGTTCTTAATTTATCTCTAGTAAGTGTTTTGTGATTAAGGCTTATTTCAGAGTTGTAGAATTTCAAGTTAATGAAATAAAATTTAAAATATTATTATTTAGGAAGTGAAACCAAATCTGAATGACTAAAAACTATAACAAACTACTAATAATTATGAACCAGAAATTAAATCATTAAAATTGGAACTTTCTAAACCATGAATGTAAACTAAACCTTATAAAATGTATGTTTAAAACTGGTTTGAGATTGTTCCACAGATTGATATATTGACATGTATCATATTCTAACCATTCAACTGTTTGGACATCCATAAAAATGTTGCTTTTTGCAGAAGTTGCGATACTGCTATAATGTATAGTTCTGGAAATAAGTTCTGCATTAATCATCCAGAAATTGCATTTTCTGAACATAAATAGTTAAAAAGAAACGTGTTAACAAATAAATATATATCAATGGATGCATGATTTTTTTTGGTCAATTTATTAGTTTTTACAGATTTATATTATTAATATTTATTCAGACACTTCAATGATAAATGACATGGCTACATACAAAATGACATTTGTGTAACAGTAAGTAGATAGCATGCCTTTACAGTTTAGGAACAACAAAAAAAAAAATCATTATACTGGGATAAGACAAATCAGTACTTTGGAGCATATTATCAGATCATCTTGGCATTGAATTAACCAAGTTTTCACTGCATGTCCTAGGAAATGAATGCATGTTTCCAGGCTTTTATCAGAACCTCTATCCCTTTTCTTCACCTCTATCAGTTTCCTCTTTGTTATTGGTCATTGTTTATCAATCTCGTAGCTTATTCTGAACCTCAGATTCTCTATTGGATTTAACTGGTTATTGCCCAAAAGCTAGGAAATCTCATCAATTGTGATAGTGCACCAGTTTTTAATATTGTTCATTTCCACCCTTTCTTGTATTTTCTAAGTCCACTATTAGATGCATTATTACCTTGGAAATTAATTTGTCCTCCAGTAATTTGGAAAACAGTAGCAGCTGATGGCAACATTTTCTTTCACTATATCAATATAAATTAAATCATTAGCAGACTGGTATTTACCTTAAGGCATTCTACTCCTCAGAAACACTTGCATCACCACATTATGACTTTCTGGATGCTAACAGTGATTAGCTTCCATGGCTCCGAATCGAAGGGCCTGGGTTTCAACCCTAGGTAATAATGTTTCTGGGTTGCCTTTCTACTAGGGTCTTGTTTTCTCACAGACTTCCTCTATTAGGCAACTGCTTAACAGGCAGCTGCTTGAAAGTTAATTTATTTTCATAACAGTTGAAATAACATAACAGGTACAAAAAGTGGTATTTTTGTGTGAAAAATTCTGAACAAAAACACTGCAGCAGTTTCCATTGATATAAATTGTAATTTGTCACTAAGTAATGTATTATCCAAAATTGCAGGAGTCCAATTTCAGGGTTTCTTCGTCCATTCTGTGTGCCATTTTATTAATCGTGCATAAGAAGTGGCTTCTTGACAGTTTTGCATTCTCAAACATGAATTATTGTCAGAGAAGCACAATAGTCTTCATCACATAAGATATTAGGCTGGCATCATGATGAACCTAATCATGATGTACTGTTGTCTTCCTCAGGTTGCAATTGCAAGATATGTGTACCATTCAACCATGGTCTACAACTTTTTCCAGTAGTCCAATCATTATTTAATGACTATAGCTGAAGTTTTCGGCTATTTTAAGAGCAGAATAATCTTCATGAAGATCAAGGATTTTTGTATGATCCTCAACATCTAAAAGTAGCCATGATTTATGGAAGTGAGAGACAGATTTAACTTTGCAGTGCTTTTGATATCACATAAACCTTCTTTTATAACATTGCTGGATTAAAATTCTGCAAAAAGATGACCAAGCATAATGAAAGATTGGTAATTCCGATTTATCCCTTGAAACAGCAGCTCTAAGTGGTAGTTGATATACAAATTCTATCCATATGTGAATTTGTAGTGTACAAACTATTTCTGTTCAAAATTTTAATTTTGCAGTTCAGGGTGATTAAATGTAGATATATGTTGCCAGAGCTGTATGTAATTCTCTGAAGTGGTGGTGGAAGCGAAACTACTGCACCTACCATGCAACCAATTGTCCATTACTCTTTTCAGGTTTCTTACTGAACATTTTAAGCAAATGTTTCACATTATTAATGTAAGGTTCATTATCCTCCCATTGTGTTAAAAAACCTGTTGTGGGACACTCCTACATATGTTGTTGCCACCACAGTTAAGGGTCTTCTTCCCTGTCTCTGGCACAGATGGCTTGCGGTTGTTGCTATTGTTAGGCCATTGTTACTGTTCTTGTTATCAATGTTCTTGGTACTGCTCCACAACAGTTCAGTGTTATGATCAATTAACAACATCTGCTTTCTTGTGTCTGGTATATAAGATGACTATTGTTAATTGATTATAATACCAAACTGCTGTTGAGCTGTGCCAGGAATTATTGATAACAATGAACACAGGAGATGATGACCCAACAAACAGCAACATTGGCAAGCCATCTGTGCCAGAGATCAGGAAGAAGACTCGTAACTGTGGTGTCAACAGCATAAGTAGGATTGTTTCATAGCAGGTTAGGGGCGGGGGTGGCTCAGTCGGTAGCGCGCCAGGCTCGAAGTCTGTAGTTCCCAGGTTCGAATCCCAGCTGGGTCAGCGTTGAGATTTATCTCCGCAAAATTCCCCGCCCTGCCCACGGTCAGTAGGGTACACCGACGGGCTTGGAAAGGTCGCCATCCGTCGGATGGGACGTTAAGCCGTGGCCAGTGTGCGGGAGAACCATACCCTGTGCATGTTAAAGAACACGCTGGATAGCCTAGATGGGAGGCTACCATCTGTTTCCTAACAGCTGTTCCAGTGGGTCCCCTCCCCCAACCTTCTCTGAGCCTTCGGGGTTCATGTGACCTGGTCATTTAGCCCATGGTGTGCCAAAAAGTGCCGCTCAGAGGTAAAACAACCCAACCCAACTCATAGCAGGTTTTCAACACAATGGGAGGAGAGTGAATCTTATATTAATATTTAGAGAATCCTGTGATTTAAGTTTAATATAAATATTTCACACTTTTTTTTAATGTTTTTCCTACAAATGAAAGTAAATCTGTTCTGCTTATTTCTTTGACATATTTCTATAATAAGTATATAGTGCTTTAATCAATTCCATATTAATGTACTTTTGCTTTTTGGTACTTCAATTATGATATTTTTTGTTTGTTTGCAAAAGGAATGGTTTAAACATAAATGATAATCATAGTGTTATCTGCTGCTCCTTTGGCATTGATAAATTAATAAATAATTTTGCGGAAATTTTTTTTGCCGACATACGGGATTTGAACCAGTATCTCTCCAGAAACATGCCAGAGTATTCTCCCAGTTGAACTCATGCCAGCTCGTTTTTTCCCCACTATTTTTAAGACTAAACCCTATTACCGAGAATTTTGGGCCAACCATTGGCACCATCTATGATCTCGGGTGGCAACTATTACCTTTATATTGCACAGAGTGATAAGGAAATAAATAATAGTCCCATCATGCTATTTAGCTTTATTAATGATTTAAACATAGATGATAATCACAGCATTACCTGCTGCTCCTTTGGCATTGATAAATCAATAAATATTTTGCAGAAAAAATTTCCCCTGACATATACGGGATTTGAACTAATATCTCTCAAGATAATTTATATCTGCATACTTGTTGTACATGCTTCCATCTATTGGCTAATATAAATGCCGCTTGTGGCTAGAAATATTGGCTGAATCAGCGCTTCTATGAAACATAAAGGGAATGTTCATAGCGCTTGTTAGAGGAGATCTTGATCGACGGCCGGTAACTCAGTGGTCCAGAGCACCTGACATGTTATCAGGAGGTTGTAGGTTCATATCCCACCCGGCTCAAGACAATTTTTCCTCTAAAATTTAAATTGACGCTAAAGTGACTATTTATTACGAGTTGATCTCTCCAGAAACCTGGCAGAGTATCCCGTATTTTGGTAAAAAAAAATTCGGCAAAATATTTATTGATTTGTCAATGCCAAAGGAGCAGCAGGTAACGTTATGATTATCAATATGTTTAAATCATTAATAACGCTAAAGAGCATGATGAGAGTATTATTTATTTTCATCTCACTCTGTGCAATATAAAGGTAATAGTTGCCACCCGAGATCATAGATGACGCCAATGGTTGGCCCGAAATTCTCGGTGATAGAGTTTAGTCTTAAAATTATCAGAACAAAGACGAGCCGGCATTAGTTCAACTGGGAGAATACTCTGTCATGTTTCTGGAGAGATATGGATTCGAATCCCGTATGTCGGCGAAAATTTTTTCTGCAAAATATTTATTGAAAAGGAATGGTAAAGCATTGAAATGTATTTCGATTTTCTGGAATTTTCTCCCTTATTAGCATCTCTGATATGCTACTTAAAATTTAACCACCACCACCACCACTACAGCTACTTTAATTGGCCCTTATTTATCCTTCTTAAATAAGCTTTTTCATGGAAAACTGACTGATGAAATTTTATTCATATCTATTAAAATCTTAGTTTTCCACAATAGTCTTATTTAAAGAGTTAAGGAAGCTAGAGTATTTAACATCAATAGTGTCAGCTCTAGGGAGAGGTGGGGGTGACTCAGTTAGTAGTACATCTGGTTCATAATCAGCAACTCCCAGCTTCGAGTCCCAACTGGGCCTGCATTAAGTTTTATCTCCACTAACCCTCACTCTGTCTTCAGTCAGGAAGGGGACACCAGTGGACTACTACGATCTGTTTCCTAACCCCTGTGTGGGTCCCCTTCCTCCCTCTTGGAACAACCCAATCCTAATGAATTTTTACACAACTTACAATTATTAGAAGAATTACTTGCATAAACTTTTAAAATGTGCACTATAATATTAAATAGTTTGAAATAATACTTTATATTTTATTTAACTTCTAATATGAATTCTTATGACTGGCATTGCTTTTATTAAATATTCAATTTCCATAATGCTTTAAATACTGAATGATGTTAGATTTAGACAGATATGGTCAATATCTTTAATTTGTCTTCAGTTACATTTTTCGGGCTTCCCATTGCAGAATGGTTAGCGTGCTTCGCTATTGATCAAAGGGACATGGGTTCGAGCCCTGGGTAAGGCATGGATGTTTGTGTTGTTTTTCTGCTGAGGTCCCACCATCTTCACAGACCTACTATGGTGTATAAACTGATAGGCTCCTGTCAGGCCTCTGTGGCAGTTGCTTGGTGGTGGGGGGGGGGGATAGTTTTATTTTTGCATTTTTCCTATATAAAGCTTATTTAGGAAGTTACACAATTTCAAATATGACACTCCATTGATATAACTTGGAAATGATTCTATAAAGTGGCATCAGTATATATATATATATAACAACCATTTTCTGAAATAATTTAGTGCTAATATGATCTTTTTTTCCTTTATAATTTTCACGTGGATATTGACAATGTTTCTTTTTTTTATAGTCAGAGCTAATGTCGACTGTGCAACACCTGAAGATTTGCATGGGCTCTATGATCTCTTGTTTATTAAGCCTTGTGAAGTAGGTATTAATATTTCATTATGACTAAAGTTTCCACCTTTTCAAATCAAGCAACCCAGACATATTTGAAACCTGTTTTTTGTAGTCTGGAGATAATTGAATAGGTTAGATATGCCGACAGGATTATCAAATCTGGAAAAGGCATTATTAGTGGGCATGTTCATTTTTTAATTAAAAAAATTTCACTTCTGTCTGTGATTATGCAAATTATTCAATTACTTTACAAATAGATGGTTAAAAACAAAACAATTATAATAATCAAAGCACCAATTTTGATTCTTGGTTAACAACCCTACAGGTTTGTAATTTGGCTAACAATTATTGCAGTGCATTTTTTCCCTGCCTAATATAACTTTACATACTGACCTACTCAATAAAGTTCAGAAATTCCTGACAACTAATATAAAAAATTTTTATTCAGTGTTCAGCCTTTATAAGCTATTGTCATTTGATTTCTATGTCATCATGCTTTGCCTATTATGGAGAAATTTCTCTCAAGGTATTGTGTGAAGTGGGAGAATTTTATACACATTGCATTAGTTGTTTTAAATAAATCAATGCCTGAAAAATCACATATACACTTTGAAAAGCAAAATCGGTATGAAAAATTGTAATTTATATACCTATGCAGTATGCCATACCTCATGCAGAGAATTAATAGCCTTGATCTGGATATCACTTTCTAAAACTCAGACACTTTGGGTAAAAATTGGAGTGGTGGCAATGGTATATAAGACCCATAGAATTCATGATAAACCCCAGAGCCTGGAGATGTCATACTCAAACCTAAAAAGGTGGTAACTCTAGTTATGACATCTAATTATAGTTTGTAAAATTAAAATGCAATATATTTTTTATTAAAGGTTTAATGAAACACGATAAAGCTGTTGCATTTGATAGCACAGAGTATCACAACCTTAACATGTGAAGTGCATAGTATGTTATATGCGAGTTGGAACCATAATAACTAAGACACGTTATTAAACAAGTAACTTAAAAAGTCATAGATGTAATCTTAAAACCTATGTTAAAATACACTAGACCTTAAAGTATAACAAAGATAATTACCACTTCCTAGTTGCTGGTACAATTACTTTAACCTAGGCTTTCACTCGTGATATGATGGAATTATCACTGCTGAAACATTTCAAAGCTTCCAGTCCTTAGGAGATGAACAGGTAATGTAACACTGGTCACAAATAGAGCAGATGCCACCGATGACCTCCATGACGTTAATCATCTTCAAAGTCATGCAATTATCACTGCATCAGCACACAAGTTCCAAGTGATTTTGACATCATGATCAACATCCACTATCTGGTATGCGTACACAAGTAATGACGACCTGGACTCATATATATATATATATAGCGGTGCCTGCTTCATGCTCATAACTTCTAAGGACTACCGACAATACCATCAAATTTCGTGCCGTTATCTGCAGAACAAAACCACTGCAATCAGCAAAACTTTTACTGTCCTTAAAAGTACTCCCCTCCAGCATCTATGCAAAAATGCAGTTGTCTATGCAATTCTGGAACAATTAGTGGTACTCCTGTAGGGGAATACTCCACAACTCTGGGGGCGGGGATGGCTCAGTCGGTAGCGCGCCAGGCTCGTAATCTGTAGTTCCCAGGTTCGAGTCCCAGCTGGGTCAGCGTTGAGATTTTTCTCCGCAAAATTCCCCGCCCTGCCCACCGATGGGCTTGGAAAGGCCGCCGTCCGTCGGATGGGACGTTAAGCCGTTGCTCCGTGTGCGGGAGAGCAATACCCTGTGCACGTTAAAGAACACGCTGGATGGCCTTGACGGGAGGATACCATCTGTCTCCCCAACAGCTGTTCCAGTGGGTCCCCTCCCCCAACCTTCTCTGAGCCTTCGGGGTCCATGTGACCTGGCCATTTAGCCCATGGTGTGCAAAAAAGTGCCGCTCAGAGGTAAAACAACCCAACTCCACAACTCTGGATGAACATATTTTGCAAGGTCTTTCATTCCCAGCAAGTTCTTTTTTAATTTTTGGAAAGACCAAAAATCGCTTGATACAAGATGGGGTAGCTGTTTGATTTTTTCCTGCTCCAGATAAGCCATAACTTGCCAGTATTCGTGAGCACTGGCATCGTCATGAAGTAGGAGAACCTTTGACATGCCTGCTGTTGGATCCTGCTCTTTCATGCCCTGAACCATTTTGGGCAAAACAATGTTGTAACATTAGCCATTTATAGTCATTTTTTCAGGTAAGTGTCCATGGTTACCACTCCTTGGGAATTGAAAAAAATTGCCAACATCCTCTTCCTTGAATGAAAGTTTTGATAGATTTGGGGACACGGTTCACCTTCCACAACCCAAACATAGTTGTTGATCTTTCTGGGAGTTGTATAGTAATAAAACCACATAGCATTTTCCTAATCTAGAGAAGCCCCACCCTTTATGCATGAGGGATTGGGAGGGAGTTAAAATTTCAACATATTAAGAAAGTTGAAATGGAAAGTGAATAAAACCTAATTATTAGCATATTTATCAAATTAATAAAATATAATATGACATATATTACTCTTTAATGTAAGAATTACAGTCAAGTTAACTTATAGAAATCAGTAAACTTTTATTATGAAATAAAAATACCCCCTCAAGCAGCTGCTTGCCACAGAAGTCTGACAGGAGCCTGTCAGTTTATATGCCACAGTAGAAGGTCTGTGAGGATGGCAGGACCTCAGCAGAAAAACAACACGAACATCCATGCCTTATCCAGGGCTCGAACCTAGGTCACTTATATCAGTAGCCAAGCGTGGTAACCACTCGGCCATAAGTTTCATATTTCAAAAAAGTCTGAGGAAAAAAGAGATTTACGAGTTACAGTTTGGAATAAACAAACTGAGAAATATGTTTCTTATTAAAGAAAGGGAGTGAAAAACATCAACATGTCAAACATATAAATAATAACTGTACTTTTGGACTTTGAGTGGGAAGAGTAAGATTTTTTCAATAATGCATGATCTCTATCCACCAGTTTTCCATAGGGACATGGCAAAGAGAAGGCAAGCTGCTTCATTCACTGTTGAAAAGTTTTGCTGTCTTTTAGCAGATTTCAATTCTTACCTGTGACAATGTTTGTTAACTGTTTGGAGCCACTCAGTTGAAACGTTGCCATCATCTCCTTGCAGGAGTCGACTCTAGTCTTTTTTGCTGTTCTGTCAGTTTGTGGGGTATCCATTTGGATCTATCGGAACGCTAAATGTTGATGAACAATTGTTTCCATGCTGCCACTCGATACACTGACATCTAAACTTATTACTTGAACAGTGATATCTGAGTTTTCCTCCATGAGTTCACGAACGGCAGAGATGGTTATCTTGTTTATGGCCTCCTCCAGTTTTCCTGCACAAGGGAGGTCTTTGAAGCTCTGCTGTCCTCTGAATTTGCACACCCGTCCTACAACAGTTCCATATGAACATCATGATCCCCACATAACTTGTAATGCATCAACGTGATTTTTTTTTTTTTGCGTCATCCCGAATCTGCATCTTTGTGAAAATGCAAATCTTTAGCAGGCTCCATATAAACAATGCATAGATTTCACAGACTGAACTTTATGTACTGCCAGCAAAGAGAGAAATGATGATTATAGCCTTTGCTTTTGGCATGTAATGGCAAGTTTAGACAAACTTTCAAACAAGTTGAAGCTCAAAAGTATAGAATTTTTACAGTGCTAACAATATTGGTATTAAATACATTTTATGGCAGTTTAGCATAAAAAATAAGAATTTTATATTGCTCTTTAATTTTGCTCTTGTGACATTAGAACTTGCTGTGCCTTAATGCATTATAGTTATAAAGTATAATTCATTCCATATGAACATCATGATCTCCACATAACTTGTAATGCAACAGCAAGTTGTAATGTCACAAGATATGATATAAAAGAGATAAAAGTCAAAATAAATTCTTATTTTTTATACTAAACAGCCATATAGTGTATTTAATACCAATAAATTGAAGCTCATTAACTTCAGAAGAACAAGTTCAAATCTGCAGATGTGTCAAAAACTTTTTGAATGCCCTCCGTAGCAGTGATAATATGCATTCATTTAAAATTTGTTTTAATTCATTCTTCTAGCAACTTATTTTAGAATTATGGGTGTGATTATTATTTAAGAATTCAGAGTGAGATACAAAAAATAGAAACTGATTTAAAATAAACATGTAGTTACAAAGCACGAGTGAAAGACAAAAGTGTTAAAAATAATACTAATTTTTACTCAATATGCTTCATTTTTTTCTGCATTAATAATTGAAGTATATTGTATTTAAAAAAAATTAAATATCTCTTTATGAATTTGGGGTAGGGGTGGCTCAGTTGGTAGCATGCCAGGCTCCTAATCTGCAGTTCCCAGGTTTGAGTCCCAGCTGGGCCAGCACTGAGATTTTTCTCTGCAAAACTCCTCACTCTGCCCTTGGTCAGTAGGAGACACCGATGGGCTTGGCAAGGCCACCGTCTTTCAGTTGGGATATTAAGCTATGGCCCATCTGTGGGACAGTCATACCCTATGCATGTTAAGGAACACATTGGATGACAGGCTACCATCTGTCTACTAACAGCTGTCTAATGGGGTTCCCTTCCCTCAACCTTCTCTGAGTCCTTGTGACCTGGCCATTTAGCCCATTGTGTGCAAGAAGTGCCACTCAGAGGTAAAACAACCCAATCTTCCTCTTACGAATTCAAAACTTAAATATTTTAAAATAACATGCATTTTACCAACTAAATTAATATCAATAATTGTAATTTCAAATTGTTAAAGAGAGGAATTAAAATTTGTTTTACGGTGGGTGTTTCTACACATGCTGTTTATGATCAACAAAAGTGTATAATACACCCCTTCCGTCCACACATAAACACGCACCTCCCTCTGGGTGAAATTAATCTTTTCTTCCATCTCTTTCCTCCTCAATCCTTGTAATTCTCCACTAAACCATCACACTTACTTTGGTCAGAAAGGGGACATTGATGATGGGCTTGGAAAGGCCACCATCCATCAGATGGGATCAAAAGCCATGGCACTGTTTGCAGGAGAGTCTTACTCTGTGCACACATGCTGGATGGTCTTGATGATAGGAGATATCCAGCTGTCCAGTGGGTTTCCTTAACCCAACCTTCACTAAGCCTTTGAGATCCTTGTGACCTGGTCATTTAGTCCATTATGTGCAAAAAAGTACTACTCAGAAATAAAACAACTCAACCTCTTGCAATTGGGCTTGGGTCCATCCATGTGAAATGTTACAGTATCTGAAACTTTCATGGATTCCAATTAAACTTGATATACTTGCAGCTCCCATACTGAGAATGAAATATATAAATTATTAATATTTTTGGATGAATAGTTTTTAAGTTGAACTTTGAGAAGTGGCAAAAAAGACTTAATTTTCCTTCAACTTCTTATATTTTGAGTTCTATTGAAGTTAACAATGAAATGATTTCATTTTAGAGCTCTTGTTATAAACTTGAAATCAGATACATCATGAGCATGTTAACATTTGAATCATTTGCTGTAAGGTTTGAGTTTGAATTAAAATCAATATGATCATTTGGAATACAAAAAAACTAGTGCCTGTACATATTTTAGTAACACTTCTTGAAAGCTTCATGGTAGGATCACAATGAGATTACATTTTTAAAAATGCAAAAAAGGTAAAGTTGAAATTTTTACTTTAAGTTGATACTAAATATTCATTACCAGCATTTGCATCATAAATACAACTGTTATGCATTGCTATTTATGTATAGACAGTGCTTATTTTCATATGATGTTCCTTACTCAGCCAGCAGTTTAATATGTTGAGTTCACACCAGTACCTATATCTAATATTTGCTATATTTTGCATTTACTGATTGTCCTATGATGACAGCAGTTAGAGGGATCCTCTTTTGTTAAAACTGAATCAGTAAAGACCCTAAGTTATCAGGTTTAGACATATACAGGTTGGATTTACCCATGAAGGAATCTCCATTATGGTTCCACGTGAAAATTTCTGACAATGCTTTACTACCAAACTCTTGGGCATAGTCTTCATCTTAGAATAGACTGAGAACAAATTGTTCCAAAAATCAAGCCTGTTGCCAAACTGTTGGCAGTTTTATTTTGCAAGAATTTCGAGACAGATAAAATATTTCAATATTGTATCTAATATTTATGTTCCCAGATTCTCTTTTGCTACATTTTCATTTAAATTGTATCATTGTTAGCATGCTATTTAGCAAATATTTCTGCCTTAGTAAAGGAATCCCTCAATACAGGATAATCATTTCAGTGCTTGCATGCAGAAACTTCCTTTTTGTTATAAATAAGGTTCAGTTAATTTCATACTTCTCCAGTTGTAAGATTTATATTTAAGTTAATTTTATTATATCTTGTAATATTTATTTCAGCTTTACACATTTAATAATTTTTTGGTAATTTCAGAACTATCAGATACATCAGAAGATACTTGAGTTCAGTGGATTCCCCTTTAAGGAAGACTGTACTGAATACCAGTATCGTAAAACTCTTTTGAATTAGTAAGTAGATTTATCATTTAGTTATAAAAACTAATGAAACCCCTAATACTTACAAAATGGTATAAAACATCATATAAAATCTTTATTATGCAAATTTCTGTAGACTTTAAATTATTCTAAATTGCAGCAAAATGGGATATTATATTTCAAGTGTATACTTCTTTACCTACATATTGTACTTTTCAAGAAACCATAGATTACAGAGGTCCATTGAGTCTGTAATTTAGTTCTCAAACACATCAACCCTGAACCTCAGCTGCTGTCCTTTACCACTCGAGGCCAGTTATTGAGTCCTGTTTGAAGCTGTCCACCGATATAATTCTAGGTCTTTACCTTTTCTTCAAGTGCTGAGGTACACTCTTGTGTAACTATTCAGTTGTCTGTTTTTATGATTGAGGATGACATAGCCAAATAAAAAAATATTTCCCTACATAAGATCCTGCTCAAAGTCAGTTGATGGCTCCTTCATATAAATTCATCATTATTTGCATAGTCAATGTAATACCCAAGTAATAATATGTAAAGCTATATAAACTTAAAAACACATTGTTGAAAAGAAAAAAAAAAAACTGCCCCTTTTGTTGTTTCATTTAATATTGGAAATGACTTATTCTCATAAACCTTTTTCTGACTCTCTGAGAAAGCCTAAATACTCTGACCTGGTGGATAGGAGTAAGTTACCAAATGAAATTGCTGCATTACTATGCTGTTGGGCTCTTTTACAAGTTCCACTTCAAAAGTATGAAATGGAATAGGACTCGAAATTGCTTAACAAACTTTGTACTTCAGAAGGCCATACTGGAACTTGTACTGTTATTTATTCTGAAGTCCAGTTATTCATTACAGTAAGTTAGTAATTTTATTTTGAATAGTTCATAAATATGTCAAAAGATAAAAAATATGTAAAACTCACAATGGAAAACAGTAAAATTTAATTTTAAATTCAAAAATTGGATGAAATTATAAGAAGAATTTCTATAACAGATAATGAAAAGCAATTAGATTTCTTCCAAAATAGTGGAGAAAACATTTCTACTGGAAAGTGTTACCTGTGGTTAAGACACATGGGAAGAAATTTTCTAACTCTGAAGCCACTTAGGACAAATAATTAACTTTTGCTTTAAAATATGGGGAGGGAAGAAGAGAATGGAATGTAACTGATGAAATGAGATCATGAGTAATCTTAATGAAATTTAAAATAGATTAGCTCACAAAATAATTGTAACAATTAACAGTCACTCTTCAAATCAATCAAAAATCTAACCTGAAAGTACATCAAAGGTAGAAGCTATTTTAAACCTGGCAATATCAGTAAAGGAATAAAAAATTACATATGGTCTCCCTGATACCGCCTCACCAGTTAAGGGTTTAATGCAAAGTGTTATTTCATTGAGTTCTTGCTTATTTAGATCATCAAAGAGATGTTTAAAAAAATTGATGTATTAAGACTAATTACAAAATATATCATTTTGCATAAAATGATGAAAGTATTATTTTGATAACTTATAATATTGGTTTTTATTTTCTAGTATGAGCTTCAGCAGTGTACAAAAAATTGCCAATCTTCTGGATCTGCCATGCAATAATCTACACCATTGCTACAAAGAAGATCTTGTTTCAACAGTATTGAATTTTTTGATGGAACCAAAAATTATACATCCAGGTAAACTATCTAGAAATTCAGTTTAAAGCTAGTAGCTTTTCTTTCTCGAAATATTTTTTCTACACATTTTATTTTTTATTAGCGGTATTTATATAGCTTTAATACTGTACTTTATATATTTAAGTGAAAATATTTGCCAAATATTTAGGTCATTCAAATGAAAAATGGACAAACCCTAACTCTTGGTAATGGATTGAATGACCCTTGTGCCCTCACACAGAAACAGATGTACATAGAAGGAACTTATTGATATTCTGATCTGTGGCAAGCATTAGCTTGAATGTCGTAGACATGTGCATTCCAGACAAACCCTGCATGGAAACATCTAAAGTTAACAATTTGTATGCTGATTTAATATGACTATCAGTGTCCACTGTTTGAGCTTTTGAACTGTGGTGACACCATCAGCTTGCAGTAATATTGCAAAACTAGTTATTTGAAGGCAGGCAATGAAAGCAAAGCACCCAGGACTTGGAGTAAAATGGTTGTTTTGTTACATGACCACCAACATCCATTTCCATACTGTTGAAATAACAATAACATTGTACAATATGGTTGGTAATGCCTGGAACATTCTACCTGTAGTCCTGACATCTCCCCTATTAGATTTTCACACTTTTGGATTACTAAAAAATGCTATGAAAAGAAGGAATTTAAATCCAGATAAAGAGGTTCATTGCTTGAGGTTCATAGATTTCTCATGCATCAGCCAAAGTCTTTCTAGGAAAGCAGGTATCTTGTGGCTAATTTCATGTTTGGAACATTGTCTCAAAAGGCATGGTAAATTTGAATAGTTCAATAAATTATTTATGCTTCTTCTCTGATTTGTCCACTTTTCATTTGAATGCCCTTTATATTTTAATAAAATTTTTACATCCCTTATTGAAGAACAGTGCCTATCTCAGGGTCCAGTAATAATTCTAGAACTTTAACTGCCCTCTTCAATATTTTCTGACTCATTGCCTTAGTTACTATACGTTGAACACTTGAATAACAAAAATAAATTGTATACCTCCTGTTTTAAACATTAATTCCAGTATATACTAAATTTTTTGAAAAAAATTTCATCTGTTCCATATAAAATGATGCCCCTTGCTAGTCGTAGTTGTTTGGTTGTTTTACCTGAGCAGCACTTTTATGTCTACAATGAACTAAAATGGCAGATCATAAGAGCTCAGAGTTGTATAGGGACCCATTGGACAGCTATTAAGAGACAGGTGAAAGCCTCTTGTCAAAGCCATCCAGCATATTCTTTGATGTGCTCAAGGTATGACTCTCTTGTACAGGAAGGAGCCTTTCCAAGCCAAGCAGTGTCCGTATCCCCCTTTTCACTGATGGCAGAATTAGTAGAAGCATTTTTCGTCACAAGCATAGTTAGGGCTCAAACCTGGGAACAGCAGATTACAAGTCTGACACATTACCAAGTGAGCCAAACCTCTGCTCTTATGAAGCATCTGTCTTATTTGCTGCAATATAGGCTGTTAAGCATTGTACTATATTCAGTTGAAAAGTTGTCTAATATTACCCCTGTGGAGTGTTACCCTCTCTCTCAAATATGAAACAGTTGTAGTCCCATCCAAATCTGGTAAGCTGCCATCCCATCTCTTTTTAGAAATGCTCTAGATATAGGCAATCAGGTGACCTATAAAGCTAGAGGAGGATATCAGTATCAAGGAGACAGTTTTGTATCACTTGAAGATAACACTCTGTACATGCTAGAAGAATAGCAATGATATATCAGGATGGTTTGATGTACTGGTGAAGAATCGAGGGTTTGCCCCATGAAGATCAGGTGTCAGTTTAATTAACACGATTATGCTGTAATTTATTTGCTATTGAGTAAGATATGTACTCTGTTATTTACCTATGCATTACACTTCGGCAATGATAGAAAATTCACCAGTGAATTTTTACAAATTACACTCTTATATCTCTTAGACCATAGAGGTCCTAGGATGTTAAGTAAATTAAAATAATATACCTCAGCAGTTGCATTAGTTACCACTTTTCCCTTAACTTATAATAACAATGAATATAAGTAATATCTACAAAGTTGTTACAGTATTTGGTATTACATTATCTTTTGCCACTTCGGCATCTGCTTTCAATTCATATGTGAGTCTTAAATATACCCAATTCCTCCACAGTACAAGAATTCCAGAGTACTGCATGGTAACATTTTGGATTGTAGACCACAGGTAATGGAGGTGGTGTCGATTTCTTTACAACATGGAATCGCCGATGGTACATGGTTTATGCTGTTGTTGGCACTGGCAGACTGGTGTAGTTACTCCTGTTACTTAGGCTTGATGAAATACTACAGTAGGTCACATAGTTCTTGAATTGGCTGGCACATACTCTGAAGTCCTATTGTTATCTTCACTGGTAACCTGAAGATAAAACAGAACTTCAGGTTATGTGTGGAGCTGACCTACAGCTACTGCAGCAGATTTGCCAAGAGTGCAACGTGCCCATGAGACATTAAGAATAACATCTTCAAGCCAACAAAGAGTTGAGATTCAAAGGAATCATCAGGCCAAGTAATAACATTGCTTGCCCATGTACAATTAATCAGGACTGGTATCTGTCAAAAATATAACAGCTGCAGCCAAGTAATAACATTGCTTATCCATGTGCATTTAATCAAGTCTGGTATCTGTCAAAAATGTAACAGATGCAGCAACTACAAGTGTGCCAGCAGATATTTAACATCTCTAAAATTTAAAGTATTCTAAAATAGTAGACTTTTTATCTTTATAAGCTAGAAAGGCAGGGAGTTAAGTCTCTCAGTATAAAGAGCATAGTAGTTACATAATGCCAGAACTTTAAAGTTTTGAAACTTATCTTAAGCTGATTTCTGAATGTCTTTTTGGATGAAATAGTGCAATCAGATCCTTTGTTTTTTAATTACAGCATAATCATGAAATAAATTTTTATTATATCAAATTTCCTGTGAGTTTGTTAAACCTTTAATTAATAAATTATTTGAAAGGCTAAAAATATATTGTTTTATCAGTGTATTGTTAAATTCAATAATAGTTTTATTGTGTATATTTTAAAGTTCATTTGAGAGAATAAATTTTATTTTTCTCTGTGATTAATATGTATACATATTTTTCATTAGACCACCAGCTACACAGTATTACTTGGGGAAATTCTCCCATGAAGATGCTAGAGAATGGTATGGATGGATCACAACTTGCTGTTGATAGTGCTTCATATGAGAATTCGTTTTTTAACAGGCAGTACTCACAGGTAAACTTTTACACAGTGAATTACTTAAATTCATAAAAATAATTGCTTCTTTCTCTAACTTCATTTATATATTATTGCTCATTTTATACACTGCTGACCATTAAAAGTGCAACACCAGAAAAGACGAGATATCAAAGCCATATTTAGTGAATACATAACTTATGTTACAAGGATCAAATGATTGCAAATACAACTCGGTTAGACTTGTGGAATACAAAAAAATCAGTATCTTGTGTAGCCACCATGAGCAGCAATAAATGCTGCTACATGATCCAGGATTGAGAGGATGAGATATAGGATGTGTGTTTGGGGAATGTCAGTCCATGCAGTTTCGATACGTAGCCAAAGTTCATCTGTTGTAGCAGCTGCTGGTGTGCTAGTCATCATGAGATCATGGACCAGACACATTCAATTGGGGACAGATCCAGTACACGTGCAGGCCAAGGCAGAAGTGTCACATTGTGGCTACCCAGGAATTGGATAATGCATGCCACATGTGGTTGGACATTGTCCTTTTGGTAAATGGCACCAGAGAGCTCCTGAAGATTAGGTATGGCCATAGGCTCCATCACCTCAGTGATGTAATGCTGGCTGTTCAAAGTACCGGTAATGCATACAAGGTGCATGTATGAGTGGAGTCCAATGGCACCCCATACCATAACACCAGGGGCTGGACCTATATGGTGTTACATCATGCATGTATCACTGAGCCTGTCGCTGCGGTACCACCAGATACGGATTCATCCATCATAATGCTGCATACTGAAGTGGGATTCATCTGAAAAGACAATGCGATGCCATTCGCAAATCCATGCACAACATTCTTGGCACTATTGCAGTCACATATGCCTGTGTTGTAGAGTCAGTGGTAGCCGAAGGAATGGCTGCTTGGCAAAGATGCCCCGATGTCGCAGACGAACCGTACGTGCAGACACTGGTTGATGTGCAACACACTCTAACTTGAGCTAAGGTGTTTGATGTGGCTGTACTATCATTCAAAACCATGTGCACGAGATGTCTGTCATTTGTTGTGTGACAGGGCCATTGAGACCCCTCACGTCAGTGAGTTCTTTTCACCTCTACCCACTTATTCCATATTCTCATCACTGTGGCAGCATTCCATCCAACATGAGCACCGATGACCCAGTACGATAATCTGCCTTCCCTATCCCACAATTCTCCCTCGATCAAAGTCGGAAATCTAGTCATATGGATGCCATGTTTTTCGACAGGGCATACTTGATCCTTTAGTGTGCAAGAACTGCAGTCAAGAAGCACATTTCCAGTGCTTTCCACCAGCTCTTTGTTATCTCCTCTTATACCACTTCCAGGCGGCGTGACTGTCACACATAATGTGCTGCAGTTTGGATCATTTAAATGTTATCCCATGGGCGACCCATCTTGCATCATTCAGGACAATCTGATGAGTTCTTCCTGGTGTTGCACCTTTAATGGCCAGTAGTGTATTTTATCTAATTATCACACCATCTAATACTTAGATTCTGCATAAACATCTGTAATCAAAAGCAGCAACTTTCCTATTGTATACAAAAAACCCAAATTTTGTTGTTACAGCAAACTTTAGAGAGGACTAAGATGTTTAAGTGTAATGAACCATAACTGACCTGCAGGCTAAAGTTTTTACCATTTCAGCAAAACAGGGAAAGGGTCTGATTGTTGATGTTTGGCTGAAGTCTAACAATTATGGCAGCCATAAATATGGTGAATATAGTGCCATTTTTGTCATATTGCACAAATGTTGCATATATATAAATAGGGTTTTATCACTATATGGACAGAAAGAGAGACTATTATTATTAAAGTGCTATTTATTATTAAAGCTAATGTTATACATTACACTTTTGTAACTAATGCCCTGATATTCAGCATAAACTCCACATTTGGTGCACATCAGCTGCCTCTAAATTTTTGCTATCATATCCTTCAGAAATTCTGCCTTTATTGGAAAAAAATGATATAAAAATATTTCTCATATCTATTACATTTTTTGAATTATTTTAATTTGAATTTCTCTTGTTTTTTAATTACTCAAAATTAAATTCTCCTTTGGTGTATATCATGACCTATTTCTGTTAATTACTGTGCGATTAAGTTCTTTTTTTTTGACTTGCTGAAAATTTTCAAAATTAATGCTGCCATTAAAGTGAATCTCTTTTTAGGAACCCAATACTTTAAGGTAGTAGAAGTAGTTCTTTAGCAAATATGATAAACTAATTTTTTGTTGTTTCAGGTACAAAAAAGAATACATTGTTTAGATGTAAACATACCAGACTGTGATAATCTGAATTCAAGAACACCTCCAGGTAAATATCCTG
Source organism: Ryuthela nishihirai (assembly GCA_038380435.1). Lineage (NCBI taxonomy): Eukaryota > Metazoa > Arthropoda > Arachnida > Araneae > Heptathelidae > Ryuthela > Ryuthela nishihirai. The sequence goes on from JAWZYU010000006.1 coordinate 97,369,075, forward strand.
ATATTACTTATTTAAAGAATAATGTACTATGTCAATCTGCTACAGCAGAACATCATAAAATCCCAGTATAAATTTTAAAGAATACCATTGAATTTTCTTTTTTTGCATAGCACATAACATTGTTAGAGTTGAAGACAGAGTTGTGAGAGTGAGACATGAAAAAGGTTCAAGGTCTTGAACACCAACCTCAGTAGTCAAAGTATTTAGATATTTTGGATGGAATACATAAATCTGTGTATTTCTGTAAATCATCAGGTTTGTGGCTGAAATAAAGCATTTGCCTTCATTAACAAATTGTGTCTGCTGAAAGTAAAATTTCTGACTTTTTATTAAAGTTCACCCATTGTCAAAGTGTTGAGGAATACAGTCCATTTTTTTTTTAAGTAGTGTTCTACTTAAATATGAAAAAAAATCGTTCTGTAGAAAGGATACAGAAACAGTACGAATGTTGCACAATTTTCACATTTGTATTGGATAAGCTATCTTGTTTTCATGTTGAGATTATTTTATGAAAAAAATCTAAAAATTAGACATGCATTGGCTTAAGAGACTCATAGTACTAACCTAATGAATATTTTTAGAAGGTGATATGTATTCAATGAATTGGTCCCAGTGAATTTGGCCCACACACTTTTGATAGAACCCCTTATTTAAATGTAAATGTTTCTAAATAATTTTTATGTGTGTAATATGCCTCTTTATTTTGAAGAAGGTTGAAAGTGAGTTATAGACTTGAGCAGTGATTTTAGCTTTTATTAATGCCATTTATGATTGCCATTAGCAAAGATCATTGGTGGTATGCATTGCTAAAAGCATTTTAGCTGTTGGTACATGCATACATATATACATACATATAAAATCCTCATGCAGCCATGGGTTACGGAGGTCCAACCAGACTGTGTAATTTTCCTCTCCAGACATGTCTAATTTTTACATAGTACTAATTTTGCCAAATATTGAATGGTTATCTCTTTTTTTGGCAGTTATAGCCTGAATTGTTAGTGTCCTATAAAATAATACAAATTAAACCAAATGTAGAGTGGTGTTAAGTTAAAATTATATCGGAATAAATGTGGAAGATACATTACTTGTGTCTCAGTTGATGAATGCAGAATGAACATGAGGTTGTTATTCAACAATGGAGTTTTGTAGAAACAGTTTTGAGTATCTAAATATTTTCCCATCATTTTTGTGTGTAAAAAATATACTATTTTTAGCACTGAGCACTGCCTCTGAATTTCTGTACATTTAGATTATAATTATATGAATTGGGTGAAAAAATTATACTGAAATTTTTATGGTAATCACTATAGTTGCAAAACAGCTTGTCCCAAAAATCCACACACCATGTTACCAAACTTTTTAGGTTGGCCACTAGGAATTTTATCATTAAATTTTTTATAAAACCCCGAGGAAATAGCATACCTACACCAAAAATTTAGTTTCCCTCATAACCTTTATGAAAGGAAATAAAATAAAACATGCAAAACAGTTAATAAAAGATTACTGACCATATTAAAAAAAATTAAACGATTTAACAAAAGTATAATGTTATAGTAAATTCTAAGAGATTTGGCATGCTACAGCTATGCCTTAGCATTATAATTCTTATTTGTGTTGTGCAAGTATGCTTGATAGTGAGTTAAAATATAAAGATTGTCTTCAGAATATAGCCATTTTGCATTAGTTATACTGGTTATTGTTTTGAATTTGTGTGGATTACAGTTCAGTATAGTTATTTTTTATGTATTTTAAACAGAAGCAAGTTATTTTCATGGTTCTCTTGGTGAACAAAAGCAAATAACCGTAAGTATAGCTTTTACATTTCTATAAATATTTATAATAAATAAAAAATAAATACCCCCCTCAAGCAGCTGTTTGCCACAGAGGTCTGACAGGAGCCTGTCAGTTTATATGCCAGAGTAGAAGGTCAGAGAGGATGGCAGGACCTCAGCAGAAAAACGACACAAACAGCCGTGCGTTATCCGGGGCTCGAACCCAGGTCCCTTAGATCAGTAGCCAAGCGTGCTAACCACTTGGCCATGGGACGGCAAGTAAATATTTATAAAAAGTTAAAAATCATTTAAAATTCTTTGTCATTGAGCAATAAAATTTTAAAGTTCCTCCTTCAAACTATTTGCATGTTAAAAGTTTTTAGGAGCAAACTCAAGCTTTTCAGAGCAAAGACAGCGCTCTGTCTTCAGTGAAGTGATGCTATGTGGTGACGTTAGGTCTGTTTAGACAAATAGCTTCTTTCCACATGTCGTGAAGGGCGATTCCAGTGTCTTGGTTGCAGTTGAGGACAGATGAGGTCATTATTTCAATAGCCTCGTGGATTATGGTTCCTTAGAAAGTGGACGCACATGCAAGCAGTGTGGCGTGCTCCCAGTCTATTATTGCCTTGTGTTGTATTGCTAGCTTGGTGGCGGCTGTGGTTATCTTCTTTTGGCTGACATCAGTTTGGTGCTCAGTGAACCTCTCTTGTAAAGAGCAAGATGTCAGTATACCTAAAGCCTACCTACATCCCCTCCGTCATACATGCAGACTTGTGCACCCCATGGGCATACAAAATTGCAGCCTACTGTTCCCTCACATATAGGGCCTTCACCATGTCTTCAAACGAGCTGCTGCTTGAAAAAGAAATTCAAAACATCCATTGCTGCTTCCCATGGCTGCAACTCAACAACAACAGACAAATTAATCAGTAAATATAGAAACAAAAATGAAGAGATTTGGCTCTCCTCCCACTCTCTGACCCCGAATGTACAACCTTTGCCAGACCTATTTCTTACGTTCCTGTCCTATGTGAATCAGCCTACAAATTACTCGGAGCCCAAAATATCAATTGTTTTCAGCCCAGCTCCAAATTTGAAGAAATTAATCAAAAGGGACAGGGACAAATTTAGCCTACTTCAAAAATCGGGTGATATTGATTTCCCCTACATTTGCCGGATAATTCCATTGTTTACTACATCAGCAAAGCCATACGCTTTTTGCAAGAGAGGTTCACTGAGCACCCAAACTGATGTCAGCCAAAAGAAGCTAATGACAGCCGTCACCGAATTAGCAGTACAACACACGGCGACAATAGATTGGGAGCACGCCACATTGTTTGTATGTGCATCCACTTTCTACGAAACCATAGTCTGCGAGGCTATTGAAATAAGACCTCATCCTTCCCCACCTGCTACTGAGACAGTGGAATCGGCGTTCATGACGTGGAAAGAAGCTCTTAGTCTAAGCAGACCTAATGTCACCACATAGCGCTCCATCTTCAGTGAAGTGATGCTATCTTTGCTCCAAAAAGCTTCTGAGTTTTCTCCTAAAAGCTTTTAACATGCAAATAGTTCGAAGGATAAACTTTAAAATTTTATTGCTCAATGACAAAGAATTTTAAATTATTTTCAATTAATTTCTGAGCAAGAAGATTCTTTTAATTGTGTATAAAAAGTTAAGCTCTCATATCATATTAACTATAAATATAGGTGCATAATACATTTTGCTCTTTCCAAGAATATGAAATTAAATGTCCACCTCAGGATGTACATCATTCACCTTCTATAATGTAACAGTAATAAATTGTCCTGAAATCAAAATTATGTAAAAGTGAGAAGAAAAAAGCACTGGCAAAGGGGGATTAAAATTGATTGGGTTATTTTACCTCTGAGCGACTCTTTTCTGCACATAACGGGCTAAATAGCCAGGTCACAAGGCTCGGATTAGGGGGGGGGGGCACTGTGGACAGCTGTTAGGAGACAGATGGTAGCTTCTCATTAAAGCCATCCAAGTGTTTAATGTGCACCGGATATGACTCTCCTGCATCTGTGTGCATGCTTTCATCCCATCCAACATACAGTGGCCTTTTCAAGCCCATCACATTTGGAAATGATACCTATCTAACACTGAAATTTTATGCTTATTTCTACAGAGTAATATTTATTCATTTTCTGATAACAAAACTAATATACTGCACTGCTTAAAAAAATATTAGAGAATTTCCATGTTATGTTAATGAGAATTTAACTTCAAAGCTCTATAACTTCCAAAATATATATTTAATGGAAAAATGTGATTAAAATAAAGATCATAATTAAATGTTTTTAAAATTTTAATTTTCAACAATATTTAAAGAGTTATGGAAGTAGGAATTTAACAATAAATTGTCTTTTTTTTTAAATCATTCATAATTGTCTAATATTGAAATAATCATTACACAAACTGATAAAAGGTATATATTTTTTAATTAAATGGCTTGGAACAATACTTACTAAGATTTAATTTCTGAGGTAGTCTTATGATATATTATTGTGAAATATTCTAGTTTCCAAAAGTGTTTAAATACTGAATGAATATTATTGAAAATCAAGATCCAAATTGATTTAATTATAATCTTTAATTTATCTTCAGTCACATTTTTCCAATAAAAGTGTAGGTTAGATGTTATAGATCTTCGAAGTTAGATTCTCATTGACATAGCATGAAAATTCCCCCCAATGTTTTGGTATGGCAGTAAAATAAATAAAATAAAAATAAATACCCCCTCAAGCAGCTGCTTGCCACAGAGGTCTGACAGGAGCCTGTCAGTTTATATGCCATAGTAGAAGATCTGTGGGATGGCAGGACCTCAGCTGAAAAACAACACAAACATCCATGCCGTACCTGGGGTTCGAACCCAAGTCCCTTAGATCAGTAGCCAAGTGTGCTAACCGCTCGGGCACATCAGACATTTCTTCCGTTCTTGCTTCTCTACAACCACTGAATTGCAGCTTATTGGTCATCTATCTGGATTGTGATCCATCGAATCTCTTCAGAATCTGAAACACAGGCCAACTGTACTTGCCTATTCGCATGAATATCTGCTTTGGTACATGTGCAATAATTTATAAATTTACTTATAGTTAGTCTGTAAGTTGATACTAGATCTTTATGCCTGGACCCCTCAGCAATAATCGATTCTTTGTTGTTAAGGCAGGATTGGTCTCCATTACCATGTCCTCTACCTCAAGGAATATTATCTGATTTTATATACAGTGTGTTGTCTTATAGTTTAAATATTAAACTTTATACACTGCATTAAATTTCTTTCAAGGACCATTGTAAATGCAGTATTATGACTGTCTTTTGTCTTTAGAGAACTCCATTTAACAAAATAATAATAATAATAATAATAATAATTATTATTATTATTATCCCCTCAAGCAGCTGTTTGCCACAGAGTTCTAACAGGAGCCTGTTAGTTTACATGCCACAGTAGAAGGTCTGTGAGGAGGGCTGATCCTCAGTAGAAAGACAACACAAACATCCATGCCTTATCCGGGGCTCAAACCCAGGTCCCTTTGATCAGTAGCCAAGCATGCTAACCTCTCAGCCATGGGACAGTCAAACAAAGTGAGAAAATTAAAAATCCTTTTGTTGGACAAATATTATGTTTGTTTTTTTTTAAGTTCTTGAAGAAAATATTCAAGGAATCTGTGATCAAAGGTTTCAGGAAGTGTTTTTCTGATAGAATAGATAGGACTGAAGATGTATGTATGAGGAGGATGAAATCAACAACAGTAGCAGTAATAACAAGAATTTAAAGTGAAAGTGAAGAGTAGTGTGATTAAATGCATTAGCAATATGAATAATTATGTGTAATTGCTAGCATGATAATCTTGCAATTAATAAATATTGCTTGGATGCATCATATCATACTCATATACAGGTAGTTATTTTTATATGCAATTTTGTTGAAGTTTAATTATTTTGAAGGTGGTGTTTATATATGGTCCAATATGGTATATTGAATGCTCCTTTATGTAATGAGTTTTTTTTCCTTAAGTACCTGCTCTTTTTTGTGCTTTCTCCATCTTTAATATTTTATAATGAAGTTTACATAAGATTGCTTCAATTTTGTTATGAGCAGGCATGATTGCAATTTTTTTTAATACAGAGTGACTCTTTCCGGAGCTGAAAGTAGGAAATGTCCAATTGTTGAAATATGGTCACCCAATACCAGTTACATTTTCAGCACAGAATTATTACATTTATTTAGTTCGTTTTGTATTTTTCATATTCTTTTGCAACAATAAATGTTACTGTAATTTTCCCATATACCTTGCAAGAACAATTTTTTTTGTGGGCTCTCATTTAAGTAGTCCTATCCTTTAGCATATATAATTGTTCAATATTGGGTACTGGTAAAAAAAAAACATAGTTGTATTGCTGTTATTAAAGTTGTTGATTTGTGAAAATACTAATTATTGGTGATGATGATGACATACCCAAACCCTCAGTATGTAACAGCCCCAACCATTATAATCTGGCATCTAAATGGTCTCTTTCTCTGATGTTGCAGCAGTTTTGTCAAGATTCTTGTTTTCTCTAGATGAGCACACCTCAACAATCACTTTCAAATGAATCTAGACTCACTTGTGAAGGGCATATTTACCCACTAGTCTGGGATCCAAAGGTGATGACTGCATGTTAAATAAACTCTTCTGTTGAAGAGATTAAATGGACAAAAACCATTGATTTTTGGGCACACATACCTTCTTAAAAGTCCCAGCAGTAATTCTTATTCTTCTGTTTATCTCATGTTGCACATCATCAGTATCTGTTATATAGCTCCCAAGATAATTAAACTGAGACACTTGTTCAAGGGTACATACATTCAGATTAACTGAACTACAACCTGTCTGACCAATTTTCATCACTTTTCTCTCTGTTTATCACCAAACCTATTACACTAGCAGTCCCATCAGCAAATCTAATGAAAGAGTTCATCTTATAAACATCATTTGCCAAAGAGCCAAATCATCAGCATAATCTAAATCAGAAAATTTCAGATCTCTGGATCATTTAAGCCTAAAATCTTCCCCTTGCAGTGAATTCTACATAACATAATCAGTAATCAACTAAAGAGAAAAGGAGGCAAAATGCACCCTTGTCTAACACCAGAAGCAATGCTAAACCAATTGCTACAGGCCTTAACAACTCTCACATACAACTCAGTGTTATTATAGAGAGCTTTCATTATGTTAACTAACTTGGCCATACGATCTCATGCTCAACCACAAATTATGATGGCCAACAGAGTCAAAATCTTTTTTGAAATCTATAAAGCTAGTAACCAATTATTTCTGAAACTCTAAACTTTGATTCTTTCTAGTGTTAGTTATGGTAGTGAAATTTATACCCTTTAAGCAAGATAGGAAACTTGATGCCTTTGATTCTATATGCTTCTGCAGTATCTTTGTCATTAGCTGGTTCAACTTTGTAAGTAACTATGAGGTTAGACTAAGGAGTCAGCAATCTCTTTTGAGCAGCATATTACGCAGAGAGACTCCTTTGGTTTGCAGCATATTACACAGAGAGACTCCTTTGGTTTGCAGCATATTACGCAGAGAGATTCCTTTGATTTTTGCCATACTGGCCATATGCATATCTGTAGATTAGAGAATCGAGTTATGAACAGTGTTCCTAAAGGGCTCAGAAAGAGGGAGACCTAAGATGCAATGGGCAGACATTGTCAAACAGGACCTCGTTAGAATTGGTCTACAGTGGCCAGATGTAGCTCAGGACAGATGTGTGTATAAAAAAATAAATAAATACACCCTCAAGCAGCTGCTTGCCACTCTATCTTGAAACTGTCATACTTGTGCACACTGACAACTCACAAGACAGTTGAATAGCTGCTATTTCCCCATGTTGCTTTGCTCTTAGAAACCACAGTTGTCCTGAGTAATTGTGACCCTGGGACAACCTTGTCCAGATCTATGACTAACCTCTCCTGTATCTTGAAAATACAGTCTGTAAATTTCAAGAAATCTCTTCTCAAAATTTTAGCTATAGTCCTGAGAAGAGATTTTGTCCTACATTTAAGGCCCTGGATACCTCAGTTTGGGATTGACCTCTTTGTATTCTTAGCACTCCATTGTACACCATCATCCATATATTGCCTTTGTGACATAATGAAATCAACTCTGCTACTCAAGTTAATGTCAGACAGGATGGGAAAAAATGGATAGCACTGCAAGCACCTGTTCTTTTATAGCAACCCTTGTTTGCATTTCCAATAAATCAGTGAAAAATATGAAATACAATATGTTGTTCTTGGTCATGTCATCTAAATGTGCACACATTTTCTTCAGCACTGCAAAATTTATATGTAACTACATGTAAATTTACTCTTTGTGATACACTATACTTTAATTTTGAGCAGCAGCATATTTTCAAATTAAAGTAACAATGAAGAACTTCAATTCTTATTTTTATTATTTACCCTTTATACATTTAATATATTTAACTCTTTGTTTTCTTTTAACTGTTTAGAATCGAGAGCAGTCACATATTTTAAATCCTAGAGTAAAAGCCATTTCTTCTACACCATTTCTAATTAAAAAGTTAAAGAGAGGTAAGTTGTTTATTTAAGCTATTATGGCTTTTTTGTATTGTGACTACCAGCACTCTTTCCCAGTCAATGTGCTCTATACTTGTACTTCTTTTCCATCTATATATGTAGTTTGAAGTCTGATGGTATCAGTCATAATCTGTATCACAGCAAACCAGATCTCATCTGAATGTACCATCTTTACTGCATGGTTTGCATGCTGTGTTTCCTACCTGGACCACACATTGTCTAAGCATCATGAATGACGTATATTCAACAGGGCTTGCTGTTGGCTTTTGGTGGAGCATCTTCTCACCTGTTCTGTCCCTGCTTCACTAGAAACTTCACCATTTGGTGCAATTTTATATACAATATCCTTGGGTATGTGGACAAAAAATAATATGGGTATTGTAATGTTTTGGTAGATATTGATGACAGATCAGCTTCACCTATGTATGTTTCTCAGTTACTAGTTCGTGTACAGATTTCCAGTAGTGCTTTACACCAAGCTCTGGGTCTTAAAACAGACACAACAATTTATATCAAATTGAACTTGTCAAATGTGACAATCTTGTTTTAAAGGAGTTTCAAGAAAATTGTATTGTAATATTGTAAAGCACTTATATATATAGGTAAATAAGGAAATTTAATGAATATGAAAATACAAATTGAACTTTTTGTTTTTGTTATCTGTCAAATGGTAAAAAAAAAATCAAAGAAAGGAATTATATGAATATCAGTTCTTTGCTCTTAATATGCCTAATATCTTGCCAAGATTTGAGCAGTGGAATAAAATATCACATTCACTGTTCCTATTCAAAACAATATTGATAATTTTATTACTCTTTTGTATTCTATTCATATAAAACAGTTTAAGTAGGTCATTGATTACACAGGTAAATGTTTAATGGTTCATGAACAGATAAGGTTTGAAGTATGTAGTGCAATATATATTTTTTTAAATAATACTTTTTTATAGTAAGATATAGATGCTTAGATTACATCACTTTTCTGCATTGGTTGATGTCAAACATTGTTTTACACCTTACAAAAATTCTACTTATCTTAATGCCAGACCAGCAACTGTTTGTTATATATTTACAAGTAATTTCCATTCTTCGGTTATCAAAACATTTTTTCAGTAGTGAAAGCCTTGTTCACAATTAATATTTTTACATGAACTGGAAGTGCTCTGCCCACAGTTATTTTCCATGATAGGATATATTATAGTAATAATATTCCAGCAACAAGACCTGCCAAAGTCGTTTTTTTTTTATCACAAGATGTAATGATGCCAAAAAGTTGTTAATTGGTAACTTTTTATTGTGTACTTTAATTTAGAGACCAGAAATAAATAAAGGTGTCAAAATATTCATAATACTGTGAATATCTATGTAATATTACATGGGGAGTCAGTAAGTCACTAAGTAAAAAAAGTAAATAGGAGAATTACATGCACAAAGCATTTTATGTTTTGATAAAGTCTTCAAATCGAAGATTAACATATTGCCTCTGGCTAATATTGGATGCTCATTTTCAAAGCCAATGAATTATTTTTTTCTACATTAGCATTTATAACAGGAGAAATTTAAACTTAATGGATGATTGTGAAAATTCAAAATAGTAATATTTTATTAGTACTTATACAACACAAAAGATTTTTTTTTAATCTTTTCAGAGAAAGAAAGTTATTTTTTTTTCACTTCCCTGAGAGTATGAGGGCAAATTCATAGTCAATAATGTAAACCTCTTGACCATAACACTATACCACCAAACTACAGATAGTATTTTATTAGTAGTTATCAACATTAAAAAAATACTTCTCTTTTATTCCTTAAATTTGAAAAGTTGCTGTCAGTGGAATATTTCATGACACTTGCCACTGAAATTTCTACTATAAACAGATGACTTGCAGTATTCATTAAAAGTTTTGCTTCTTCCACATTTAGTGCTTGCTAATGATGTAAATTAAAACTACCTAAGAATTTAAAATAGGTGAATTATATTATTTCATTAATACTTATCCAACTAAAAAAGAATTTTCCAATTATCTCTTAAAAGTTGCATTTCCCACCACTCTGGATATAACTCCTGCTGTCAATGCAAACCTCATGCTCACATTCCAACATCAAAATTTCAAATTTTAGCCTAACTACATCTCTTTCAATATTCATCTAAAATTTTGCAATTTTCAAAAATTTCCACTGCTAGAGGACATAATTTGTACTTTTGGGAGATTTGGAATGTGTGAATCACGATATTTCTTCAATACCTATCCAACCCAAAAAGAATATTTATCTATAAAAACAAACAGTTATCTCTTAAAATAGTTGCATGGCCCATTCACCCCAAGGAGGTAAGGGGGCAACCATTATTGCCAATGCAAACTGCATAACTTCCACATTCCACCATCAAAATTTCAAATTTCTAGCATAAATACATTAAATATCCATTTAAATTTTGGCAATTTTCCATTTTTTCCACCATTAGATGGCACAATTTAAACTTTTTGGAGATTTAGAAAATGTGAATCATAATATTTCATCAATAACAATCCAACCCAAAATTAATTTTGCTTTTTTTTTTTACTAAAAACCAAAAGTTGGATGTCTACAGATGGGCAGACAGACGACAAAGTGAAAACATTATCTTTTTTTTAACAAGATAAAAAATTATACTACTGATCTGAAAAATCAGAAATTAAGATAACGCAAAGTTTTAATTCTGCTTTTAATGTCAGAATTTACATCCTGGACACATAATATGTGGCACATTGCAGAAAATGGTTAGTAAAAACTTTAATTTCCTTTTCAATTTGTTATCCTTCTCAGTAAATGATTTTAACAGAAAACATGTACATATGCATATTTTAAAGAAGCAGAAGTCTAATAGCTTAATTTTAAAAAAATGCTAGAATAGTCATGCCACAGATGGAATAAAAAAAATGTTGAATGAAGGGGTTTAGGATATAGTCCTCACTTATTCAGTTATTTCTTATGGTGAAAGTTACAACCGAATAGTGTAATTTCAGCTTAAATTTATCATTTTTAATAATGTAGCTACAGTGCTATAGAGGGACTGTTTGTATTTCTCTCTCATTTAGTGTACTTAACTGAATGCCTGTGGTATCCTAATCAAGCTTCTACCTTTAAATAGAATATTTTTTTTTTCTTGATCAATCTTATTTGTTAAAATGTTTAAATATATCAAAAACAAAAGTTTTAACTAATAGTATCAATATTTAGCAGATACATCAAGTTCAGAAGATGAAGTTGAACATTCTGTGCCCTTGGTAGCTTTTATGGGCCATCCTTCCGTAAGTGTTTTAAAACTTTATAAATATTAAATGCATTTTATCTATAAGATTTTGCAAGCAATATTTGGTTATGTATATACAAGTTAATAATGTTATTTTGCCAATAAATTTATATTTTGCTAAAAGCTTTTTTGTTAATAGGTGATTTTATATCTATTAACCACACATAGAAAATCACTGGTGGGATACAAACTCGCCACCTTCTGATAACATATCAGGTGTTCTGACACTCTACCATTGAAAGCTTTCAGTCTAAAAACACATTTGTGTCCCACCCAGCTCAAGACAATTTTTCCTCTAAATTTGATGTTAAAGGTAATCTCATACCTTTCAACTGAAGAAATATTGTGAAATTTATTAAATAATTATTCATTAATATATTTTAATGACAATTATTTTCTTGTATATGTATAATGTTATATAAACCTATTGGAAATTTTATCTATTATGACGTGCAAAGAAATGCGTTATTTGATATTTGCTGGTAGAAGCAATGTATGTTAATAGGTTGTAAAAATTGTCTTGAGCCTTGAATGACATTGAAAATTCTTATTATGACATTTATAGTCCTACACTGAATTTTTGTAGATGAAGGTGAGAAGTGACAGTGAAATGTTAAAAATAAAATTGTGTTTATTAATACCTATCTAAGTAATGTGGTATTGATCACAACAAAGTTCAAAATGGCATTCATTGGTGCAGTGTGATGGTCCACCCACTCACTTTTACTTTTCCTTAACCAGTTTTGCTTTATTTACATTATATTTATCATTTTGGGGATTTCAATTCATTTTGTGGACTGTCTCAATCCTTGTTCCGAGCTGCAGGAGTTGTGCATGCGCAACGCTGATCTTTTGATTCACAACCTCTAAAGTGCATGCAAGACACGCCCTATCTTGCGTCATAGTTTGTGCAATCATCAGTTTATGCACGTGTTTTTCCCGGCATGCAGTCGACGTGCCAGCTTTGTACGCTGCTTGTTATAACTTGGTGACGTTAGGTCAAAGGTTAGTTATTGAGATCGTATTGAAGTATGAAGTAGTGATGAGATAGAGATGTAGTAGCAGAGTTTTTGTGAATTAGTGTAGACAGAATTTTTGTTCAAGATGTCGAGATTTTCACTTTGAGTTCGGTGAGTTGAATTTTTGGAAATAAACTTTGTTTTAGAAACTTTTGAATCTTTGCTATATTTTCTCTTGAGCAACGTAAATTGATATTTTGATTAGAATTAAGCTTGACAATCATTTTTTTAATTCTTACTCGATAAGTAACGCCTACTGATATAGGGCAGGGGTGGCTCAGTCGGTAGCACACCAGGCTCGTAATCTGTAGTTCCCATGTTCGAGTCCCTGCTGGGTCAGAGTTGAGATTTACCTCCCCAAAATTCCCCGCCCTGCCCACACTCAATAGGGGACACCGATGGGCTTGGAAAGGCTGCTGTTCTCTTGGATGGGACGTTTAGCCATGGCCCCATGGGCGGGAGAGCCATACCCTGTGCACATTAAAGAACATGCTGGATGGCCTTAACGCAAGGCTACCATTTGTCTCCCAACAGCTGTTCCAGTGGGTCCCCTCCCCCAACCTTCTCTGAGCCTTCAGGGTCCATATGACCTGGCCGTTTAGCCCACGGTGTGCAAAAAAGTGCTGTTCAGAGGTAAAACAACCCAACCTGCTGGTATACATCAACAAATCCTATTTCAACTTTATTTGGCAAGTTATTATTGTCTGGTGCCCAATAGAGCTATCCAGAATTTGAATAAATTGGATCAGATAAAAGGTCCAACTTAAAAAAGTTATTAATCTTTGGAGCATTACAGGAGATATATGCAGCAAAACAGCATACAAAGTGCACGGACATTCTCAGAGTGTAACAGGCAAAGTCTACTGTTCTTGCATATTATGGCATGGGTAATGGCTTTCTTTTTTTACTCTCAAGTAGTGTCAACTGCCTCAAATCCAGTACATGGAACTCGGCTTACAAGTGGCTTGTGTTTACAAACATCATCATCAACGGTATTAAGAGACCACTGCCATGCACACACACATTGAAGCATGCAAAAGCCACATGTGGCAACATGGCTAAAGACACATTTTCCCACCAGCTTAACACTGTATGATGAAGAGCACAGTTGTCCAGAAAGGCCATAAGGAGCAGGAAACTTCTACTATAATGTAATGAATTTGAATGATCAGTGAATTATATACTACATTTTTAGTCAATATGTTAAATAATCTTATGAGATGCCTAAATTTATATAAGGCTCAAGCAGGATTCCAAAGTTTGTGACTTCCAGAAGAAAATTTGCTTAGTAAGGGAAGTCATCATGAAAATATATTACATATTTTAAAATTTAAAATGCTTTGTGCTACTATTTTCATATCAAATCCCTTCTAAAGACCTTAAATATAAAGTATAATCCAACTGACTGACTCTTTTTATCATTCATTTAAGTTCAGTGTTCCCATCTGTCAGAGAAAACCTAGAGAAGTCAAGGATTTAAAAATTTGGGGCAAAATTAAGGAGAATTTGGTGAGAAAAATAATAAAATTTGCAAGTCAAGGTAAAAAGGTAGTTGGATTGAAATCTTGGGTAATGAAATAGCAAAAGTTAGACTAAATGGTAGTGTCATTGCAGTAAACTAATAAGTACCATAATTATGTTCACTTATTTAATATTAATTATTTCTATTAATTATGTGTTATAATAATATAGGCTTCATAAGCCCCACTGTAATGTTTTAATTGTAAACCCAAATGTAATATTTTGGTGTGCAGGTCAAGGTTTAAAAGGGTAACATTTGTTGTTTTCATGGTATACATTTTGCCCACTTGTGTGATACTTTAATTTATTTAACCTGTGCTTAATATTCATTGTTAAACTTATGTAATTTACAGAGAGTACCTTTATTTAAGGTAAAAAAATATATGGAAAGAGTGTTTAATTCAGATTGGGTAAATCTGGGCTTTCATCCCAGATGGTCATCATAGGTGCAACCAGTTTTCCTTTATCAGAAAGTTTCTACTCAGTGATATGGGAGTACAGAAATACTAATACTGAAACCAATAGTGAAAATTTTTAAAAATCGAGTAAAAAAAAATTCTTTCAAAGAAGAACCAAATATGAGTGAATTCCTTTTCAAAAATGAATGCATCAATCACTGAGATGAGAACAATATCTATTAACTGAACTCATCAAGAATCTTCCACTGTTCTACAAAGTATGATGGGTTTTCTCAGGAATAATGAAAGCAATAGAGAAATCATAAATGGGCCATGTGACTAGTATACTTGTGATTTCTTCAGTTCCTGTAAACATGACTCTCCCCACTTTCAAATGTGTTTTAAGACAGTGACATTGTAAGGACTCATTCAATGGGTACAAAAAACAAGATACGATACAGTGCGTTATTACATATTGATTAGCTTCATATTTCAATCAAGAGTGCATTGCAGAATGTATTGAGTATATGTTCTGACTATGCCATTATTTTTTTTATATCCTAAATCAGATAGTTTAGGAAGGCCAAGTGGACATACATGTTCAGTTTTGGAATGATTTTGAAGATAATGTTTTCTTGGTCACCTTAAAAGTGAGTTGGAGTTGAACTTTATGACCCAAAGCTTTATGATTTAGAGTCGTGATTTTCCTGTAGTTCACAGAGCTTTGTATACTGAATATAAAGTGGGAAAATGGATGTACATTCTCATCTCAGAGGGCTAATTATAAGTTTTTTGGGGGAAGGGACTGGCATTGCTGCTGTTAAATACTAAGTGCAGGAGAACAATACTCTGTAACTGTTAAAGAATATGTTCGATGGCCTTGACAGGCAGCTTATATCTGTCTCTTAACAGCTATTCAGTGGATCCCCTTCCTCAACTTTCTCTAGCTTTTTAGCCTATTGTGAATAAAAAAAAAAATACTATTCAAGGGTAGAATAAACCCATAAAAGCTTATTTTAAAAATTATAAGCTTTGAAATTAGCTTCCCATTGACACAAAATGGAAATTCTATAATAATTTATTTGGTAGGACCTTGTATAAATAAATAAATAATTATTTCTCTCTGTTTTAATCCTACCAAACAGTATATTTGGTGATTTTACTGTATATTAATATTCAAATGTAGCACATTTTTTAAATGAAAACTATACTGAATATAGCAATACTTTTTATAACTTCATTCATTTGCATGAGTATACAAGTACCATGTAGAAGGATATGCAGTTCTTAAACTTGAATTTGTTCTTTTCTTTCAGGATAATCAGTTGAAGCAAGTAGTTCAAGAAATTTTAGAGAACAGCATACAGTCTATCACAATGAAAGGTCTAATCAAATCAGTATGTATTTTAGTTTTAGCTAATTTTATTATTTATGTAAAGACAGTTTAAACTTTACACTTTGGTTTTAATTGTTGCAAGGTTAACATGAAAAAAGACCAGTGGGAATGTGTGCACCAAGTTTTACAAAAAAAAAAAGTTAATCCCTTTGATACCACTAACCAATATACTAAACGGTGATCTGCTGTATCCTCCACTGTCAAATATCACTGGTCAGAATGTATAATTATATATATATGAAGTCCTTGCACAAGGAAAGCTTTTTTTAGAGAGAAGGAGAATTCTGTACATGATAATTCTGCACCCCTGCAGCAGTTGCTTTTAGTGGCTAGGACATAAAGGTTGATGAAGTAAGTGTCAATCAGTATTTATTTAGCACTCTTGACTACTTAATATATCTTAATTTATAACATTAATGTGAATCCAAAATTCGAGAATGGCTGAAAAAAGATGACACAGTAGGAAATTTTGCAAAAAAAAAAAGGGGGGGGGGGGTAAAGAATTTTTCCTGGAACAGAAAGTAGGCTGATGCTCCAATAGTTATCACAAGAATTGAGATCACCTTTTTTGAAAATAGGGATAATAATAGCTCTGGCAAAATCCTTAGGAACCATGCCTTTATCGTAAAAGATATTCAAAATTTCAGTCATCCAAGTGGTACCTGAAACATTCCCAGCTCTAAGTATTTCTGTAGTAATATTATCTACCACTGGGGATTTATGAAGTTTAAGTTTAGAAATAGCCAAACTAACTTCAGATTGTGTTAAAGGACCAACATTAAAGCCACCAATGCATCTATCATCATTACAAACAATGGGACTAGAACTAACCACATTGTTTAGAACATTAGTGAAATGCTCAGCCCACCTAGCCATGACAGAATCCTCACCTTCTATAATCTTACCTTGTTTATCCTTCAATCCCTGTATACCTGTACGTTTTCTACCTGATAAAACATTAACTATCTGGTACAGCACTCTGCTGTTGTGCTGCCTAACTGCTTCCTCAGCTTTGTCAGACAAGCCATCAAGCCAAAGATTCTTATCAGCAGCTAACTGATCCTTTACACATTTATTAAGCTCTCTGTAATGCTTTCTATTAGGACTAGTAAGGTATTAAGGACATTCCTGCAATTCTTTCTTTCTGAAATAAGCTCAAGTGCCTTATCACTCAAGTAATCTGCCTCCTCCGCTCCTTTCTTCCTAAAAGAAAACTGTTAGTGTCCAAAAAAGCCTGTTTAAAATGATCCCATTCTTCCTCAACTTCAGTAGTAAGCAAGCCATGACTGTCATAATGACTAAGTAACCTATCATGATAAGCTTTAGCTATTACTGGGTCTTTCAGAGCATCAGTATTAAAGGTAAATTTTTTAACTTTAGCACAACACTTTTTAAGTTTAAGTTGCAAGACACTTTTAACAAGGTAATGGTCAGATCCAATTTCAGCTCCCCTATATGACCTGGTATTCCTAACAGAACTAGCCCATTTGCTGTTAATTAATATATAATCAATCATATTGTTATGCAGTCCATCAGGTGAAACCTATGTGTACTTAAGTATGTTGCGGTGTTTGTAATAAGTGTTAGTTATTCTGAAGCCATTGAGTTTACTTACCTGTAGGAGATGTTGCCCATTGCCATTGCAGCTACCAGTACCAAAAGGGCCCATCACCCTGTGATGCCCCCTCATTCACTTTTACTTTACCTTAACCAATTTTGCTTAATTTACGTTATATTTATCATTTTGGGGATTTTTATTTCCTTTTTGGCATCACAGCGCTCATTTCCAAGAGTTAGGAGTTGCGCATGCGCAACTCCGAACTTTCGATTGTCACCCGCTAAAGCGTGTGTACAAGGACATGCCCACTCTTGTGTCATAGCTTGCGCCGCTCGTCAATTTATGCAAATGTCTTTCCCGGCGTGCAACATGACACTTGCGGGCTCTGTAGCCTTTTGTTATAACCTGGTGACATGTTAGTCACAGTTAATGTGATAGTAGCACAGAAGTTAGTTGAGAACAGTTAGTGCAGTGTGTGTAGTCAGAGTTTTTGGACAGAGTTTTAAAATAATGTAGTATCTTCTTCATTGAAGTTTCGGTGAGTGATTTTTGGAAATATATTTGTTTCGTTATTTAAACCTTTTTGAGTCAGTACTAATTTTTTCTCTTGAGCAACGTTAATTATTTTGATTAGAATTAATCTTTAAATTTTGACAATCGTTTAATATTTTTGGATTCATACTCATAAACACTCACTGGTATTTCAAACCCTAATTAAACTTTATTATTTGGCAATTTGTTAATTATTGCCTGGTGCCCGACTCAGCTATCCGGAGCATGAAAATAATTGGATTAGACAAATGGTCCAAACTTTAAAAGTATTTCATTTTTTTGGAGCATTACAACCCCTCCCCAAAGGTCAGAGTCAGTACCAACTTTGGCATTGAAGTCACCTAGAACATGGGTAATATCTCCTTTCTTGACAGAATTCAAAATGCCCTGAAGTTGTCCGTAAAACCTATCCTTCTCATCCTCATCAGCATCCTCAGTGGGGGCATAACAGCAGATAACATTCAAGTCTTTAATGCTTGTCTGAAATTTTGCTGTAAGAAACCTTTCATTAATGCACTCATATCCTAGAAGAGCATCACTAGCATGTCTGCTGAGAAGCAGACCCATGCCTTGGTGATGCTTAATTATCGTTCCTCCCTGAAAAGAGAAATTTAAGATTATTTTTAAGAATCTGACCTTTATCTGTCCATCTGGTCTCTTGCAAGCCCAGTATATCTAAATTATAACAGTGGAATTCTTGTGTGAGGACATCAAGAGAATAAGCTGTGTGCCAAGTCCTCACATTCCAAATCCCTATGGAGAGAAAATGGTTAGTGGGATGTTTATTGAGAGAGGGAATGCTGACAATATCAAACAGCCCCCTAATTGCAGGCATGGGGTAAAGACTCATTCCACCACCACTAAATGCTGAAGTCATCTATACTGTAAGACTTCCTCCAATGTAGAATTTGATGATGTCAATAGAGCAAAGAGTTCAGGTGACTGCGATGACCTCTGCTCAGGATTATCCACCAGCTGATAAACATATCCTGTGAATCTATTCACTTGGGGCTGTCAACCCACAAACAGAAAACACGGCAGAATATTCTTCCTCCACAGAAGCCCACCAGTGCAGCAAATTCAGGATCCATAATCAAGCTCAGAGTCATTATTCCATTCCAGTTGGTGTATATGGTCAGCACCAGAACACTGTGTGGTTGACCACTCCTCAACAGGGTAGAAAAAAAAAAGAAAAGTAGCCATAGTTGTCCAGATCAGTAGGCCACACTAATCTGGCAGCCCTCCCCTTCCGTTCACTTGCACAAGAGAGTATCTATTTTGAACGGTACTAACAGTCTGCACCACGAGAAGGCGAGGTCGGATATTAGCTGCTAGGCCTGGCCTGTTCTATTCATCATCATAGGACATTGGTGCATAGCTCTCCTTCCATTGATTACCTAGCTACCATTTACATGCATGGTTCCTAAAAATTTTACCAGAACTATTATTATCCCTATTTTCAAAAAAGGTGATCGCAGTTCTTGTGATAACTATAGGGGTATCAGCCTACTCTCTGTTCCAGGTAAAGTTCTTTCCATGATTGTGCTTAATAGAATTAAGAACCTGGTTCGCAGTGAATTGCGTGATGAGCAATGTGAATTCAGAAGTGGTAGGGGATGTGTGGATCAGATATTTTCACTTAGATTCTTGAGAAATGTTTAGAGTTTCAGAAACCTTTGGTTACTAGCTTTGTTGATTTCAAAAAGGCTTTCAACTCTGTTGATCGTCATAATTTGTGGTTGATTGTGAGATCATATGGTATACCAGAGAAGTTAACATAATGAAAGTTCTCCATAATAACACTGAGTCGTGTGTGAGAGTTGTTAAGGCTTGTAGCAATCGGTTAGCATTGCTACTGGTATTCGTCAAGGGTGCATTTTTTCTCCTTTTCTCTTTAGTTTGGTTATTGATTATGTTATGCGAAATTCACTGCAAGGGAAAGATTTTGGCCTTAAATGGTCTGCAGATACTAAAATTTCTGATTTAGATTATGCAGATGATTTAGCCCTTTTAGCAAACGATGTTGATGAGATGAACTCTTTCATTCGAGCTGTTGATAAGACTGGTAGTAGAGTAGGTTTGGTTATAAACAGAGAAAACTAAAGTGATAAAAATTGGTCAGTCAGGTTGTGATTCAGTTCATCTGAATGGTTGCAGTCTTGAGCAGGTGTCACAGTTTAATTACCTTGGGAGCTATGTAACAGATACTGGTGATGTGTGGCATGAGATTAATAGATGGATAGGGATTGCTGTTGGGACTTTTAAGAATCTATGGAGAGTGTGGAGAAATAGGCTCTTACACCTAAAGACTAAAATTAGACTGTGTAATAGTTTGGTTCTTTCTAGGGTTAGTTATGGTAGTGAAACTTGGACACTTTGTAAACAAGATAACAGGAAACTAGATGCTTTTGATTCCAGATGCTTACGCAGTATCTTGGGCATTAGGTGGTTTAACTTTGTAAGTAATGATGAGGTTAGGCAAAGGAGTCTGCAACCTCCTTTAAGCAGCGTATTGTGCAGAGAGAGACTCCGTTGGTTTGGCCATGTTG
The DNA here is from genome assembly GCA_038380435.1 of Ryuthela nishihirai. NCBI lineage: Eukaryota > Metazoa > Arthropoda > Arachnida > Araneae > Heptathelidae > Ryuthela > Ryuthela nishihirai. The sequence goes on from JAWZYU010000006.1 coordinate 97,389,757, forward strand.
CCTGTATGGATAATTATAGATTGGCGAATAGGGTTATGAACAGTGTGCCTAAAGGCCTCAGAAAGAGAGGGAGACCTAAGATACGATGGGCAGACAATGTCTAATAGGACCTTGTTAGAATTGGTGTGCAGTGGCCAGATGCAGCAGATGTAGCTCAGGACAGTAATGCTTGGAGAACTAAATTGCACGGTCTGGTTGGACCTCCGTAGCCCATGGCTGCTTGAGGATGATGATATATTTTGAATATTTATATATATACTGCTCGACATTGAAAGTACCCTATCCAGAAGGACATGTTGTACAAACATGCAAATAGAAGGGTTGGTGTGTGCAGTTGAGATATGCAAATGATGATAATCCCGATTCAATGATGTGTTGCTCAAGAGATAAAAGGTGCAAGAAGGAATAGGGATAGTATTGTGTGTATGCTTGTGAAAATCATACGAACGGTTGAGATTAGGTGGTTCAGTTTGGAAATCGTTCAGCAATGGCAGAAACTGCCTGGTACACGCCATCGGCAGGTTTATTGCCATTTGGATGCTTTTGAGAGGAAGAATTATAGACCTATGCGAAGCTGGATGGACTACACGTCATGTCGCTACCCATGTTCATCGGGATGCCCAAACTGTCGGACGCTGTTGGCAACAGTGGCGAAATGAATGAAGGTTCTAGCATCTGTTGCAGAGGGAATGGTGCCATCCGACAGATGTCAGCACAGCTTGATAAGCGCATTGACATGCTAATTCATCACCAAATAGCACTGCAGGTGATATTCGACAAGCTGTGTCAGCAGCCATGAATGCCACCATAACAACCTGAACGGTAAACCAAAGGTTGCAAGAGGCACACCTGCGCTCTAGGCAACGTCACGTTAACTGCCATTGACTGCAAACCATCTCAGTGCTCGTCTGGCTTGGTGCCGAAGTCATGCGAACTGGGGTCACGAATGGAATACTGTTGTGTTTAGTGATGATCCTGTTTCTGTCTGGGTGCTTACGATCAACGGGTCTGCATATGGCAACAACCTAGTGAGAGGACAGATCCAGCTTTTTTCGCATCCGGCATAATGGTATGGGGTGCTATTGGATATGACAGTAGGTCACCTCTTGTCCACATCATGGGAACACTGAATGCTGCACAATATGTTAGCACGGTTGTGAAGCCATTTTGTTAGCATGCAGCAGCCCATTTTCCAGCATGACAACGCCCGTGTTCACACTGCTAGGGTCTCCAGACAATGTTTGCAACATCTTCAACTATTGCCATGGCCAGCATGATTTCCAGATTTATCTCCAATAGAAAATCTGTGGGACCACATTGGACGACGTGTGCAATACTTTCACCGGCCAGCACAGAATCTTGATGAATTATGAGAGCAAGTCAATGCTGCTTGTTGTGGAATCCCTCAGGGCCATATCCATCAACTGTACGACTCTATGCCACGTTGTATTGCCGTTCATGGTGGTGCAACCACCTACTGAGGCAGTCGTATTGTGCTGCATTATCTCCTCTTCTAACTGCTGTAACTGGCTGCAAATTAAATCATGGTATGCCAATGTGTATTGCTGTGTGTGTGCTACATTTCACCCCTATCCCCCTCACTCCTTCTGGGTGGGGCAATTTCAATATCATGCAGTGTATTTTTTTTTTAATTGACATTTCATATGTTGTATTTAAGAACACTTGTTTCTGGACCTTCGTTTCAGAATCTTTTAACATCTGCTGACAATGAGTACTCTAGAAGGATAGAAGCTCTATATTGCAGCACATTTAATTGCAGTGGTATGTTTGTCCAGAATAATGATGTTGCATTTTTGGATGTACTTTCTTTAAAATGTAGTTTCAGAATTAACCCATTATGACGGAAATATTTGCTACAGATACAACATTGTGTCACCAGTGCGTGAAGCTTATTGGCTGAGTTTCAGTTATATTCACAAGTTTTGATGTAAGAGCTTGATTTTTAACATTATACTTCATTTTTTAAAAATGTTGAAGATCAGGGTATACGCATCCAGCTTTATTTCATTTTTCACCAGATGAATAAGTACATAAATCAGAGCATTTTTTAATTTCATATTCTTAGAATAAAATAACAGCATAATTTTAGAGCAGATAAGTTACCAAAACATGAAATTTTTTGTGGCATATTTAGTTTTTAGAACTAAAGTTTTTTTTTCTTATAAAATTGTCCAAATTGATATAGGTATTTCCCTGGGCAAATGCATCTGAACTAATAGGAATAAAATTTATGCTAATATAGTTTTAATTTACACTCTGTGATATTGAAAATGCATCACCCAAAAGGAGTGGACAGATTTGCATATAAATCAGCATGTGAATGCAAGGCAGTGATATATGCAAATGATTATTTTAAATAATTATTAACACAGCTAAAATTTAATATCACACGATAATGCTGTTTTACATTAATAATTCACAACTCTTTAAAAATTCTTAAAACATCAAGTAGAGAGGAGTGCTTAACATTCATTGAAAATGAAATACAGAGGGTTGCCCGACAGGCCTAGCCATTCTGAAATTTCAATTTCTGAATTAATACTTCACAATAAGATTCAACTCTATATAGATCCTTTTGACCATCAAAGGGAAATCAGGGTGAAAGATATTTAAAAAAAAAAACAGTGTAAGCATAATTAGTTCATTCCCTCCAGTGGAACAGTGTTCTTCATTTAATGGAACAGTTTAAGTAAAAAATATCTCCTCTGGTGTAACAACTTTGGTATATTGTGGCTACCTATACGACCGAACTACCTCGTCAGAGTTAGGGATGCCATCCATGAAAGGTACTTACAAATTTATTGTGAATGAAGTGTATTAAAGAAGAACACAACTTATCTACACATCTTGGATTAAAATGTTGTGCTTGTTTTAGACTGGTAGCATTTGATATAGCATCAGCAATAACATCATCTGGTGGAGTCAACAATGCAACTGTACCAGTCTCTTGGACACTGGTAAATACCTTTTTCTTTGAAATATCTTTCACTCTGATTTCCCTTTGATGGTCAAAAGGATCTATATAGAGTTGAATCTTATTGAGAGGTATTAATTCAGAAATTGAAATTTCAGAATGGTTAGGCCTATCAGCAATCCTCTGTATTTCATTTTTAATGGATGTTAAGCACTCCTCTCTACTTGATGTTTTAAGAATTTTAAAGAGTTGAATTATTAATGTAAAACAGCATTATCGTGTGATATTAAATTTTATGCAAATGATTACATTTCCATGACATCTGTGTCATGTCATCTGTGGAAGATCGTGGAAGATCACAGGACAAAGCTGAGTGGCTAAACCAAATACTTCAGGTGCTGTAGTTGTCTGCAACAAGCTATGAAAGAGTGTTGAGAGCAGATATTGAAAAAAAAGTGTAGAAGATAGCAGCATGACTCTCCAACCATATTAGAAGCAGGACATGTTTCAGCATGATCAGACTGTAGGGTTTTGTGAATCCATTTGGTCTGTCCATTGTATCACCACACACACATAGGCAGTGTTTCATGGAGTCAAACCCTGCAAACATCTGCCCCCCCCCCCCTTTATCAACAGCATGGAAGAATTGTATGATCTGTCAGCAGGTGGTAACAGACCAAAATGTAACCATAGCTACCAATTAGAGAACTGTAACTGCTACCATTGAAGTTCCCATCAAGATTAAGACAATTTCCATGAGACTAGTAAATGTTGGGCTTGATGTTCATTTCATATCCTGACATTGACTGCTCCACTGTCAGGCATGAAGGATGTTGCCATTCTTCATTCCAGGTAGCTCTAACCTGACTCAGGTCCAACCTAGGCTGACAGTGATGCATGGTCAAGGTCAGTCTATGCCAGGCGTGTCCAATCTTTTGACTTCTCTGGGCCACATTGAGGGAAAATTTGACTTCCCTGGGCCAAATTGAGTGAAGATTTGACTTCCCTGGACCGCATTGAGTGAAGATGAACTGTTTTGGGCCGCACATAAAATATATAATATAGTTAATGTATATAAATAATAAAACTTCATTTATTTTCTTACGTTTTTTATTATAAAATTAAAAAAAGGGCAACATGAAACTAGTGGGATATCAAAAACTCACTGAAAAATCACATAATCATGTTTAAAGCTTATGTCGCAAACACGTAAACTTTACGATTTTGTGAGCCACGTTACTAGCTGTCCAGGGTCGCATGCGCCCCGGGGGCCGCGGGTTGAATACGCCTGGTCTATGCAATGGATGCTAAGCCTGCATTTATCAGTTTTCTGTCCTGGTCATAATGGGAACTTATGTGGCAGCAGATACAGTTCATCAAATAATAGCTATGGTTCTGTTGGGTTTGCTATCACCTTGTAACGCTCCAAACAAAGGCAAAATACTTGAAGTTTTATGCTCCAGATAGCTTAGACGGGCGCCAGGCAATAATTAACAAATTACCAAAAGTAGAATAAGTTGATAATAAGTTGATTTAGGGTTCAAATACCAGCGAGTGTTTATGAGTAAGAATCAAAATGATTGTCAAGTAATATTAAATATAAAAAAATCCTTAATTCGCGTTGCTCAAGAGAAAAAACTGTACAGACTCAAAAGGTTTATAACAAAACAGATTTATTTCCAAAATAATTCAACTCACCAAGACATCAATGAAGAACACATAACTCCAACTCCTGTGCTACACGCACTGTGCTTGGTGCTACGCACCTTGTGCTCGTGCACTCACTTGTGCTTCTCCTTCTACTACTCTACTGCTTATGCTACTGCTTAAGTGACTCGTAGGTCACCGGTTTTTTGACATGAGGCCGGCGCATGCCGGGAAAGACATTAACATACTATGACGAACGACGCAAAAGCTATGACGCAAGAGGGGGCGTGTCCTTGGCACGCGCTTTAACGGTACAGTCGGAAGATCGGAGCGGGCATGCGCAACTCCTAGGAACTTGAAAACGAGTGCTGCGATGCCAAAAAGGAAATAAAAATCCCCAAAATGATAAAATATAACGTAAATTAAACAAAACTGGTTAAGGTAAAGCAAAAGTGAACGATGGGGTATCACAACTCCCCCTTCCAAAGGGAGTCAAAAGATTTGACCTAACAAATTTTGATGAGCAATTTTGAATAAAGGACACATCTTACGTCATTTACACATGGCTGAACATAAATAAGTAAAAGTATGCTAGCGCAAATTTTGATATGACGAACTATTCTCACTTTGACACAATTTTCCAGCACAACCAAAGGTACCTCCTCCCTTTTCCTCCTGACAAAAATATGTAATTAACACTAACCTAGTGTACTTCCATACCAGTGGCTGTGACAGTTAACTGTATACTAGCATCGGTCTAACTAGTATCACATTCTGATACAAACTCGAAATTGGCATATCTTGAACTGTACAGAAAATAACAGGTTAATGAACTCCTAATCTTCCTTAGATTCTAATTGTTAAATATATGAAAAGAGGAAAAAATTCATTACAATTGTTGTTAGCGGGGTGATAACTTCCGCTTTTCCCCTAACCACAAAAAAGTATGTGACAGCTAAATCTTCACCTAAATCACATAAAAAAACGGGTATTCGAACACCGTTATCTCCTCCTAATTACATTCAAATACGCAAAGCTAAGAAAATGCAAAATTTACAAACAAGCGGGAATGTAATCATCCGCTAATTCTTCTTCTATTCACAGAAATCGCGATCTAGCTGAAATAAAAAATCATTAATTACCTCCCCCTTCAGAGCCAACGTCCCCCTCCCAAAGGAGTTATGCTGGTAACAACTCGGTTATCAGACTATGCCATTTGGGGACAGCTCCAAAAAGGTACACAAAAAAAACACAAAATTCTGGTCATCATCTATATATACCAATAAATACTGCCAATGTCATCCCAAAAATTACGTATCATTGACACATAAATATCACTGATGACACTGAACAGATTTAAACACATATACATAAATCGTATCTAAGAATAAAGAAAAAAGAGTGTGAATAATTTATAATATACGATGATAACATTTCATCGAATAACTTTTACATGAATCTCCCTTTTTTTTACATAAATTCACTTTGGAATGCACGATATTTTACAATACAAATTCTTAAACATAAAAAATATTAAATTACTAATTCTCTTTCACTCTTCTCATTCATATCCAGAAACATTTTACAATTTCTAAACTTTCAATATCGACTTACAAAATTTTCAGCTATCAGTCAGCTGAAACGAAAAAAATCTACAAAAATACATTTTAACTCACGTAAATACAATAACTAGAACTTCGATGAAAGCAAAAAAAATTCTATTCACACAAGTATAAACTCGAACTGCAATAATTTCACTTTCCAAAAATAAATATCGAACTCTAAAGTTTCAACAAGAAATCAAACATCGCTAACTATATAATTCACAAGGCTTCTTCTTCGTCTTCATCTATTCCAGAAAAAAAAACAGAACATTTTATAACTCAATCAAGTGCCAAGTGAAAGAAAAATATACTTAAATTTCATTGTTGGCACTCCGTGGCAATAAATCATCTAGTCCATTTCCGATAACATCCTTCCGTCATCGTTGGGTGGCTTCACGTAAAGTTGTTACTGAAGATCTCATTCAAGTCAAGTCGTCGCTGTAGATCTCTCTTGTGACGTCATCTTCCCGATGTTCGCTGCCGGTTGTCGCTCTGCAGGCTCTGGTCGTTTTGTCGGCTTTTCGTTGCTCCGTGCGGATTTTTGAAAAACCTTTTCTCGTACTTTCTAGGCTTATTGGTGTCCGCCTCCAAATGACGCTTTAATAGTTGAGGACCTCCAGACTTGTCAATAATACTTGCGGTCGGCACAACTTCTTGGTTTGTTTTTTCTTCACTTAAATCAGACTCAAATTATTTTCATCGTTATTACTTTCTTTTAAAACTTCTACTTTAAAAACCTTTTCAAAAACGGCTTTCTCATACTGTTGTTCTACTTCAAAAACTTCGTTATTTAAACTTTTATTGTTTGCACTAACGGGACATTTTATAGGTGCTTCTGAGATAATCTGTTCTGGACCACAAGGTAAGTCAAAAAGTCCATGGGACCATGGCTGCACTGTCAATTGACATTCGTCATTATTATCGTCGCAAACTTGTTCCTTAGCAAACTGAAGATCGACTTCTGTATCGTTTTGATCAGTTACTTTAGTTACTTCGTGGCAATCAGTAACAAAAAGTAAAGCCATAGTGGCAAGGCATAACTCCTGAGAGGGCTTTTTTTGAGGAACTTTGGCCTCTCGCTTCAAAGATCCCGATGAAAGTTTCCCGAATTTTCATTCCTTTGATAACAGTATTTTTCAGTGTGTCCTAGTCGGCCACAAAAATTACATCTGACAGATTGAGTACGTTTAAACAAAGTTTTAGATGTAGTGTTATGGTTCGAAGCTTGACATGGCAAAAAGTCTCTACTTCGTTCATATTCTATATCGCTGCTTTGGCGGGAATGGCATCCATTGTTGGTTAAGTGTATTTTCTGCAGATTGTCTTCTTGCAGTGTATTGCCGAGCCAATTTGACTAACTCTGAAATTGAATTCACATTTCGTACTTCTAGGAATTCTCTAATGGGCATTGGCGCTGCTTTGGCGGGAATGGCATCCATTGTTGGTTAAGTGTATTTTCTGCAGATTGTCTTCTTGCAGTGTATTGCCGAGCCAATTTGACTAACTCTGAAATTGAATTCACATTTCGTACTTCTAGGAATTCTCTAATGGGCAAAAGCAATTGAGACAAAATGCAATTTAAAATATCAATTTCAGCGGCATCAGCATCGTACAGCTGGTATAACTCTACTGTACCCCATATAAATTTTTCTATGTCATCTCTTTCCCTTTGTCTTCGTGAAAACAACTCTGTAGCTAGTTCTGTAAAATCATTATAAGCCGGATATATGTCCATCGTTTTTAAATTCTTCCCAAAGTTCTATGTCGTGACGACATCCTACGTTATTCCACCATTGCTTAGCACATCCAATTAGGCAAGATACTGCTAAAACAACTTTTTTGTTGCTTGGCACTTCATGTAAACAGAAGTGCTCCTCCATGGACTTGACAAATGTCCATGATGACGGACGTTTCGAACCGTCGAATCTCATCTCAGGTAAAGGCCAATTAACATAAGGACTATAGTTAATGGATGGGTTGGCAAATCGTCATTGTGGCGGTTGAAAATACTCTGTTCTATCGCTTGCTTCTGGCGGAACAGAAAATGGAACCTTACGTTCAAAGTTTCTTCATTGGTGAACTGACGTAGCATTGTCAGCAAATTTAGGGGTTGTTGTCGTTCCCCTTTTCTCCCGATTATCATCAAGCAGATTCATTAGCACTTCTGCTTCCATCATTGCATCTTGCAATCTACCCTTTACTCTTTCTATGTTGGGAGTTATTATGGCGGAATCGGCCATATTGTTAGCAGACATGTTTAGCAGTCTGCCGAAATTTTGAATTTTGGAAATTTTGAAAACCTTTTTTAATCTTGAGCAGCGCTCAAAGGTACTGCTATACAACAATACTAAAGCTATAACTAAGCTTACAAAAATATAAATTTGCTATCAAAAAAAAAAGATTTTTCTTATCGTGCCTACGTACGTGTGTGCCCGGACACTTCTAATCATTACATACAACAAATATCTTAAATATTCAGCAATATCTACGCTGAAACTTCAGTACCTTTGAATAATACACAAAAAATGTTAAACTACTTGCTCAACAAAAATTTTCGGCTTAAGCTGCCGTTAAATCTACAACTAGTACATACAACTACTGAGCTCAGAAAATTACTATCTTTGACAATCATACAAAATTTATCCACAATATATATATATACTATCTTTAAATACTGGCGAGTCCCTGTTCGCTGTGCCACTTCTTTTATTTGACTCTGTAACGCTCCAAACAAATGCAAAATACTTGAAGTCTTATGCTCCGGATAGCTGAGACGGGCGCCAGGCAATAATTAACAAATTGCCAAAAGTAGAATAAGTTGATAATAAGTTGATTTAGGGTTCAAATACCAGCGAGCGTTTATGAGTAAGAATCAAAATGATTGTCAAGTAATATTAAATATAAAAAAATCCTTAATTCGCGTTGCTCAAGAGAAAAAACTGTACAGACTCAAAAGGTTTATAACAAAACAGATTTATTTCCAAAATAATTCAACTCACCAAGACATCAATGAAGAACACATAACTCCAACTCCTGTGCTACACGCACTGTACTTGGTGCTTCGCACCTTGTGCTCGTGCACTCACTTGTGCTTCTCCTTCTACTACTCTACTGCTTATGCTACTGCTTAAGTGACTCGTAGGTCACCGGTTTTTTGACATGAGGCCGGCGCATGCCAGGAAAGACATTAACATACTATGATGAACGACGCAAAAGCTATGAGGCAAGAGGGGGCGTGTCCTTGGCATGCGCAACTCCTAGGAACTTGAAAACGAGTGCTGTGATGCCAAAAAGGAAATAAAAATCCCCAAAATGATAAATATAACGTAAATTAAACAAAACTGGTTAAGGTAAAGCAAAAGTGAACGATGGGGCATCACAACCTAGTGACAAATCATGTAATTTGCCCATAATGTTGTCTGCCTGACAGTGCCTCACCCTGCAAGATGACTCTGAGTCCCATCTTGAGACAAATGGTGCCAATAATATCCAACCATTCTTGTATCACAGCCCTACAATCTGATCACTGCTGATATCAACATTCATTAGTAGCTTGCTATAGAAACTACAATGCCTGAAGTATGTTTTATAGCTGCTCAACTTTTGTCATAGAAATATTATCATTTGTGTATGTCATTGCCTTGCACTCACATGCCAATTTGCATATCTGTCTACTCCATTTGGGTGGTACAATTTCAATGACATAGAGTGTACAATAAATTTACTAGTTAAAGATTAAATAAAGATGGACTTGCAAATTTAATGACTAAATATAAATGATTGTGAAAATAATACTAAGTAGAAAGGCATTAAGTTTTTTAAAAGAGAAAACAAGATCTCTTTTTTTTTGTTATAGAAAGTATTGAATATTATTCAGTTGATGAAATATATTAATTTATTGTTACTAAAGTTTTATTGTTAACCATGTGCAATTGTATAATAGGTAATTTTCACTGAACATAAAATTCGAGTCACTATTTTAATTTCAGTAAGCAATATGGTTGAATAAGCAATATGGTTGAATAATTATCATAAAATTAGTTTTAATATCTACACTTTTCTTTTAGGTTTATGGAAGATTTCCCGAGTTTGATTTAACATATAGAAAACATTTTATTAAATCAGCAGTGCGAAAAGTAAGTGCAAACAATATCTGTAATTTACTGATGACATGTCAATAATGTGATAATGTGTGATTGTGTCAATAATAATGATTTATCTGTCAAAGGGGGGTCTGCTTGTGATGTGGGAAGTATCATAGGCTATAAAATTTTGACCCTCCCTAAAAAGGAAAAATACGAAAACTATTGTTCCGCTATATCTCCAGAGCGCGAGTGCCAAAAGTGACAAATAACATATCAAATGCAAGTTTTTGATGCAGGGAGTGTCATAGGCTACTAAAATATTAACCTCGCATACTTTCTTCCCCCTTTAAAAATGGGAAATGTGAAAGTTGTTCTACTGTATCTTCTGAATGCTAGGGCCTACACTTGCGAATTAGGTGTCAAATGAAAGCTCATATAATGATGGTCTTAAACTATTTTGAATTTTGCCCCCACTATTCCCCCATAATAAAGGGGGTAGGGACAGATTTTCGCAGGGTTCGACTTTAACTTGTCATATCTCAAATTAAAGCTTCCGATGTCTCCAACGTCATGGGTTACCTTAAAAAGAGGGAAAATGTGCTCAATGTTTTATAAGTCATATATCAAATCATGTTTTTGAAGGTAGGTGTTTTTAGTGACAAAAAATATAAATAAAGCAAAAAAATAACTATCTTCCTATAGGGCCTCAAAAAGCAGAGAATAAACCTAAAGCAATAAATTATCACTGAGTTCGTATTTACTTTGAAGGAAGATAGGGTGCCGATTTACCTACTTGATAAGATTGCCGGTGCCTATCTTCCTTTGAAGTGAATACAAACTCAGTGATTGATTACTCCATTGATATACTTCATATTTATTTTCTACTTTTTAGGGCCCTATAGGAAGATACATATGTTTTTAATTTATGTTACAGAATTTTTTCTAAAAGAGACCTTAGGAAGGATATAAATCTCTAGTTTTAAATTCATAAATAAATACAGTAATAGGTTTATCTGAACAGGCAACTCAGTATATGGGCAGACAGATGCAAAGACACATATATACATGTATCTTTTAGGTCCATGGTTACTTCAGTGTATGCATTGAGAAACTCTTATTGGCAGATTTCAGCTTCTGTAATTCCACAGATACTTGACTGATTGTCCCAAATTTTGTACATGTGAGTGCCCCTTGTGGTCCTCACTGGGTGAAAAGATTGGGTTCCTACTTGCTGTGGAATGGGGTTAATTCCTTTGTGAATGTTGGGGATCTAGAGGCACTGCTTTTTATCTAATTATTATGGTGTGTGGTTGCAACATGGCGAAATGCTATCCTGATGTTGATAGTGTAAAAAGATTTCATGCTACAATAGTACTGCAGTTATTTCCTGAGGGCAGAAGTTTTTGTTGAGCAGAATGTGATACATGATCAATATGCAGTGTAACTATGGTTGTAATATTAGAGTAAATGGAAAAATTGGACTCCTCCATGTGTAATGGGATAAGTTTTAACCAAAGGGGATTAGCTATAAGTTACGTCAATAGCTATCAATATAGAGAGAACAAAATATAAATATTATTTCTTCTGCAAGAAAGGTAAACATTGTTCTTATTTATGTGGTTCTAGCACTGTTTTGAAACAACTATTCTGATATCTTGAAGATGTTACTAGCATGAATATTAGCGAGAATTATGCATAGGCAGAAAAGCTAAAAGTGGTATTGTGTACAAAATCTGTGTTGAGAGGAGCTTAGAAAAGTGCATTGTAAAGAATATGCCATTTAGGACCATGCAAAACAAATATATACATACAATATATATCATATGCATCATATAGATATATATATCTGTATGTTGTATACTCTGCACCTCATTATCTCAGATGACTCTTTAATTTGGTGTAATTTTTTTCTTATTTCTTTTAATTTTTCTTAAAGGCTCTGTCAAAGATGAAGAAAAATCCATCTGCTAATTCTGGTATTCCATTCATCACAAGCTGTCAAGCATCATTGAACAAACCTGGAAATTTTCATGGTATTTCATCTTTGCCAGCTCCTTGTACATCTGTATCAGATACATCTGACTGTTTGGTATCAACTACAGTAACAAATGAAAGGATACTGTCTACTCCTGAATCAAATTCATCAAATGAGGAAACGAGCATAGATCCTCAGATACGAGGTCTCCTTATTAATGCTGGTGTCATTAACCCAAATTAACTTGCTATTAAATATAAATCAATTAATTATTCATGAATGTTAATAGCAAAATTAATTTCTTTGTATATTTCATTAGAAAATGTTTTTCATATGTATGAATGTGAAAGTAACTGTTCATCCAACATCTGATATGTGCTGATATTTTAATGGTCTTATTTCTTCCAATTTATTTCAGTCATCTGCTATATAATAAGCTTACTGTATTTACTTAATGCAAAGTTTTATTTTCTTAATTTTTGAGTGGTTTGTGTCTTACTCTCAATTATAAAGCTGGCTTTCATTTTAATAACCTTGAAATTTTTAAAACAATATATTTTGTATTAATGGTGTTGTAATGCTCTATTTTAGATTTTTTATTTCATGTTACTTATTGATGAAAATAATAATAAATTAGTATTCTTATTTTTATTTCTTACATAAAAATATATAGCAAGATATCCACTTTTTTATTTCTGAAATGTATATTAAGTAAGCTTTCTTGTTTTCAACTTGTAGATTTTTTTCCCTCCATCTTTATTTGATTTCTTAAAAAAACGGTACCTCTTGCATTTGAGTAAATACAGTATTCATACCAATATTTTGAGTTAAGCTTCCAACTTTGAGGCATAAAAGCTGCTACACAGCTGAGATCTGACCTAGCTACAGCTTTTACATTTTATGTTATCATTTTTATTTAGTTTCTAATTTGGTAACATGATATTAAATCAGAAAAAAAGTAAACATTATTTTTTAATCTATAAAATTTAGATTTCCATTGTTTATATAGCAATAGATTTCCATTGTTTCATAAGCAATCAATATTCTTTAACAAAATATTTCTCATCTGTTAATGAAGTAGTTATCATTAGTGTTTGTATTAGAAATAGCAATAAATTTTCCTAAAAGGAAATTTTTAACATATTTTTATTTGATTATTTCCCCATTGCATATTTTTAATTTTCATCTGAAATGGTAATTATTCACAAATCAAATTTTATTTGCTTACTTGATTTTATCGAACAGCTTCTCATTTGTTTTAGTTTAAAATTCAAATATAGCTGGTAGTGAAAGCATCCTATGACTAGAAATTTGTTATATTACTACTGAATAAATTCTCTTAATAATTATTTAATATTATTTTTGTAAACTTACAAATATGTATAATACAAATAAATTTATTATTCATATGGGCAAAACTAGTCTTTAAAAGTCCATACTGTTAGGATAAATCATTAACCCTTTAAGTGTCCAAGACCAGTAAACTATTTTTTTTTATTAGAATTAACTGTCATTTTAATTTGTTACTTTATTGTTTAAAATTAAATAATTTTTTACTTGCTATGTAGCATGGTATATGTACATATGCCAATTCATGTTAATGTTCTAGTTCAGTTATTTTGCCCCAGAAAAAAGTTGTAAATTTTCTTGATCTAAATTTATTGCATTCTGAAAAACCTGACACTTTAAGGGTTAAACTAATTCAAGAATTAAATCCAGATGGTCTAAATTTGCTGATGACAGTTATGAAGGACAAAACTTAAATGTTTTGTCCTTCATAACTGAAACTGTTTTTTTTTGTGTGTGTGTGTGCGCGCAATTTCTTAAACCATTGTTACAGTGTTTAGTTCCAAATGAAATTTTCAATATTTATGATTGGCTCTTATTGAAGCTGTTATACAAGCAGACAATGTTTGAAACTTGGCACATGACTTCAAATATGTACACGTGCAAAACACTTATAATTTTTAAAAAATAAATTGCACCAAAAAATAGCATAAGAGATTCTGCACTAATGAAACTCTATCAATACTTATATAATTGTGTTCTTCACTACTACCAAAAACATAGTACCATTAGAATGCTGGAACTAAACTGCATTAAAGATTTTTTTACCTGTAAAAATAGGATTTTTTTACCATTATACTCTCCTATAAGGTGCAAGCTGTAGTATGAGGAAATCAGAAATGTGCATTTCTCTATATAGGAACTATGAGAAAAATTATATTCAATAGTAAGCATTATTTTGATTAAGAGTTTATCTAGCTCAAAAGCATTAAAATTAAACAATCTTCATGTACAGGTCTCTCAGTGACTCTCTTACTGAAGAAAATATAGCATTGAACAATGATCAATCAATAATCTAACATTTGTACTGGTCTTTTCTATTAGGGCTGTGGTTCCAATTGTTTGCATTGCCAACCACTCCCTAAGTCTCCTTTTAGGCACAGTGGACCTCCTCACAAAGGATACGCTGGGACAATTCTACACCATTTTTTTTTTCATGAGAGCTGTGAAGCCTTCAATACTTATATTTTCTTGCTTGATAGCTGTGGAAAAGGAAAATATAAGTTTGATGCTATTAATCAATAGAATCGTGCCCTTAGGAGTGCTGTATGATTAAGTGTTTAAAAAATACATGAAAATGAATTTAAATACATCAATTAGTTTTTCTTTTTAATTCTAGCAGCAACTTGTTACACAATATTAATTATCAGTTTTAGTTATTGATACAAGCCATTTGATTTTACTATGGTTCTTAATTGTACAGCTGTTTTAAGTAACTGATTAACTGATTAAAAAAGGCTCTTAAGAGTGGTTTCTGAGATTAATGCTTAAAGTCAGTTTACTCTCAAATATTACAATTTCGAAATTAAATCTTGGAAGTATATTTTGATTTTTTGTTTTTTAAAAGAATAAGGACAGTCTTCAGTGAACAAAACTCAGTAGTTGAAAAAAACTTACTCAGTGGAAAAGGATACAGCTTGGTTGTTCTCTATTATGGACCTCTGTAAATTTCTCCCTGACCTGTAGGGTCCAGAGGACCTCCCCCCCTCAACATACACAATTTGGGAACTACTGAATCTCAATTACTGTGATCTCCAACACTTATATCTTGCCTCTTTGCCTATTGCAAGACAACCAGTTGCTTCAGAGGTGGAAATGGCTCAGTTAGTAGCTCACCAGGCTCGTAATCTGCAGTTCCCAGGTTTGGGTCCCATCTGGGCCAGTATTGAGATTTATCTCTACAACCCTTGGTCAGTAGAGAACGCAGATGGGTTTGGAAAGGCGGCTGTCAATTGGGTGGGATGTAAAATCATGGCCCTGTATGTATGTGATAGCCATATCCTGATCATGTTAAAGAACACACTGATAGCCTTGATTGGAGGCTAATATCTGTCTCCTAATAGCTGTCCAGTGGGTCCTCTCCCCCAACATTTTCTGAGCTTTTGAGGTCCTGGTAACTTTGCCATTTAGCCCATTGTGTGCAAAAAATGCTGCTCAGAGGTAAAATAACCCATCCCTGTTACTTCATATTTTCTTAAAAGGTCACAAGCATACTGGGCTGAACATAATCTGCAATGAATTCTGTGCAGATTGTGATACTCTATACCAGCCAGACATTGCTTCCCTGAGTGTAAGAGAATAGGACTAATGTAGCTGTTAGTATTATTGTTTTTAGTTTGTGAGAGCTACTTTAAAATTTTCCAAAACTCAGCATTTCACTTATTTATTTAAGGTAGATTTTCTGGGTAATAAGATCATGTAACAAATTTTGTAGGTTAAGTGCAACTTGAAGCTCAAATATTAGTACATATACTAATTTTTATTTCAGAATTTACACGAACTTATATATAATGAAATAAGCTTCACATATTCCATATCCACTTATAAATCAGCACTTTAGCGGTGATTTAAATTTTAGAGGAAAAATTGTCTTGAGCTGGATGGGATACGAACCCACGACCTCCTGATAACATGTCAGGTGCTCTGGACCACTGAGCTACCGGCCGCCGATCAAGATCTCCTCTAATTAGGGCTATGAACCTTATGGGGTATATTATATATACCTATTAGGGCTATGAACCTCCTTTATGCTTCATATGGGCGCTATTCAGGCAATTTAGCCACAAGCGGCTTTCTATTTGCAAATAGATGGAAGCATGTGATTACAAGTATGCAGATAATAAATAACGAAATAAGCTCAACGTATTCCACATCCATTAATAAATCAGCACTTTAACGTCAATTTAAATTTTAGAGGAAAAATTGTCTTGAGCCAGGTAGATACGAACCCTCGACCTCCTGATAACATGTCAGGTGCTCTGGACCACTGAGCTACCAACCGCTGATCAAGATCTCTAATTAGACATCAATTAATTAAGAATCAAGACAATTTTTCCTCAAAAATTTAAATCGATGCTAAAGTGCTGATTTATTAGTGAATACGGAATACGTCGAGCTTATTTCGTTATTTATTATCTGCATACTGTAATCACACGCTTTCCATCTATATGGCAAATAGAAAGCTGCTTGGGCTAAAATTGCCTGAATAGCGCATATATGTGACATAAAAGGAATGTTCATAGCGTTAATTAGAGGAGATCTCGATTGGCATCTGGTAGCTCAGTGGTCCAGAGCACCTGACATGTTATCAGGAGGTCGTGGGTTCATATCCCACCCAGCTCAAGACAATTTTTCCTCTAAAATTTAAATCGACGCTAAAGCGCTGATTTATTAGTGGATTACACCAACTTAAGCATAATATAAACTTTTATTAATTAACACGACAATTTAAAAATACAGATATGTTTTCAAGAACAGATTATATACTATTATAAAACTGCAACAATTTCGAACTTCATTCAATGAACTGGCCAAGTAATGTCTAAAAGGATAGCTAAAGCCATCAACCTCCTTAGTGGCACAGTGGTAACTCATTGCCTCCAGTGACATTGCACCTGCCAGGGTGTGGGTTCGAGTCATGGAGTGGCGTGATTGTTATGTATTTGAAAAACCAGATTGAACTAGATTATCTCTATCCTTTTTAAAAAATAAATAATAAAAAAATGGACATGCACTTTCTGTAGTAGGTCTCTGAACCTTTATAACCTCTTATTTAACCAATAAACAGCAGCCTGATACAAGAGTACTATGTGCTCAGATTCATTTTCTTCCAGTTGGGGTCTGTGTAATCTCATAAAATACTTCTTCCCCAATGCTGTTCACATGCTGATATCCATAATATGTTCCGTGCTCAATATTTTTCAGCAGAATGCATCTTGAGTGGTAGAATGAAAAAGCTTAAATTTTGTGAGTCATTCAAGCTGCGCCACATGCGGTCGTTTGAAGCAAGTTTGTAAATTTGAAAATTATTTCTCTGATATATGTTTTAAAAGCTTGATAAAAAAAACTTCTAAGTTTTTCCTTAAGAGGCAAAATTTTCAAAAATTCTATTTTTGTACTTGTGTCACACCTCTATGGCAAGCTGTTGCTTGAAGGGGTATTTATCATCAAGGAATATTCTGAAAATTGCAGTGAAAAGCAGTTCTTCTTTCAACATTTCTTCGTCCTCAAGCAGCAGCTTATGCTTTGCTAATACACGATTTACCTGAAAGGACACTCTGGTAGCTGCCTTTGACTTAGAGGTTTTACAAAACAAGATTGCTCACTCACAAGTTGTGCCATCAGTGCTTTTGCTTTTTCACTCTTTAAAGTATAGTCTGTATCAAATCATGTGCACTTTTAAAATGTCTTTTTGACATAATTTTTCTTTACAAATACTGCAAATTACATAATGTGCATATACAACCAGCACATGACTCTGTACTACACAGACTCGTAATCTACAGTTCCCAGGTTCAAGTCCCAACTGTGCCAACATTGAAATTTATCTTTGCTAGCTGGCCATTTAGCTCATTGTATGCACAAAAGTGTTACTCTCATAGGTAAAACAACTCAAAAGCATACCCAAATGGACTTTGGCAACGTGAAAATGAACTGTTCTTCCCACTGTGTATTAAACGTGATACATTTTTGTTTACTTTATACTCTTGTGTTCATGATTATTTTTAAATACAGTGGATTTCTACAGTTAATCACTATAACCAAAATAAAAAAAATTCTAACCTATAAATACACAACAATCTTGAACCTCATTAAAAACAGCTAGCATTTGCATCCAATACAGGAACCCTGTGTTGTCAGTGACTACAAGATGCCCAATCAACTAAATATAGCAACTGGTATGGAGTGAAAACGATGTTCAACATTGTAAAGTTATATAAATTATAGTAAACAAAAATATTACTACTCAACCATGTGTCCATCCAAAATTGGTTCAGAGGAAGACTGTGATTGGCATTTTGCCATAGAGAAGGCTTGTCCTATAGATCAAGATCTGAAACACTTGCATTCCTCAACACATGGGTTTTTTTTAATGGGATATTCCCAAACTTAAAGACCAACCATTGGCACAATATTCAATTCTGTATTTGCAAGATTTCTTTAGTTACCCAGTTACTGTAGTTTTGCAAAAAACACCTTTTAATGGTAATATTACAAGTAAAATAAACCATAAATATATGATATTGAACAATAAAGAGCTGTGTGTTAAGCCTGATATATTGTTCACATATTACCTGAACTTTTTTTTCTCTCTCTTCTTTTTTCAAAGAAATTTTACCCCTTCAAAGTTGGAATACAAATAACAGAATATTGAAGTTGGAATTTGGTCACCTTATATGGTTAATCAAATAATGTTTTGTTAACATCAACTGACTATGTAACTACCAAAAATTGTTTTAAAGCAATTATTGTGAAAGCTGCATCATAATACACTGTTTAAGAGAGTTCAAGGATAGGCTTTTAAGTATAAATTTACCTATCAGCATTTTTGTTTTAATCTTGCTAGTTTCCAGATAAAAATGGCTCTTGGCAGACTTCAAAATGCTTTGTTGCATGGGCATCCATTTGTAGATTCTGGTGCAGTTACATACAAGTTTTCTTTAATTTTTTTCTTCATATACTTAGAGTACAGGTTGTGCACAGTTTCCTGGTACATTTATCATGAGGTTACTTTGATGTTTCAATCACACATTGATGCATTTGACTGTAATGTCTTCTGAAGGTGGACTAAAATCTTTAATATTTTTACGTTTTTTATTTCCTCATACTACATATTTTAAATAATACAATCTTCAAACAGATTATGGAAAAATGCTAGTAAGAAGACCAAGATGTCTAGATTTCCAATAGAGAAATTTAAATATCAAATTTCTGTTAAGAGATCTTTTTGTACTTTGCATATCACCAGACTGTCAATGTAATAGAAAGTTGTTAGATTTTACATTTCACAGAAACCCAGTGTTCTCCTTGAAGAAGTATTTGTTGAATTCATGGTGATTTATTCCTGTTTAGCAAAGTTGCCCAGGTAAATGTAATTCCATATTGTGAAGTTTTTTTCTTATTTTGGCATTGCTGTACTTATTCAGCTATAAGTTTTACCCTTTTGATTTTATGTTGATGAACTCACAATGAGTCATCAGGAAAAACATTGAATATTAATGCTGATGAGCAATTACATAACAGAATTACTGTGCTATGACACTTTTTATTTTATAGTTTGTATCCTTTAAATATATCAGCTGCATTATAATTGTACTGGTTGTACAGTTGTGACATGCCTGCAGCCAAATGAGGCACAGTAAGACGTAAGCAAATATCTGATCTTCTGTTATGTACAGCACAAAAATGTTCCAACAATTATTTAATTTTGGGATTTCCAAACTATAAATGATTTAACTTTTTAATATAAAAATGTACATTATGATAATTACAATAAGAGTACCTGAGAAAATTTATATATATATATATCGACATATATGAATTAAGTACTCTAAAATTTACCTTTGTATTTATGCCCTTTTTTCTGTAGAATAAATTTAAAACATACCTGAATTTTGAAATAAATAAGGTAAAAAGAAATATCCAAGAAAAATTTATAATATGGCTACAGTGAAACTTTCGAAACTATCACTATGTGTGATAAATGGAATATGGGCATTCAGAATAAAAGGCTTCAGAAAAGTGCAGGAAAATGTTATTTTTTAATTTCGTAATAGTTAAAATAATGCAAATTCTTAAGATCAACTAAAATTATGTATAAAAAGCTAACAAAATAAATTTTGGCATTTGTTTATAAAGATAAAATGTTATTTGAAACAATGGAGAAACATGGCCATTTTTACATCATTTAAGAAGTTGAAAATTTTAAGCCATGCAAATGCAGGTTTTTATTTATTGTATTTCTTTAATTTTTTAAGAAAAGAAACTTGCTTTCCCAGCACAAGGGATGGAGATAGTCTAGAAATGTTGCACAAGCTAGTCTATTAACCCCACCCTGCCCTCTGTCAGAAAGAAGATACTGATGGAGTAGATACTAAACTTTCCCATATGGTATTCATTCCAGTTTTCATTTGCTAAATTTCAAGGAAAATGGAGATATTGGGGATATTTGATATTAGGAAATGTAATTTGTATGCAGTAATGAACCAGAAGGGAAAAACTTAAACAAAAATTGGCCACTTGAAGTTGGAGGATGTGACATGATTTTGCTCCTAACTTGGTATGTGTTGGTTCAGGTCAGTTTCAACTATTCTAAAGGTGAGATTTTCTTTACCCTTAAGATAGGTGATACTGATAAACGTGAAAGTCTGCCATCTAATAGATGAGATATTATGAGTAAAGCCTCATATGCAGGAGCACCATATCTATGGTGCTAAAACTTTTTGGTAACTTTTTGCTCTTGGTAAAAAAGATGCCATTGAGAACCTTAAAGCCACTCTGTCAGATATGTTAAGTTGTGTTAACACCATTTACATTTAGAGAAGGATTAATAAGGGGAATACTATGTGTTCCAGATGACCTTGACAGAATGTATACAACTGACGCAAGAAGACCAAATTCATTTCTAGAGATAGTATATTTGATGACAAATGTTTTTTTTTGGGAGTAGGACTGAAATGCTAAAGGCACACAATATTAATTATGTGCCATTAATTTTTTGTGTAATAAAAATAATCGTCTAAATATTGGTTTTGGTTATTATAGCAGATGAATCCAATAAATAATATCCACAGAGTTACCCATGTCCTGTTGACTTTAAAGTCAATGAATCAATAAATGGTTTTTGTGGAAAAAAAGTTTCGCCAACATACGGGATTCGAACTCCATCTCTCCAGATACATGGAGAGTATCTGGACCAATCCCGTACATTGGCAAAACTTTTTTTCCACAAAACTATAGATTAAATCATAGTGCAAGAGAACTGAATGTCTATGTTCAGTCGTGGAATAAGGTTTAAAAATATTTTCTTTGTGGGATTTAAAAAAAAAATGTTTCGAGAAATGAGTATGACCACAGACCCACAAAGTTTGAAGTTTTAGGAAGTTTCACTGTATTATAGAGAATGCTTCCCCTCCTCCCTTTTTTTTTTTGCCATGTTTATAAAATTATAGCATTCATCCCTATCTATTTTAATTTATAGAAATTTTTTAACTATTGTAAATCCTAAAGGCGTGTAAAATATAAACTGCAATAAAAATTACTTTGTACACCCTGCATTTATATATGTTTTTCGCATCCTGAATTTATAAGAAACATTTCAAAAAATAAATCTGGTATCAACACCTGATTTTGAGGTTCTTTTACACTTTTCTACAATTATAGCATGCAAGCTACTGCATACGTTTATTTATATGTGTAATCCCAGAATTTTTAAGGAACGTTTTTAAAAATTTAGTAGCAGCATCTAAATTCTAGAATATTCGTGAGTAAATATTTAAAAGCATATCTTATGGTATTATAGACAGGACTGTGCCAAGTGGGGTACATCACACCTGGCTTTCAAATAGGAAGGACGCCTTTGAGCTTGAACAAAAATTATTAAAAATATTTCCAATAATAATTTTAAGAGAAATATTAGTATTTAATTTTTGATTTTGCATTTTATTTACATTCGTACAGAAAATGCCAAAATAATTTCTGTGCAGTGTTTCTGCAAAAAGAAACGTGTTTATGTCAATATGGAGAGCGTTCAAAAAGTTCGTGACACGTGTCTGTTCATTTGCACTTATTCCTTTGAAGTTAACGAGCTACAACTTGTTTGAAAGCTTTCAAAATTTGTCAACACGTGTTGCATAACGCTCTTTAGAGAAGTCTCTACTTTTTTTTAATTTCAGTGGCAGAGAGCTGTTTGATGGGTTTTCGTTTTTTTTATGCAACTGTTTATGCACTGCTATTTAGTTGTAAATTGTAGAGTTCACAAATATATAGCTGTTATCACTGATATGTGTGTGTGCATATATACTGCCTAGATAAATGATAATTTCTATGCTAAGCCTGTGGTGGGCCAAACTCTATGCCCTGTAACTTTAAAAAGATCTTTAGAGTAAATTGTTACAGATGATAAAAATCTCAATCAGATTATCTAAATTTTAATTTTTAGTAGAATTGTGGAAGTTGAATATATAACAATAGCAATTCCAGTTATAAGAATTTACCTCATAAGTCAATTCAAACTTAATGACTAAAAGGGACCTGGGTTCGAGTCCCGGGTAAGGCATGGATGTATGTGTCGTTTTTCTGCTGAGGTCCTGCCATCCTCTCAGACCTTCTACTGTGGCATATAAACTGACAGGCTCCTGTCAGACCTCTGTGGCAAGCAGCTGCTTGAGGGGGTATTTATTTTATTTATAATAAAATTAGCATGTATTTTAAAGGTTATGTAAAAAATCTCAATATTCAGCAATGTTTTATAAGTTTCTTAGGACTGGCATTGTTAAATATTCAAGCTTCCATAATTATAAATAGTGATCGAATATTTTTGAAATTTGATTTAGGTTTTTTAATTTATTTTCGTTAGTATTTTTCTATTAAAAAATTTGAGAATTTACAGAATATTAAGTTAATCATTCCATGTGCAGAACATGGAAATTCTCTGTTTATATTTTTTTAGGCAGTGTATAATGAACGATGACTCAATGTACTTTCTTAAAGGAAACATTCGCTTGGTGGTTGATGAAATGTCGACATTCCCAACGTTTGGGATGACAACATTCCGAGCTCAATATTCAGCTGGTTTGGGATGACAACATTCCGAGCTCAATATTCAGCTGATTTTCATATTGCTGCACAGATCAGTTGATTACGTTAAAATGAAAAATAACGTATTGTTGCCATGTTTTTGAATGCTGTTTGTCAACCTAGTTGGTAATGACAGTTCTCAAGGCTCGTGCACCTGGGGAAGTGAGAACAATGCTGACATATTTGTGATATATATAATTTACTTTGTGCTGGAAAAACAAAACTTTCCTCTGGTGTAGAATGTGATATTGTTTATCTTAAATATATTTCCACTCTTATTTATATATTAAATAAATAAATAATATGCAACCAGCTACTTTGATTTTTCCTCCCTCCTTCAAAACCAGCCACGAAATTTTTTTCCATAATGGCAAATAATTAGATTGATGCAATTTTTTTTTAATTTGGTTAATGCAAATTTTTATGTAAAGTGCTGTAATATTCTGTTTTGTTCCTACAGAAAAATGGTCCTATCTATAGCACTGATACTTTGTATATGTCATGTACATAAAATATTAATATATTATAACTCATATTTTAATATTTACCATTTTTAGGCTAAACCTAAAACCTTTTATACAATAGTATGGATTTTCTATGCATAATCTAGTTACTGGTTAAAAACAGCAAAAATTCGATCCTTTGCTTTTATACATTTCTGCGTAATAAAGATTTCATTTCCACATTAATTTTAACGTAATGTAATTCCTGAATATTGTTCTTCAGTCAGTTGCGAAGAAGGACCTGATATATCTGTAGGCCCAACCATGAATCATTTTAATTTGCAATGGTTCCTTTCCATTTGGCTATTGGGTCCTTTTCACTTCCTAGGTTTGTCATCATTTATGTGTATATATTTTTCCTTTTTTTTTTAATGATGTTAGTGCAATGCCACAAAGTTTTTGCAGGTTTTTTTCTCACGCCCAACAACGTTACATAATATTTTAGCATTTCCATACAAAACAGTTATAAATGGAAAACAAACATTTCTTGAAACCCGATGTTAAAATAAAATTGTTTTAGAGCAAAGCATTTTCCTTATTGGTTAAGCCAATCTAAACTTTTTTTTTTATATGACAAAAAAAACTTGCATGAAGGTTAGCCAACAACTTTTGTTTATCAAAATTTATGAATTTTTTTGACGATTTCGGTCATTACATGTTTCTGCTCCACTGTAATCATTATTCATACTGTAACAATTATTATTTCAAAGATAAAACAACGTATATTTTGCATAACATTTGTCTCTCAGTGCTTTCATTTCTTATGGCTTCCACACACAATTCCAACATCGGCAGATTTCTCAGCCACTTAAATGATCCTTATATAAAAATAATACAGCAGCGTTTTTCACACTGCGGGTTGCGACCAGTATTTTTTTTTTAATGAAATAGAAAATAAAGTCTAGGCCGCGATGTAAAATGTATTTCTTACTGTGGTTCGCTGTCAAAAAAAGTTTGAAAAACCCTGACCTAGAGATAGATCTCACAACCATATCCACTAATGAACGAACTAGATTGAAAATGGTGATGTTATACACAAAAAGAGCAGTTAATTCTGAAATAATAGTCAAAATATTCAAATACTTTTTCTAAGCTCTTTTGTAGCAATTTTGAAATGGATATTCGAAGTCATTGGAAGAGTTAAAAACCTAGTGCATTTGATTAAATATTCAGAATATTTCAAATGTTAAAACTGGTACATCATTCCACCAGGGTTTGCCAGACTTTAAATGAATTGTTCGCACTGTCTCATATTTTCACGATACTTTTCCCTTACTAGCTTTGGTATATTTACATACAAATTGTTTTCTGTGATAAAAGTTCGTGCATTATAAGGCAAGGAAGGAAGGAAAGAGCCCATCAAAGAGTGTTCCATTAATCATCTTACAGACGATGATACCTCTTAAAATTTTTGCAGCTTGAAATGTCTTTCCCCAATCGTGTGATAAAACTCGAAAGCAAAAGTTGAGATAGTAGTAGACCATCATAGCTATTCCTGTGCGCGCTAAAGAATGCTGGATGGCTTTGACGGAGGATACCGTCCTAAGAGTTGTCCAGTGGTTACCCTTCCTCAAACCCTCTCTGAACCTGTGGAGTTCTTGCGACCTAGTCATTGTGTGCAAAACAGTACTTCTCGGAGGTAAATATGTTTAGAAGTGCCAATCTATATATTGGTTTTTCAAGTTTTTTCCCTTAACGATCTACTGAAATGGGGGTGCATCTTGTATGCCGTAAAATAAGGTTATTAAGAATGATGTCTCTGTGATCCCAAATAGCCTTGAGAAGCAAAAAAGATAAATCCAAATACAATCCAGTATTACTGCAAGGATTTAACTTCGTAATTCTGATTTTTTGTCAGAGAGAATTTGATCATACTTGTGACTGCCCTGTAAACGCATATACTTCCACTCGATATATAGATGTAAAATTATTAAGATGCAACTGTGCTTCTTTGTAGATAACATCAACTGTGGTGCAGAATCCTGCTCAAGAAGTTCCATCCAATTGGATTGATTTCAAAATTGAAGGTTAGGAGTAATGTTAATGCGATTAAGTAATTCGTTCTTTCATCAAATAATTAGTCAGTAATGGGAAAAGGACTATCTCTTTGATCAATCATAAAAACCAAAAATTCTGGTTAACAAATTTTCCTTTAAACGTTTAATAGATGTTTAGCAAAAACTTGATGCAAAATGGATATACTGGAGAGGTTGATTTCCAACTATACTAGATATTAGAAGACTTAGCTTCAAGTAATCACAGGTAAAAGTAGCATTGATTGCAGTAAAGGATAGGAGCCTGTCAGTTTATACGTCATAGTAGAAGGTCTGTGAGGAAGGTGAGACCACAGCAGAAAGACAACTGAAACATCCATGCCTTATGTGGGCCTCGAACTCAGTAGCCAAGCACGCTAACCACAATAATAAGATGAATCAGTTTTTAAAAGATATTCTAGTCAATTGGTACTTAGTTAATGCTGTCTCTCCAGGGAATTTGTTTTGGTTCAATCATTAAAATCTTAGGTTTAAGTACCGATGGCTAGTGATTAAAAGAGCTGAACTCTAGTAACCGTGAAGGTCCCAATCTATAGAATGGTAAGATTGCATCAAGGAGAGCATTGCCATTAAGTATCCATTGGGAGAGCTTGTACAGTGTAAAGTGGTATCATCTGCATATACAGCAAATTTATATAATAGCTGTATAAGGCATGGCAATTCCTGCATATAAATATTGAATAACAAGAAAGAAATCGCCAGTGGGGAATATCGAATGCTGGATTTACAAAGAGCGAAGTTTGTTGTTTTCCGACGTAATTTCTCAATATAAATTAATGGGTGATTTGGGTAATGCGAATAGTAATTCCTGTTTAATCCAGAAAAAATAATTTTTCGTTTATGTCGTAAATATTTGCGTCTTCCAATCTCCTAGGATTGGAAGGGAAATCGTGCTGTCAGTGTAAGAAACCCTCGAATAAAAATCAAATTTCAGGTTTCTAGCATGATCAGATCTCTCTGGCAAGTTGCTGCTTGAGGGTAATATATTTTAATTTTATTATCCAACTCTAAAATAATTTTTATTTCCAAAGGGCAAAAAAAAAATGTTTACAGGCCGTCAGAACGCAAAGTCAAAATATTAGTTCGTTTTTGTAATGAGCTAAAAATGGTACTTTCAGATAGAGCAACTACAATGAACTCTCGATGAAGTAACTTAACCAGCTGTCTGGGAATCTCATTTAAATTGGTCACATTGGAATATTAAAGCTTGCAACAAGGGCTGCTGAGAAATGAGCAAGTGCTAAATGTATGTAGACAGTTGTGAGCGATTGACGGGGGATCAAGCTAATTCTAATTATGAAGCAGAAATTGGAGAGCATTGAAAATTTGCATCTAGGAGTAATCCGAATCGGAGATCTGGGAAAGAACCCGAAATTTGACCGACTTGTCCTTTAAGGTCAAAACTTCGAGGTCAAAGGCCAAATTCGTGCTTGGGGGAATTTAATCTGCCTGTGCTGGAAAGCTGAAATTGGTAAATAGGACTAATACAGTAAGTAGGACTCGGAAAAGCAAATAATTTTCAGATCAGTTTCTCAATCAAGAGCAAATAGGGGTCGGAGTGAACTAGAAATAAAAGGTCCTGAACACGTCTACAGGTAAGTGACCTCAGATCAATCTATGCCTTGGAGATGTTTACGTTGATTTCCCGATGTGTTATGGCTGCCACAGGCAGACTTCTTTATTATATAGATATACCGTATATTTTGTACCGAGATCAGAAATAAAATGGTCTTGAGACTTAATTACTCAAGACCATTTTATTTCTGATCTCGGTACAAAATATACGGTATATCTATATAATAAATAACTCTGCCTGTGGCAGCCATAACACATCGGGAAATCAACGTAAACGCTTCAGATTTTCAGAGAATAAATATTTCTGGTTGTGGTCCGGATTGCAGTGCCAAATTTCAAGTCGCAATTCCAAACGAGCGAATTGCTGCAGGCAACAACATTTACCATGCTATTCCTACGGCGCTGTCAAATTTATTGTTGCCATTTACTGCTCCCTAACTGTGAAAGAGAATAGCATTTAAATCTGCTACCGTTGCCAGATTCCCTACATTTCCAAAGGCATTATTGAGGCGTTCTATTGCAGTTAGGGGACCTGATTTTCTAATCCAACACGGGGTCAGGCAGGGGGAACCTGCCTTTTGGTGAAGAACGTCGGGATTTACAGAATGCCAAAAACTGACGAAATAAATATCTGGATCGTTTGCCACACCGGTGCCAAGTCAGCAATGACCTTTGCAACACCGGGAAATTTTTCGTGTCCTAAACTGTGATAAAATCACAAAACTAACCATTAGTGAAGAGAATAATAGAATATGCAGATTAAAAGTGATACACGAGATGTCGCAGTTTGTGTGAAAACGAAACCACAGGCCAAATGGGAATCTGATTTTTAAACCAGTCATGGGGGATGCTGTGCAGGAAATTTTGACAGTGCTGACGAATATAACGGGATCCATAGGGCGGCAAAATCTGTGGTAACGGAAATAAACTCGATAGCTTATGCAGAAACTAAGCTACGGGTTATGAAAAACCTCGCTGACGTCAACAACGATTCAAGTCAACACCGGGCAAATTTCATCCTGTTGAAAATCTATGCTAAAGTGTCGGCAGGGGGCGATACTTACAAAATTTCCCTTTAGTGCAGTGAAAATAAGAATATATAGATTAAAAGTGACGCCCAGGCAGCACCGGGTACATTCAGGTAGTAATATATAAAATGAGCGGAAAGCTATATTTATAGTAATATAGCTTTCTGCTCGTGTCATTTTCACGTAAGTGCGTTTTAATACAACACTTGAAAATATAATACTAATAAACTAAAATATAGCTAGGCAGTCAATATGCATTTAATTCTTGAGGATCACTTGCTGAGGTTAACAAAAGTGTAACAACGCAGTGTCCTGGTGCTGACCATATAAACCTACTGATTATGGATCCTGAATTTGCTGCACTGGTGGGCTTCTGTGGAGGGAAAATCTTCCACTGTGTTTTTCTGTTTGTGGGTTGACAGCCCCTAGGGAATAGATTCAGAGGATATGTTTATCAGCTGGTGGATAATCCTGAGCAGAGGTCATCGCAGGCACCTGAACTCTTTGCTTCTATTGGCATCATCAAATTCTACATTGGAGGAAGTCTTCCAGTGTAGATGGCTTCAGCCTTTAGTGGTGGGGGAACGGGTCTTTTCCCCATGTCTGCGATTAGGGCGCTATTTCATATTGTCGGCATTCCCTCTCTCAATAAACAAAGTTTCTTTAAACATCCTACTAACCATTTTCTTTTCATCCGTAGTTGGAATGTGAGGACTCTGTACAGAGCTTTTTTTCTTGATGTCCTCACACAAGAATTCCACCATTATAACCTTGATATTCTCGGCTTGCAAAAGACCAGATGGACAGATAAAAGTCAGATTCTTAAAAAAAATTTTAAATTTCTCTTTTCAGAGAGGGAACATAAACATCTCCAACGCATAGATTTGCTTCTCAGCATATATCCTAGTGATGCTCTTCTAGGATATGAGTGCATTAATGAAAGGTTTCTTACAGCAAAATTTCAAACAAGCGTTAAAGACTTGAATGTTATCTGCTGTTATGCCCCCACTAGGATGCCATGATGATATGAGGAGGAGAGGATAAGTTTCATGGACAACTTCGGGATATATTGAATTCTGTCAAGAAAGGAGATGTTACACTTGTTCTTGGTGACTTCAATGCCAAAGTTGGTACTGACTCTGACCTTTGGGGAGGAGTAATTCGCCCTTTTGGTATTGGTAGCTGCAATGGCAATGGGCAACGTCTCCTACAGGTAAGTAAACTCAATGGATTCAGAATAACTAACACTTATTACAAACACCGCGACATACATAAGTACACATGGGTTTCACCTGATGGGCTGCATAGGAATGTGATTGATTATATATTAATTAACAGCAAATGGGCTAGTTCTGTTAGGAATACCAGGTCATATAGGGGAGCTGAAATTGGATCTGACCATTACCTTGTTAAAAGTGTCTTGCAACTTAAACTTAAAAAGTGTTGTGCTAGAGTTAAAAAATTTACTTTTAATACTGACGCTCTGAAAGATCCAGTTTGAGGCAAAGCTTACCATGATAGGTTACTTAGTCATTATGACAGTCATGGTATGCTTACTACTGAAGTTAAGGAAGAATGGGATCATTTTAAACAGGCGTTAAGGCACTTGATCTTATTTCGGAAAGAAAGAACTGCAGGAATGTCCTTAATCAATACCCTACTAGTCCTAATAGAAAGCATTACAGAGAACATAATAAACGTGTAAAAGATCAGTTAGCTGCTGATAAGAATCTTTGGCTTGATGGTTTGGCTGACAAAGCCGAGGAAGCAGTTAGACAGCACAACAGCAGAGAGCTGTACCAGATAGTTAACGTTTTGTGTGGTAGAAAACTGACAGGTATACAGGGATTGAAGGATAAACAAGGTAAGGTTATAGAAGGTGAGAATTCTGTCATGGCTAGGTGGGCTGAGCATTTCAGTGATGTTCTAAACAATGTGGTTAGTTCTACTCCCATTGTTTGCAATGATGATATAGATGCATTGCTGGCTTTAATGTTGGCCCTATAACACAATCTGAAGTTATTTTGGCAGTTTCTAAACTTAAACTTCATAAATCACCAGGGGTAGATGAAATTACTACAGAAATGCTTAGAGCTGGGAATGTTTTGGTTACCACTTGGATGACTGAAATTCTGAATATCTTTTATAATAAGATTGATTTGCAATTATAGGATGGAAATATATAATTCATTAATATTAATAAGATGGAAGCGCAATTACAGCTTTTATGATAAAGGCATGGTTCCTAAGGATTTTACCAGGGCTATTGTTATCCCTATTTTCAAAAATGGTGATCGCAGTTTTTGTGATAACTATAGGTGTATCAGCCTACTCTCTGTTCCAGGTAAAGTTCTTTCCATGATTGTGCTTAATAGAATTAAGAATCTGGTTGACAGTCAATTGCGTGATGAGCAATGTGGATTCAGAAGTGGTAGGGGATGTGTGGATCAGATATTTTCACTTAGGCAGATTCTTGAGAAATGTTTAGAGTTTCAAGAACCTTTGGTTGCTAGCTTTGTTGATTTCAAAAAGGATTTCGACTCTGTTGATCATCATAATTTGTGATTGATTGTGAGATCATATGGTATACCAGACAAGTTGGTTAACATAATGAAAGCTCTCTATAATAATACTGAGTCGTGTGTGAGAGTTGGTAAGGCTTGTAGCAATTGGTTTAGCATTACTTCTGGTGTTCGACAAGGGTGCATTTTGTCTCCTTTTCTCTTTAGTTTGGTTATTGATTATGTTATGCGAAATTCATTTCAAGGGAAAGATTTTGGCCTTAAATATGCTGGAGATATGAAAATTTCTGATTTAGATTATGCTGATGATTTAGCGCTTTTGGCAAATGATGTTGATGAGACAGGTAGTAGAGTAATAATTTGGTTATAAACAGAAAGAAAACTAAAGTGATGAAAATTGGCCAGGCAGGTTGTGATTCATTTAATCTGAATGGTTGCAGTCTTGAGCAGGTGTCACAGTTTAATTACATTGGTAGTTATGTAACAGGGACATGGTGATGTGCACCATGAGATTAACAGACGAATAGGAATTGCTGCCAGGATATTTAAGAATCTATGGAGAGTGTGGAGAAATAGGTGTATACACCTAAAGACTAAAATTAGACTGTATAATAGTTTGGTTCTTTCTAGGGTTAGTTATGGTAATGAAACCTGGATGCTGTGTGAACAAGATAACAAGAAACTAGATGCATTTGATTCCAGATGCTTACGCAGTATCTTGGGCATTAGGTGGTTCAACCTTGTAACTAATGATGAGGTTAGGCAAAGGAGTTTGCAACCTCCTTTAAGCAGCATATTGTGCAGAGAGAGACTCCGTTGGTTTGGCCATGTTGCCCGTATGAATAATTATAGATTGGCGAATACGGTTATGAACAGTGTGCCTAAAGGCCTCAGAAAGAGGGGGAGATCTAGGATGCAGTGGGCAGACAATGTTAAACAGGACCTTGTTACAATTGGTGTGCAGTAGCCAGATGCAGTAGATGTAGCTCTGGATAGACTTGCTTGGAGAACTAAATTGCACGGTCTGGTTGGACCTCCGTAGCCCATGGCTGCTTGAGGATGATGATAATAATAATGATGATGAACAAAATATTAATATTTACATTTCTCAAATTCCAATCGATTGGAATTTCCACTGTTAGAAAGTGTTAAAGATAGTAAATAAAAACTCGAAAGGCAGCCTGTAATGGCAGAAAAAGTTGAAAAATACATAGTTTTTAAACAAATATTGCAAACTATCTATTTATGCTAGAAATTAAAAATTTTGGTGAAGGAATGCAATGGTTAAGTATTTTAAGTGCTTTAAGAGATAAATGAAAAACTTTTTGTTTTATGGCTACTAATAAAACATTAATAGTTTATTTTCCCAGTTATGCAGTAATTCGAATTTCCACTGTCAGAGGGTACTGAATATGTAAAATAATTAAAACGCATATCGCCTCTGGCGCATATGGGAATTTCGTTTTAAAAAAGAATGACATCTTCCTTTGCCTCCTTTTTTACTCCTTAAAAGTTTTAATTATGGATGTTTATTCTGCTAAAAGATTCAATTGTATTGTTTTCTGCTGAAGTTCCACCATCTTCGCAGCCCTTCTCATCATCATCATCATCATCATCATCATCATCATCAATCAGCCATGGGCTACGGAGGTCCAACCAGCCTGTGCAATTTAGTTCTCCAAGCAAGTCTATCCTGAACTACATCTACTGCATCTGGCCACTGCACACCAGTTCTAACAAGGTCCTGTTTGACATTGTCTGCCCACCGCATCCTAGGTCTCCCCTTCTTTCTGAGGCCTCTAGGCACACTGTTCATAACCCTATTCACCAATCTATACTTATTCATACGGGCAACATGACCAAACCAACGGAGTCTCTCTCTGCACAATATGTTGCTTAAAGGAGACGTTTCCTGACTTCATCATTAGTTACAAAGTTGAACCACCTAATGCCCAAGATACTGTAAGCATCTGGAATCAAAAGATATTTTGATATTTTCCACACGCCTATTTCTCCACACTCTCCATAGATTCTTAAAAGTCCCAGCAGCAATCCCTATTCGTCTGTTAATCTCATGCCATTAACATCACCATTATCTGTTACATAGCTCCCAAGATAATTAAACTGTGACACCTGCTCAAGACTGCAACCATTCAGATTAACTGAATCACAGCCTGCCTGACCAATTTTCATCACTTTAGTTTTCTCTCTGTTTATAACCAAACCTACTCAACTACCAGTCTCATCAACAGCTCGAATGACAGAGTTCATCATGGCATATAAACTGACAGAATCCTGTCAGACCTCTGTAGCAAGCAGCTGCTTGATGGAATATTTATTTTTATTTTTTTTCTGTACGATGAGTAAAATGTACATAGTATTTTATTAGTAATTATCAACATAAAAAGTATTTGTCTTTTAGTTCTTAAATTTAAAAAGTTGCTTTTCTCCCACTCCTCTGAAAATAGTGGGCAGATCATTGCTGTCAGAAAAATTTCTATCATAACAGAACTCTACCGTCGAAATTTCTACCAGGAACAGATCAATTGAAACATCCGTTAAAAGTTTCGCCGTTTGAATATTTAGTGATCTCTAATAATATAAATTAAAACTACCTTTGAAAATGCGCATTATATGTCATAGTACCAAGTGAAAAAGAGATTTCTAATTATCTCTAAACCAAAACTGCTCTATTTCCTACTTATCTTGAACCTAAGGGACAACTCTTTGTTGTCACTGGAATCTTCAATACCGTCACGTTCCACGACCAAAATTTGAAATTTCTAGCATAACCACAATCGTTTTCAATATTCCCTTTAAATTTTTGGAATTTTTCGATTTTTTTTCTACCGTAAGATGGCGCAATTATAGCTTTTAGGAGATTCGGAAAATGAAAATTGTAATATTATATCGATACCTGTCGAACCCAAAAAAGAATTTTTAATCAATCTTTAATAACATACAATTTTCTGTTAAAACAGAAAAAGTTGCATTCTCATCCCCTGAGTCTTAAAGGTCAAGTGATTGTTGCTAATTGTAACTTCGTAACCTTCACATTTCAACCCGAAAATTTTAAGTTTCTGACATAACTACATCGTTTAGAATATTCGCTTTAAATTTCGGAAATTTCAGCTTTTTCCACCGTTAGAGGGTGCAGTTATAACTTTTGGGAGATTCGAAAAATGCAAATCGTAATATTCATTAATTCCTATCTAACACAAAAAGAATTTTTTATTTATCTGTATAAGCAAAAAAGTTCGATGTCTACAGCCGGACAAGACAACAAATCGAAATTATATCTTTTTTTTTAAAGAAAAAAAGAAACCGTAAAATTTACT
This sequence comes from Ryuthela nishihirai, assembly GCA_038380435.1. NCBI lineage: Eukaryota > Metazoa > Arthropoda > Arachnida > Araneae > Heptathelidae > Ryuthela > Ryuthela nishihirai. The sequence continues at coordinate 97,424,168 of JAWZYU010000006.1, forward strand.
TCTTCTTTTTTTAGCCGTTTTCTAAAGTGCTTCCAATCAACACTGAAATCTGTATCAAATATTACCCTATCTTTTCATGAATCCATAAGTATTCGTTTAATACCATCCAGCTATCACGCTAAACAATCCGAACGACGACGAAACATGGCGTCCAATTTTAAGATGGCCAACCTCTACCTATATAGGGCCTCTAACTTCTACGATATCCAGCGCAAGCGATACAATCAGATACAACATATTCTGTATAACTGTAACCGTATGCGCTTAAGTATTGTACTGTGTGGGTTCTTGTAAAAGAAGAAATATGTAAGTTTTATAAACAGTAATATTTAATATGCTCATGATATAGTATATTTCACTAAAAATTACCATAAGTTGAATTCTTGAAAAAAAATCCGGGTAATATTTTTCATTCCATTTTTTTTCGAGTAGGAAGAAGCGAATTACTATAATTGCAAGGGTAAAGGTCGGTCTGTAAATGGTAGCTAGGTAGTCACTGGTAGGAGAGCTATGCACCAATCCCCTATGATGATGCATAGAACCGGCCAGGCCTAGCAGCTAATATCCGACCTCGCCTTCTCGTGGTGCAGACTGTTAGTACCGTTCAAAATAGATACTCTCTTGTGCAAGTGAACGGAAGGGGAGGGCTGCCAGATTAGTGTGGCCTACTGATCTGGACAACTATGGCTACTTTTCTTTTTTTTTTCTACCCTGTTGAGGAGTGGTCAACCACACAGTGTTCTGGTGCTGACCATATACACCAACTGGAATGGAATAATGACAATGAGCTTGATTATGGATCCTGAATTTGCTACACTGGTGGGCTTCTGGGGAGGAAGAATATTCTGCCGTGTTTTCTGTTTGTGGGTTGACAGCCCCAAGTGAATAGATTCACAGGATATGTTTATCAGCTGGTGGATAATCCTGAGCAGAGGTCATCACAGTCACCTGAACTCTTTGCTTCTATTGGCATCATCAAATTCTACATTGGAGGAAGTCTTCCAGTGTAGATGGCTTCAGCCTTTAGTGGTGGGGGAACGGGTCTTTGCCCCATGTCTGCGATTAGGGGGCTGTTTGATATTGTCGGCATTCCCTCTGTCAATAAACATAGTTTCTTTAAACATCCCACTAACCATTTTCTCTCCATAGGTAGTTGGAATGTGAGGACTCTGCACAGAGCTTTTTCTCTTGATGTCCTCACACAAGTATTCCACCATTATAATTTAGATATTCTCAGCTTGAAAGAGACCAGATGGACAGATAAAGGTCAGATTCTTAAAAATAATCTTAAATTTCTCTTTTCAGGGAGGGACGACAATAAGCATCACCAAGGCGTGGGTCTGCTTCTCAGCAGACATGCTAGTGATGCTCTTCTAGGATATGAGTGCATTAATGAAAGGTTTCTTACAGCAAAATTTCAGACAAGCGTTAAAGACTTGAATGTTATCTGCTGTTATGCCCCCACTAGGATGCCATGATGATATGAGGAGGAGAGGATAAGTTTCATGGACAACTTCGGGATATATTGAATTCTGTCAAGAAAGGAGATGTTACACTTGTTCTTGGTGACTTCAATGCCAAAGTTGGTACTGACTCTGACCTTTGGGGAGGAGTAATTGGCCCTTTTGGTATTGGTAGCTGCAATGGCAATGGGCAACGTCTCCTACAGGTAAGTAAACTCAATGGATTCAGAATAACTAACACTTATTACAAACACCGCGACATACATAAGTACACATGGGTTTCACCTGATGGGCTGCATAGGAATGTGATTGATTATATATTAATTAACAGCAAATGGGCTAGTTCTGTTAGGAATACCAGGTCATATAGGGGAGCTGAAATTGGATCTGACCATTACCTTGTTAAAAGTGTCTTGCAACTTAAACTTAAAAAGTGTTGTGCTAGAGTTAAAAAATTTACTTTTAATACTGACGCTCTGAAAGATCCAGTTTGAGGCAAAGCTTACCATGATAGGTTACTTAGTCATTATGACAGTCATGGTATGCTTACTACTGAAGTTAAGGAAGAATGGGATCATTTTAAACAGGCGTTAAGGCACTTGATCTTATTTCGGAAAGAAAGAACTGCAGGAATGTCCTTAATCAATACCCTACTAGTCCTAATAGAAAGCATTACAGAGAACATAATAAACGTGTAAAAGATCAGTTAGCTGCTGATAAGAATCTTTGGCTTGATGGTTTGGCTGACAAAGCCGAGGAAGCAGTTAGACAGCACAACAGCAGAGAGCTGTACCAGATAGTTAACGTTTTGTGTGGTAGAAAACTGACAGGTATACAGGGATTGAAGGATAAACAAGGTAAGGTTATAGAAGGTGAGAATTCTGTCATGGCTAGGTGGGCTGAGCATTTCAGTGATGTTCTAAACAATGTGGTTAGTTCTACTCCCATTGTTTGCAATGATGATATAGATGCATTGCTGGCTTTAATGTTGGCCCTATAACACAATCTGAAGTTATTTTGGCAGTTTCTAAACTTAAACTTCATAAATCACCAGGGGTAGATGAAATTACTACAGAAATGCTTAGAGCTGGGAATGTTTTGGTTACCACTTGGATGACTGAAATTCTGAATATCTTTTATAATAAGATTGATTTGCAATTATAGGATGGAAATATATAATTCATTAATATTAATAAGATGGAAGCGCAATTACAGCTTTTATGATAAAGGCATGGTTCCTAAGGATTTTACCAGGGCTATTGTTATCCCTATTTTCAAAAATGGTGATCGCAGTTTTTGTGATAACTATAGGTGTATCAGCCTACTCTCTGTTCCAGGTAAAGTTCTTTCCATGATTGTGCTTAATAGAATTAAGAATCTGGTTGACAGTCAATTGCGTGATGAGCAATGTGGATTCAGAAGTGGTAGGGGATGTGTGGATCAGATATTTTCACTTAGGCAGATTCTTGAGAAATGTTTAGAGTTTCAAGAACCTTTGGTTGCTAGCTTTGTTGATTTCAAAAAGGATTTCGACTCTGTTGATCATCATAATTTGTGATTGATTGTGAGATCATATGGTATACCAGACAAGTTGGTTAACATAATGAAAGCTCTCTATAATAATACTGAGTCGTGTGTGAGAGTTGGTAAGGCTTGTAGCAATTGGTTTAGCATTACTTCTGGTGTTCGACAAGGGTGCATTTTGTCTCCTTTTCTCTTTAGTTTGGTTATTGATTATGTTATGCGAAATTCATTTCAAGGGAAAGATTTTGGCCTTAAATATGCTGGAGATATGAAAATTTCTGATTTAGATTATGCTGATGATTTAGCGCTTTTGGCAAATGATGTTGATGAGACAGGTAGTAGAGTAATAATTTGGTTATAAACAGAAAGAAAACTAAAGTGATGAAAATTGGCCAGGCAGGTTGTGATTCATTTAATCTGAATGGTTGCAGTCTTGAGCAGGTGTCACAGTTTAATTACATTGGTAGTTATGTAACAGGGACATGGTGATGTGCACCATGAGATTAACAGACGAATAGGAATTGCTGCCAGGATATTTAAGAATCTATGGAGAGTGTGGAGAAATAGGTGTATACACCTAAAGACTAAAATTAGACTGTATAATAGTTTGGTTCTTTCTAGGGTTAGTTATGGTAATGAAACCTGGATGCTGTGTGAACAAGATAACAAGAAACTAGATGCATTTGATTCCAGATGCTTACGCAGTATCTTGGGCATTAGGTGGTTCAACCTTGTAACTAATGATGAGGTTAGGCAAAGGAGTTTGCAACCTCCTTTAAGCAGCATATTGTGCAGAGAGAGACTCCGTTGGTTTGGCCATGTTGCCCGTATGAATAATTATAGATTGGCGAATACGGTTATGAACAGTGTGCCTAAAGGCCTCAGAAAGAGGGGGAGATCTAGGATGCAGTGGGCAGACAATGTTAAACAGGACCTTGTTACAATTGGTGTGCAGTAGCCAGATGCAGTAGATGTAGCTCTGGATAGACTTGCTTGGAGAACTAAATTGCACGGTCTGGTTGGACCTCCGTAGCCCATGGCTGCTTGAGGATGATGATAATAATAATGATGATGAACAAAATATTAATATTTACATTTCTCAAATTCCAATCGATTGGAATTTCCACTGTTAGAAAGTGTTAAAGATAGTAAATAAAAACTCGAAAGGCAGCCTGTAATGGCAGAAAAAGTTGAAAAATACATAGTTTTTAAACAAATATTGCAAACTATCTATTTATGCTAGAAATTAAAAATTTTGGTGAAGGAATGCAATGGTTAAGTATTTTAAGTGCTTTAAGAGATAAATGAAAAACTTTTTTGTTTTATGGCTACTAATAAAACATTAATAGTTTATTTTCCCAGTTATGCAGTAATTCGAATTTCCACTGTCAGAGGGTACTGAATATGTAAAATAATTAAAACGCATATCGCCTCTGGCGCATATGGGAATTTCGTTTTAAAAAAGAATGACATCTTCCTTTGCCTCCTTTTTTACTCCTTAAAAGTTTTAATTATGGATGTTTATTCTGCTAAAAGATTCAATTGTATTGTTTTCTGCTGAAGTTCCACCATCTTCGCAGCCCTTCTCATCATCATCATCATCATCATCATCATCATCATCATCATCAATCAGCCATGGGCTACGGAGGTCCAACCAGCCTGTGCAATTTAGTTCTCCAAGCAAGTCTATCCTGAACTACATCTACTGCATCTGGCCACTGCACACCAGTTCTAACAAGGTCCTGTTTGACATTGTCTGCCCACCGCATCCTAGGTCTCCCCTTCTTTCTGAGGCCTCTAGGCACACTGTTCATAACCCTATTCACCAATCTATACTTATTCATACGGGCAACATGACCAAACCAACGGAGTCTCTCTCTGCACAATATGTTGCTTAAAGGAGACGTTTCCTGACTTCATCATTAGTTACAAAGTTGAACCACCTAATGCCCAAGATACTGTAAGCATCTGGAATCAAAAGATATTTTGATATTTTCCACACGCCTATTTCTCCACACTCTCCATAGATTCTTAAAAGTCCCAGCAGCAATCCCTATTCGTCTGTTAATCTCATGCCATTAACATCACCATTATCTGTTACATAGCTCCCAAGATAATTAAACTGTGACACCTGCTCAAGACTGCAACCATTCAGATTAACTGAATCACAGCCTGCCTGACCAATTTTCATCACTTTAGTTTTCTCTCTGTTTATAACCAAACCTACTCAACTACCAGTCTCATCAACAGCTCGAATGACAGAGTTCATCATGGCATATAAACTGACAGAATCCTGTCAGACCTCTGTAGCAAGCAGCTGCTTGATGGAATATTTATTTTTATTTTTTTTCTGTACGATGAGTAAAATGTACATAGTATTTTATTAGTAATTATCAACATAAAAAGTATTTGTCTTTTAGTTCTTAAATTTAAAAAGTTGCTTTTCTCCCACTCCTCTGAAAATAGTGGGCAGATCATTGCTGTCAGAAAAATTTCTATCATAACAGAACTCTACCGTCGAAATTTCTACCAGGAACAGATCAATTGAAACATCCGTTAAAAGTTTCGCCGTTTGAATATTTAGTGATCTCTAATAATATAAATTAAAACTACCTTTGAAAATGCGCATTATATGTCATAGTACCAAGTGAAAAAGAGATTTCTAATTATCTCTAAACCAAAACTGCTCTATTTCCTACTTATCTTGAACCTAAGGGACAACTCTTTGTTGTCACTGGAATCTTCAATACCGTCACGTTCCACGACCAAAATTTGAAATTTCTAGCATAACCACAATCGTTTTCAATATTCCCTTTAAATTTTTGGAATTTTCGATTTTTTTTCTACCGTAAGATGGCGCAATTATAGCTTTTAGGAGATTCGGAAAATGAAAATTGTAATATTATATCGATACCTGTCGAACCCAAAAAAGAATTTTTAATCAATCTTTAATAACATACAATTTTCTGTTAAAACAGAAAAAGTTGCATTCTCATCCCCTGAGTCTTAAAGGTCAAGTGATTGTTGCTAATTGTAACTTCGTAACCTTCACATTTCAACCCGAAAATTTTAAGTTTCTGACATAACTACATCGTTTAGAATATTCGCTTTAAATTTCGGAAATTTCAGCTTTTTCCACCGTTAGAGGGTGCAGTTATAACTTTTGGGAGATTCGAAAAATGCAAATCGTAATATTCATTAATTCCTATCTAACACAAAAAGAATTTTTTATTTATCTGTATAAGCAAAAAAGTTCGATGTCTACAGCCGGACAAGACAACAAATCGAAATTATATCTTTTTTTTTAAAGAAAAAAAGAAACCGTAAAATTTACTTCTTCTTTTTTTAGCCGTTTTCTAAAGTGCTTCCAATCAACACTGAAATCTGTATCAAATATTACCCTATCTTTTCATGAATCCATAAGTATTCGTTTAATACCATCCAGCTATCACGCTAAACAATCCGAACGACGACGAAACATGGCGTCCAATTTTAAGATGGCCAACCTCTACCTATATAGGGCCTCTAACTTCTACGATATCCAGCGCAAGCGATACAATCAGATACAACATATTCTGTATAACTGTAACCGTATGCGCTTAAGTATTGTACTGTGTGGGTTCTTGTAAAAGAAGAAATATGTAAGTTTTATAAACAGTAATATTTAATATGCTCATGATATAGTATATTTCACTAAAAATTACCATAAGTTGAATTCTTGAAAAAAAATCCGGGTAATATTTTTCATTCCATTTTTTTTCGAGTAGGAAGAAGCGAATTACTATAATTGCAAGGGTAAAGGTCGGTCTGTAAATGGTAGCTAGGTAGTCACTGGTAGGAGAGCTATGCACCAATCCCCTATGATGATGCATAGAACCGGCCAGGCCTAGCAGCTAATATCCGACCTCGCCTTCTCGTGGTGCAGACTGTTAGTACCGTTCAAAATAGATACTCTCTTGTGCAAGTGAACGGAAGGGGAGGGCTGCCAGATTAGTGTGGCCTACTGATCTGGACAACTATGGCTACTTTTCTTTTTTTTTTCTACCCTGTTGAGGAGTGGTCAACCACACAGTGTTCTGGTGCTGACCATATACACCAACTGGAATGGAATAATGACAATGAGCTTGATTATGGATCCTGAATTTGCTACACTGGTGGGCTTCTGGGGAGGAAGAATATTCTGCCGTGTTTTCTGTTTGTGGGTTGACAGCCCCAAGTGAATAGATTCACAGGATATGTTTATCAGCTGGTGGATAATCCTGAGCAGAGGTCATCACAGTCACCTGAACTCTTTGCTTCTATTGGCATCATCAAATTCTACATTGGAGGAAGTCTTCCAGTGTAGATGGCTTCAGCCTTTAGTGGTGGGGGAACGGGTCTTTGCCCCATGTCTGCGATTAGGGGGCTGTTTGATATTGTCGGCATTCCCTCTGTCAATAAACATAGTTTCTTTAAACATCCCACTAACCATTTTCTCTCCATAGGTAGTTGGAATGTGAGGACTCTGCACAGAGCTTTTTCTCTTGATGTCCTCACACAAGTATTCCACCATTATAATTTAGATATTCTCAGCTTGAAAGAGACCAGATGGACAGATAAAGGTCAGATTCTTAAAAATAATCTTAAATTTCTCTTTTCAGGGAGGGACGACAATAAGCATCACCAAGGCGTGGGTCTGCTTCTCAGCAGACATGCTAGTGATGCTCTTCTAGGATATGACTGCATTAATGAAAGGTTTCTTACAGCAAAATTTCAGACAAGCGTTAAAGACTTGAATGTTATCTGCTGTTATGCTCCTACTGAGGATACCGATGAGGATGAGAAGGATAAGTTTTACGGACAACTTCAGGATATTTTGAATTCTGTCAAGAAAGGAGATATTACCCTTGTTCTTGGTGACTTCAATGCCAAAGTTGGTACTGACTCTGACCTTTGGGGAGGAGTAATTGGCCCTTTTGGTATTGGTAGCTGCAATGGCAATGGGCAACGTCTCCTACAGGTAAGTAAACTCAATGGATTCAGAATAACTAACACTTATTACAAACACCGCGACATACATAAGTACACATGGGTTTCACCTGTGGGCTGCATAAGAATATAATTGATTATATATTAATTAACAGCGAATGGGCTAGTTCTGTTAGGAATACCAGGTCATATAGGGGAGCTGAAATTGGATCTGACCTTTACCTCGTTAAAAGTGTCTTGCAACTTAAACTTAAAAAGTGTTCTGCTAGAGTTAAAAAATTTACTTTTAATACTGATGCTCTGAAAGATCCAGTTAGAGGCAAAGCTTACCATGATAGGTTACTTAGTCATTATGACAGTCATGGTATGCTTACTACTGAAGTTGAGGAAGAATGGGATCATTTTAAACAGGCTTTTTTGGACACTAACAGTACTCTTTTAGGAAAAAAGGAGCAGAAGAGGCAGAATTATTTGAGTGTAAGGCACTTGAGCTTATTTTGGAAAGAAAGAAGTGCAGTCCTTAATCAATACCCTACTAGTCCTAATAGAAAGCATTACAGAGAACTTAATAAACGTGTAAAAGAACAGTTAGCTGCTGATAAGAATCTTTGGCTTGATGGTTTGGCTGAAAAAGCTGAGGAAGCAGTTAGACAGCACAACAGCAGAAAGCTGTACCAGATAGTTAATGTTTCATGTGGTAGAAAACGAACAGGTATACAGGAATTGAAGGATAAACAAGGTAAGGTTGTAGAAGGTGAAGATTCTGTCATGGCTAGGTGGGCTGAGCATTTCAGTGATATTCTAAACAATGCAGTTAGTTCTATTCCCATTTTTGCAATGATGATAGATGCATTGGTGACTTTAATGTTGGCCCTTTAACACAATCTGAAGTTATTTTGGTTGTTTCTGAACTTAAACTTCATAAATCCCCAGGGGTAGATGAAATTACTACGGAAATGCTTAGAGCTGGGAATGTTTCGGTTAGCATTTGGATGACTGAAATTCTGAATATCTTTTATGATAAAGGCATGGTTCCTAAGGATTTTACCAGAGCTATTGTTATCCCTATTTTCAAAAAAGGTGATCGCAGTTCTTGTGATAACTATAGGTGTATCAGCCTACTCTCTGTTCCAGGTAAAGTTCTTTCCATGATTGTGCTTAATAGAATTAAGAATCTGGTTGACAGTTAATTGCGTGATGAGCAATGTGGATTCAGAAGTGGTAGGGGATGTGTAGATCATATATTTTCACTTAGGCAGATTCTTGAGAAATGTTTAGAGTTTAGAAACCTTTGGTTGCTAGCTTTGTTGATTTCAAAAAGGCTTTCGACTCTGTTGATCGTCATAATTTGTGGTTGTTTGTGAGATCATATGGTATACCAGACAAGTTAGTTAACATAATTTAAGCTCTCTATAATAACACTGAGTATTGTGTGAGAGTTGGTAAGACTGGTAGTAATTGGTTTAGCATTACTTCTGATGTTCGACAAGGGTGTATTTTGTCTCCTTTTCTCTTTAACTTGGTTATTGATTATGTTATGCGAAATTCACTTCAAGGGAAAGATTTTGACCTTAAATGGACTGGAGATACAAAAATTTCTGATTTAGATTATGCTGATGATTTAGCCCTTTTGGCAAATGATGTTGATGAGATGAACTCTTTCATTTGAGCTGTTGATGAAACTGGTAGTAGAGTAGGTTTGGTTATAAACAGAGAGAAAACTAAAGTGATAAAAATTGGTCAGGCAGGCTGTGATTCAGTTACTCTGAATGGTTGCAGTCCTGAGCAGATGTCACAGTTTAATTATCTTGGGAGCTATGTAACAGATAATGGTGATGTGCAGCATGAGATTAACAGACAAATAGGGATTGTTGCCGGGAGTTTTAAGAATCTATGGAGAATGTGGAGAAATAGGCGGATTTACATAAAGACTAAAATTAGACTGTATAATAGTTTGGTTCTTTCTAGGGTTAGTTATGGTAGTGAAACTTGGATACTTTGTAAACAAGATAACAGGAAACTAGATGCTTTTAATTCCAGATGCTTACGCAGTATCTTGGGCATTAGGTGGTTCAACTTTGTAACTAATGATGAGGTTAGGCAAAGGAGTTTGCAACCTCCTTTAAGCAGCATATTATGCACAGAGAGACTCTGTTGGTTTGGCCATGTTGCCCATATGAATAATTATAGATTGGCCAATAGGGTTATGAACAGTGTGCCTAAATGCCTCAGAAAGAGGGAGAGACCTAGGATGCAGTGGCAGACAATATCAAAAAGGACCTTGTTAAAATTGGCGTGCTTCTATAATATCTTTATACTTCTATAATAATACCTTTCAATATTATGGTTTCTATACTGTGAATAATAATGCCCAAGTTGATTTTAAAAGATCATATAAATTTAATATTTTGCATTTTCAGATTCAAGATTTACAGTTTCTCTTTGAGATAATCCTATGGATGAGAACTTGTTTTCTGAAAATGCAGATCTTCAGGTAAATGATGCCAGCAGTAAATCAGATTCATTAGGTGAGTTTTCATGCAGTTTGAGGGTATAATTGTAATCAGAAACTTTAATTGGAAGGATTTTAATTTTATAAGTTTAATGAATGAGCTTATATATACACTACAGGAAAAAAAATTGCAACACCTTGGAAGGATTAATGCCATTTTATTGAAATGCAGGGAGTGGTTAGCATACATTGAGATGTGCAATTGATTACATTATCCAAAAAAAATGAAACTTTACTGGGTAGGTAAAGTGGTATTAGTATGATGTTGAACTTCCCTGTGTAGCAATGCATTCATGAACACAATGGTTGGTGCACCTCTTGGTTGTTAGAGCTGTTGTCCCATCATGTCCCAGACGTGTTCAATAGGTGAAAAGTCTGGCGAGTATGCTGGCCATGGTAGTATCTGAATGCTAAGGCCAATGATTCTTCCACGCTCAAAGTCTACTAACTATTGGAACGACTGTCGATGTCTGCATAAGGGCATCTTTAGCGGTTTAGAAAAATTTCCACAATGTTTTGTCAACCAGGGAGCTTTGGTTGCCTTTTTTTGTGTTTGACTGCTCTTCACCTTTGTCAGCTCGCACCTGTCCAATTGTTTCGATTATCCTGCAAACATAATCATTTCCATGTATTTCCATATACTATTGCCTCCCTAAATTTCATCACATTTGCATAACTTCTTGCAAGCGTTGCATTTTTTTTATAGTGTATATATTGTATAACAATAGATGTTCTGCTGGTATAAGGTAATAAAGCATTTGTCATTTGTTGGGAAGTACTAAAATGTGTACTATATATGCATGATAAAATTTTATTGCTATTGGCTACAAAATTGTAATATAATAAAATTGCAGTTTTTAAATTAATTTTGTTGCCTTCATATTGCCAGTTATAAAATTTCACTTGAACCACTGACACTGATCTCTGGTGCAAGATTTTTCAATCACTTATAATGTTTGTTTGTGCTTATAGTATCAAATGTAATTCCTGAGAAATAAATTTTAGTACTTCATTTTTATAATGATCTGTAAGAACAAGTAATATTACACACAAATATTACATACAATACCATAGAGATGATTTAAATAGCATTGCATATCAAACTGTAGCACAGCATTATTATTAGAACATTTGACACAAATTTGTCATTATTTTACTTGGACTGTGATACTATATAATTGGACTGTGATATTATAAAATGATTTTTAAGCAGTGTTTTCACATTATATACTAACAATAACAGTATATTGTCCAACAAAATTAACACAGATGATTTATTATGAAATTTATTCAAACTTGTAACTCAGTATCATCGTGTTTGCAGCAAATTTGTCATTCTGTTACATGATTCTGAACAGTTATTTTAGTTTTTGCCAAATGGATATAATATATACCTCTGACAAATTTTGCTGTAAATTAAATCATGATATTAAAATTATCGTGTTTGAGTTCAAGTGATTAGCATACTAACTACTGGTCAAAGTGACCTAGGTTCAAGCCCAGGATAAGATATGGATGTTTCTTTGTTTGTGTTGTCTTTTTGCTGAGGTCTTGCCTTTCTCATTGATTTTCTCTGTGGCATATTAAATCAATAGGTTCTTGTTGAATCTTGTGGCAAGAGATGCTTGAGGAGTAATTTATTTATTAGAAAATAGGTTCATTTATTCACCATGTAAAATGTGTATGTAGTGAAATGCCAGTGTAACAAAGTTGTGAAGCCGACCAAAATATATCCATTACAAAAGAACAATTATTATGTAAGAAGTAATCATAATGAAAGAAACTTGCTGTGAGTTAGTATTCAGATGCTAAAATCCAAATGAAATAGGGGTGGGGGTGGCTTAGTCAGTAGCGTACCAGGCTCGTAAACTGCATTTCCCAGGTTTGAGGCCCAGCTGGGACAGCATTGAGATATCTCCGCAAAACTCCCCTCCCTGCCCACGGTCAGTAGGGAACACCGATGGGCTTGGAAAGACCGCTGTCTGTCAGATGGGACATTAAACCATTGTCCCATGTGTGGGAGAACCATACCCTTTGCACGTTAAAGAACACTCTGGATGGCCTTGATGGGAGGCTACCATCTGTCTCCCAATAGCTGTTCCATTGGGTCCCCTCCCCCAACCCTCTCTGAGCCTTCGGGGTCCTTGTGATCTGGCCATTTAGTCCAAGGTGGGCAAAAAAGTGTTGCTCAGAGGTAAAACAACCCAACACAAATGAAATAATGATTAAAAAGTCAGTTATATTGTTTAAAGAATTTCCTTTTTTCCAAATTATAATTTTAACATAAAGATGCATTGTAAAATTGGCAGGGGATGGAAAATAATTTTCTATCATTTAAGATTTTATTACTCTGGCATTCATTATACCAACATTTTAATGTATTAGTATTTTGAGGAATGAGCTTTGAAAATTTATATAAACCCTGTACAACAAAATAAAAAATATATTTAAAAAAATGTCTGTGACATTCCAGGATATAAATATTAAATACTAACATACAATTTCTAATAACCATTATATGCTCAAATTTAATCCATCAAAATTAATGCAGGTTTTCATGCAGATAATTCCATGGACCAGAGAGCTCTTTCTGAGAAATTAGATCTAGAGACAAATGATGACAACAATGACACTGATACATTGGGTAAGTTAACTTGCAGTTAAGCACAGGTGTAATTTGTGAACATTTATTGATATGCTCAAGTGCTAGTGAAATACCAACATCCCCATATTATATTTTTTTTGTAGCCCATTGTGTGCACAGATTTAATTTATCAGGAATATTTAATGCAAATTTTTCTGTACAGATAATTCCATGGACCAGAGAGCCCTTTCTGAGGATGTAGATATTGAGACAAATAATAGTTGCAGTGAAATGGATACATTGGGTGAGTTATAGTGAACCTCATGAATATAATAATAGAATTTGTGAACATTTATTTATGTGCTCAAGTGCTACTGAAATATGAACATCCCCCATTATATCAGGGTGGAGATTGATAACCCACCAGATCTGTAAACTTCAGTTCTTAGGCTTGAGTCCCAACTGCGCCTGCATTGGGATTTATCTGCTAATTCCCATTCTGCCCTCAGTGAGAAAGGGGAATACTGTTGATAAGATAATAAGATTTAATCACGAATGTGCTGTGGTAGATAGTTTAAAACATTTTAAAGGCACGGTTTTTTGGGAGCAAGTCTCAAAAGTGAGAGAGTGCTTTACATCTTATAAGCTAGTTATAGGTTCTGCCTTAAGATTACCCTTAGTTCTATACAGCTTATCCCTGTGCCTCTTTTAACCTAAGAGCTGCTAGAAAAGAATATATAGAATAAGACATATTTTGCTGGTACAATTGCACTTTGCAAACATTTGCAAGAGATCGTTAATTATGCTACCAGTCCGGTTTTAATGGAGTACACAAACAGTTGTTGTTATGCTGGTATATTTGCTGTGAGACAGTCCCGGTTTTTTTTGTCCATTCTTGAAGTTGTATTCTACACAAGTTCATGTTACACCGGTTCCTTATTTCGGTTGGTAGAGTCCACAGCTGTTACTTGCACATGTTCAACTGTTGATTCACTATGCTTATCGAGTAAAGCAGTCAGTTCTTTTTTGCTACTAGCACATCTCCGAAATTTGAGTAGGTATCAACTCTGCTCCTTCCAAAACCATTACCACCTTTATGTCAAAACTTTAAAAATGTTTTTCACGACAAACATTTAAAAACGTCATGAACAAAAACGACAAACATTTAAAATGTCATCCCTGCGACGCATTTCGCCAACGATCTCATTCACGTGGCTTCATCAGGCGGGAGTGTTGGTAAAAGTGTGCACGATTTATAGCCTGCCTCGCTCCAATCTTGTCACCTATGATTTGAATATTGCGTGCGCATTCCGTGACGGGCTCTGCAACAGGAGACTCCACGCCGACGGGAGGGGTGGGATCTCCGTGTTGCAGAGCACGTCACGGTGCTTGTGTATATTTATTGTTTCGGCATATTGTAATTGGAATTTAGTTTTTGGGGCCGTTCCCGCTTTATAATTGATTTTATTAATTTTAATGTTGTTTTCAAGTATTACTTTTGAAAGTGCTGTTGTAGATTTCTTATTATTTATATCTGTCAGATGTTCGTCCATTCGTACACCATACTGTCTGTATGTTTTTCCTATATATTTGTTTTTCCCATCCAGTTTGTTTTCTGGGTCAGGAATTTCTATTTCATAAACTCCTCCAAGAAATTCCTGACCCAGAAAACAAACTGGATGGGAAAAACAAATATATAGGAAAAACATACAGACAGTATGGTGTACGAATGGATGAACATCTGACAGATATAAATAATAAGAAATCTACAACAGCACTTTCAAAAGTAATACTTTAAAACAACATTAAAATTAATAAAATCAATTATAAAGCGGGAACGGCCCCAAAAACTAAATTCCAATTACAATATGCCGAAACAATAAATATACACAAGCACCATGACGTGCTCTGCAACACGGAGATCTCACCCCTCCCGTCGGCGTGGAGTCTCCTGTTGCAGAGCCCGTCACGGAATGCGCACGCAATATTCAAACCATAGGTGACAAGATTGGAGCGAGGCAGGCTATAAATCGTGCACACTTTTACCAACACTCCCGCCTGATGAAGCCACGTGAATGAGATCGTTGGCGAAACGCGTCGCAGGGAGTACTGAACCGGGGAGGTTCATGACGTTTTTAAATGTTTGTCGTGAAAAACATTTTTAAAGTTTTTTAAAGTTTTGACATAAAGGTGGTAATGGTTTTGGAAGGAGCAGAGTTGATACCTACTCAAATTTCGGAGATGTGCTAGTAGCAAAAAAGAACTGACTGCTTTACTCGATAAGCATAGTGAATCAACAGTTGAACATGTGCAAGTAACAGCTGTGGACTCTACCAACCGAAATAAGGAACCGGTGTAACATGAACTTGTGTAGAATACAACTTCAAGAATGGACAAAAAAGAACCGGGACAGTCTCACAGCAAATATACCAGCATAACAACAACTGTTTGTGTACTCCATTAAAACCGGACTGGTAGCATAATTAACGATCTCTTGCAAATGTTTGCAAAGTGCAATTGTACCAGCAAAATATGTCTTATTCTATATATTCTTTTCTAGCAGCTCTTAGGTGAAAAGAGGCACAGGGATAAGCTGTATAGAACTAAGGGTAATCTTAAGGCAGAACCTATAACTAGCTTATAAGATGTAAAGCACTCTCTCACTTTTGAGACCTGCTCCCAAAAAACCGTGCCTTTAAAATGTTTTAAACTATCTACCACAGCACATTTGTGATTAAATCTTATTACTATTTTAGCTGTGTGATCTCTTAATTTTAGAATACTGTTGAGCTTGAAAACCTGTCATCTGTCAGATGGAACATTAAGCTGTGACCCAATGTGCAGGAGAGCCATACCCTGTGCATGTTAAAGAATATGCTGGATGACCTTGATGAGAATCTTTCATCTGTCCTAACAGCTGTCCAATAGATCCCATTCTCCAAAATTCCCTGAGCCTTTGAAGTGCTTGTGATATGATCATTTAGTCCATTGTGTGAAAAAAAAATCCTGCTCAGAAATCAAACAATCCATTAAGAGCATTTTCTAGATTTCAATGCATAACAAAATTTTAGAAAAACATTTGAAAGAGAGATGAGCTTAAACTCGAGTTTTCAAACTTCCCCAGGCCAGAAATATTTTGATAATTTCTGAGCCTGAGCTCACTTGGAGAAAAAAAGAATATTTATATGTAGGAATACAAACTGTTAAACCATTTTTTTTAATTCATCATGTTGTAGGCTATTATGAATTAAAAATGATTATAATTATAATTATTTGAAGTAATGATTAAAATTTTAGTGTTGTTTGGAGTTAAAACGCATCAACTAGAAATAATTCACACCAACAAAATTCTCAGTAGCATCATTGTAAACGCTAAAATTGATTAATTAATGAAAGAGATAGAATACCTGAAAATTCATCAAAAGCTGAATAATGCTATTTGATTACTACACACTGATTAAAAAATTGCAATCAAAAGTAATTATTTTACTTTGATTACTTGTTTTTTTTTTACTTTATTTTCAGAAAAAAGAGAGGATATTTCCTCAGAGAGGAAATATGTAACTTTTTTCATTAATAATTGTATTCATGGCTGTCAATAGCTAGTGTATTACAATTAAAAAAAAAACAACAACTTACTTGTGAGTAACTTTCCTAATATTTCCACCCCTGACTGGGGTCGTCTTCTGAGGAGGTTGTAGCTTTCTTGGAACTTTATTTCTTTCATAATAGTGGTTGCCAGATTATAGGTAACCAAGCATATCGTCATGGTGCCATCTGTTGATTGTATTAATAATCCTTCTTCTGCTTTTCTGATGAATGCATTTTTTTCTTTTTTAAGTATTGTTGTTGTGTTCCAGTCTATTTGTTTTTTTTTTATAATTAGTTTTCTTCTATGTGTCTGTCCAGTTCTATTTTATTTTGTTTTTTATTGTGGCTTTGTGTTCTTTTATTCTTGTTTCTAGTGTTCTTATTGTTTCTCCAATATATGGTTTTTTGCATTCACATGATACTTTATAAATTGTTCCACTTTCTCTATATATATTTTTTCTTGTTGTTTGATGTTTGGGGTGTATTTCCTTTTTTCATTGGATAAATACTAATAAAATATTACTATTTGCATTTCCACATCATCAAGTAGTGTGAATTTTCACCACTAGAGGGTGCAGAAGCCAGAAAATTGCAAATTTCATTCCCTTTGAAAAGACAATTCGTATTCGTCAAAGGCAATACATAGTTTTAGTTCAATTACAAGAAAAGTTGAAATCTAAATTATGAGTGAGCCATGTTCCCAACTCTCCTGTAATTTGAAATAATATGTAAAATAATAATACAGTAAATCCTCTCCAGTTGTGATTTCAAGTATTCATTGTTAATTGTACACAGTTTAACCAGTCAAAATATACAGTTTTGAGTAGCTGTAGTTCTTTGGGAAAAGCGTGGCAAATTTTAGCCCACTGCAAAATGATGCATTTAGCAATATACATGGAGTACTTATATTACAAAGAGGTGAAAGTGTTTCTAATACTGTAGAATTCCATTTATCAGGATTCCTTTAATATAGATTTCTCCTTTATACAGTTTGAAAAATGAATTAAGGTCCATTTAATTTTAAAAGGAGTTTGCAAATTACTTGTGACAGGCTATTTTTTTTTAAATTTTGTATATAATTTCAAATAAGCTTTATATTTGTTAAGATAAATATTGTAGTATTTTAGGGAAAATACTTTAGGGTGGGTAATGAAATGTGTCAATGGGTACATTCAGCACTTCACCATTTGTACTCAAATATAAATTGCCCACCTCCCCACCTTCATTGCATAGTTTGATAAGAAAAATTCTTTTGTGTATCATGTAATTTTTTAAAGTCAGTGGAAACATTTTGATAAAAAAATAATTATGTATATTTTTTTATATAATAGGCATGTTTTTTAAGTATTAAATGCATTTTCCCTTAAAGTTTTTAATATAATACTTGAGTAGGAGTATCACTCAGGAATCACTTTTAACCCTAAATTTTACATAGATCATAATTTTACATAGGCATTGGCTATGTAAACCAATCCTATCCTACCAAATTTGGTTTTGTCAGCAGTAAATTAAACCAGCAATGTGGCTTTTTGCTGTCAAGGGATTACTGTAACTGATACCTGAACTACAAAAGAATTTAATTACTTTAATTTTCATTTGTGCTCCTAGAAATATAGCATCGATATTAGCATTTTTGGAAACAAATGTTAGAAACCTTGTACAATCTATGTGCAGCAAAATTTATAGTATCCTAATCTAATACATTCTTAATATTCATATTAATTTAAATTATTAATTTAATTTCATATAAATCTTAATATATTTCCAGTTTACAATTTCATTTATTGCAGAAATGCTCTTTTAAGGAAGGATTCTTAAAACCAAAATATTGTGCGGCCAACAAAATTCTATGCCTATAACTAGTCATTGAAGTTCAGCATATGCATTTATTTTCCAAAAAGCAAAAACACATTTAAAGGCGAGCAATGCTGAGAAAATTTACTAGTGAATAATAGTAAATATTAACAATTGAAATTTATTTTAACAATTGTTTTAAGTAATCTAATTTGTTTAAAGTACTCAATGCTAGTTTCTTATGCAGATAATTCCACAGACCAAGGCATTTCTGAAGATGTTGTTGATCTTGAAGTGAATGATGACACCAGTGAAACTGTTACTTTGGGTAAATATCGTACATTTTATTTCATGATCATATTAGTAACATTTTGTGCATTTTATTTTAACCCAAATGCATTTGAGCTATGAACATCTCCATTTTTAGCTTTTCTCTCTCTCTCTCTCTTTTTTAAAGCCATGATTTACATTATGTCTGTTCATCTGCCTGTCTGTAGACATTCAACTTTGTTTTTAGAGATAAACAATTTTTTTTTGGGTTAGATAAGTACTAATAAAATATTAGGATTCATATATATTTTGAATCTTCCAATAGTTGTAATTTCCACCTTAGAAGGTCTCAATATTGGAAGATGCAAAACTTTAATCAGATATTACAAATGATCTGTTCACAGAGATGGAAATTTTTATGGTAGAATGTGATTGACAAGGTGTTTACTTTGAGAGCTTCAATTGCAATTTCCATGTCTGGAGGGTTAAAGAGGCTTTTAATTCATTAAGAGTTCCAAAATATTCCTTTTTAAGTCAAACAAAGTAATACCATGTTAAAAAGAGTTCTTAGTTTAACTAAGAAAAGCAATGCAGTCAGAATGTAGATTAGTGGTTGCTTGAGAGCAGTTAACATTAGAGTGGCAAAATCATGAATTATTAAATATTTTTTTCAATGTGGGACTGAGTCTTGTGTGAGAATTGGTAAGACTTGTAGCAATTGATTTAACATTGCTTCTAGTTTTTGATAAGCGTGCATTTTGTCTCCTCTTTAGTTTGATTATGTTATGCAAAATTCATTGCGAGGGAAATTTTCTGATTTACATTATGCTGATGATTTAGCCCTTTTAGCAAATGGTGTTGAGATGAACTCTTTCATTCAAGCTGTTGATGAGACTGGTAGTACAGTAGGTTTTGTTATAAACAGAGAGAAAACTAAAGTGATGAAATTGGTCAGGCAGGCTGTGATTCAGTTAATCTGAATGGTTGCAGTCTTGAGCAGGTGTCACAGTTTAATTATCTTGGGAGCTATATAACAGATACTGGTGATGTGTGGCATGAGATTAACAGGCAAATAGGTATTGCTGCTGGGACTTTTAAGAATCTATGGAGAGTATGGAGAAATAGGCTTATACACCTAAAGACTAAAATTAGACTGTATAATATAGTAGTACTGTATAGTAATAGTTTGGTTCTTTCTAGGGTTGGTTATGGTAGTGAAACTTGGACCCTTTTTGAACAAGGTAACAGGAAACTTTATGCTGTTGATTCTAGATATCTTGAGCATTAGGTGGTTAAATTTTGTAAGTAATGATGAGATTAGGCAAAGAAGTCACCAACTTACTTTGAGCAGCATATTGTGCAGAGAGAGAGAGACTGTTGGTTTGGCCTTGTTGCCCATATGAATAATTATAGATTAGTGAATAAAGTTATGAACAGTGTGTCTAAAGGCCTCAGAAAGAGGGGCAGACCTAGAATGCAGTGGGCAGACAGTGCCAAACAGGGCCTTGTTAGAATTGGTGTGCATTAGCCTGATGCAGTAGATGTAGCTCAGGACAGACATGTTTGGAGAACTAAATTGCACATTCTGGTTGGACCTCTGTAGCCCATGGCTGCTTGAGGATGATGATGTTTTTCTTGGATTTTTACAAATGACAGGCAAAGATTAAAGTTATTAGCAGGATCACAGCAAATAATAAAATTTGAACAAAAGCGATTGAAGTAACAGCATATTAAGTGCCAGATGCATGTTCAAATCAGCAGTTGTAATGTAAAATGATAAAGGAGCCAAAACTATTTAATGTAATTGCTAAGACTGAATGTGAGTTTGCTTTTACTAAATATCTGAAAAGTTAATGTATTGATGTCTCTCTATAATAACACTGAATTGTAAGAATTAGTAAAGCTTGCAGTTATTGGTTTTGCATTGGAGTTAGACAAGCAGTATATGACAGGCAGTATATAGCAGGACTAGGAATATGAAATTTGGGTGGTAGAGTGTGATGATCCAAGGGTTTAAACTGATGCAGTGATTTCTCCATTGGGAATAAGAAAATGTAATCTTTTTGTTTATATTTGGGTTTGATAGGTACTAATGAAATAATACTGTTTGTATTTTCCCAATCCATCAATGTAAATTTTCACCATTAGATACTGCTAAAGTCATGAAATGTCAATTAGAATTTTTAATTGGTGTAAAGGCTGTTTATGTGACAGATCACAGAGGCTAATGATTGTGTAATTAATCAAACATGCATCCTTGGTGAGTGATCTTCAAGGCTCAGGATTTATTTTTAATTAACATCAAGATGTCATCTGAAGATAAATGGAAGCATTACTTTTGCTGATGACACATTGCTAGTGATTACTTCTACATATCTGGAGTGTTTAATTAGAATCTTAAGTTTTGATATGTGTTTAATTAATAGTTGGTTTCTGAAAAATAGAGTAGTTTTAAATAGACAATAAATTACATATCTTTTTTTAGACTTAGAGGGGAAGTGTTTGTTTTTTGCAAAACAAAGTTACCATAAACACTACTATTTAGGATTGTAGTTGCCTTTAAGTTGATGGAGTGGGAAATCTGAAATATGTAGAAGCGTATATGGATCATAAATTGAAGTTGAAGTATCATTATCATAATAAAAATTCCATTATTAAAAATGCATTATGTTAGAAATTTTGTGAATGCTTCATTGATCAAATATAAAATTGTTGGGTGAAGTCCTACTTGAAATATGGAATTAAACTGATAATATGGAATGTTAAATATAATATTAATATATAAAAAGTTAAATATAATGATAAATATGAAATTGGGAAGGATTATATTTCACTAATGTAGAAAAAAAAGTCTAGTAATAAAATTGTAATTAGATTATAGCAGAAATAAAGGAAATATCATAGCATCCAAATCTGTTGTAAATTATTTTTAACTTAATCATTGTTCTGCAATTATCAGATGTTTCATATTACTGTGCTTAACATTAGCTAATGCATTGTTTAAATTTTCAGTTTACTAATACAACATGATTGCACTCTTGTATTGTTATGTTTTAACTGATCTGATCTGGACATCTATGGCTACTTTTCTTTTTTTTCTACCCTGCTGAGAGGAGTGGTCATCCACACAGGGTCCTGGTGCTGACCATATATACCAACCTGAATGGAATTATGGCTCTGAGCTTGATTATGGATCCTGATTTTGCAGCACTGGTGGGCTTATGTGGAGGGAAAATCTGCTGTGTTTTCTGTTTGTTTGTGGGTTGACAGCCCCAAGTGAATAGATTAACAGGATATGTTTATCAGCTGGTGGATAATCCTGAGCAGAGGTCATCGCAAGCACCTGAACTCTTTGCTTCTATTAGCATCGTCAAATTCTACATTGGAAGAAGTCTTCCAGTGTAGATGGCATCAGCCTTTAGTGGTGGGGGAATGGGTCTTTGCCCAATGTCTACGATTAGGGGGCTGTTTGATATTGTTGGCATTCCCTCTCTCAATAAACATAGTTTCTTTAAACATCCCACTAACCATTTTCTCTGCATAGGTAGTTGGAATGTGAGGACTCTGCACAGAGCTTTTTCTCTTGATGTCCTCACACAAGTATTCCACCATTATAATTTAGATATTCTCGGCTTGCAAGAGACCAGATGGACAGATAAAGATCACATTCTTAAAAATAATCTTAATTTCTCTTTTCAGGGAGGGAAGATAATAAGCATCTTCAAGCCATAGATCTGCTTCTCAGCAGATATGCTAGTGATGCTCTTCTAGGATATGAGTGCATTAATGAAAGGTTTCTTACAGCAAAATTTCAGACAAGCATTAACGAATTGAATGTTATATACTGTTATGCCCCCACTGAGGATACCGATGAGGATGAGAAGGATAGGTTTTATGGACAACTTCAGGATATTTTGAATTCTGTCAAGAAAGGAGATATTACACTTGTTCTTGGTGACTTCAATGCCAAAGTTGGTACTGACTCTGACCTTTGGGGAGGAGTAATAGGCCCTTTTGGTATTGGTAGCTGCAATGGCAATGGGCAACGTCTCCTACAGGTAAGTAAACTCAATGGATTCAGAATAACTAACACTTATTACAAACACCGCGACATACATAAGTACACATGGGTTTCACACGATGGGCTGCATAAGAATATGATTGATTATATATTAATTAACAGCAAATGGGCTAGTTCTGTTAGAAATACCAGGTCATATGGGGGAGCTGAAATTGGATCTGATCATTACCTTGTTAAAAGTGTCTTGCAACTTAAACTTAAAAAGTGTTGTCATCATCATCATCATCCTCAAGCAGCCATGGGCTATGGAGGTCCAACCAGACCGTGCAATTTAGTTCTCCAAGCAAGTCTGTCCTGAGCTACATCTACTGCATCTGGCCACTGCACACCAATTCTAGCAAGGTCCTGTTTGCCATTGTCTGCCCACATTGAGAGCCTGTGCGAAAGAGAGAGACCTTAGATCATTACAGAGGCATTCAACTGTGCACCATATGACCACTGCTTTTAGCATAAATTAAGACAAATCCATATCAAATAACTCGGATACTTTCAGGTTCATAGTTGATGTCTTATTTGGAAACCTTTCCTGGAAAAGTTGAAAATGGAAAAATTTAAATGAATGACACAAATGGCCTATTTATGCTAGAAATTTGGATATTTTGGTGATGGAGTGTGATCTAAAGGTTTGCATTGATAGCAACAATTTGCTTCCTCCAGTGGTGGGTAGGAAAATGGGAAACATAACTATTTTGTTTTAAGAGAAAAAAATTTTTTTGATTGGACAAGCATTAATTAAATATTATGATTTGCTTTTTCTGAATCAACTGCTAGTTCTACCTATCCATAATTTCTACCATTGCAGGAATATAAGTCGTAAAATAAAGAATTTCAATCTGTTTGAAAACAAGAGTTCCACATTAGACTCATTCAGTATGTAGGAAACTCATATACCTTCAATTTGATAGTGTCCTATTTAGAAACCTTTAGTATTGTCCAAAAATTACAAAAAATGAGGTTTCACATTGTGTTGGGAGAGGTGTGAGTTGACTGTAGAGGAATGGAAAAGGTTATGTTGCCAGATGAATTATGATATATGCTCTCTGTACAGATGGGGGGGGGGGGGGGCTTAGTCGGTAGCGCGCCAGGCTCGTATTCTGTAGTTCCCAGGTTCGAGTCCCAGCTGGGTCAGCATTGAGATTTATCTCTGCAAAATTCCCCACCCTGCCCACCGTCAGTAGGGGACACCAATGGGCTTGGAAAGGCCGCTGTCTGTCGGATGGAACGTTAAGCCGTGGCCCCATGTGCGGGAGAGCCATACCCTGTGCACGTTAAAGAACACGCTGGATGGCCTTGATGGGAGGCTACCATCTGTCTCCCAACAGCTGTTCCAGTGGGTCCCCTCCCCCAACCTTCTCTGAGCCTTCGGGGTCCATGTGACCTGGCCATTTAGCCCATTGTGTGCAAAAAAGTGCCGCTCAGAGGTAAAACAACCCAACCCTGTACAGATGGCAGAGCTAGAGTGTGGCACCAACTGCATGTGGAAATGAGCCTCTTACGTATCCCATCCACTATACAGTCTTCTGGAGGAGGAATTATCCTGTGGGAAATGTTCATACAGCATGGTTTGGGTACACTAATATGTTTGAAGGTTCAATAAAACAGCATATTTAAACAACCTCTCTGATCGTACATCCTTCTGTGGTTAATTTCTTCTATGATGGAGAAAGACATTTATAGGATGATAATGCAACAGCCCATTAAGCAAAATCTATATGTGAATGGTTTGAGAAACATGATGGAGATTTCAGTCATCTTCTCTGACCATCTGAATCGCCTGATACAAGTCTCGTTGGAAATGTGTTGGATGTGGGTGTAATATGGCATATGGGCACACTCCATTGCCCTCGACCCTGAAGGAACATGCTGCATTGCAACAGAAATGGCTTCACATCACATGAGGTACCTTTCCAAGCACTTAGCAAATCAATTCCATGTCAAAATCAAGATATTCTGAAGGCACATATGGATCATAATCAAATTGAGGTAAGATTTTAATATTTTGGCTGTACAGTGTATATACCATGTATTCATATCTGTGAGAATCATCGGTTGGTTTGTTCATGAGATAGATAGATGGATGGTTAAGTAGTGTAGTAAACTTCTTTTTATTTTTCATCATCCTTAATACCTGTTCTTCCAGATAATTCCATAGATGAGAAATCTCTATCTGAAAATGCAGATCTTCAATTAACTGATATCAGAATTGATTCAGATGCATTGGGTAAGTAGAGGTTTATTCCATGACCGGAATGGTTATTTTAAGATTATTTCATATGTATATAATTAATACTATGTTAAATTCTTTAAAAATCCCACTAACCATTTTCTCTCCATCGGTAGTTGGAATGTGAGGACTCTTCACGAGATTATTCTCTTGATGTCCTCACATAAGAATTCCACCATTATAATTTAGATATTCTCAGCTTGCAAGAGACCAGATGGACAGATAAAGGTAAATTATTCAGGTCGGATTCTTAAAAATAATCTTAAATTTCTCTTTTCAGGGAGGGACGACAATAAGCATCACCAAGGCGTGGGTCTGCTTCTCAGCAGACACACTAGTGATGCTCTTCTAGGATATGAGTGCATTAATGAAAGGTTTCTTACAGCAAAATTTCAGACAAGTGTTAAAGACTTGAATGTTATATACTGTTATGCCCCCACTGAGGATACCGATGAGGATGAGAAGGATAGGTTTTACGGACAACTTCAGGATATTTTGAATTCTGTCAAGAAAGGAGATATTACCCTTGTTCTTGGTGACTTCAATGCCAAAGTTGGTACTGACTCTAATCTTTGGGGAGGGGTGATAGGCCCTTTTGGTATTGGTAGCTGCAATGGCAATGGGCAACGTCTCCTACAGGTAAGGTAAACTCAATGGTTTCAGAATAACTAACACATATTACAAACACCGCGACATACATAAGTACACATGGGTTTCACCTGATGGGCTGCATAACAATATGATTGATTATATATTAATTAACAGCAAATGGGCTAGTTCTGTTAGGAATACCAGGTCATATAGGGGAGCTGAAATTGGATCTGACCATTACCTTGTTAAAAGTGTCTTGCAACTTAAACTTAAAAAGTGTTGTGCTAAAGTTAAAAAATTTGCCTTTAATACTGATGCTCTGAAAGACCCAGTAATAGCTAAAGCTTATCACGATAGGTTACTTAGTCATTATGACAGTCATGGCTTGCTTACTACTGAAGTTGAGGAAGAATGGGATCATTTTAAACAGGCTTTTTTGGGCACTAACAGTTTTCTTTTAGGAAGAAAGGAGCAGAGGAGGCAGATTATTTGAGTGATAAGGCACTTGAGCTTATTTCAGAAAGAAAGAATTGCAGGAATGTCCTTAATACATTACTAGTCCTAATAGAAAGCATTACAGAGAACTTAATAAATGTGTAAAGAATCTTTGGCTTGCTGATAAAGCCGAGGAAGCAGTTAGATAGCACAACAGCAGAGAGCTGTACCAGATAGTTAATGTTTTGTGTGGTAGAAAACAGACAGGTATACAGGGATTGAAGGATAAACAAGGTGAGGTTATACACAGAAGAGCCAAAACATTATGACCACCTGCCTAATATGATGTTGGTTCTCCATGTGCTGCTAAAACAGCTCTTACACGATGAGGCATGATGAGGCATGAAATGCTACAAGATTTCTAAAGATGGCTTGTGCTATGTGGTACCAATGCATTACCAGCAGATCCTTTAACTCTTGTAAGTTATTTGGTTGAGCCACCGCAGATCGAATATGCTGTTCCAACACAAACCACAGATGCTCAATTGAATTTGGAGGCCAGGGTAATACCTGGAAGTTTTCCTCATGTTCTGTGAACCATTCTTGAACAATCTGGGCAGTGTGGCATGGTGCATTATTCTACTGAAAGGTACTACTAGAGGGGAATACAGTTGCCATGAAAGGATGTGCCTAGTCTGAAACGATGTGGGCTCTAAAGTGAAGTACATTTCAGACTGACCATTTTGCAGTTCCTGATATATTCCATTAGATCTGTGGTTATTACACTGTGTACTTCAGAGGTCTGCATATTTTTAAAGCACTATTATTTCATGTTTTTTTCTTATATGCAATATCAAAACATATATGGGTACCTGGAGGTCTTCCTCATGTTCCGCGAACCATTCTCGAACAATCCGGGCAATGTGGCATGATGCATTATCCTGTTGAAATAAGGCACTACTAGAGGGGTATACCGTTGTCATGAAAGAATGTACCTGGTTGGCAATAATGTTTAGGTAGGTGTTAGACGTCATAGTTTCCTATACATGAATGACTGGACTTTGGGTTTTCCAGCAGAACATCACCTAAAGCATTATGCTTCCTCTACTGTGCATCCTGGTGCCAACACTTCCCCAGAGAAAAAACGTACATGTACCCATCCATTCACATGGTGCAACAGGAAACGAGATTCATCGGACCAGATAACCTTCCAGTTAGTCAGGGTCCAGTTTTGATGCTCATGTGCCCATTGTAGGTGCTTTTGAAGGTGAACCGAGTAAGCATGGGCACTCAGAGTGGCCTGTGACTTCACAGTCCCCTGTGTGTTGTGACACGTTGCTGTGTGTGTTACCTCCACTGTGTGTTGTGACACATTACTCCCATCACCAGCATTCAAATTATAGGTGAGTTGCTTCATAGTATCCTTTCTGTTGGCTCGTATCATACGGGATAGCTTTCACTTACCTCTAGCATCGATGAGCTGTGGTCGGCCCACACCTTACTGGCGGTTTGTGATTTTTTTCGTCCTCAGACCACTTTTCGAAGGTATAACCATGGCTGACCATGAGCACCCCATAAGCCTTGCCGTCTTGGAAATGCTCTAATACAGTCGTCTGGTCATTACAATTTGGCCTTTGTCAAACTCACTTGAATCTGCTGCCTTTCCCATCTGAAGAACAAGAATAACACTGATTAACAGAGCTTAGTATCAGGTGTTATACCATTTCATGACCTTCACACTTGTCCAATTCATAATAAATAGGCACTTTAGTGTCGATTTCAATTTTAGAGGAAAAATTGTCTTGAGCCGGGTGGGATACGAACCCACGACCTCCTGATAACATGTCAGGTGCTCTGGACCGCTGAGCTACCGGCCGCCAATCAAGATCTCCTCTAACTAGCGCTATGAACATTCCTTTTATGTTTCATATAAGCGCTGTGCAGGCAATATTTCTAGCCACAAGCGGCATTTATATTACCCAATAGATGGAAGCATATGCGATAAGTATGCAGATATAAATAATTAATGAAGTAACTCGACTTATTTCGAATCAAATTCATAATAAATAGGCACTTTAGCGTTGATTTCAATTTTTCTTCAGCGGTCCAGAGCACATGCAATATTATTCGAAATAAGTCGAGTTACTTCATTTATTATTTATATCTGCATACTTATCGTATATGCTTCCATCTATTGGGTAATATAAATGCCGCTTGTGGCTAGAAATATTGCCTGCGCAGCGCTTATATGAAACATAAAAGTAATGTTCATAGCGCTAGTTAGAGGAGATCTTGATCGGCGGCCGGTAGCTCAGTGGTCCAGAGCACCTGACATGTTATCAGGAGGTCGTGGGTTCGTATCCCACCCGGCTCAAGACAATTTTTCCTCTAAAATTGAAATTGACGCTAAAGTGCCTATTTATTATGAATTTGATTCGAAATAAGTCGAGTTACTTCATTAATTTTATTCACACTTGTCCTCCAATAGTTTCCATGGTGCTGGTAAAGTTGGTAAGTTACCATTACAGCATAGTTCTTGATTGACGTGGATAATTAATTTTTCAGTGTATGAAAGTTTCAATTTAGAATCTGGACTGGCAATGATTCTAGCTTTTTCAAAGATGGGAGATGCAGTATGATTCATAATCATGTTGCATAAAGCTGCTGGTGTTTTTGTTTTTTTTCTTGATATTGTATTTATGTTCTTTGATTCTCTCCTTAAACTTCTTGAAGTCTTGCTGAAATATCCAAGTGGTGATTTCATATTAGTATTGGGAATGATTTCTTTTTTTAAAGGAATTAGGTAGACACCTCCTTTTAGGATGTATTAGATGATTATATTCAATCATTGCATTGATATTGCAAGTTACCTCTGCAGCATGGCAACTTTGCAGAGGCAACTTGCAATATCAATGCAATGTTTTGGGAAGGCACAGCTAGTGAATGAACATTTTGATGTTGGTTTGAAAAATTTTGTTTGGGCAGCATCTGCCTTCAAAATAAGCCATATGATTGATCTGAAGAAGTTTTTGATAATCGATTGAAGGTTTTAATTGAATTCAACATATGCCAAACTGTACAAGACATCACAGGTCAATTAGACATACATTGTTCAAGTTTCCCAGCACCTGGTAGTCATAGGAAAAGTGAAAACGTTTGATAAATGGGTTTCGCATTAATTAACTGATGCGTATAAGGTATGCCAACTGGAAAGGTGCACTTCCGTTCTCACACAAAACCAAAGGGATCTGTTTTTGCCTCTAGAGTTATAACTTGTGATGGAAAACGGATCCTATATGACAATCATCAACATTCTGCTCAATGGCTGGATGTCACATAAGCACCCAAATGCATGCCCAAGAAGAAGGTTATGGTAATCATTTGGTGGTTTGTAGCTGGTGTTATCCATTATTAATTCCTAAAACTGGGTGAAACAATAAATGCAGAGAACTATTGTGTAGCACTCCAAAAAATGCACACCAAATTATGCAAGAACAGCCTGCATTGGTCATTAGACATGCATTCTACTGCTCCACAATAACGGTTGATCTCACATCTCACAAATAATGGTCTGGAAAGTCCATCAGTTACAGTATGAGAATTTTACTCACCCAGCGTATTCACCAGACTTATTGCCAACTGACTACCTCTTCTTCAAGCATCTCGACCACTTCTTATGGAGGGAAACATTCAGTAATGAGACAGCAGTTAAAAATGTCTTTGAAGAAGTCATTGCTTCCCGGAACTCAGTAAAGTTATTATTAACAAAGTTATAGCTGTTGAATGTTTCACTAACAATTCAGCCATTTCATTTACAACAACCTAATAGGTGTCTCTATTTTCTAATATTGAACTTGATAAAGTAATAGAAGATTTAATCAGTACTTTGTAGTTAATGATTTTTTGACAGTTGTGCGAAACATATTTTATAGATAAAATTAACAACAGATGACACCATTGACTGAAGGGAAGTTTGAAGTCCAAACATTCATTTAACAGTAGTTTGAAGTAATTATATTGTTAATATTCATTGTTATTCTTTATTCAATTGTATTTTTTCTATGAAATGTCTGCCATTTTAGAGAGTATTTGTTCTGCCACTTCTAATGGTAAACCCCATCCAACCAATTTAATGGACTCGATATATTTTTGTTGCAGCTGTGTCGGATGAATGCATGGGAAAAACGGAACAGCCTAATTCAAACAATAATAAAGAAGTTACAGAATTTTCTGTACAGGTATGTGAATATATATATGTATTAAAGTTTTTTGAAAAGAAAAGAAATATAGAAAAAAAAAGTGGAATACATTTTACTGTATACGCTGCTGAAGACAATTAGGTGATAACGCATATCTTAAGCAAATGGAAAACCACAATGGAAGCTCTCTAGCTTTGAAAATTAGTTTTTTTTATGTAAAAATCTCAGGAGAGATAAGTTAATCTAGTGAAATCTCTTAATCTTGATTTCCAGTAGTATGCATTCTCTGTTTAAAGAGTTGTGTAAGCTGGATATTAAACAAGTGTCATTTTTGGCAAGAAATTTGTATTAATTAAACAAAACAATCACTTCACAAACTTCAATAAAAAATGCACTGTAGTAAACAATAATTTCTGGTGTTTAAATCATTATGTTTCTCTAAGTGACATAAATAGGAAGCTGTATGTTAATTGGTGGTCTTAGCAGCTCTTACCATATAGGAGGGTTATTTATCGAACATTCTCCAAAATTTGTAATAAATAAGATCATAATTTGATGGTAAAAAAAAATTGGTAAGACTGATATTGCTAATTTTGATTTTGTAGGATGAAGAATGTGAGGAAATAGATGTTGTAAATATAAATTCACCAAAGGTAAGTAAATGTGATTGATTAAAGCATAGTCTTATTCAAGAATAAATCTTTTATCCTTAAATAACAGGTATCAGAAATGAATTATATAGAACTTTATTTCAAAACATTGCTAAACAGAAGCTAAAATATAAATTTCAAAAATCTGTGTTCATGTATAATGTTTAATGTATCTATAATTATTTTGGGCGGGGGTGGCTCAGTCGGTAGCGTGTCAGGCTCGTAATCTGTAGTTCCCAGGTTCGAGTCCCAGCTGGGTCAGCGTTGAGATTTATCTCCGCAAAATTCCCCGCCCTGCCCACGGTCAGTAGTTGGAAAGGCCGCCGTCCGGCGGATAGGACGTTAAGCCGTGGCCCTGTGTGTGGGAGAGCCATACCCTGTGCACTTTAAAGAACACGCTGGATGGCCTTGATGGGAGGCTACCACCTGTCTCCCAACAGCTGTTCCAGTGGGTCCCCTCCCCCAACCTTCTCTGAGCCTTCGGGGTCCATGTGACCTGGCCATTTAGCCCATGGTGTGCAAAAAAGTGCCGCTCAGAGGTAAAACAACCCAACCTATAATTATTATGTACCTATAATTATTATTCATTAAGTAACTATATAAAAATATTAATTCTTTAGATAGCTGATAATAGATTCTTATGCTTTGACAAAGCATTTCAAATCTTTCAGCTTGTTAATGTTATGGATATGTCATCTTCAATAATCCAATTAGAAATGTTTGTAATAAAAATATTTGAAATGTTTGCATGAAAACAAGAAAATAATTTTGATTAAATCAAATATACTGTTTTTAAAATTATGCAGTAAAATTGGCTGAAAGTGTATCATTAACATAAGCCTTGATGTAAATTCTGCATCATCAGCTTATAGCCTACTGAAAATAATCATGTATAAAATATTTTTTACATCAGTAATTTCATTTCATCATTTTTATCTCTCTTCCTGTTGCTTTTCACTCATCCTTTGTTGGTTTGTGGATTTGTCAAAATAGTTGTTACATCATTCAAATGCTATAGACAAATTTAATGATTTATGTTATTTAAAATATTGATAAATGTCAAATGAAAGATTATGACATGGGGAGTGTCATAGGAAATAAAAAATTTACACCCCTTGCTTCTTCCCCCTTAAAAAGTGGAAATATGAAAATGATAGTTCCTCTATGCCTTCGGACAACAAGGGCTGAACATAACAAGTTGTATGTAAATAAAGGCTTGTGACATGAGGATTGTCATAGGTAATAAACATTGTCCCCACTTGATTTCTTCTCTCCCCCCCCTAAAAAGGGGAAATGTGAAAGTTCTGTGTCTTCCAAATAAGCTTTCATTGTCATAGACTACTTTGAATTATGCCCCCTACCATTCCTCCCCTCCTCAAATGGGATGAAAAATTGTGGGATCAACCGTAATGAGTTATATCTCAAAGTTTGTACATCTTCAATATCACGGGCTACCTCAAACATGACTCCAGAAAAAGGGGAAGGAAAAATGGGGTCGATATTTATGAGTCATGTCAAATAAAAATTTCTGAAAGTAGATGTTTTTAATGGCAAGAAAAAAATGTAAATAAAATTAAAAAATTAACTGTTTTCTTATACATGCTCAAAAAAGTAGAAAATGAACCTATTCATGGTGCCTTTAGTCACTGAATTCATATTCACTTCAAAGGAAGATAGGGTGCCAATTTACCCACTCAACAAGATTTCCGACACCCTATGTTCTTTTGAAGTGAATATGAATTCAGTGACTGATTGCACCATTGATATGTTTCAGGTTTATTTTCTACTTTTGGATGCCTATTAGGAAGATGTGTTTTTTCAAATTTTCAATTTATATATTTTTCTTTGTCACTAAATTTCCTTTTTAGACTGCCTTTCTTGTGCTTATAAGGCATTACACATAGTAATTCAAATATAAGCATCTTTAGACCAGAAACCAAGTTAAGATTAAGGAAAATTTGTCTGGAGCTATGTGGATGCGAGTGCATGAGTGGAGCCAAATCCCACTCTGCTCAAAAGAACTATAAAAGTTTTCCATTAATTAATAGATTCTGAAAAAAATTAATTGTCAACACAGCGGGAATCGAACCCACATCTCTCCAGATTCATGCCAGAGCATGCTACCATTGCACCACGCCACGCGTTGGACAATGAAATTTTTCAGAATAAGATCTTATAAATCTTCTTCGTTGAGACATGGCTGAGACAGCGCCATCTATGCTCCTTGAACATAGATGGCACTGTCTCAGCCATGTCTGTGTCTCAGCACATCACTGTCAGCGCCATCTATGCTCCTTGAGCATAGATGGCGCTGTCTCAGCCACGTCTCAACGAAGAAGATTTATAAGGTCATATTCTGAAAAATTTCATTGTCCAATGTGTGGTGCAATGGTAGCGTGCTCTGGCATGAATCTGGAGAGATGCAGGTTCGATTCCCAAATGACGGCGATGAATTTTTTTCAGAATCTATTAATTAATGTTTGATGTCTGTCTTAACAGGGAATACTGTGCATTCACTATGGATTGATTTTTATAAAAGTTTTAATTTCGCTTTATGCCTAGATTTATTTTTATTTATGAAACAACTAATCTTCAACATAAACATCCATGCCTTACCCATAGCTTGAACCCACGTCCCTTAGATCAGTAGCCAACACACTAACCACTCGCCAAAAAACGAATATAGTACCAAGCTAATTTTCCCCCTGCCCTCCTATACAGTTATACTCTGCTTGATTTTAAGCATTCGCCATAAGCTCACTTTTGAAATTTCAGATATAACTTTTGCCTTCAAGCTTTCTTTTCGATACCCTGATTCAATTCACAGATTCAATTGCATGTTTATATAAGATCCAGTTTCATTTACTCTTCAGTATTGAAACAGTAAATAAGGGAATAATGAAATAAAAAGGCAGAAATCTCAACCCTAAAAATTCCACTCTATTCTATTTAGTTTGCAAAACCTGAATGAAAGTGTATCAGTTGAACCACCATTCAAATGTTAACCCAACTGTGGTGAGTCTGGAGGAGATTACTCTGAAGGAGATAAATTTTATAGTGTTTAGATTCTTTATATTTTGTCTGAATTTATTTATTTCCAGAGCTTTTTGATTAGACTTCATGTAAGCCAGTATACATTTTAACTAAGCCTAATGATACAACAATTTTCTTGGATTTTTTTGTGTACAGTAAATGAATTCATGGTGACATGAATTTGGTACAATGTTCTAGCTTTCATAATTCATATTTTTGTGATAATTTTCTTTTAATGGCTTATTTCTCTTTATAGGTTGAAAAATCTTCACCTGGTATGAATTCTGAAACTTTGATAGCAGTTTCAGATATTAGAGAAGTAGATTTAATGGATGAATCTTTTGATCAGAAAGAACCAAATGTAAGTAATGTAAAAAGTACAGTGATGGTGTCACAGAAAGATGTAGAAAAAGAAAAAAGAGGTGATGTTGAGTTATCAACAAGTAAAAGCAATTGTGATATCTTAAAAGAAGATATTGAAGTCAAGGGCAAAAGTGATATACCATGTCTAACCACCTCAAAACCAGATTCAGAGACTACTAGTAAGCTATTATGCAACGACACTAATATTTCAATGCAAGAGCAGCCATCCAGCAGCAATACGAATTTTACAGTGAGTGAAAGGGCACACATAGAAATGGACGTACCTTCCAAAGATATAAACTTAGAACAAAAAGAAATAGATCCCTTAGTGTCTAATACATCTCCAATGTTTACAGATGACGATGACAGTCAAGCATCTCCTAAAACTAATATGTTAGAAGTGTTATTGGAAGAAGATGAAGGAAATGGTGATTTTGAAGCTATCATTTCAGATTCCACACAAAGTTCAAAAGAAGGTAGCAAAGTTAAAACAGAAGAATCAGTTTCCACAGAAAGTTCAATAGAAGTTGGCATCGAAGTTAAAACAAAAGAATTTGTTCCCACAGTAACTTTGAAAGAGGTTAGTACTGAAGTTGAAGCAGAAAAAGAATATGTCTCTGCAGAAATTTCCAAAGAAGTTAGTACTGAAGTTGAAACAGAAAATGTATTAACTGATAAAAGTGAGTTTGATAGACTTTTTATTCTTAACTTTTTTTTTGTTGTTACATTAAATAATTTTTCAGTTTATTAACCTAAAATATCTTTTACCCTTTTGCATAATTGCTTCACTTTGAAGGAGTTGGAATGGTGTTTGGATCAGCCAGTAGCATGTCAAATGCATAATATGATTTTCTCAGATTTGCAAACCCACTGTGGCTGGTTCCTGGATCGAGATTTTCTCTGATTGGTGAGAGAGGAGACCTTAAAGGGCTTGAAATAGCTGCCATCCATTGGCTGGGATATTAAGCTATGATTCTATGTGCATGGAGACACTCAATACATCTTAAGAGCATGCTGGATGACATTGATGAGAAGTGTTCATCTGTCTACTAACGGCTATGAAGTGGGTCTTCTACTACACTGAGTATCTTTGTGACTAGCCATTTAAACCATTTTGTGCAATTAGTGTTTCTCAGAGTTAAAACAACCCAATGTGAAAGAGTGGTAGAATTCAAATGAAAAGTAATGTGCATGTATGCCATGATGATAAGCCCAGATGATCAAACTACTTGTAAAATTGATGGCATGATGATGCAGCAGAGCCAGAAGTGCAAATGTAGCAAGTTTTGGTCAGAGAGTGCTGAATGACACATTCATTTAGTGGTTAGTAGATCAACAATAAAGCTTCTGTAATGCTTTGACAGCATTTAAGGGAAAAGTATTATTAGTTCAACAAATTTGAGTATAGTAGGATTGGTGAGGCCTGCTGCCAATATATGACATTACTGTTCATGTTGGCTGCAATGCATAACTAGTTGTTGCTGACAGTAGTGGATGCAAAAACATTTTGAACCAGCTCATGCTCAGTCAGCCGTCCCGTGGCCGAGTGGTTAGCGCGCTTGGCTACTGATCTACGGGACCTGGGTTCGAGCCCCGGGTAAGGCATGGATGTTCATGTTGTTTTCTGCTGAGGTCCTGCCATCCTCTCAGATCTTCTACTGTGGCATATAAACTGACAGGCTCCTGTCAGACCTCTGTGGCAAGCAGCTGCTTGAGGGGGTATTTATTTTATTTTTTTTTTTCATGCTCAGTATCTCTTGATTTATGTCAGAACATAAGGATCAGAGATCACTTGACAGAGAAGAGCAGACCCATTTGTGACTTAATACAGGATTACAAGCACCATAATGCTAGCAGTGAGGCAGCATGGTATTATGATGTATTACTGTAAAATGACTTGTATAAGACAGGCTGTGATCATGGCCAAGCACTGTGTTCTTTGTCACCCATTCCATTCTATCAAATTAGCATTAGTGCCAGGATATTGCTAACTGATGTGATTAATAGTGCTATGATCAGTCTATTCATAATAAATGCCACTTTCATGTAGGTGCCACTGAATAACAGATTCACCTGTGGGTGTGTAGAAGGACTCAGGACGCTCCTTCCTCCAATACTAAAGGTCATACATTTTTGTTTTGGGTGCCATAAAGTTCTGCCATCTGTTCATTTTGCTCTTTGTTGACAGTAATCTATCTGTCCACCTTAATGTCGATGCTTCCCTTAGATTAGTTACATTGCCATTTCTTGAAGGTTCCTTTTCTCAGAAAGTCTGTTTGCCCATCTGCTACAAACATCTCCAGTATGTCTTCCTGAATGGGCATTGTGCCTTGATCTATTGAATATGTCTGAGATATGTTGGGACTGTGGTTGTTGATATGCTAATTGGATGTATGAAACATGATGGGATGATATCAGACTCTTATTTTAAGTCAATGCCAAGATATTTAACAGTGTACATTATCACTCTTAGAAGTCATGCCTCAAAATGATGTAATGCTGGTTTTTGCAATTTCATTATTTAGTTCAGATTTGTGAAGGCCTTCTTGTCTAAACAATAATCTATTCAAATTTTAGGTGACTCTTCCTCTCCTTCACACTGAAGCAATCTTTGTGCAAGGGCATATTAAGGGTTAAATTATGTATTATGATGGTATTCTGATAAACAGTATGATAATATGTAAACATCTCATTAAAAATATTGCAGACATTTGCATTTTAGATAATATAGCGTAATATTTTTTACTATATCTGGTTTCATTAAAAAGTGTATCAAACTTTTTGTAGCAACATGAGCACTTCATGTTGCTACAAAAAGGATTTATAAATATCATCATCACACATGCAGAATAATCTTTAAAATATTTTAAACATTTTAAGAATATTTTTCAAACTTAGCATATTTTGCTACTAGTTTGAGAGCAGAAAGAATCATTTAATCCAGTTATAGTAATTTCCACACTGTATATTTGTGTATACATGTATATTCTCAAACAGCCATGAGCTGGGGGTAGGGTGCCATACATCTGTATTTTCTGTGAAAAAATATGTATTCGACCTAGCTGTCTGTTGTCTGGTATAGTCTAATTTTGCAGATGCCCATGTTTTAAAATGTTTAGTTATTCTGTATATCTACAAAAAAGTTTTTATATGTATTTCCAAACTTTATTTTAAAAAACTTCTCTCTAAGCACAGTAGTTTTTATTTGAGTAATCTTAACTACAGTCATGCTTGGGTGGGTCATGTGCTGATTGGCCCCTACTGTTGACCAATTATAAAATAAAAATAAATATCCCTTCAAGCAGATGCTTGCCACAGAGCCCTGACAGAAGCCTATCAGTTTATATGCCATAGAAGATCTGTGATGAAGGCAAGACCTCAGCAGAAAGAGAATACAAACATCCATGCTTACCCAGGGCTTGAACCCAGGTCCCTTAGATCAGTATCCAAGCATACTAACCACTCAGCCACAGGACAGCTCCCAATGATAATTAAATATTTTTTTTTGTGGGCTTATAAAAAAAAAGACCAAATTAAATATTGGTAAAATTGAGACAATATAACCAAGGATATTTTTGAAATGTAGAAAGAATGTTGTCTTGCCCTTGTTTGTCAGGTAACTGTTAATACTAAGTTTTAAAAAATATATATTAAATTTTGAAAACCTGATTTTTCACAGAATGTTTAACATTGAAATGCATTTATTCTGTAACTGTATTTTTGACATGGTTAATTTATCTTATAAGCTAACTAGTTGCATGAAGTCATCATGCATTTTTTCTCCTTTATTTTATTTTTATTCCCTTCCCCAATAAATATACACAACATACCCATTTATTCTTTTTTCAGCCTCACCTTGGTATAAAAAAAGTCCACATTTGGCTTTCTGTAATTATGGTAACCCTGACTATGGAGAGCCACTCATACTATGCCTGTTTAACATTGTCCATTCACAGCATTCTAAGTATCCCATTTTTTCTCAGAACTGTAAGGTATAGAGTAAAAGTGAAGCATTAGCTTACAAGACAATTTTTTGGAGTGGCACTTTTGAACTTATGAGCTGATGGCAATGTTAGGTGGTCTTCATTTTAAGTTAGAGAAATGAGGCAGAAAAATGGAATTATTCCCATGTTGTGTTAATGGAGGGTCAAATTTGAAGCACTATAACTTCATAAATAAGCTTTTTATATAAAATTTTTATTGGAGATTAATATATGCAAATAATACCAAAATCATGATTTCCAACAGTATTCATTTAATATTTTCTTTTGTCATATTTTTTCATAAAATTCATAGTCAAGATGTTACAGAACTTTGAATTTAATTTTCCTTTGGTTAAATAGAGATGTTTTTTTTTCCTTGTCTAGTACCTGTATGTGAAATTTATATTTATCCACAAGTGTTTGGAATTATGTTGATAGATCATTAAATTTGAACATATTTTAAACTTAAATTCCACTTTGATAGTTTTCTCTATGTGTAGAACTAGTGGAGTAGCTTGGAAAGAAGAGATGATATGCAAGACTATATGTGTCATGTTCCTGATCAACACATGGGAACTTCTCAATTGCAGAAATTTATCCATAGTCACAGATGAGTTGTTGAATGTAGGGAATAGTTCAGAAGAAAGAGAGATGTTATCAGAATCAGAAGGTTGTGGGTTTGAAAATGAAAATAAGCTCTCTTTGATCTGCTATTATGAAGTGTATATTATGAATGATGGGTTTTGTTATAAATTGTATATTAGCAGCCTCATTTGCTAGATCTAGAGTTTCATTGATATGTGTTGGATGATCATTGGTATATATTTGAAAATGTCATAAATATGGTAATATTTGATTGTTTCTTATTTAGAATCAGAAAGTATGGAAGAAGGAAATAATAATGCAAAGCAAAAACTAAGTGAGGCTGAAAAAGAATCAGATAGAAAAAAAGTAAGGTTTATATATATGTTAAGTTATTTACTACCGTGGTAATTTCATATATATGGTTTACTTCATTTTTACAAACCCAAGTATAAATAGTATAGTTAAACACAACAGAATTATCTTTTCAAAATAATTTAAGTTCCACACTAACACTGTATTACATATGAACAAAAAGATTTTTTAGCTTTAGATTTTAAAAAATGAACTCTACTTTTATCAATGCCAATGCACAATTGATATAATAATTAATATATATCATGTAAAAAATTGTGTAGTCCAAGTGATAAAAAAAATTGAGTAGATGGGTTGAAAAATCTTTACACCATTCCAACTTAGAACATTATATAAATTAGCATATATTCATTCTTAGTAGGAATTTGTTTCTGTTCTTTAAGTAGTAAATAAGAACAAATGGGAATAGATTTCCTTGATATTTTAAAGGTAGCATGGTTAAAACATGCTGTGAAAAAAATGTCTTAGGATAGAATGTTGCAAGGATGAAATGTCTCTGGGACAAATTGAATGGGATGAAGTGCTTGCAAGAAGAAACATCATAATCTTGTTAGTGGTTAATATTGATCAAAGGCCATCAGAAATACCTCAACCTTTGTTTATAGGGTTGGATTAGGTTGACAGGGTAATGACCCTGAGGGCTTGGAGAAGGTTGGGGGAAGGGGACCTACTGAACAGCTGTTAGGAGACATTTTAGCTTTCTGTTTAGGCCATCTAGCATGTTCTGTAATGTACATAGGGGTACAACTCTCCTGCATATGGGGCCATGGCTTTACATCCCATCTGATGGACAGTGGCCTTTCCAAGCCCATTGGTATTCCCTACTGACTGAGGGCAGGGTGGATGTTTACCAGAGATAAATCTCAACTCTGGCATAGGTGGACTCAAAACTTGAAACTGCAGATTATGATCTTGGTGTGCTACCAACTGAGCCAACCCCCACATTTTGTTTATAGGGATATCACCAATCATAAACTATAATGTGTCTCAGGCAAGTTTGTTTCTTTTTTGATTCTTGTTCATTTAAAAGTGATATCTCAAGTTCCTCCCAACATTGATGGCTTAAGCCTATAGCAATGGATGAACAAGTTTTTGCTCCAAACCTGTGATAAGGGGACTATATGATGGCCCTATCTCTCTCAATAAACCTAGTTTCTTTAAAAATCCTAGTAATCATTTTTTTCCACAGCTACCTGGAATGTGAGGATTCTGCATAGAGATTATTCTCTTGATTTATGCACACAGGAATTCTGCCATTATAAAGCTGGATGTTAACTTGGTATCATGCCACACTCATTATTTGTTTTTTGCAGGTTTGTGTTCCAATTGTGCCTGCATTGAACTTTATTTTATCTCCACTAACTCAGTGATAAATCTAATCACTGATAAATTCAACTGCTAGTGTAGTAAACATTTTTCATGTTTAAAAATCTGATTTAAAAATTAATTAAAAAAAATTTGCATTGTTTCAGAAGCAGAGTCTTTCCAAGTCTTTCATTGAAGAGTTCCTTTCATTTTCACAAGGTAATATTTCAGCATATGAGAAATATTAAAGAAATTTTCTTTTTGTTAAATTTAACCTTGCAGTATTATGTTCACAAATAGTGTAATACAGCTAAAAATGGTAGTGTAAAAATGAATTTAAGTAACTACACCATGGCCCAGTGGTTAGTATGCTTGGCTACTGATCAAAGGGACCTGGTGTTTTTATACTGAGGTACTGTCATCCTCAGAGACCTACTATGGCATATATATAAACTGACAGGCTCCTGTCAGACCTCTGTAGTAAACAGCTGCTTGAAGGAGTATTTATGGTGAAAAGTGAAATTTAAGCATATATATATGTAGGGCATTTAATTCCTGGACTGCCTGTCGCCAACAATTAGTAGCCAACAACTTGTTCTCAGACAATTAACTTGTTGAAAAGCCTCTGTACATAGTTTAAATGTCATAAACTTTTACTTTTTAAAATTTATAGCTAATATATCACATATATAGTTTCAATAATTTATATATATATATACATACACGCTAGCATATTTAGACAGCATTGCTCAAGTCCTTTGCTGATTTTGATGAAATTCTATAAAATACACTAAGCAACAATTGCAGTTCCTTGAAATTAGTGAGGGAATCCCATGAAAGTGTGAACAAGTGTGAAAGACATAATGAGAAGCAAGTGATTAAAGTTTAGTGACAGAAGTGTGAAAAACACTCAACTTTATACAATAAATAGTATGCCCACTTCTAGAGATGACCCATGCTTGCAGCTCCTGTAGGGTGCAAGCAAGAATATCCCTGATGAGTTCTTGTCCAATGTGCTCAATGAGAAACAGGTTCAGTGATCAGGAAAGCCATGGTGGGGTGTCCACACCACATAGGCTGTTCATGGTAATGTGAGGTGTGTGGGCTTGTTTTGAAACATTATGGGCAGCATACTGCCCATAATGTTTCAAAGGAATGATAAGAGGTTGAGTTTCATGACAAGTTCAGCATACTGTCAGGTTATTTCCACATCCCATCTGGTGTAGGTAACCCCTCATTGGAGGCTAATTTCACTGTGAATTTACAACACCTTGAACTTTGAGCTATATCCCAGATTGTGTATCAGGAGTGTGCATTTATTGTATTCACAACAGTGTATTGATGGCTGACTAGAGATGTAACTGGACAATGTAAGTACTACAAGTTTCTCATGTACATGTCACCAGATGTCTTACCATTATCCCATCTGAGACAACTGGGACTTGTCAGTGAACAACATAGATCTTTATTTGTCGCCCAGGCTCTGCACCCTTCCAACCCATTGTTTCTATGCTATTGTAGTAGTGGTGGAGATTGGAATGGTCTAGCTGCCCCTGGCTGCTGTGTGCTTTGATGTGTGACACAGGCAGCATTATACACGACCAGTTCCTCTGGTAGTGACTCCCAAGTTAGTCTGACGCTGCAATTTGATTATCCTTGCAGATTCGTTGTTTGTCACTTGGCAATGTGCACGACATCATACCTTTAGCATGTCCTATTCTTCCTACAGCCAAGAATTGCTATATGCACTATGACATGGTTGGCTAATCATTTCTGGAAAAATATATTAATGATAAATCAATAAATATTTAGTGGAAAAATTTTTCGCCGACATTTTTCCCCCCGCTAAATATTTATTGATTTATCAACACCAAATGAGCAACAGGTAATGCTGTGATTATCATCTATGTTTAAAATATATTAATGATTAATCATTAAAATTTATCTTTGATTAAATAAATAATAAATACCCTCTCAAGCAGCTGCTTGCCACAGAGATCTGACAGGAGTCTGTCAGTTTATAAAACAACACAAACATCCATGCTACCTGGGACATGAACCCAGGCCCCTTAGATCAGTAGCCAAGTGCACTAACCACTTGGCCATAGGACTTTGATTAAGAGATTAAAATTACCTTAACTTATTTTGATTAAATTCTCTAAATTACATTAAGCAACATAAACTTGATAGTACTTAGTGAAGAAATCCCATGAAATTGGGTTCACGTGTGAAAGACATCATGAGAAGTAAAGTTGGTGACAGAAGTGTGCAAAATACTATCCTTTATTCAATAAACAGTATGTCCACCTCTAGTGTTGATTAATTAACTATTGTTGATTTTGCTGAAAGAAATGAAAACTGGACTGCATTAACATGCATGCACTTTTACATTAAGTGTTTCTCCCTAGACATTCTGAAATGCAAATATAGTGGGAAATGTATCTGAATAAATTTATGTATAGAATGCCTGTGACTAGCATAAATGTGTATTTTTTGTGATTAATTTATTTTTCTATTTTCATTATGTAATGATAAAATTTTACATTATCCATCTCTCTTAATTGGTTCTCTCAATTATGGGAAAGAGTTTTTATTTTAGTGAGCACTACCAGAAATATAATAGTTGCATTTTTCTTTTATTAGGTGATACGGATGGTGAAAATCGAACTTCTGGTGATGAAAGCCAGAAAGCTTTAGCATTAAATCGTTTCCCTAAAAGTAAGTAATAACAAATTTATAGTACTAATTAAAATGCTTGTAAAATACACTAAAGTGTTATTATCTGAGTTTTTGTTTTTTGTGTGTGTGTGTGTGGTTTGGCAGTCTCTTATATGCTTGAGCACAAAACCCTGGGATTTTCATAAAGAGAGTCCTTATGTCTAAGTATCTTGTTTCCAATTAATGCCATTTTGAAAATCTTAGAGAATGTCAAATCAAACCTGAAATATTTATGGTTAAGTTCATTTTAAAACATTGGCATACTCATTTTGCATTTCTTTTTTCATATTATGTGCATATATTTATATTTTGATATGCAACATTAAGGACAGAGAAGGTCCTAGAAACTATTCCTAGTTTGTACAGGCCTTCTCATACAAGGACATGCCCTTCTAAGACCATAACTACTATGCCAGTTATGGCTTCATTAAAAGCACAAATATATTATTTTTTCATATA
Source organism: Ryuthela nishihirai (assembly GCA_038380435.1). Lineage (NCBI taxonomy): Eukaryota > Metazoa > Arthropoda > Arachnida > Araneae > Heptathelidae > Ryuthela > Ryuthela nishihirai. The sequence continues at coordinate 97,467,872 of JAWZYU010000006.1, forward strand.
TATATATATAAAGCGTGATATAATTTTGTGTTTTTTTTTTAGTAAAAAAAAATTTGAATTTATACCGTTTTCTGAAAATAAATGTCTTTGATACGGAAGCAAAATAGACTTCCTTGCTACAGAAATCAGCTGTCATGTGGGAGGGCAATTTCTGGAAGGCTCTGCTAAACTCAAGTAGAAAGTTTCACCCCCCCCCTCTCTCTCTAGAAGAATATAATTTTTTATAAATTAGTTTTTTATGTTTATATTGAATGATTTTAAAGCCCTCCCCTGAATACCTTGACTGTGCTACACAGACGATGTAAAGCTGTTTTTTTTTTGCTTTGGTGCACAAACCTTTCTGCACTTAGCCAAGATCGCCAAACTTCAACACCCCCCAAAAAAATCATAATGTTGAGCAAAAAAAGCAGACAAGGAAGTTTTTTTTCTCTTTCATAACCAGTTCAGAAAATCCCATGAATATGAGAAGTCCAAGTCACGTTGTATAACCACTGGCCGTGTTTAAAATATATGATAATGAAAAGAATCATTAAAAGAAATAAAAATCATATTTCAGGTTGAAGGGAGGAAATTTCCCTTCAATAATAAATATATATATAATTTAACTATTTTCTTTCATCAGGTTTCCCAAAATGAAGCCTTAATTGTATAGTGCAATCTTTTTTTTTTCACCATATTACATTGAAAAAGGTTTATTAAAATCAATATGCTTGCAAATTTTGTTCATATTATTTTTTTTCATAAAATTTATAATTAAATTCTGTTTAATTTAATATATAACATGATCTATTTCCATTGATTGGTTAGTTTTTAAAAAAGTTCTAAAGTTGACTTGTTTGTGTGACTCAGCACAATTGGCTAAAAGTCTGGAATTTTCTCAAAGTGGTACCGTGAAAAAAATTACAAAACAAGAAAAATATTTACTTAAAACCCCCAAAAATTTGTTATTCAGAAATATTTAGTTATTCTATTTATGTGCATTGTAATCATTTCTGCCTATTAGTTGTTTCTTTTTTTAATTTTTATTTGTGTTGCTAGATGCATTTTTTTATTACTTGACTCTAAAAAAGTCCTATTAAAATGAAACATATTGTCTTTTTTGTTAAATATTATAATTTCAGAAAATCCAGAATTAAATGCTGATTAATTTGGCATACAATATGCTATAATTCCTTTCATTAGTTATTTGGCAAAAAAAGTTCTAAAGTTAAATTTTTTTTTTTGGCTGAGCATAGGGAGAAAATAGCTTGGCCTCTAGATGGAAACCTGTTTTTCAGACTGGACACTGGAAGGGTTAAAAACTGCATCTTATAAAAATCTGTGCAACTTTATTGAGTGTTACTGAGCATAAAAAGAACTGGTAGGAAAAGTGCCACCAGCAGTTCCATCAAATCTCATCACACACCATTGATGAGAAGGGAATCACAGTGCTAATATCACTCTCTCTAAGCAGGGCAACATAATGGGGAAGGACAGCTTCCGTGACTGTAGCTGTGATTTCTGTTTCGTTTTTTCACTAATCCTATGATAATGATCAGACAGATATATATTCCATGATCCACAGGTGAGAGATAAAAATGGTTGAGCCAACACAGTTGAGAAAAACACTGACTTCTAAAATGATAACTTATATTAACTGTGTATCATATAAGTATTGTTTTAGTTAAAATAAAGAAACCTTTTAAGGAAGACCATTTTGTTAGTCAGTAATACACTTTCACATTTAAGTGAAGATGAACTAGAAAGTGAAAATAAAAGAGTAATGTACCTGTTTTCAAAATTCATTGATTCACCCACTGTAAAAAACAGGAGAGGCTTACTGCAATCATTATTGGAAAGAATTGATAATGACAAAGAACTTGTTGATCTTTTAAAAACAATGAATGTGCAATATGTGGTGTACAATTGTTGACATTTGAATTGATCACAAATCATGGTGAAAAATATTTGAATGTGGAATAAGTGTTAACAAAGATGATAAATAACATAAAAATGTAATTGCAAAGACATGATGAAGATGAAAATAATGAATGGGTTGTGGATGATGATGAAGAACAAGATTTAGCTGATGACACTGTAAAAGCAATTAATAATCTGTGGACATATTTTTAGAGAATTATTAAGTTTTGAAGTATCTGAGCCATTTCAAGTGTTACTATTCACCAATATATATATATAAAATTAGTATTTAATAGCTTAATAAATTCTGAGCAAAATTTTTTAATTAAATTGCAGTTGTAATCAATGTTTTAAAATATGTTTTATTGTGTGTTTTAACTCATTTTTTTATTTCATAGTTATCAAAAATGTGACAAAAGCTGAGTATCCACTTCTCCAAGAATTATATAAATTATTGTATCTTCGAAATCCTTGGGTGAGATATTTTTGTTTAATTTTTACATTAGATGAACATTTATAAATATTTATTTTTATAAACAATAAAACTTGTAATTGGAAAGAACATGTAAGAGCTTTAAACCCCTATTTAAAATGGAGAGCAAATATGGATGAAAGCTTGATATTGCTGTGAGTATTTGCTCATAGATACTCAAGCAATGAGCAATTCAAGAAATGTCCTATTATTTTCTCAGAGACCATAAAACATGGATTAATGAAGATATATAGAGAAGTAACAGTTATCCCAAGGAGCATGGGTATAGTTTACTACAGGAAAGGTGGAAATCAAAAGTGAACCTACTTTCAATTATGAATGCAATTTCAGCTTTGAGATTATTGGCTCATTTTGGATGACTGTTGGTAAAGCATCTTGGCATATAGCTAGTATATGATCCTAGTACTTCAAGCTCACCCAAGCAAAAATGAATTTATTTAGCATATTGATAGATATAGCAGTGTTTAATTAAGGACATTTAGAAATCAGTTTAAAATAATGTTCTCCTGATTAATAAATATTTTTCAAATAGTGTTATGCTATTTGTTAAATATTATTTTGCATACAATATTATATGAATATATTTTTCTTATGTAGGATACCAAAGAAATCCTTGCTCAGCGAATCTTAGAATTTTCTGGATTCACATTTAAACAAGATTCAGAGGATTATGACACAAGAGAAGTAATATTGAGAACGTAAGTGATATTTTAAATATGATACACAGAAATTTTGACTTTATGTGATTCAAACTTTTGAATTGGAAAGAGATAAGTATTGAGATTTGCTCTGTGTTGGACACCACCAAGTTACATACAAGTGTTCTGAGCACTAAACTATGTGTCTGTTTCTTCAGCTAATGTAACATATAAACTTTCCCAAATAGTGTTTGATTCACTCATATGCAGGATATCTCCTGTGATACTCTACTACTTAATTAGAGATAAGTGTTAATTTACAAATTTGCTCATATTTCAAGCAGAAAAAGTTTATTTTGTATATTGTTATCTTCATATAATAAATATGTATTTTTTTTTTTGCCTTTTACTGTGGCATAGAAACTGACAGGTTCCTGTCAGACCTCTGTGGCAAGCAGCTGGTTGAGGGGGTATTTTTTTTTAAATATTTTATCTTCATATAATAAATATGTGTATTTTTTTTCCATACTTAATCCTCAAGCAGCAGCTTTAGAGAGATTTCACTTTATTACATTTTAAAGCAGGTAATTTAATCACTTATATATATATTTTTTTCTTCAAAATATGGTTTAAAAAATAGATTACTCCAGGTTGATATAAGATATTGATAATCTGAAAGTAATGAACCTGAGAAAACTCTGGATAATCTGACAAGTAGATAAAAACAATAAACAATTGTTTTTTGTTCAGAGCTTTCAAAAAGGCTTTTGACTGTTGATATCATTTGCAGTTTATCATATGGAATATTTCAGAATTAGTTAATGATGACTTTCTGGAATAATATTAAGTCATATATGAGAGTTGGTAAATATTGCAGTATGATTGGTTTTCATTACACTAAAGTTAGGCAAAGCTATATTCGTTTATTCTCTTTAGTTTGAGTATTGATTATAATATGAGAGAGCTTTGCATAGGGAAGACAGATCGTAGATGATCTAAAGTTTTGAATTTATTTGACAGGTTATGCTGATGATTTAGCCCTGATTCAAATTGATATTCATGAAATGAACTCTCTTAGATCTGTTGATTGAGCTGGTAAAGGAATAGGCTTTATAATAAATGTAGAAGAAACTAAAGTGACGAAAGGTGGTTAAATGAGTGGGTGGGATGGCTCAGTCAGTAGCACACCAGCTTCATAATCTGTAGCTCCAAGGTTCAAGTCCCACCTGGATTAGCATTGAGATTTATCCCTGTTGAACTCCCATCCTGCTCTTGGTCAGAAAGAGAACACCAGTGGTATTGGAAAGGCCTTTGTCTGTCAGATGGGATATAAATCCATGGCCCCATGTGTGGAAGAGCCATGCCCTGTGCATATTAAAAAACATACTGGATGGCCTTGATGGGAGGCTATCATCTGTCTCCTAACAGTTTTCTAGTGATTCCTCCTCTCATATTCTCTGAGCCCTTGGTGTCCCTGTGACCTGGCATTTAGCACATTGTGTGCAAAAGAGTGCTTCTCAGAGGAAAAATAACCTAGTCATGGGTCACTAGCCACAGTTGTTTTGAATGGTTGTGCTCTTAAGCAATTTTCTCAGTTTAATATCTTGAGAGTTGTGTGACAGATACCAGTAATATGCAACATTAGGCAAACAATGATATAGGCATTGTTGCTGAAACTTTTAATATTGTGGAAAGTGTGGAAGATAGGCAAATGTACCTAAAGACTAAACTTTGGGTGTCTGCTTTCTCATTGAGTTGGAGGGAGTTATTGAAAATAATTGAAGGCATGGGGGATAGTGAAGAATATTTATTAGTAAAAGGAACAATACTGTCACAGTTTAGACTTTTTAATGTTTTTTAGTACCTGAACAGCCAGGATTTAATAATAACTATTATTTTTCTCAAATTTAAAAAAAAAATGAAAAAAAAAATGCATCTCATTGGAAAGAAAAAGATCTTTCCACATCTTGATGGGAGAATACTTTAAACATGCTGCTGTTGCTTTGTTCATATCAGTATCTTTGGAATATCCTTAAGAATTCTTGCAGTTTTCTTAATTTTGTCAAAATCTTGGTTGATCAAAAGTACCCTATTACACTTTTCATACATGGAATGCTCCTTATTCTCTAGAACGTTGTCAGTTTCCTTTACAGTATCATTTAAAACTCTCGTTTCTTCAAGGGAAGTAATAAAAATAAAATCCCCTCAAGCAGCTGCTTACCACAGAGGTGTGACAGCAGCCTGTCAGTTTAATATGCCATAGTAGAAGGACTGAAGATAGTGAGACCGCAGAAAAACAAAAACAACACAACCCAAGTCCCCTTGATCAGTAACCAAGCATGCTAACCACTCAACCATGGGACAGCAGGGAAGTAATAGCATATGATAATTTTGAGAAGTGCAGCAATGGATGCCAAGTCATTGCGGATGGACTACTTAACCTGGATTTGTTTCATAATGTATGTTGAACAACTAACTTCATTGTAAAAATTGTTAGCAGTTTCTTTTATCTTTTCAAAATGTGTGGCATAGTAGAGATGGCAGATATCTATGTTCTCCCATCTCATCAGGATGAGTTGAGGAGGTGGCAGGACTCCTTGTGCAATTTTCTTGATTAGTTGAACTCACAATGGAGCATTCAGAAAAATTTGCCACTGGATGACAATATATCAACATTGGTAAATTAACGACATTCTTTCTCAGTAACGTTGTTCCTGCTAGCAATTAAATGTTTACGATTTGTGTCGGAGTGGATCAAAATGGAAAACAACAGTAAATGTGCAATGGATCAGAGAATTTAATTTCAGCATTTTAGTGCATTTTGCTCAAAACTTAGTACAAAAATTGCAAAATAAGCACCTTTATATTAAAATAGAGATTATTTGTGACATTTTGTTTAAACATCCAGGCTGATGTTGAGATCAGTGTTATTAGTTCAAATGTTAATATCGATGTTGCAAATAGCTTCTTACCTTTCATTCCAGGTTTTAGTTATTAATTGCAGTTTGTGCATTCAAACCAGAACTTTTTTGTTGACTATTTATGATTTACTTCTATTATAAAATTATTAAACCTAGCAAACATGTTAAATTGTTGATTCTAAGTAATTTACCAGTTATGTTTATGTGTTTTAATTGGCAATTAAACAAATAAGGATGCACTTTCATCATAGTTTAATGCATGAAATCCAGAAGATTCAGCAAGATTCGAAATACCAGCTTGTTATCTGCTCAAGTTTAAAATTGTCACATCCAGAATGATGCATAATGGTGAAATTGTTGTAAGCTGTGTATGAGACAAAAGTAAGAATCACATCTTTCCTCTTTCCATTAGGCTGCATAATACTTAGAAAATTTTCTTGGGTGTGGTTTATATTTTATATTATGCATACACAAATATTTATGCAGATATACCTCCAATGTTATCATTAACTCATTCTTGAAAATGGTGATATGGATAACAACAGTGTTAGAGGTATGTATTTATATGAGAATAAAAAAAAATACCATCTTCAATACTGACAAGAATTTTTTAATCGTATTTAAAAGTGGCCAACTGCTCGTTTTTCCAGAGAAAATAATGAAATAGACAATCACAAAAATTGAAACTTGATTAAAGAAAGTAAAGTAAATCTCATTTAAGACTCTGAAGCAGTATCTTTTCAGGCTAAAATAAAGAAATATATGAAAAAAAATTATCTTTTATTTTATTATTTGAATTATTGCTCTTTTCTTTTTTTACTTGAATTTAGTTAAAAGGTGTAAGTAAGAGGTTTAAGGTTACCTTTTCAGTACACCTCTGGTGGGCTTTGGTGTCTTCCTAACTTGTGAATCAAAGCTTATTTAAATAGGATTTGTAGTTCTGCACAGCAATAATATATGAGTTTTATTTTCACACACCAATAGTAGCTGGTGGGAAAATTTTTGCAATTACTACAAGTGTTTTAGGTTTCCAAAATGAGGAATTAGAGAAATTACATTGTGCTTTATAACCTTATAATAATTCCTTTATTCAGGATCACAAGACAATTATATTGAAAAAAGAATAAATAAGAATTTACCCTTCAAGCAGCCACTTGCCACAGAGGTCTGACAAGAGACTATCAGTTTAATACACCATAGAGATCTGTGGGGAAGACAAGACCTTGGTAAAAAGCTCCATACCTTATCCAGGGTTCAAACCCAGGCTCCTTTGTTCAGTAGATGAGCATGCTTACCACTTGGCCATCAGCATGGAGAAAATTTGCAAAATTTAAAGTTATACATAATTCTTATCACAAACATGTCTGAATCTAGGGTCAAAGGGACCATGGGCCCCTATGGAAAATTTTAATAAACAGAACATAAAACAAAAATATTAAACATATATGTTACACATTTTTTATATTTTATGATTTTTAAAGAATACTCTTATGTAAAAAATGCAATTTAAACACCACTCAAACAGAGGGGAAAGACCATATATTTGCATTTTTGGTGAGATTTTTTTAAAAACAAAAACAAGTTTCAGTCTGTTCCAGTTCATTCAGTCTAGTCACTTGCTCCCCCTCCCCCCCCCTTCCAAACTTTTTTTAGGCCTGACCTACCAGTAATCAGTGGGATCACAGAATATTTGCTTTAAAAAAATTGAACTACTAGAGCTAAAATATTCGGAAACATCAAATACTGTAATGACATTCAAATTCAGTTTCAGCATATGTTTTTTTTTATTTCTTTCCCTATTGAATCGATTACACTTTACAGTGTTGTGATCATTCTCATTACTTAATTGTCTGTGATAATTATATGAGCTATTTAAGACTGATATATGTTTCTTTTATAGTATGCCAGAAAATAATCTAGAAGCTATTGGAACACTACTCTGCATAGAAAATATAAAGTCACTCTCTGCTGATATGAGCAAGTCAAGGCATATATTAGTATCCAGCCTAATGAAATTTTTGTCAAAGCCAAGAAGAATGCGTAAATCAAGACCTGGTTTGTTCTTTATTTTTTATGATTGCAGTATTATTTTATATTATTTTCCTCGATGTGGTTTCATATATATATTAACCATAAAGCACCAGACTAATTTTGAAGTGTTTCAAACATGAAAGCTAAAGAAGTTGTACAACTTTATTCCGATGCAATTATTTAATAGAAGTAGATTGAAGGCATTTTACCGTACTTCAGGATGAATCCAGATTTTGCCATCAGGAACAACACTCAAAACAAACCTTTTTGTTAGCATGATAATGGCCTGTAAATAGTCGCTAGATACATTGGAAGAAGGTCTGTGCACCATTCACTGTGATGATGAACAGAACTGACCAGGCATAGTACCTAAAGTTTATCCTTCACCTTCTAATGGTGAAAGCCATTAGTGCCTTTCAAAGAGGATATGCTCTCTCTAAACTTAACTGTAAAATTAATTAATAGTATTATGTAACAAAATTATTATTACATAACATTCTACGTTAACGTAATTTAAAATGGCTCTCTAATGTTCATCCTTGCACTTTTTTTTGGAAAAAAACTTTCTCTGTTCCACTCTTTTTCCCTTTTTAATTGCAGTGATTGCTAGTTCTGTTTCCGTTATATCCTCCTATCTTTGAATCTGAAATTAGACAATGGAAGAACACTTACAGTAATATGACTTTGTAATTCATAGCTGCAAATGTATGATATGCCATTGGTGATTCAAATCAGGTGTTTACTTATGTACTAAGTGAGCCAGCTTTGTAAGAAATGGAATCAGGTCTCACTAATGGAGATAGCAAAAGTGCTTATATGACTAAAAATATTTTTTTTAACTAAAGGATTAAAAAAAATAATGGAAATATTTATATTTGAATGATAGTAATTCAGCACATTGCAAGTGGTAATTGTCCCCATCTTAGCTCAAGTGGTTAGAGCAGTTGATGCATAACCAGGAGACCCCATATTTGAAATAAATGCATTTTTTTTTTAATTTCAGAGACAGCTGAATTTTTCACACTTACCAAATGTTTCATTGAGCATCAGTTGCCATTTAAATTAGTTTGTCCTATTTTATTTTCCTTTGACTGAAAATTCTTTTCTTATTGGACAATAAATTCTATTTGCAAAGCTATTTGGGTAGCTGCTATCTCTTCCTGAAAGATAAAATTTAATGAATGGGAACTAATTTGTATTACTGTATCTCTATATTTCAATGGATAAGTTGCTCAGACATGCATATATATATATTATTTTGAATGAGATCAGTTGAAGTGTATTAAATTGCTGATGAAAGTTTTCCATTCACTTTTGGGATTAATTGTTACTGCTTTGTATTAAGATGCTCAGAAAAGGTAACTTAGTAATTTTTGTCACATTTATATGGGTATAAGCAGAATTTAATTCATTGATAAGTCTTAGTAGTCACTTGTTAAAGTACTCCTAGATTATGAAACTATTCTTTTATATATGGTTCCAGTAATCTATCATTCAGAACTTTTGACAGATGTCTCATGATTATGACAGCAAATAATCCTGATATGAGAAAGACCCATTTGAAGAATTAAAATTTGTTTGAAGTACTTTTTTTGTTCATTAAATTCATCTACTAGAGTGAAGAATTCATAAATATTTTATTTTTATAATTAATATGTTAGGTTGTTGCAAATCAAATGGCTGAATTGTTGTGAAACATTTAATAGCTATAAGTTGTTAAAAATAACTTAAACAAAATATAGACCAACAGATTCAATACATTTCTGCCACTGAGAAATAAGTTCATTTATGCTGTTGAAATCTGAGTTCCTGGAAGCGATGAATTCTTTAAAGGCATTTTTAACTGCTGTCTCATTGATGAATGTTTTCCCCCACTAAGAAGTGGTCGAGATGCTTGAAGCAGTGATAGTCAGTTGTTGATAGGTCTGATGAATATGCTGCATGAGCAAGAATCTCGTCTATAGTGATGGAGTTTCCAGACTTATTTGTGAGATGTGAGGTTCAGATTACCATAGAACTGTAGCACACCATGTCTGTTGACCAATGTAAGCTGCTTCTTGCATAATTTATCATAATTCACCTAGTTTTAGGAATGAATGATGGATAGCACCGGCTGCAGACCACCAAACAGTCACCATAATCTTTTTCTGGTGAAGATTAGAATTGTTTATGTGTATGGGAGCTTTGTTACATCCAGCCATTGAGCAGAATATTGACAACTTCTATAGGATCTATTTTCCCTCATAAGTTATAACTCTATGCAAAAACAGATCTCTTTGATTTCACGTGAGAAGGAAAATGCACACTTCAAGTCAAAGTGCCTTATGAGTGTCCTTTATACATGCAGAATCCATTTATCTAACTTTTTCACTTTCCCAACAGCTTCCAGGTGCTGGAAAACTGTTGAATAATGCATGCCTAATTTGCTTGTATGATGTCTTGTACAGTTTGGTGTGTGTCAGATTTAGTTAAAACATTCAGTTGATCATTATCACTCACTTCTTTGAGTCAACTATGTGGCTTATTTTGAAAGCTGATGTTACCGAAATGAAATATTTCAAACCAACATTGTGTTCGCCTTTTTTTCTTCCCCGAATCCTGCATTGATGTTGTGAGTTGCCTCTGCAGCATTATGTCTCAGTTTAATTTGTATAAGAAAAGAATATGCATTTGACTCTGATCCATTGTTCCCTTGAAGCTCTTACAATCCACTTAACTGTCGAAATGACTACTGTGTTATCATAAGCAGGCTTCATGATTTAATATAACGTACCACACGTGCCATCTGATAGCATTTTCAGTCCCCAAAACATCAAAAACTTTGATATGCAACAACCTAAAGTTATTACCTAAAATAGCATATAGTGATGTTAATTATTGCATCTATTTCATATTTTATTATATCTGTATGTTATATAAACTTAAAAGGAATTTGACATCTATTTGCCTTAAAGTAATTATTAGAACCCGAATTTTATATTTTCACAAAACCTGTGACTTGAACTTCCAGTTGCATATTTTCATGACACATCCTAGACAGATTAATTTATTCCACTCACTGATTCATTCACTTCTTTCATTTACCTGCTTCCCATATGCCAAACAATGCATTGGTATCTTAATAGTACCGATTTAAACGTGGTTTTCTGCAGTCTACATGGTCAACACTATATTCTATAATTCCAATCCGGGCCTTATCTAGGAGAGAGAGAGAGGAGGGAGGGGGCTTGAAATGCTTGTAAAGGTATTAGAGACAAAAATTTTATAAACTTATATATATTTCATGCATTTTTTAAGAAATTTTTAAAACACCTCTAATATGATGGGGAAAAGTCATACTGCAATGAAAATCCAGTCTCAGCAAAAATAGAACTTTTGCCTTTTCCTGCTCAATTGAGTCTTGTACCCCTTTATTTTCTTTAGATCACGGTCTGTTTCCAATCGTATCTACTTATAAAATGGAATGAATCATTTATTGCATCAGATATAAAATAATCTTTGCAAGTTTAATGTTTGATCACACAGCATAATAAATAAATGAGCTTTCCATTTTATATAACTAAATTCATATACACTCCTCTATTTTTAACACTATAATTGATGAGAGGAAGCAAAAATGACATCATGTTCACACCTGGTTTTAAGATAAAAAAAAGTAGCTTCTCCACTGTTATGTAATGGACCCATCAAGTATGGACAATTGGGTTGTTTTATCTCTAAATGGAAATTTTTTGCTCACAATAGACCAAATGGACAGACCACAAAGACCCCAAGGGCACAGAGAAAGTTGAGGGAGATGATTTGCTGGACAACTGTTAGACTGATTTCTCCCTTCGAGGCCTGAGAAACATTCTATTCTTTAATGCGCACAGAGTATGTCTTTCATGCACACAGGACCACATCCAATGGACAGTAGCTTTTCCAAGTCCATCAGTATCCTCTTTCTCACTAGGAGCAGAGAGGTTTAGCAAAAAAAAAAAATCAGTATAAGCGAAGTTTGGACTTGAATCTGGGAGCAGCAGATCATGAACCTGGTGTGCTACCGACTGATCCAATCCTGCCATGCTTTTTAATGCAAATTGCCATTAAATCATTGTAATGCTGAATACACCATATTTTAACTTCATTTACAGTGGTTGAATATCTAGGTTTGGTCTACATTTGAGGAGATCCAAATGAAGCATATTTTTTACCATTTGTATTGAATTCTGCATATATATATATACAGCTTTATTCTAAAAAAATGCACTCTATAACTGTGTAATATAATTATAAATCTCTAAAAGTTCTGTGAGTGAATATCCATATTTTGTTTTGTAGGATAGCAGGTCTTGATGCAAATGCTTCATTCTGTGGGCACGTTATCCATTCACAGTTCATTTAACAATGCACTTTTCATCCGAAGGCAATCCTTTCACAGTTTTCATCAAACCATCCTGAGGAAGGTAGTAGAAACATGTAGAATAGTATGAACGTCAAGATTTTATTTTATTAATTTTAAAAGTTTTTAAAAGATTGTGATATCTCTACAGCACATATTGATTGTGATATATTGCCTTTGGGTGAAAAGTGCAATGTTAAATAAACTGAATGAATAACTTGCCTACAGAATGAAGCATTTGCATTAAGACCTGCCATCCTACAAAACAAGGTATGTATATTCACTCATAGACCTTTTAGGGACTTTAAATTATGTTAAACAGTTAAAGAGTGCATTTTTTTTTAGAAACAAGTATTAATAAACTGTGAATTAAATGTGAATGATGCACAACTTTTTTTGTTTTTGTATTACTGTATATTGTTCTGCATTTTGTTTCAAATTTACAAAAAAAAAATTTCTGACAATGGATTCAATTGTAAAATTGTACAGAAATTGAACTTTTATTAGTTCATTTAGAGCAGGGGTTGGCAAACTTTTTTTGTAAAGTGCCAAATAGTAAATATTTTAGGCTCTGCAGGCTAAGAGGCAAACTTGAGGATATTTATATAGGTAAACCTACTTAAATAACAAGAAAAAAAAAAGTTTCACCAATTGCAAAAAGAGGAGGTGGGCCGGGCCGCATTTGGCCTGTGGGCTGTAGTTTGCTGACCCCCGATTTAGAGCATTTAGGAACAAAAAAAAAGTTGTGTGCACTCAAGGCCAGATCTAGAGAGAGGGGGGGGACAAGGGGACAATATACTTTCTTATAAGGGTCACATCCCCTTGAGAATGCTGGTAAGGGTAATAAATAAATAAATAAATAAATACCCCATCAAGCAGCTGCTTGCCACAGAGGTCTGACAGGAGCCTGTTGGTTTATATGCCACAGTAGAAGGTCTGAGAGGATAGCAGGCCCTCAGCAGAAAAACGACACAAACAGCCATGCCTTATCCGGGGCTCGAACCCAGGTCCCTTAGATCAGTAGCCAAGTGCGCTAACCACTCGGCCATAGGACAGCAAGGGTAATAGAGACAATAAAATATTAAACTTATGAATTTTTCATGCATTTTTTTTCAAGAAATCTTTAGAATCTTGAAAATTGAGTGGGAGGGGGATGTTATACTATGATGGAAATCCAATCTCATGCCGTTACTTTTTTCTGGATCAATTAAGTTTTTGCTCTCCCCCCAAATTTTTTCTAGATCTGGGCATGTGTACACCCAGTTCCCACTTGAAGAAAATTTCTTGTAAGGGTCACACCCAAATTTTAGACCGAAATTTAAAATGAATAATATAACTATTGCATGAATAATGAATATGATCATAAAGAGTCATTGACTTAGATAAAGAAATCTTAGAAAAAAATAAGCTAACCAATTTATATTTAATAAAATTTGTGAAGAAGATTTTTAATAATCTCTTTACATTTAACTGAAGATTTGCTTTAGTGCATAGATTCATTATTGATTCATCAAAATAAAGTATTTTCTTTGCATTTTTCACTTCATTATTGCTCTTTTTTTAGTAATTATTTTATATTTATTTCTAATTTAGAGATTTTTATAATTAGGGAACTGTGTAATTATTTGTTCATTAATCAAACTTTTCATTATTATTCTCAAAGGGAAAAAACAAAAGTAATTTTGTATTGCTTGATAGTAATTCATTTGTTTTATTTACTTTTTAGTAATGACTATAAGTAATAAGCAGTACAGACCAAGATATCCAGGACCAAAATGTTCAAAGGTATGAAACAATAAAGTGGTAATGGTGTAATATATTCTCTCTTGATTTGTGATTATTTTCCAATTTTGCAATAGATATGATTGATGCACATATTATTGTTTGTGCCAATCATGTGATGCAAGGTGTTGGTAGGGTGAAATAAATTTGGTGTTGCCAGTGGCATCACAGTAAAGCAGAACTTGACTGTTCCTTCCATGAAAAAACTTTTTTAAATATTTTTTATTATTTTGTTATTATTGGTGGGATTTTGAAATGACTCTAAAATTGCCAAAATCATGGATGGAAAGTTGTAAAATGTGAGCAGCACAGGTAAATTGAACATAATGCACCCTTCATATGTGCCATATTATTAGTAACTATAAAGAACACTTTATCAGGATCCTGCATTTTTCAGGACAACACTGCTTGCTGAAGCATCAGTGTGCAGAATGTAATGGTTCACGATTACGATGGATAATGCATACATACCTTAGACTGTCTGACAGGCTAGCCCTATAAGATAGTGGTAAGAACATTGCCTCTTTGAGCCCATTAAATTCCAAATAAACAACCAATAATCCCTTTTTCAGCAATGCTTGCTAGCTTCCTCAGTTCATCAGTTTGATACCAAATAAGGAATTCAGATCATGGCATGATGCCTTCTCCTCTTCTAGTGGACCTGCCTAAGTCTGATTTGGCTGATAAACAATGATGTTTGGAGATTCAGGTGGATTTCTTTTAAACTACCACCAATGTTAATTGATCTACATTATCGACTTTTTGAATTCAAATGTTTGTCTGTGCTCTGTGCCTAGATGCAGCATGTACAAAGAATGAAAGATAAAATAAATGCAGAATTTGGCCAATAGATGGCAGCATGGGGAAAGATATAAAATGAAAGTTGTAATTAATAGAGAGTTTGAAATAAAAATGAAGAGATGATAAAGTGTCATTTGATTGTGAGTGTTGGAAATTGTGTGTTGGAAATTTGAGTGTTGGAAAAATTAGAAAAGATAGACTAAAGGAAAGATACATAGCATTGACAAATACAAAGAGATACAAATTAAATAACATAAATAAGAGTAGAACTTCACAGTGTAGTAATAAGTAAATAAATAAATAAATAAATACTCCCTCAAGCAGCTGCTTGCCACAGAGGTCTGACATGCGCATGTCAGTTTATATGCCATAGTAGAAGGCCTCTGAGGATGGTGGGACCTCAGCAGAAAGACTGCAAACATTCATGCCTTAGCTGGGGCTCGAATCTAGGTTCCTTGGATCAGTAGCCAACCATGCTAACTACTCAGTCACGGGAAGGCTGCAGCAATAAAAAGATAAGAAAAAGCTTAAGAAGTAGAGTGGAAATTAAAAGGAATAAAATTGGAGCCAGACTGTTGCCTGAATGGGTTATAGTGAAACCACACTTCCTGATGGCACTCTTTACAGGATTTCAGCTAGCAAGAAGTTCATGGGATATGTTCATCAGTGTGATGATATGCTAAGCCAGGTAATGAGGTGAAATGTTGAGTTGATTTATGGGGCTGATCAGAAAAAGTAGTTTCCAGTTTGTGAAAATGTTTGGTAATGGTGCCTTTTGCTCAATTAGTATAACTGTTTTTTATTTATAATTTCTGTCTTTTTTTTTTTAGAGTTACAGCTACATATTCACCAAATATTTCTGCTAAAGAAGTCATATAATAAGTTGCTGTTGAAGATTGGATTTTTTATAACTAGTTTTAAATTGTAAATTTAGTTCTTCAATAATCTGGATATTTTGATATTTTCAGTTGTCCTTTTGTTTGGTTACTGATCAAAGGGACTTGGATGTTTCTTTGTCTTTCTGCTGATATATCACCTTCCTGACCATATCTTCTCTAAGGCATATTAGACAGGATCCCATCAGACTCAGTGGCAAACAACAGCTTGAGAGGTGATAAATTTTTTTTGGAGCACTGCTTCTACAGCATAAAAAAAAATAATTAGTCTTCAAATGGATTAATAGTGTGCTTTGGACTGACTAGGAAATCAGTTAGAAAGATAGAAAAACTATAAAACTTCTAGCCAAAAAAAAAGTCTTCACTGTCCTTTTTTGAATAATCATTTTGTTAACAGGTAATTTTATATCAAAAGTTATGCAGTAAATTCAATTTGCTCAGTTATCTACTCAATGATTTCATTTTCAGCCATTCATGAACTGCAGTGCATAAAACGTTCAGTGTTTTTGACTGGTCAGTTGACAGTCAAATTCAGTAGATTACAATGCCAACTACACATCTTACATATATACATCAAAATTATATTCAAATGTGTAGTAATGAAAAATATGACATTCTAGCTTGTTAGAAATTGCTGCTACAACTATAAGCTATAAAAATTCAATAATGATAATAAGGCTTACTTGCATGGTAAAATTTTAATCTGCAGTTAAGAACTTTTCATGTAAAAATGCAGAAATATTATAAAATTTGATAAAAATAGTCATGTTAATGTAATATTTTCATTTGACTGACATTTATATTTCAATAATGAGTGAATTTGATTTTGAACAACTGAATATCTAACCATAAAATCTAATAGTAGTGTTAGGTTACTTAGATCATGCTTATGTTAATGCAGACTGCTGCATAACAAAACTATTTCTTATTAAATTCTATTTCCATTTATTACAATATTAGAAGCTTAAGGCAACGTTATGATGAGCCATCTATTAACTACTTGTTGTCTTTTTTTTTTGTTTAACATCACTGTTTTTGGGGCCATACGAGAAGAGATGAATTTATGTAACACAGTTTTACAAAATTTGAAGTTTGTATCTTTTGTAAGTAATAATAAAAAATATATGGTAAACAAAAGTTTTAGGAGATTGTATTCTTCATATATCAGTTATTGGCCTTCTACAGATGTAGCCAATGTCACCAAGCCAACTCTCATTCAGTTCACTGTTTACAATAATGATGTATACAGCAAGTATGAAGATTAATATTTAATCCTTTCTTAACCTCAAGTTAATAACTCAGTTATCTTTATAATAACTTTTATAATAACCTAACCACAAGACCCTACCTGGTCTAGTGGTTAGCGTACCTGACTTATGACCAGCAGGGTCATGTCCTTGTGTAAGTCAGCCTTAACTGGCATAGTGGTTAGGCAGCTAGCGACTGTTCCAGCAAGGCAAACTTTGTGTGTTGTGTTAGCTCTAACTGAGGCAGTGGTCAGCAGTGACTTTGGTCTTAGTAGGGCATGTCCTTGTATGAGAAGGCCTGTATTAAGCTAGGAGTAGCTTCTAGGATTCTTCTCTGTCCTATATGTCGCAAATAAAAAAAAAAGTGTTTGTATGTTGTATGAGAAACCAGGACAAGCCTAATATAGCTTCTAGGTTATCTCTGTCCATTATGTAAGGAAGTGCCATCTTCCTTTAAAAAAACTGCAGCTGAAGATAATTGGAATTGGCACTTTAAAGGCCTAGCAAATAATAAATGTACACTGCTTAATTGAATAAGGAGTATATTAGCTAATTTTGAGGTGGATAATAAATTTAATTTTTTTTAAAGGTAAAAGAAAATGTTATAGATTTTGATAATGATGAATTAGAGAATCTGAAGGAAAAAATATTAAATGGAACATGTAAGTTTATATTTGCTTTGTAAGTTCTAAATAACTCTAGTTATTTTAATTAAAAGTTTGTGGTAAGCTATCCTATATTTAGTTGCATTATGTAATTTGTAATGATTAGCCAAATTTATAAATATAAAAATAATGGAATATTTAACTGTTTTTTTCCCCCATCTGATTTAATACTGTAATCTATTTTCCTGAAATAATGTAGACATAAAAATATAAACATTAATATATATACGTAAAAATAAACTTTTAATATACAGTGCACAACATGGGAATCATAACACCATAAATTTAATGAGGGACCCATAAAATTCTAGGAATATCACAAGAAGCAAGTAATTAAAGTTAGGGGCAGAAATATATGAAACACTAACTTTTATTCAATAAGCAATGTGCCTAAGTCTAGTGATGATACAGACATTGAGACAGTGATGCATACTGTCAATCAGACCATCAATCATCCTGGAATGTTCATCCATGCAGCAGTGATGTGCTTGAAGTTTCTATAAGGTGTGATCAGGAGTGTCCCTGTAGAGTTGTTATCCAATATGGTTCCAGATGTGCTCAATGAGAGACAGGTATTGGGCATTCATGAGAGCTTGGTGTCCATGCCGCCTAAGCTGTTTGTGATAATATGTGCAGTATGTGGCCAGTATTATCCTTCTGCAGCATACCATCCAGAATGTTCTGGAGGAATGGTAGGTTGCACACAACATTGACATACTTTCACAGTTGCAGTGCCCAGAATGCATACATGAGTGTGTATCTGCCATATATGATGCCACCCCAGATCAGTATGCAGGAGTCTGGCCTTAGATGTAGTTAGATGATACACACATCTGCAAGTCTCCCTTATGGATAATTCCAGAAACATGTCCTGCCATCATTCTATTCATGACAGAACTGGGACTTGTGAATGGATCTCCAATTTTGGATTCAGTAATCAGGACTTTGCATCATTCCAATTGATAGTCCTGTACTGTGTCAGAAGTTGATAGATTGTTTGAGTAGACAGTTGTACCATTGGCTTTCTTAGGATCACCCTAAGCTGGTTGCAGTAATGAAGTGGTCATGTAATGCTATATGCTGGGGGACAGTCACATCTGCAAGATAACAAGTTTTACACTATTTAGCTATTTCAAGGGTAATATTTATTTGATCATGCAGTGGGACTATGGTTATAATTTGTTCAGGGAATGGAGTTAAAAAAACATTTCAGGTGTAGTTCCAATTTCACTAAAAATTTTAAATGTTTTTAAGGTTTTTTTAAAGCATATTTCACACTGATATTTAGCTTCTTATTTAGAATGTATAATACTAGTAAAAGAATTTGTTATTATATTTTTTGGATTTTTTTTATTTGTTATTATATTTAATTCTTCAGTATAATGATTTGGTTGTCTTACCTCTGAGTGGCACTTTTTTTTTGCACATATTGGGCTAATTGGCTAGGTCACAAGGGCTCAGAGAAGGTTGGGGAAAGTGATCCTCTAGACAGCTATAAGGAGACAGATGGAAGCCTGCCATCAAGATTATCTAATGTGTTCTTTAACATACACATGGTATAGCTCTTTAGGCAATGATATACAGGGTGTTTCAAAAAGGACCCAACCCTAAATATAACAGAGTAGAACTTATGCACATGTACATTTTATGCCATAATATAAGTTGGTTGGCATTACTGTACTCAATGTTAACAGCCTTTAGCAGTTGAAATGACCTTGTCACGCACTAGTCTCACTCAAGCATTCATTCCTTTGTATTGTGTCAGCTGTGTCGTTTTCCAAAAACAAATGTGTATTTATTGTTGAGACTTATTGTGCATACAAATCTTACAAACGTGTGAGAGAGGAGTTTGAGTTGAAGTTTCCTCAGTCTGCATTTCCCAACAAGTCAACAATATCTCGTTTATTTGATAAATTTTGTGACACTGGGTCTGTACAGGATTGAAAGATTCCAGGCCGGCCATCACTGTTAACTGCCAAAGTTCTTGATGATGTGTCTCAGCGTTTAACTCGCTAACCCAGAAAATCTCTTAGAAAGTTACCTTTACAGGTTGGACTGTCACCAGCTACTGTTTTCAGGGCTACAAAGAAGTTAAAATTTCATGCCTATTGCATTGGTGTCATTCATGAACTGAAAGAACCAGACTATGAAAAACATTTACGGTACTGCCATTGGTTTCGTTCTTTTGTTGATGAAAATGGAATTGAGGTGTTGGACCATGTTTATTTCAGTGACTAGGCTTGGTTTCACTTGGATGGGTATGTGAACAGTCAAAACAGTTGAATATGGAGCAGAGAAAATTCTCACACTTTTCATGAATGACCATTACACACACGGAAAATTGGTGTGCAATTTCCTGTCATCGTGTGATACGCCTTTTATTTTTTGACTCAATTGTAACTGGTGAAGTTTATCCATGACCTTATCCAACAGTTTATTGCACTATTGGATATGAATGAATGAGAGTATTGGTTTCAACAAGATGGTGTGACCACCCATACTTCAAATGACAAATAGTCTTGGTGATTATTTTATTTAAAAAAATTCGTGGCCCTCAAGATCCCCAGATCTTACTCCTCCAGATTTTTTACTTTGGGGATATCTCAAATGTGTAGTGTTTCAAAGCAATCCTCCTTTTTCAAGTGTACTTGAAGACTTGAAGGCTAACATTGAAAGAGAGATTTTAAACATAAGAAAGCAAACATTACGAAAAGTGGCTGCAAATGTCATGAAACGGGTACGAATCTGCATCTAGGTTGCAGGAAATTACTTTCAACATATGTTGTAAAGATAGATATGTCTAATTTTCATGTTTTGAAATTTGTGTTTTGTCAAGTTTAAATAGAAAAATACAATAGAGGGTTGCGTCCTTTTTGAAACATCCTGTATATATATATATTGATAATATAATGACCTGAAATTTTACTCTACCTAAATTTATAATTGCATTAAGGTTTATTGGTGAACTATACATGTATAGGTAGAAGCAAAGTGCAGATAATTTTTTGCATAGTTTATATTCATTTTAATAATAAATGATTGCATCAATGTTATTGAAAAGTTAATAACTAGCTCTTTACTGTTTAATCATAATTCATTTAAAATACTAAACATAATTACAAAACTAAGACAGTTTCTGTTTAACAGTACCCCAACCAAAGGTTTTGCTGAGAAGGATTGATTTAAGTGTATTCTGCAATTTCTTTGCTGGAGCGCATGGTAAAGGTTTACAGCTTGGAAGTCAGGTAATTATAGTTTTTAAATTCTATATTTATTAACATAATAAACATGTATTATATATTTTTTTAAATGAAACTGTGCCAGTGATGGTAAGTGATTAGTAAACCTGAATACGAAGCCAATGAGTCAAGTGTGAAACCCACCCATAGCTACATGCTAAATCTTCTGGACTCTTTCTATCCTTTGTTTAAAAAAACTTCCACTCCAGTAGTGGCTTGTCCTAAGGAGTATATGAGCACTTGCACCTCCAGGAATAATTGGAATATAGAAAAAACTAGAATGGCAATAATACTTAATTTTCCCACTTGAAAATTATTTACTTATGTGATACAATATAGTTAAACATATTTTTTCCATAATGATATGCAGGTATTACTATAAAACACAACTTTTCGTTGTTAGTGTGCAGTTAAAACATTCACTGACATTTAATATAGTTTATTGTAGGAGAGATATTACATGATAAGAGAGTTGACTATGGAGATACAACACAGGATATGAACACAATTACACTGTACATCAGAGTACAAATGTGCAAATGTCAAGATAAAGTGATTGTTAGTTTAATTCAACAACATCAGGGTGCGACCAAAAACCCATTTTCAAGATGAATTGGTGCAGAGGAAAAATTATTAATTCGTAGTCTATGGAGGTTGGTTAATGGATCAATTTTCTAACTTCCTCACAGTATTAGTTAAATAATTTGATGAAACCTTTTAAGTGAATACAAGAAGCTTTGAAAGTATAATTAATTAGAAACCACAGTTTGTCTGAAAATTGAATTTCTTTGGGAGATGAAAAAAACTATGTATGTAACTATTTACTCTTTATGTGCGAAATTTGTGAAATTTTTTTGGTTTGAAAGGCCTGTTTGATCCCAGTCATAACCAAGATGTTTTTCTTTTATAAAATTTGCATTTTCTTTTCCTGTAATATGTAAATATATGTAAATGTTCAGTGAAGAATTGATTGCCTTTTTTTTAATAATTCATTTTGGAATATTAAAATTAACCATTATTTTACATTCTAAAGGCTGCATTTATTTTGCTAACTGTATAAAATATTATTGTATTTCTAAGACTTACACATAATTTCCTATAAAATTCTTGACTTATTCCAGTCTTTTGTTTTTCTTTTATAAATATTTACTTAGTAAGTGAAACACATCTTTGCAACATGTATCTTAAGAAATTAGCAGTAGCACCTTTACGGTTAACTAATATTTTAAGTAATAGCACCTGCAAAACTCCCTGCCTTACCTTCAGTCAGTAGGGGACACTGATGTGCTTGGAAAGACCGTCATCCGTCAGAAGGGATATTAAGCTATGGCCCTGTTTGTGGAAGAGCTATATCCTGTGCACTTTAAAGAACACACTGGATGGCTTTGATGGGAGGCTACATCTGTCTCCTAACAGCTGTTTAGTGGGTTCCCTCCTCCAACCTTCTCTGAGTCTTTGGGGGTCCTTGTGTCCAGGCCATTTTCCTCATTGTGTGCAAAAAGGGCTACTCAGAGGTAAAACAGCCCAATCCTTGCGCATTTCATTGAAAAGCTTCACAAACCCCCACTGCTCCACTTTTAAAAAGTAATATTTTGCAATATATGTTATGTATATATAGTATTATCTCAGTTTAATGATATCCAGGAATAATTCCTTTGGGTGATTGAAGGCAGAAAAGTGAAAGAATACAAATTAATTATATGGTGGGAGAAAAACTTTAATCCAAAAACTATTTTATTTCAGGAAATGTTTAACTGTGATCACTAAATCGACATTCTACTCCATATAGAATAGTTTTATTTTCGATACTGTGTGACTTTTAAATCTAAGAGTGTGATCTTACCCCATCTTGTTGAAAAAATGTTTCTTGCATATTCACTCCCCATGTCTTAATGAGTTAGAACAAATGAACTGTTTCAGACAATTTGTAGCCATTTTATTAGGCAATGCATTTAGTGTTAAGTGTGTATTACATGTTCTTATGATGATATCAGAATAAGATTTATTTTAAGATCAAAAAATAAACTGCCCCTTAAGCTGCTTCTTGTCACAGAGATCTGATAAGAGCCTTTCAGTATAAAATGTCTTAGAGATCTGTGAGGAAGGCAAGACAGCAGAAAGATAACAGAAGAAAAGAAACATCCATACCTTACTCTGGAGCTTGAACCAAGCTTTTATTGATTCTCAGGAAAATCCGCTAGAAGCATTCATCAAGGAGGCAGATTGGTGCCTTTTTTACACTTTCCTGCTCGACTTTAGTCATTCATTTATTGCATATTCTTTTCTTCTAACAGGTGGACAATGAACCTAAGTATGACTTTTATGACACCATTTTAATGATCAAATTTATTTTAATCACTTGTCCTTGTTTTAATCTTGAATGTCGTATGTATTTTAACTTTCATGATTTTACATCTGAGCCTCTTATACACGGACATCTTATATTGGATAATTCCTTTTTAGTTCCTGTCTTTGCATTTTACCGGATATTTTACTCGTCTTTGACATTTTACTTTTGATATATTTTACACTTTTTATTAAAATTTTTGCATGGGTCATCTACATCCATTTTTTTTTTTACACTTGTACTTTTTTACACTGGCCTTTTTATGTACATTTTACTATGCTTTACAGTTGTTCGATTCTGTGTTGTATTTTTAATTATGGTTGTGGGTTTCTGTGATTTTTATTGTTTTGTTTTTCATATTTATCTTGTTTGGCACAATATGGCCTAGTTGCCCTTGCACCATAAAGCCCTAGACAACTTAAACTTAATAGAAAAGAAGACAAAAATTGAGAAACGATATCATGCATCATTATTAACTTAGAAGAAAGAATAACACTTTTATGCCATTTGCATTTATTAATACATGTATATAACAGGCACTAACATTCCATTTACATGATTTAAGAAGCTGAGTGCTTTTGACTGTACTCAGCAATCATTTTCAGGGTAGTGCAAAGTTCCAAGTTTGATGGTGAAATGTTAAAATTACCTTTTTCTTGAAGATATATTCTGATGAAAAAGGTCCTGCAGGAGAGGTTGCTTTCATGATTCTTGCACTTTAACAAAAGTCACTGTGTAGCTGAGATCTTCATAGCATTGTCAGGAGCACTTAGATGCGTTTTTATGCCAGCAATAAGAGGTGAAGAAGAGAGAACATCCACACTTTCCTAATATTGGATCTGTCTCATATGAATATCATTGAATGTGAGTTACATTCCTCTGCAAGATTTTCTTAAGGTGCCATAATGCAGCACATTAAATTACATTTGTATGTTTTATTGTTATATTTTGGTTATATGTATATATTTCATTTTGAGTTAAAATTATTAATATTTTCTGATATGAAACAAGTTGTAAATTTCCTCAATAAAATACTCCATAATGGAAATAATAAAAAAGGTGATCATCAGGAAATATTATATTTTATAAAATATTTTTTATTTATTTTTTTTTTCATTGTGTTCATTTGAGCAAAGGTAATAAAGTTCACCACATGATTATATTTTGTTCAATAATGATGAACCGTAGTAATGGAGTTTTCTTTTTCCCTATAGGATAATAAACCTTGCCTTGAAGAAAAGAAAGGTAATTTTTTTGTATTGCTAATCAGTATAAATATGTTGTAATCAGTATATAATATCAATATATAAATATCATCAGTATATAATATGTTGTAAATAAAGTAATTATAAATATATATTTATGTAGAGATTTAGAATAAGAGGAAATGCTCAAAACTTGGACTGATATTGTCTATAAAATTAAATAGTCCATGAAATTAAAATATGATACTCATCAGCTTTGTTATAATTGATGCTTCCCTGCAGGGTATGGTAGTTGAATATTAATCTTTCATTTTATATTTAATGAAGATTAAAAGGGTTTGTTCAGTGGTTGCTTGGGGAGGAGGGGGGGGGGGGTCTCTGTTGGTAGCACACCAGGCTTGGAATCTGTAATTCTTAGGTTTCAAGTCCCAGCTGGGCCAGCATTGAGATTTATCTCCACAAAACTCTCCTGCCCACGATCAGTAGGGGACATTGGTGGGCTTGGAAAGACTGCTGTCTATCGGATGGGATGTTAAGTCATGACCCCATGTGTGGGAGAGACATACCCTGTTCACGTTAAAGAACATGCTGGATGGTCTTGAAGGGAAGCTACCATCTGTCTCCCAACTTTCTCTGAGCTTTCGGGATCCTTAGACCTGACCATTTAGCCCAATGTGTGCTAAAAGTGCCTCTCAGAGGTAAAACAACCCAACTCAATGGTTGCTGAATTGGATATTATATTGCATATCATTTTTTAGGTGGCAAAATAAAAATATGTTGGCAGTAGCAAAGAAAGCAGAAAAAATTACCTGTATAAAGGAAATGCACAGCATCCTGATGTTATAGAATATGATGTGAAGTAATCACAAAAGGGCTGATAAATTCTTTTAATTAAAAAAAAAGAATAATTTTACAAAAGCTACTTGAAGATCACATTTTAAATATTGATGCTGGAACTTACCAACTGATAAGTTAGAATTGCATTACGGAAGCGATATATTTTACAGTTGCAATATGTGGTCAATTCATATAGGTAAACAGTACCTATGATTGCTCGCATTAGAACTTTCTCAGCAGTTTGAATATATGAAGTACAATTTGTCAGTTGAATACACACATAAAAATATTACTTGAGCCTTAAATGTGCAAAACTGGTGTTTTAACGAATAGCAGCAACTATGTTAATTATGCCTACTTAATATAATGTATACATTACTAACATTAATAATAAACCATAATTGGAAAGACCTAATATTTCAATCCCTCCCTGAGATCATTATCGAAGATCCCTTTCTAAAAGGTAGTTTGTGAAGTCTTGCTTTGTGCAAACAGTTATTGGTTCGATTTTTCATGTAGCATTATGAACTATGCTGCAAGTATAAAGTGATTTTCTTGCACTGGATGTTCAATGGTAAATAGCTCCCAAAAAGTTAGTACAAATGTCATCTGTCTTATTTTTGCCATTTGATCCAAAGATCTTGCAAGTTATTAATAGTATTTTCTGTTGCAATCTTTGAAATTTTTTGTGTATGATTACATTGTTACATTCTTATTTAATTTCTTTCATTATTATAAAAGGGACTTGGTAAAACTTTGCACAAGTTTAAACACTCATAGGGTCATACTTTTCAAATTTCATTCAGCTTCACGAGGAGTGAAAAATAAGAATAGTATTTTCACAAAAGCAAACTGTGCATTGCTACTGTCTAAAACAAATTATCAACAAAGAAGAAATTTTTAAATTTCTAAATGAGAAATGTAAACACCTGGTTTGAGCTGATAAATACAATTAAGGATGAGTATAATATCTGTTTATAGTTTCCTTTAATATAATATACTCACGTAATACTTTAAAAATAAATCGCATAAGATTTCTTCTCCTATATGTTGTGAATGAATTTGAGTTAGAAATGTTAAATATGAAAACAGTGATAATTAAAAAAAATTTAAAATATTTGAACTTGCCTAGATTTATTAAAAAGGGTGAAATTTTTCTTCATTCCCCCTAAAATGTCAGTTATTAAAAGTAGTGATTTGCAAAAAGCTGCCAACTTAGCAATTTCAAATAAAATTATGTACTTACAAGAAAGAATATGCTTTTTTTTGCCATTTGCATTTATTAATATATATATATATGCAATAGTACTAACGTTCTATTAAAATGATTGTAGAAGCTGAGCACTTTGGACTACTCAGCAGTCATCCTCAGGTGGTGCAAAGTTCCAAGTTCGATGGGAAAATATTAAATAGGGGAAAGTATTATCCTTGAAGATATATTCTGATGAAAAAGGTACTGCAGCAGAGGTAGCTACAGTGCAAGAATCATGAAAGCTACCTCCGCTGTAGGACCTTTTTCATCAGAATATATCTTCAAGAAAAGGGTAATACTTTCACCTATTTAATATTTCCCCATCGAACTTAGAACTTTACCCAACCCTGAGGATGACTGCTGAGTACAGTCGAAAGTGCTTGGCTTCTACAATCATGTAAATAGAACATTAGTACCTATTATATGCATGTATTAATAAATGCAAAGTTTCTAAATTGATCTGCATCATAAAGGATTCAACAGTGATCATCATATTCATAGCAGAGGAGATGACGATATTTTAAAGTTGATTAGTTGCATTTTAGTAAAGCATTTTAAAGGTGGGAGAGGTCAAATACCCCTTTAATAGGTCTGATTTTATATATAAGGTGCTATGTATGTTTTAGAATTTTTTTAATATATATTTTTGCATGGTTTATGTAATACATGAGATAAACTTAGGTGTAGGATTGGATCTAAGTGTTCACAGGGATGATAAAGGTTCCCATGAACATTAGGCCAAAAATGCTTTTCTTCTGATTTAAAGCACATTTTGAAATTCAAGTAAGAATGCATGTGAAGTTAATTAGTTTTTATTCCAATTATTACAGCATACTCTAAGTGATTATGAGGACAATTATGTAAGTCTACATCAAAACAAGTGTTTGAAATGGCCTCCCTGAGGAGCAATGCATGCCTCGCAGCATCTCATTGACCTTTGAACACATTCAAAAAGATGTGGTGTTATGAATTCTTAGACAACCATCCACAATCCATTCATGGAGAGTTGTGCATTATGAACTGGGGTGTGTAAACCTCAGCTTTAATATGCCCCCTCCCCCCCTAAGAAATCCAGCAATGATTGAGAGGATTGGTTGGGAGAGTGTGCAGGCCTTGCAGTTGGACCACCTCTACCAATCCAACAGGCATGATATGTAGGATTCAGATTACCCAGGAGTAGGGATTTTGTCAAGCATTTGCATACATTTACTATGCTGTCAGGCATGTAAATGATGCAAATTTACCTAGGATTGTACCTTCTGACAGGTTTCAAGGTGTTGTAAGTTTTGGTGAAATTAGCCTCCAATAAGGGTCTCCCTACACCAGTCACAACAGAAGGGTGAGATTGCAGATGCAGAAGAAACTGCCTCTCATCTATCTCTTGAAGCTAATAAGAGAATCTAGCTAATAATCAGGAGAAAGGAAAAGAGAAAACATTAGACCTTGCAGAAGAGGCCAGTGTTCTGAAAGAAATCAATGACCATTCAGAAGTGTGTTCGCTGCAGCTTCACATTGTGGTGATTACCAAGAAGGGAGGTGATGGAGTAGTTGATGGTTCCAATAGCATGAAGCTCCCAGGACAAAGCTCCTCTTTCGGCATTGTAGCGGGAGCAGTTGAGCAGAACATGTGATACAGTCTCAGGTGTGCTGCAAGTGGCACAGTTTGGACTGTAAGCTCTGTTGAGAGTGTGAAGCATAGAGTTGCTCTCAATGATACCAACTTGGAGACAATGAAGGAGAATCTCCTCAGATCTGTGGAGATTACCGAGGTTAGGAGCAGTGAGAGAAGGGTCAACCGAATACCTGAATGAGGAACAGCTGCTGTCCTTCTGCCACTGGGCAAGATGATACTGGCTCATCAGTTGTGAGACAGAATCTTGCAGTCACTGAGAGAGAGAGGGTAATTAGTTACACACCTCTAACTCTCCAGTGCCTCCTTCACGGTTTGATCAGTGAGCTCATTGCCAGGTATCCCTACATGGGAAGGGATCTACTGGAAATGAACCATGATTCTGGCAGAAGTGACCTTGGAGCAAGTCTCTGTGATCTTCTGGATGAGGAAGGGGTTGCAGCTCTTGCTGTCTCACTTCTGGATGAGGAAGGGGTTGCAGCTCTTGCTGTCTCACTTCTGGAGAGCTTCCAAGGCTGACTTCAAGTCACAGAGGATGACAAAGTTGCCACTCTCGAGGCTGAGGATGAAGAGTACAGCTTCAAGGATAGCATGAAGTTCTGCACAGGTGGAGGGAATGAGATGCGGGAGACGGAAACCTCTGGCAATGCCCGTATTGGGGATGGCAAAGGCAGAGGCAGCACATAGCCTCTCCTGGTCCACAGATCCATCAGTGTAGACCTCAGAACATCTCTCATATCGTGCTGTGACATAGGAGGTGGAGAGAAGTCTTGATGGCCACTGGATCTGAGTCGCTCTTTCAACCTAGAGAAGGGACAGTGACATTGATCATAAGATCACTGTTTCTCCAGGGTGGAAGGTCAGGGAAGAGCGTATTGCCAGCAGTGGAGCTGGCAGGGACGACTCGCTCATAGAAGTCAGTGGCAGACATGGCGAAGGCAGAGTCTGGCCTGTCTTGCAACTTCCTGAGAAGCTCATGGTTAAAGTGGAGTGAATGGCTATAACTCATAAGGAAATCATTTCTGGCATAATGTTCATAGGAACTTTTTTTCATCACTGTGTGGTACCGATTCTCTCTTTTGTTTCTTTTTTTGTTTCCCTCACTTGTCATTTCCTACTTTTATGTGTTTCCCAGAATGTATATATCTTTTTTTTTTATGAAGCACCATTTTTCAGTGTTATATTAATGCTGGGGTTGATTATAATGCCATTTATCTGATAATGTAAATTATCATCTGTTGAATTTGTGTTCTACCATGATTTAAATCTGCAGTTTTTAACAGTGCTGTAATTAGCCTCTGAAATACAATTGACATGACTGTTCTGTAGTTGAAGAAATTTTATTGCATTTTAATTGTGTTATAAGAATTGGTAACTGCTTTATATGTATATTCTCTTTCAGATGAGGAGTTGGAAGAGAATAATGATGATAATCTTGTTGAACTTCCAAAAAAAAAACTGAAAGACTTCCCCAAAAGTTAGTATTATTGAATTTATATTTCACAGAATATGTTTAGTAACAATGCATGAGAATATTTTTGTCACATCAAGCATGAAACAAATAATGAAATAAACCTTGGCTTCAAAATTTAAGGATTTTTTTTTTTGTGGGAGAGTTGTGTTTAAAAGTTCAATAGAACTTGTTTATAATAGCACTGAAAAGGCCAATGAATTTATAACATTATAATCAAGTATTATAAAAATATGTAGTACAGTGAAAACAAATGAAGTTATTTTGTATATATGTCAGATTTAACAGACTATCTATAAGTGAATTCCAGTAGTGAAATTGAAAATATGAGATGCTAGCTGAATGGCACCTGGTGCTGCCTGCATCTCACTTTTAATCTCTTTTAATCTGTATGTATATTCTTATTTTCACTGTACTAAAGGTTAGTTTTGTGAGTATTCCCCTCAGATTTTAGTACAAATTTCACACAAAGAATTTTCTGACATTTGTTTAGGTCATTGCTAATGGTAGCACTCTCTTTTGCAGCCTGTAACATCATTTTGATGCCATACTATCACTGCCTGAGTCTCACTTTTAATCTGTATATTCTTTTTTTATTGCGCTTGAAGGTTAGTTTTGTGAGTACCTCCCCCACTCTTACCCTTTAACACTAATTTAACATAAAGAATTGTATGACTTTGCTGACATTAGCACTCACCCTCATAGCCTGTGGCTTTTTTCTTCCCATGCTATTGAGATCAAATGATCCAATTTCCTATGCAGTTTCCCCCATCTGCCCTGGTTGGTAAAAAAATTAGGTTCCTACTTGGCCCATGACCCCACTTCTACACATATTGTCACTGCCTAGGTCTCATGTTTAATCTGTATAGTCTGTTTTTTACTGCATTGAAGGTTTGTTGTTCATATGACCACCATTCTACTGTATTGAACAATAATATTTAATAGTGACATAGTTTTGCTGAAAAAAAATTTTTTTTTCCAGTTGTTAAAGAAATGGAGATATTTTCTGAAGAAATGCTTTTGGATATTCATTTCCTTTTGTATTCCAAAGGAGCTGAGGTAAAAAACAATTTTGGAAACAAAAATTATACATTAGAAGTTAGTAAAACTGCTTAGAGAAAATTAACACACTGTTTTTTTTAATATATTTTATATTTCAGTTTTCTCTTCTGCTGTTTCAAATATTTAGGTTATTTAATTTTGAAATTTTTGCTGAATTTTATTTGAGTTTTGATCACATTTTTTTATTTGTTTCAAGCACAATGATGCATGTCAGGTAAGTCTTGCAGTGATTTGCCATCCTACAGTGTTGAATTTGAAATTGCATTTTATATTTACCTCTTAATTGCACAATTTTAAATCTTGGTTGATTTCTGTTAAAACATATTTAGTGAGATGTATTTCATTAACCATTTACCTTATAATACAGTACTTGCAAATTATTTGGGACAATAGGAAAATGCAGTAACAAAGACAGCTAAAATATTTATTTGTTTAATAGTGTAGTTAATAGTGAATGTGACCCCCCTTAGCTTTAATTACTTCTTTCACCCTCTCAACCATTGATGCCACTAACTTTCCACACATCTCCTTCACTTCAGGGTCGTGGTACCACATTTTCATGACACTTTCTATCATTTTGATTTTCGTTGTGCAATCCATCTTAGATAGTGTGCTTTAATAATGGCCCACAAATTTTCAATAGGGTTTAGATCGGGTGAATTTCCTGGCCACTCCAATATCTTCAAATGTTGCTGGGTAAAGAAGCTCTTAGCAAGTTTAGAATTGTGGCATGGAGCCAGATCCTGTTGAGATACCCCATTGCCATTAGGAAACAGCTTCTGCAGTGTTGGGACCATTTTCGCCTCCAGAACGCCTATGTACTTTTTGCTGTCCATCATTTCTTCAATGGGGTGAAGTGTCTGTGGCACAGAAGCTGTGAAACATCCTCAAAACATGACTTTGAGTGGGTGTTTGGGGGATTGCTGGATGTGGCCGAATCGAAAAGGTTCTCCAGGCTTCGCTTGTCCCAACTAATTCGCACAGTACTGTACATATGGGAATCATGTGATTTAAAGAGTAATCTACTTTAAGTATAAAATTCTGGAAGCCTTATGAACTAAAAATTGAAGTTCTAAAATTTATTTGAAATCGAATTAGGATTATCAACATTGTATTCAATTGACAATATGAAAACAAAATGATAAGGATATATGAGCTCAATTTTTTTTAACTCCAGTCAAGAAAACTCTTAGCAGAAAGAGTATTTCAGGTAAAACTATTGATATGAATTAGTTTTTCTCTGCCTTTTTTAGCTGTAACTAATTTTTATCTACTTAAAATCTTTTCTGTAGGTATTGTATGTTACAGATATTTTGCTGGCTATGGAGCTTCAACAGACTGTATGATTTTTGTTCTTCAAATACTGTGTATGTCCTGAGCAACAACTGTTTCATTTCCCCACTGTCTGGTCAGTTCTAATAAGCCCTGTTTGACATTGTCCATGAGTCTTACTTTTGGTGTGTCCCTTTTCACTCTGATGCCTTTAGATTGCACTCTTTATAACGTTCTTTAATCTGCCTGCAGGTCTCCCTATATATATAGTAAGGTCCAAAAGTTTCCGACTTGAACATGTTAGAACAAGAATTGACAGGTCTAGCTCCTTCAACCCCCCACCCTATGTTTCGTTGCACTGCAGTTAAAATTTTGCAGCTCTAGCATCAGTAGCACTCCAGCTAGCATCGCAGATAGAAGTGCTGTTGTCCATATTTTAAAATGTTTAAACTTGAGTATCACATGGTCATTAAATTTTTGACGAAAGGAGGCGAAAGGCCAGCAGAAATTAAATGATGTTTAGATTTTAAAAAAATTTTATTTTAAAATGTTTTTTAATTTTTATTTTTATTATATTTTAAATGAAATTTTTTTATTTTATTTTAAAGCAGGGGATTCTGCTAGTCGACTTTAAGGAACAAAATACTACAGTTACTGGTTAATATTATGCGTATAATACCATCAAAGAGAAACACCGAGGAAAGCTGTCCTGGGGAGTGAGGTTATTGCACAATGCGCCAGTGCACACTTTAGTTGCTGTGAAGGCTGCTATTCAGCAATGTGGTTTCCAGAAATTAAATCATCCACCACACAGCCCTGATCTAGCCCCTAATGACTATTTTTTGTTTTCAAAATTAAAATCGGATCTGTGTGGGGAAAAAATTTACAAGTGATGAAGAAGTCATTTCTGCAATTTTAGACCATTTTAAGCACAAAAATTCAGATTATTTTTTCAATGGTATGGAAAAATTAATTAGCTGTTCTAAAAAATGTATTGAAATAAAGGGTTATTATATTGAAAAATGAAAATTATTGTTTGATTCTGTTACTTCTTTAATACCCTTGGGCCAGAAACTTTTGGACCTTACTATGTATGATGCTTCTTAATGATGGTTGACAACTCCTTTGTCTAACCTCATTATTGCAAAATCAAACTCCCTAATGCTCAAAACGTTACACGAGTATATAGAATTAAACATATCAAGTTTCCCATTATCTTATATTTATCATAGCTCAAGAAGTAATGTTCAGTTTTTCAAGTTAGGTTCTTAAGCTTAAGATTTTGAACCTTGTAAGTGACTTTTATGCTTAGAAGTTTCATCCATAAATTGCATTTAGTGATTTTACTGAGAGAAATGCATCAAACAATGCAAAGTAGAATATCTGGATTCTAATAAAAGACTATTAATTTCTTCCTGAATACTGAAAAATAATTTATACAAAAAATTTAATACTACAGGAAGTTTCTCTGTTATGTTTAATATGAAACTAATTAGAGCATAAATGAAAACTTAAAGCAAAAAAACATTAATTTTGGACTACATTTGCTATTTGTTTTATCATAGCAACCCACATTAGTAAAATCATAAAAATAAAAGTTCACATATAATTTGATTGGTTATTTTCAGTCAGAATTTTTATATTTTACTTTATTCACACTTTTGCAACATTAATCTTTATGCTCAATAAAAGTTTAAAAATTTATAGCTTATGGCTTGGTCTGTTTACATCTGAGTGATACTTTTGTGCACACAGTGGGCTAAATGGCCAGATCACAAGGACCTTGAGGCTCAGAGTTGGATAGGTGAGGAGGCTGCACTGGATAGCTAATAGGAGACAGGTGGACATTTTCTCAAAGCTATCAAGTGTATTCTTTAACATTCATAGGCACTGTGCCTGATGTTCATGCTGATGCTGACAAACCTATAATCTCTGGTCATATCTGCCACTGATTTATGATACCTTGCCATTGTGAAAAATCCCAGTCAGCTCTCATGTGTTATCCCTGACAGTCATTGTGTTAGACAGCAGTAAGCAGCATGTATAATGAAGGGTGATAGACTCACAAGAAAATGTCTTAACAGCATGTTTTTATCATTTGGAGGGTGTCAGTGGATGTGTTACCTGTTGCCATTGATCTGGAAACTGTGATGTTATTGCAAACTGGTCTTGTAATGCACTGTGGATATCTGTCTTCCTGTGTACTAGGACTTACCTTGTTCTCATGTAATCCACTGACACTTTTGATGTAATATATGTAGCACCGGTGTGGGATTGCACCTTACATAATATGCCACCTCTCTGCAGGATATTCAGCTTTGCACTTCCAATGATGATGAGTCTTTCTTGAAATTTCAAAACTGCTCATACTTTTGTTAGTATTTTCTATCAGGTGTAATGAACAGTGTAATCAGTTATGCAACATTTGTGCATGCCAGCAGATCTCATTTTATATCTCATTAAGTCACTCTTGTTACATCATGTTACTCATTGGTTTCTCTAATCCCTGTACAACAGTTATCATTTGCATATCTCTACATATTCTATTTAAAGATTACATTTCAGACAATTTGCATTGGTTGTTCTACACATTTCCATCTTGACTCATTGACTGATAGTGTAGCACATATTTTAATACTTTTTTTTAACAGATACATTCCAGTTTTTCAGGATTACCCTGGAAGAGTTAAATAAACCAATGCTTACACATTGGCAATCATATACTGTACTGTTTACAGCCCTGGCTTTTGACAAGACACAAAAATTCATCTAGTCATCTTTTAGATTAAAATGTGGGATCTCCTTTTTTATATACCATTTGCTTTATCAGTTGAACTGAGATGGCAATGATTCACACACTAGTTTTAGTCTTTATGTAGGAGCACCCCCCCCCCCCCATTTGGGTTATTTAAAATGACAGAGGAGATAAGTATAATACTAAGTGGAATGTACCATGTAAATTACTAGATCTTAAGTGTTGACAAATTTTTGGGAAATCTGCTGAACTGTCCAAATTTTCCTACATAAAAAAGATGATAAATCCTCAATCAACTGCCTCTTGTGGAATAGAAACTAAGAATTCAAATGGGAAACAGAAGTAGATGAGGCAAAAACGAATGGTGTATTATGTCAGTTCCATATGGAAGATGAGATGAGAAGGATGAAATATTGGAAAACAAGATTGAAGTAGGGAAAATTGTGTCCATGGTCTGCACCCATTGTAAATTCTCCACACCTCTTGACGCACAGGGAAAGAGGCAAAGAAATTATTCTCTTGCACAGTTGATTCCAGCAAGCACCACTAGACAGCAGCCCACACCAAACATTTTAAAAAGTAAATAGGAGATTGCATAAGCAGTAGATTCTTGTTGACATCACCTTAAGTCAGTGTTGTTTTGCCTTAACACTATTCCTTAAACATTCACATTATAATTTTAACATACTGCAGTTTTGTATTACTGTCTTCTGTCTTAGATGAAATGGAAAGTATATTTATATATCTCTGTCACTCTTCTGATTTATTTTGCACTGGAGAATACTATTTATTGCTAAGGTTAAATGGGCCACTATGAGTTGAGAAATTTTTGTGTGTAAATGATATGACTGATAATGATATATTTAAATTAATGTATTTACCTTTTCATTATAGACAGGATTTTCCATTTTAGGAATATTAAAATTTTTAATCAATTAAAGCTTCTTGCTAAGCAGCATTGGTGTCAGTGTAAAAAATAAAAATAATTTTTGATTCAAACTTGGTTTTCTTATACCATATGCATTTGAATTTTTCAACACAAGTTGCAATGAGGAATGCCTGTTGGTGTTGTTTTAGAGGTGGCAAAGTATTTGAGAAGTTTCAGCCATTGGTAATACACTGAAATAAAATGGTAATTCTGGGGATTGTAACAGTTTTAAATTTATAACATTGTTTCATATGGAAAATTATGTTTTGTTTTTCATAATACCACATTTTTCAAGAACAAATTGGTGCTAAATGGAGATCTGTATTATATATTTTTTTGTGCACATCATGCTAAATATAAATTTTTGTCTTGACTATAATATGTTTAGCTGGGTGGGTATCATTATTATAGTAATTTTAAATGATATAAAACTTTTCCATTTTTTAACTGAAAGAAATAATTAAAATTTGCTGCATTTCTTTATGAAATAGTTACTTTTGTAAACAAAAAAAAGTTACCTTTTATTATATGTTAATATGTTTGCTTACCTTTTCAGATAAAAAATCTTAAGGCAAATATATTAGAATTCACTGGTTTTCCATTTAAACCCGAATCTGAGGAATATGAGGAAAAGAGAGAATTCTTAGACAAGTAAGTATTTTGTAAACATAATTTAATCCAATTTTAACAGAGATCAGTAGATAAATATTTGTAGCTAATTTGCATAAGTTACTACACTGGTTCACAATGGGAACACCACAACCCTTTTGGGGTGTTTTGAAAATTTGTTGGGGAATTTGGTTTGTGAAACCAATAAATGGAGACACTACTGCCATCTAATTTTTAACTAGTTTTATACAGGAAAAATGTTTTTAATTTCCTGAAGGGGCATTAGAAAATGATACTTGGTAAAAGGGGGTGCTAGAAGATAATTCTTGGTAAATAGAGCATTAGGCTCAAAAAGGTTGAGAACCATTGAGTTATTGTTTATAGTGTATGCATTTTGATTGATAAGATAAATTAGAGGTTATTTACATATTTATGAATTTAAATGTAGAATGTGACTGTTGCTGAGCTCAAGAATGATGCAGCTTTAAATATATTAAGTGTGGCCCTTTTGGCAAATGATGTTGATGAGATGAACTCTTTCATTCGAGCTGTTGATGAGACTGGTAGTAGAGTAGGTTTGGTTATAAACAGAGAGAAAACTAAAGTGATGAAAATTGGTCAGGCAGGCTGTGATTCAGTTCATCTGAATGGTTGCAGTCTTGAGCAGGTGTCACAGTTTAATTACCTTGGGAGCTATGTAACAGATACTGGTGATGTGCGGCATGAGATTAACAGACGAATAGGGATTGCTGCCGGGACTTTTAAGAACCTATGGAGAGTGTGGAGAAATAGGCATATACACCTAAAGACTAAAATTAGACTGTATAACAGCTTGGTTCTTTCTAGGGTTAGCTATGGTAGTGAAACCTGGACGCTGTGTAAACAAGATAACAAGAAACTAGATGCATTTGATTCCAGATGCTTACGCAGTATCTTGGTCATTAGGTGGTTCAACTTTGTAACTAATGATGAGGTTAGGCAAAGGAGTTTGCAACCTCCTTTAAACAGCATATTGTGCAGAGAGAGACTCCGTTGGTTTGGCCATGTTGCCCGTATGAATAATTATA
Source organism: Ryuthela nishihirai (assembly GCA_038380435.1). Taxonomy (NCBI): domain Eukaryota; kingdom Metazoa; phylum Arthropoda; class Arachnida; order Araneae; family Heptathelidae; genus Ryuthela; species Ryuthela nishihirai. The sequence goes on from JAWZYU010000006.1 coordinate 97,505,300, forward strand.
GATTGGCGAATAGGATTATGAACAGTGTGCCTAAAGGCCTCAGAAAGAAGGGGAGACCTAGGATGTGGTGGGCAGACAATGTCAAACAGGATCTTGTTAGAATTGGTGTGCAGTGGCCAGATGCAGTAGATGTAGCTCAGGATAGACTTGCTTGGAGAACTAAATTGCACGGTCTGGTTGGACCTCCGTAGCACATGGCTGCTTGAGGATGATGATGATGATGATGTTAGTTGTAGTCGCCCATTCTTTAATATCCACTACACCTTGACCTGATTTCGGAGATATAATTATGACTCTATGGCTGTAAGAGTATTGGAATATTATAAAATTGAGAGAGAACTATAGATCATGCATTGGATGTTCTAAGGAGACATGTTGCATCCCTTCATCTTCTTAAACCTTCCAGGGACTAAAAACTGCCTTAATACTGAAGTGGTCATTATTGTCTATTGAGCTTTTTTTTTTTGGATGCAAATCCTTAATAAACAGTTTGCATTGTTAATATGATTATATTGCAGTTTGAGGGGACTGCATGCTATAACAACTATCATTTGACATCTTTCTTATTTTTTGAGTCATTGCATAAAGGTTCTTCTCCCTAACATTGACTGTATATATGGTAATGGACATTTGTTTACATGTACAATTTGTATCCTTATTTCATAGCATCATGAAACATTCAATTTTTGTAGGAGTATTATGAGGTTTTTGAGATGTTCTTTTTTTTTTTGACATCCCTTAGGTTTGCAACTTACTGTACTACCACTGTGCTAAATTTAAAATTATGAAATTATATTTTTTTAAAAGGGAAGGAGCTACTCCCCTAATGCAGCAGAGGACAGAGATAATCTAGAAGTTAAATTAGGCTTGTCCTGGTTTTTCATTCAATATACAACACCTACATGAACACACAACCAATGCTATCTTCGGACTTGAATCTCTACCCCAGCAGCTGCAGTGTCATTGCAAGCCTACGCAATACTACTACATCACAATATAACCTGTATTTCATTACTGACATTTGAGAAAAAAAAATGAAGTTAATGTAATTGCTAGTTTTATTTCTATTAATACAAAACAAATATATATCTTTTCACTTTCAGATTATAACTTCATTATAAACTTTGTTATATACATGCAGATGATAATTCTTAATAATTTGTAGTACAGGTTTAATTTTTTTTTATCCTTTTAGGATGAATTTGGAGATTGTACAAAGCATTTCAAAAGTTTTTTGCTTACCTTTTAAGAAGGTTAAAAGCTCTGCTATTAATCAGATATTATTATTTTTACAAACTCTATCTGAACCAATCCAGGAAGAGAACGGTTAGTATCTGCCTGTTTTATTTAATATTTCATTTAAGAAGATAAATTCTATAGAGAAATATTAGATGTTTAACATTCCAAATCTACAGTGAAAGAATTTAGTAAAATTTCAGAGTTATACACTTTTTTAAAAAAACTTTTGCTATAAAAAAATACAATAGTGTATAAATATATAATTAATGGAATTTTGTATTTTTAATTAAAAAACTTTGTACAATTAATTATTCTCTGTACTTTGTGTATTCATTAATGTTGAGTTGTTTTATCTCTGAAGGGAGTTTTGCAGGTATGGCTCTTGTGCATACTAGGCCATGACAACATTCCACACACAAATGATGCTTTTGTCCTATCCAAGTCCAGCTTTATTCCCGAGGGAAGGGCGGGGTTAGCAGAGATAAAACTGAAACAGGTACAGTTGGGATTTGAACCTGAGAGCATTAGATTATGAATCTGGTGTGCTATTGAGAGCCAACCATCATCCCCACACTATTGTATTTTAATATTTTGATCAAATGTTGATTATTATGTGTTTATTCCACAGTTATAAATCTATATATTATAAACTTTAAAACAGCTTTTAATTTTAATAATTTTTTTTTTAGAAATTGTAAACTGAAAAAAAAATTTTTTTTTTTCCATTCAACTACTAGAGCAGTTTTTTTTTTTCTTTTTCATTTCATTCGCAGTTTTCTATTAAATCTTATAAAAATAGTAGATATGTTAATGGATTTTTGAAAAATCTGAATGTGTTTCACTTGACACAGAGATCTAACAGAAGACCATCAGTACAACCTACTACAGAGAAGAACTGTGAGGTTATTTCAACCTAATCAAAAAGACTACTTGAATAGCTCATCCCTAGACTGCAAAAAACTTATTAATTTTCAATGTGGACAAAACTGTTAATTCTCAAACTTCACTGAAAATATTTAACTACAGAATTATATTAACTCTCTGAGCACATTTGCTACAAACTTCACAAAAGCATTAGAAATGCACATAGCATGTTCTCACATTTTTAGTATATTTTATTTCAAACATATGAAGCACATTTATGGGCTCCCCAACATAACATACAATATCATTGCCATTGACTAGGGTATAATTTTCAAAAAAATACAACCCTGCCTTTTAAAGCCTTATAATTCATAATGCTTGTATGGCTTTCAATAAAGTTTTTAAAATTTCTCACATAACAAAATCAGACATAAATGCAATACCATTGCAAAATGCCAAAAATATATGTTTACATATGCAAAATTATTCAAGGCCTAATTTTAACAAAAACATGCCAGTTTGAATTTTTTTTTAATTCAAGTTATTTGCCATCCAGGATATTATACTAGATTTTATGCTCTAAATCAGTACTCAAAAAACTTTAGCATAATTTCAGGTGCCACTTGTTTATGTAGACTGAAGTAATTTAATCCTTCCAGTGTCCAGACTGAAAAACAGGTTTCTATCCAGAGGCCAAGCTATTTTCTCCCTATGCTCAGTCAAAAAAAAAAGCTTTAACTTTAGAACTTTTTTGCCAAATAACTAATGAAAGGAATTATGGCATATTGTATGCCAAATTAATCAGCATTTAATACTGGATTTTTCTGAAAACAAAGTATTTAACAATAAAGATGATGTTTTATTTTAGTAGGACTTTCTTAGAGTCGTGTAGTAAAAAATATATCTGGCAACACAAATAAAAATTTATTTAAAAAAAAACTAATAGACAGAAATGATTACAATGCACATGAATAGAATGACTATATATTTCTGAATAACAAAAATGTTTTTTGGTTTTAAGTAAATATTCCTCTCGTTTTTTAAATTTTTTTTCTCTGTACCATACTTTGAGAAAATTCCAGGCTTTTAGTCAATTGTGCTGAGTCAATTAAACAAGTCAACTTTAGAATTTTTTTGAAAAATAACTAATCAATGGAAATAAATCATATTATGTACCAAATTAAATAGACTTTAATTATGAATTTTATGAAAATAAATAATATAAAGAAATTTGCAAGCATATTGATTTTAATAAGCCTTTTTCAATGTGATATGGTGAAAAAAAGATCACACTATACAATTAAGGCTTCATTTTGGAAAACCTGATGAATAAAAATAGTTAAATTATATATTTATCGAAAGGAAATTTCCTCCTGAATAATATATTCAACCTGAAATATGATTTTTATTTATTTTAATGATTCTTTTTAGTATCATATATTTTAAACTTGGCCAGTGTTATACAAAGTGACTTGGACTTCTCACATTCACAGGATTTCCTGAATTTGCTATGAAATAGGGGGAAAAAATCTTCCTTGGCTGCTTTTTTACTAAGCATTATGAATTTTTTCTTTGGGTGAAGTTTGGAGATCTTGGCTAAGTGCAGAAAGGGTTGTACACCAAAGCAAAAAAAAATTTTTTTTCTAGAGGGGCTGGGTGGGTAGAAATTTTCTACGTGAATTAAGTGGAGGGGACGCCTTCCCGAAATTGCCCTCCCATGTGACGGCTTATTTCCGCAGCAAGGAAGTCTATTTTGCTTTCGTATCCAAGATATTCATTTTCAGAAAACGGTACAAGCGCAATTTTTTTTTTACTGAAAAACAAGAAATAATAAAAGGAAAATTACATATAACCTAATGGGATGTTATATAAAATATCCACAACAACTTTTAAGCCGGCCTCTGATCTATCATAACTTGGAAAAATGAATAAATCAGCCGATCAAACGATCATTAACTAATGGAAACAAATCTACAGAAATAAATTTGCTTCCATATCTAAGATCTCATTTATTTTCAGAAAATGATACCAGATCAAAGTTGTACTGGAAAAGTAATAAAGAATAATATAAAAATTAGCACATAGCCTAATGTGATGTTAAAATATCCACAGCAACAAATTGAAGGCCAGCCATATGATGTAGCATAACTTATGAAAAAAAATCAATACTTATCGATCAGCCAAAAGATCACTAATTCCTGAAAATAAACTACTAAGATGAAAACTAAGGTTTAAATGTTAAAAAAAATACTAACTTTACAAAGGGTATCCAATATGCAGATCCAAAACTTTATATAGCACACGAATGGAGATAGCCATGTGTCAGCAATCTGCGTCTTATTTGCCTCAGTGAAGCATAACTACTGCAACCAGAATTTCCAAGAAGGATGTGTTTACTTCCAGTTTCGATTTTGAAGGTGGGAAAAATGATAAAAATAACTTGGGAATACTACCATTTTTCATGCCCAAATCTACCATTTTTAAAAATAGCAGTTATTTTTGTTAATTTTTAGGATATTTTTGAAAATTTAAGGAAAAATTTGTTGATAATAGTTAAATCAAATTTGTGAGCTTAAATCAGAAGGTTGCTTCAGCAAATAGGAATATTAACAAGCAAATTGGCAATACTGTTTAGTGCTTCTAAGAAATGACAATCAGATGGATTTATAAAATTATTTATATTGTAGTTTAATAAAATATGCATCAAATTAAAAATCAAAATATTATTTTTGAAGCCTGAATTATATATTTTTATTATATATATATATATAAATTTCAATGGCAATTTTTATGTTTTAAAAATCGATTTTTTTTGTTGTACTAAAACCTGATACATGCATCCTTGGCCTCTCAATTCAGATTCTCCAAACGTATATAGATGACCTGGACACAATAAATAAATAAATAAAGGTTAAACACAATAATAAAAAACGATTATTTGATTTTTACATACAATTTAAATAAATAAATAAGTAAAGTGACTAATTACATTTTTTATACTTAAATTTTTGATAAAGTAGCAGCTCATCAGTTGAGAAATTTTAATAAAATTTTCCATTTGTGACCAAGTACACTTTTCTATACAATAGGCCTTTGCTGTGCAAAGAGATATATTTCTAAATATACTGCAATTGTTGAAATTAAGAACCTGTTGGAAATAGAGTTTGGTTTGTGGCTAACAAGGAAAAGTAGGAAGTTCACAAATATGTTTTATAACAAGAAAATTGTTTATTCATTACCAAAACAAACAAATTACAAGCTAATTAAACATGTTAAATAATAAAATAGTGTAAATTCTTTAAAGAACTTAATTTTAATGATAATGTTGTGGTTAGAAACCCAAGCTGTTTGAATATATTGACCAAAACAGAAACATTAATTTGCATCTGGGAACATTTGAGCTTTGATGAAAGAAAACATCTGGGGGAATATCATCATATGGACTGCAGATGATTGTGGAATTAACATCACATGATTCCTTTTCCCCCCTTACAAATCACACAATCAGGTCTATAATGAACCAAACAAATGGTAGTCTGTATAAGTTTAATTAAATGTTAAATTTAAATCTATGTTTAATTAAACCTAAACTTCAAGATTCAATCTGAAATGCTGCAAATATTCAGCTGCAGTTCAAATGCATAAAAAACATAAACAGGATTTTCACAGTAAGTATTTTACTACAGGATGGTAATCAATCATAATTAACAATTACCAAATGAATGTTTCAAATCACACTCTCCACTGACAAGGGTACTGAAACCCCTGCCGAAGCCAAAGCTGCAAATAACAAATAGATGCTCAAAAAATTGCCTACAAATAACAAGGGCTTACTGTGTATTTTTTATATTTAATTATTTTACTCAATTTTTGCCTTTCATTGATTACAGATAAAACGTCTGAACAAAGAAAAACCAGGAGGGAGAAGAATGCCAGTGATGAAGATTTGAGTGACTCTGAGGGATCTATAACCTGTGAAGTAGTCTCTAAAAAAGTAGAGATAATTGATTTGGTATGTAAATAAATATATAAATGTTGCACTATAATATTTTATCTCCTTTTCCAAAATAAAAATTTATATAAATTCGTTTATCGTATAAAGAAGAAGGTGAAAAAATTTGAAATTTTTAAAAACAGGTGAGGAGATTTGAAATTTCATGTAAAATCATGGCTCACTAATCTAACAAGTTAGCAGCATGGCAAAGTACTGTTCCAAATAAAGGGATGAGTAGATTTCTGAAGGATGAGGAACAATAAGTTATGTAAAACCATTAAATGTAGCGTATCAGGAATACTTTTAATTGCAGGTTCAATCTGAGGAAAAACTATACCACTGTGGTAGGTAGCACTGTTAATGCGGCATTCATTTTTATTATGCAGTTGTCCCACTTGACTATTGACTCAGCTTTATCCATGATCCAGTGGCCTGGGAATTGTTAATTTAGACAATCTCATATGTAGCAGGTAATGGGAAGGCATATTGTCTTATCAGAAAATGATCTTTCCAGGTCATTATCATTGATATGTGGTAACAAAATGTTCTCAAGCATATCCAGATACACAATATCTGTAACTTCACTGAAAAAGAAAGGCCTGTAAACTTTGCAAACCAATGGACAGCAAATAATGTATTTTTCTTCATTGTCATGTCATTTGTTTTGTTATGGTGTGACAAAGTAATTATATATGTATGAAGTTTGTAAAGTTACTTTGTAATTACACTGTATTACATCATAGAGAAAGATGCTCAGTTAATATAGACAATGATTTTAATTATTATTAATTCAGACAAAATATCTTGGTTCCTGCTTCATACTGTCTGTAAATTTTTTTATCATACTTTTATATACATTTTTTTCACTTTTGAAATGTTGCTTAAAGTGGTAAATCTACTTTAATTAAAGTGGATTTACCACTTTAATCAACACTTTTTTTTAACAACATTTGTAATCAAGCACTTTAAATAAAAAATTATTTAAAATTGTAAATTCAGTGCCAATTGCATCAAATTCAAAATACTGTTATATAAAATCTTTGAGTTCAAAAATTTCTTTTTATTTTGATGTGGTGCTGATATTTTGAGATTAAGTTGACTATCTTTATGAAAATAATATATTTATGATCTGTGTGAGTGAGAGAACTCATTTTTATTTGCATTAAGTGAGTAATGAGTAACCTGTGATGTATATAGGTAAAATACACTAATTCTTGATCCAATTACCGGGGTGTGGGGGAGGTAATTTCCCAGGTTCGAGTCCCAGCTATGTCAGTATTGAGATTTTATCACCGCAAAATTCCCCACCCTGCCCACGGTCAGTAGGGGACACTGTTGGGCTTGGAAAGGCCACCGTCCGTCGGATGGGACTTTAAACCATGGCCCCGTGTGCAGGAGAGAGTCGTACCCTGTGCACGTTAAATAACACGCTGGATGACCTTGACGGGAGACTACCATCTGTCTCCCAACAGCTGTTCCAGTGGGTCCCCTCCCCCCAACCTTCTCTGAGCCTTCGGGGTCCTTGTGACCTGGCCATTTAGCCTATGGTGTACAAAAAAGTGCCACTCAGAGGTAAAACAACCCAACCTGCTCCAATTTCCTTAAATCCGTAAATTGAGCAAATACTGAAATTTGGGGTGCGTATTTAAACAGATATAATTTTGGTATTAAGATTAGCTTCAGTCACATTTTTCTGTAAAAACTTATGTAAAATGTTATGATGGTCTAACTTGCCAGATTGGCTCATTTGGTGATGCACCTGGCTTTTAATCTGTATTTCTCAGATTCAAATCCCAACTGTTTCTGAGTTGAGAATTTTCTCTGCCAACTCTAGTTCAGCTTTCAGTGAGAAAGAAGATACCGATGGGCTTAGAAAGGCTGCTATCTGTTAGATAGAACATCAAGTTGTAGGCCTGTTTGCAAAGGGAGCCATACCCTGTGCACATAAAAGAATAAGCTGGATGGCCTTGTGCAAGGTTCCATCTGTCTCCTAATGGACATGCAGTTTGTCTCCTTTACCTAACCTTATCTGAGCCCTTGGGTTCCTTGTAACCTATCCATTAATCCCATTGTGTACAAAAAAATGCAGCTCAGAGGTAAAATGATCCAATTTAAATCATCTTCACATTTTGTGACACAATATCACATAAGATTAATCTTGAAACTGGTAACCCTATCTTATTAAATAGAATTGAAACTACTTCATCACCACATGTCATTGGTGACTTATGAGGCACAGTGAGCAGGATCTTTGAAATCTTTGAAATTCACTCTTTAACTACAGGAAAGCTAAGAATGTGAGATACCATGACTCATGATGCAGTAACATGTTAGTTTTTTTTTAACTCAGATATTTCTATGTTTTTCAAAAATTTTATTAATTTTACCAGTGATGCTTTTATGATCAATTTGTGCTCATAATTTCACAATGTGTCAGGATCCACATATATTGAAGACACATAAAGGATTAAATGTATAAAGTACCTTATTTTTCATTTTTATTTTAAATGAGTTTACTTTTTATAATTCTATATTCTTTAAGTAGCTTTTTGCAATTTAATAAATGTTTTCTTTAAAAAGTTAATTTTAAGACTGTCCCTTGTTGATCTTTTACCATTTTAATGAAAATTTTTGATTGTTATGTGTTGATTCATTTATATTTAATTGTTTTATATTAATATAATTTATTCATCATTTTATAGATTTCCTCTGGAGAAGAAAGTGGTGAGTGTTTGTACAGTTTACATAATTTAAATATATACTTTGTCTCATTCATATCCAAATTTTCAGTATTTGCACTGATAAAGTTATGAATTTTTAACATCTTTGATATAAAAATGCATATCTTTCTGTATTTAATTGCATTTTAGCTATTCAATGGTGTCACCAGATATAATGCATACCAACTACACCTCAGGTAAATGTATCAAAGAAATAATACTCACACTTCAAAAGAAGCTATGGATGTAAGTAATGAGAAGGAATTTAAACCCCTTTAGAATTTGAAACTACTAAAATACTCTTTTAGAACAAATAATTTTAAACCTTCTCTATATCCCTCATATTTGTTTAAATAATAGGTGAACAACTTCTTTGCAGTGCTAATTACATTCAGAAACTCTTACACCACTGCAGGTTACAGTCATAATATCCAGTCATGATGAGTTATATTCAGTATGTTTAAGTTATGTGATTTAATCATATTTGATCACTGTATATTACAGTACACTGCTAAAGCAAAAGTTATATATTTTAGAAGATGGCAGTGGCTTAATGTGGGTTTGGAAGTTGGGGAGGCCTAACCCACCAGTAGGCACATCCATTGCAGCTAAGTTAATAGACACACATTGATCTTTTGGTGGTCAGTGACTGAAAGCTGTATTCTTTAACCCTTTGCTCTCCAGATGTTTTTTTAGTATGACATAACTAACTTCAAAGGATTTTCAGCAAATTTAAGAAAAAAAATTAGGCTATTTTTAAAATTTTTCTAAAAAAGGAAAAATGATAAGATGATGAATATTTATTCATCATCTTATTACCGACATACAACAAATAGAAATATTTTTTTATTATCTTTTTATGATAATATGAAGCTCTTTATTAATTTTTTTAATATTTTATAATTGTTTAATGTCTAGGTGATCTTCCTTCTCTGTTATATCAACCCATTCATCCTCTTGCACATCATCCGTGGTAGAAACACTTGTGCTACTACTAGGTGACTCAAGGACACACACTTTCTGTTTTTTATGTCCTATCATTCATCACTACAACTCTCAGTATCATTTGTTTCTATAGAAGTTTCATTTATATCACTACATATGTAAAAAAAAAAAAACTCATCTTCACTGTTGCTAAAATCCAAATCTTTATACATTGTCGTAAAAAAAAATTTTTTTTTTTAAATTGCAATATGTAATTTGCAATGCACACGACCGAACAGCAGTAGTAAATGTGTAGAACTGATGTGACAATGTTTGTACCTGCTCAAAAAGGGTATTAGGACCTTTTTTCAATAAACAATAGACCTATTGTTTATGTCGCTGCTACAATGCCATTGGAGTTGTTAAATAGTATTAGTATATTGCCGTAGCGGTGCCTATGAAGTGCAAAGGTTTAAAATGTCTTGCTCTAAAACTTTGCATCATAATCTATAATTTTCCATAATTCTACACTTTATTTCTTGAAAGGAAATGTACACACAAAATATAGATGAAGCAGCTGTAATAGCACAAGATTTATATTTCAGTGTAAGTGTTTAAAAAAGGTAGAAAATTAACTTTTTTTCTATTTTTATACACTGGCAGAAATTGAAAAAAGAACACCCAGAAGGAATTCTTTTAGGAATGTCATATTATACTATGTTAATAGTTAACAGCAGCAGAATGACAAGATTGAAAGTCATTGGATGAAATAATGATGCCACTGAGGATGACAACATGCAAATGTACACAGCGTGTATTTAAGGACTAGGGCATGAAGAAAGGAGTTATTCATCTTGTGTTGTGTTGTTTAGTTCTCTTTGAAGAAGCTACCATGCCTGGATGACGAAGGCATGCAACATTTGTTCAGTTAACAGAGTTTGAGCAAGGTTGTATAGTGGGTCTTTGGGAAGCAGATGGTCTTTTCGTCAAATTGCACACTGCGCTGGACAAGAGGTATCATCAGTGGTATGATGGTGGCATTGATGGTCCGAAGAGCATTCACACACTCACAGACATGGTTCTGGGCAACACAGAGTTATGAACGCACAAGAGGATTCATGTATCAGGAGGGCGGCGGTGGCAGAGCGGATGGCTATGGCATCACAAATTCGATTCTCTGTTGTACCAAGGGTGTCTACAAGAACACAATCGTCTTTTGGATGCAGGACTATAGGCATGCATGGCAGCATGGTGTGGGGAGCAATTAGCTATCACACAGATCGGGTAATTATCACAAACAACAATATGAGGAAAAAATTTAATGAAACTAAATAATTTAAAATATGAGTTAATGCAGGATGACCCCATACCTAGAACTTTAAAAAAACTTGAGTGATTAAAAAAGATCCTTTTCTTCCAGAAGGTATAGCAAAGGAATGCAGACCACCCATGTACCCAGCAGTACTCAACTATTTGTGAAGGTAAAGCTTCACAAGCAGAATTATCCCCTCCATCCAATGGTATCAAAAAGGAAATCACCGACATACTTTTTGGAAAGAATATTTTTTGATTTTTTTAAAATATATTTTACAAACACCGAATATACGGCAACGTCGTGTTATGACGTAGCTAAAATAATTCAAAACTGTCAAATAGTGGAAACAGCCACAATACATTCATTCAATGTTGTATCACTGCATCCTAATACTCTGGTGTTGGATGCAGCGATGCACGTGAAGAAGAAATAGCTGGAGGAGACCAGGCCAATGGCAAAGGAGTACTTTAGCATGCACGATGCTCTTGACCTGGTCACCACGTCTAATTGGTTTCAGGTCGATGATCGCAAATGGGTCCAGACTGAGGGGATGCCAATGAGATCACCTCTGTTTGGAGTCGTGGCCAACATTGTCCTCCTCCATGTTGAAATGGAAGCATTGCGGCTGGTACACTTTAAACCGCATTTGTGTTTGCAGTATATCGATGATGTACTATTATTCTAGGATTATGAATTCAATAAATTAGAAACCTTAACACTTTCAATAGTATACTTTCCTCTATCTAGTTCACTTGTGAAAAAGAGATTTCAAAATAATTACCATATTTAGATATTTTGATAACACGCAATAATATAAAATGTAAAACAACAGTTTATGGAAAATTAAACGTATATACCTAACATAATCCCCGAAAATTCAGCCCATCCTGGACATTACAAGAAATCATTGTTTAATTCACACTTTCTGAGAGCATAACAATATTGCTCCTCTAAAACAGCCCTAAATACTGAACTAAATTATATTTGTAAAATAGGAATATAGGCAGGTTACCAAAAAAGAATATTTGAAAAAAATTTGGAAAAAAATATAATCATTTTGCAAATGCACAATTATTACTAACTCAAGACCTCAGTCAAATATGAAGTATACAATAGCCTTTCCCTATATCCCTGGTTTCTCAGATGTACTAGCTAAAATATTAAACAAATATGATATAAGATTGTCTTTAAAAATAGTTAATAATGTAAAAACATTAGTAGTTAACGATAGAGATCAAAGTGCACCTATGGGAGGGGAGAGTATCTAATAGAAATAGAGGATGAAAATAAAGCATTAATTGATAATATAAAATACATTGGAAAAACATATTGACAGATAGCAGCACAAAAGCAGAGCATCGATATGACTTAACCAATGATTTAGGCAAAACAGCATTAACACAAACCATTCTACAGGCTAATTTGCATAACTGTACATTAAAATCTAAAATAATTGCACCACCTGGAACAAAAATTTGATTTAAACTATATGGAAAATTTAATTATTAACCTAAATCAGAATAAATTATGTAATACCAATGTTTAACCTATACTATCAGCTTGGAAATTAATCTTAAACCATTTAACAGGATATGCTTTGGGTACTTGCTAGAAGGACTGCCTTATAAAGATGTGTAATGTAGCTGAAAGAGTACACTGCCTGAAGAAGTTTATGTGAAATGCATGTAGCAGTGTCTTTTATGTTTGTGTGTGTGTGTGTGTTTTGAGTTTAATGTTGAAGTTTATTTTTAATAAGGGTGGAAATTTTCATGTTTAAGTTATTTGATTTGGGTGTGTCAGAAAGCTGTAAGAAGTAACCCCATGGTTGATGGATGAGAAGAGAAATACTGCAGAATAAGTGAGTGTACATGCAACAACAGTGCTGATCTAGTCAAGTATGTAAACAGGACTGGCATCTTGACAAACGGTAGACCACAAATATCAGCAAGTGTCCCTAAATGAGTGCATCAGCCTGTCCAAGGACTCTACCACAAACTTGGATAAAGCAGTAAAAACATCTTTCCTCTTTTACCACTTTAGCAATAATTTAAAAGTGTATTCAACTATAATATAATTGACTATCACCTATCTTGTGTTATGAGATTTAGGTTGAGAGCTAAATCTCATAACACAATTTAGGTTGAGTAGAACTAAATAAATAAAATAAATAAATAAATAAATAAATACCCCCTCAAGCAGCTGCTTGCCACAGAGGTCTGACAGGAGCCTGTCAGTTTATATGCCAGAGTAGAAGGTCTGAGAGGATGGCAGGACCTCAGCAGAAAAATGACACAAACAGCCATGCCTTATCCGGGGCTCGAACCCAGGTCCCTTAGATCAGTAGCCAAGTGCACTAACCACTCAGCCATAGGATAGCTCTAAAGTAGAACTACAGTGATTATATGTAAGAACTAAATAAAAAAAAAAATACCCCCTCAAGCAGCTGCTTGCCACAGAGGTCTGACAGGAGCCTGTCAGTTTATATGCCAAAGTAGAAGATCTGAGAGGATGGCAGGACCTCAGCAGAAAAACAACACATACAACCATGCCTTATCCGGGGCTCGAACCCAGGTCCCTTAGATCAGTAGCCAAGCGCGCTAACCACTCGGCCAATGACCACCTAAATTCCCACTTTAAGCAAAACTGTGGCAATATTTTAATGCTTTTGCAGCCACTTCCAGATTGTGCTTAACAAATCTTTTACAAATTAGCATGTTTTTTTTTTAAGAAATATGAAATATATTGCCTATTAGTAGCTTTTTTTAAAACATCAGCACTTTATTAAATGTCAAAATTGAATTTTCCATAAAGGATGTTTTTACAGACGTGAAGAAAATTCAAATGCTCGAATTTCCAGTTAATGTTATTTCAGATTCTAACACATTGAAACTAGCTTCCATCACATCTATAGGAGCAAGTACCAAAAAATTACTAGTACATAATGCACAGTCAAGACGTAACATTTCATAAAAATGTGTTTGCTCTTACCAGAAAATTTATGCAGTGGGATGGATTTGGTCTGCTAGTTGTATGCTAAACACTATTGATAAGTGCACATCATTGATTGACACATAAGCATATAATAAAAGGTTTGTTACAATGATATTGAAGGGACTAAAAAAAAGTTCACTCTGATGAATATCTGATTTTTTAGGTTATTTATTATGATAGGCTATTTATTTTTCACTTAGATAAAAACAAAAATATTAAACATTTCAAGCATTTTAATGTTAAAAATGAAATATCATCCAGTCAAGCACTTTTGAATGAGGCATATAAAACAAATTGCAACAAGAAGCATGTCATTGAGCACACAATAGTGAATGGTAACAAAAATCAATACACAAATTTGATGGTCGTGAAACATGAGCATTCGTGAAATGTTCTCAAGCATTCAGTTTATTGAGACTGAACCCATGACTTGATCAGTAGTTCATGGGTTCAGATTACATCTGGCTCAAGACAATTTTTCCTCTACACCCATCTTAATACTGTTACTAAAATAGCTTTATAGTGATTAAATGCTTAGTAAATCAATGATGAGCTGGGGATTTATTTGTCTAAAGAAAAACTACCTGTTGATTTATTACTCCTCTTAGTTAATGACCTTAAACCATAGTGAAATCAACATGGCCATTTCAGCTAAATGGGTATTTTCTATATTTTGTTTAAACTTTTTAAATATTAAATGAATATTGTTGAAAAATCAAGATTTGAAGTGATTTGAATGAGATCTGCAATTTATTTGTAGTGACATTTTTTCCATAAGCTTATCTTGAAGGTAGGAAGGTTTGAATTGGACTTTTCATTCACATGGAATTGTCCAGTGATGTTAGGTAATATGAATACATGTGTGTGTATATCTGCATATTTTTTAAATATCATCAGTCAAGCATTTTTGAATGCTGAATATGTTATATAAGAATAAATATTTGAAAGAATTTTTTCAGGAAAGGAAGATTCAAAGGATCATGCCAACCCAAGAAAAGACAAGAAAAAAAGGACTCTTGCAAACTTTGAAACAAGTATGATTTTCTCTATTTGAATATTTTTTTAAAATGCACTGAAACCTCTGTATTAATATAACCCATGAGACAGAAAAATACATCAATCCTTTGCACTTATATGGCAGGAGCTCAGTAAGTGCATGTGGATGGATAAGATTAGAGAAATGGCTATTGTAAAATAAAGAAAAGAGATAGTATCATTTTTTTTGAAGGAAAGAGATAGTATCTTTTTTTTTGCATTCACAGCAATCATCAGGTTTATCTGAAGCCACGATCTTCACTGTTGTTTTCGTGGGTTCGGATCCGACCTGGCACGAGACAATTTTTCCTCTGTACACAGTGTTAGCAGAATACAACAAAGTAGTGGCTTCAAATAAATGAAGCATATTTTTCTGAAACTTATATCAGACTTCATTCTGGTGAACCTTCCAAAAAATACCATACCGAAGAAATGCAAGTAGTTTTTAATTGGTGTCTGAAAAAATTTTTGTGTGTAGTTTTCTTTTTAAGATTATAATCATGTTTATTACAGGTATACCTCAAAATTAAATTTCTGCTTAATGTTTTGAAACAGCAGGGGTTTTTACTTAAATGAATATAATAGGTTAGGAGAGATTTAAGATTTAAAGAGGTTTCAATTATCAGTATTATAAAGCATATAGTTATTGCAAAAAAAATATTTAGAGAAATCTACATTTGTATATACTTCAGCATTCTACACTGGTGTCCAAATGTTAAGCATAATTCACAAACTTTTAAATATCTTACAAACAACTGAAATTATTAACATTTGTATTTTGCATGTCAGTGAAATAGAATATATATAAGTTCATATACTCCCAAAAATCACTTGACCAAATAAAATTTGCATATGTAACATGAAAAGCAAATCCATGGTCCTATAAAAGCTAGCCCTGATTCTGCACTACCTTTTTCCTGTTGAACAAGCATCACATTTATGTTGGTAGTGCATTTTATAATAACAGTATGGCATAGGGATATCATATATATTCTTTTTCAGATTTTATTGAAAAATTTTTGTTTTAAAACCAAAAATCAGAATTTTTCCTTTTTTTTTTAAGCTTGCTTTCATTTGTTGTTACTTATTCTGAAATTATGAGGAATCATGCTAGAATGATATGAAAATGGTATCAGGCAATGTATCACATAGAGTTGTCACCATGTCAATTTAATCATGATTAAAGCTGTATTACATAATAAAGTTTTTGAAATTCATCACAAGTATGGGGTGTTGACCAAAATTATTACAGATTCAGCCTTATGGATATGCCCTTTTGGACTTAATCTCAGCTTTATCGCTACTTTGTTTAACATGCTATATGTTTATCTTATCTTGTATTATTAACCTTTATCCTAAAGGTAATCAAGAGAATGATAAATGATAGTTACCATAGTCCATCTTGTCTAGTACGTCTTTGAAAGGTCTCTGCTTGATGTTATGCAGTTTGTAAGAAGAAACCTTTATTTGATGTTACAATCAGCTGTAGGCTTATATCTTCTAGTTCTTCCAAGCATTATTAGTCCTTATATAATGCACTCTTCGATATTCACTCAATGTAGTGGATATAGCTGGATGTTGAGATGTTAATTTCTGATAACTTTTTAAGTCCTTTGATGTCATTCCTGGCATGCTTATGCTTAGTAATTGTTGGTTGATAATCACTCAGTTGGCATTGCTATCACTCTTCCACTATTAATTTGTGCATAAACTGTAATAACTCTGAACATACTCCACACCACCCACTCTTATAAACGTTGTTAATGATCAACAAAGACTATAAAAACTTCTTAAAGAATATCGGTGCTTAACTTTAACACTTTAAAAGTCAAGCTCAGCTCTTAACACTGCTGTCATCAGCCTTTTATACATATCTTGCTGAAGTCGTGACGTAATTGGGTGTACACCCACCATATGCTAAGCAAGGAGATTCTATGTGGCAGGCAGAGGTGGGATGTCAGTATTACATATTCCGTTACAATTTCTTTTATCAGAAGTTTGGGGGTGGCTCAGTTGGTAGTACGCCAGGCTCGTGATCTGCAGTTCCCAGGTTCAAGTTCCAGCTGGGTCAGCGTTGAGATTTATTTCCGCAAAACTCCCCGCCTGCCCACAGTCAGTAGGGGACACCGATGGGCTGGGAAATGCCGCTGTCCATTGGTTGGGACATTAAACTGTGGCTCCATGTGTGGGAGAGCCATACCCTGCACACATTAACACACTGGATGGCCTTGACGGGAGGCTACCATTTGTCTCCTAACAGCTGTTCCAGTGGGTCCCCTCCCCCAACCTTCTCTGAGCCTTTGGGGTCCTTGTGACCTGACCATTAGCCCATGGTGTGCAAAAAAGTGCTGCTCAGAGGTAAAACAACCCAACTCAAAAATCAGAAGTTTTTTGTATATAGTAATTGAAATTTTGTTTTTGGAGCAGCAATGGCCTTATATTCAATATTATTAACTTTAAGATTATTTTGTATTATTGTTTGTGCTAGAGGTGTGTTCTGAATTCGTTTTTTACAATCATTTTGATGTTCGTTCATTCTAGATTTAAATTGTCTATGGCTTTTACCTTTATATGCATCTTTGCCCTGTAATATTAGTGTTGGGTCTGGAATATTTATTTCATATACACTGCCCATAGGTGGGCATTTATCTCTGTCATTTATTATTAGATCTTTAATTGTGTATGTCATATTTGTTGGTAATATTGTATTATATTTTTTAAGAATATTAGTCATGGTTTCAGTGATATTTTTTGTTTGTGGAAAACTTTTAGCATATTTATCAATTTTAATTTTTTGATTTAACGGAATTTGTGAATTCTGTTCAACTATATATTTTGCATTTTTATCCCATTTATTCAGTTGTTGTAATGCATATCCTACTTCTTGAGCCTTTGTTTCGATGTATAATAATTCGTTATGTAATGAACTCCATTCAGAGCAGTAACGATATGCTCAAATGAAGTGTGGGTAAATGCTAGATTTTTTTTATTTTGCTGGATGTGCTGAGTCTGCTGGTATGTAATTTGAAATATACATTGGTTTTCTATAGACTGTGGTCTCGCAGTATGTAGGTTTACGTGTAATTAAAATGTCAAGGTAAGGTGATTTAGCATTCTGTTCTGATTTGTGCGAATCAGAACATGTGAATCGAAACAGAATGCTAAATTGCCTTACCTTGACATTTTAATTACACATAAACCTACATACTGTGAGACCACAGTGTATAGAAAACCAATGTATATTTCAGATTACTTACCAGCGGACTCAGCACATGCAGCAAAATACAAAAAATCTAGCATTTACCCACACTTCATTCGAGCATATCATTACTGCTCTGAATGGAGTTCATTACATAACGAATTATTATACATCGAAACAAAGGCTCAAGAAGTAGGATATGCATTATAACAACTGAATAAATGAGATAAAAATGCAAAATATATAGTTGAACAGAATTCACAAATTCCGTTAAATCAAGAAATTAAAATTGATAAATATGCTAAAAGTTTTCCACAAACAAAAAATATCACTGAAACCATGACTAATATTCTTAAAAAATATAATACAATATTACCAACAAATATGACATACACAATTAAAGACTAATAAATAATAAATGACAGAGATAAACGCCCACCCATGAGCGGTGTACATGAAATAAATATTTCAGACCCAACGCTAATATTACAGGGTAAAGATGCATATAAAGGTAAAAGCTATAGACAATTTAAATCTAGAATGAACGAACATCAAAATGATATTAAAAAACGAATTCAAAACACAGCTCTAACACAAACAATAATACAAAATAATCTTAAAGTTAATAATATTGAATATAAGGCCATTGCCACTCCAAAAACAAAATTTCAATTACTATACAGAAAAACTTCTGATAAATAAAAACCGTAACCGAATATGTAATACTGACATCCCATCTCTGCCCACCACATGGAATCTCCTTGCGTAGCATATGGTAGGTGTACACCCAATCACGTTATATGACTTCAGCGGGATACATGTAAAAGGCCGATGACAGCAGTGTTAAGAGCTGAGCTTGAGAATGCCAACACAACGAAAGTTGTTGTTGAAAGTAAGTTGACGAAACGCATTACTCTAAGAGTATGTAAGGGGAGTTAAGTTTTAATGTTTTAAAGTTAAGCATCGATATTCTTTAAGAAGTTTTTATAGTCTTTGTTGATCATTAACAACGTTTATAAGAGTGGGTGGTGTGCAGTATGTTCAGAGTTATTCCAGTTTATGCACAAATTAATAGTGGAAGAGTGGTAGCAATGCCAACTGAATGATTATCAACCAACAATTACTAAGCATAAGCATGCCAGGAATGACATCAAAGGACTTAAAAAGTTATCAGCAATTAACATCTCAACATCCAGCTATATCCACTACATTGAGTGAATATCGAAGAGTGCATTATATAAGGACTAATAATGTTTGGAAGAAACTAGAAGATATAAGCCTACAACTGATTGTAACATCAAATAAAGGTTTCTTCTTACAAACTGCATAATATCAAGCAGAGACCTTCCAAAAACGTTGTACTAGACAAGATGGACTATGGTAACTATCATTTATCATTCTCTTGATTACCTTTAGGATAAAGGTTAATAATACAAGATAAGATAAACATATAGCATGTTAAACAAAGTAACGATAAAGCTGAGATTAAGGCCAAAAGGGCATATCCATAAGGCTGAATCTGTAATAACTTTAGTAAACACCCCGTACTTGTGATGAATTTCAAAGACTTTATTATGTAATACAACTTTAATTGTGATTCAATTGATATTTATAGTAGCTGCGGTTTAATTATTTAATAGAGTTGTCACCTTTTCAAATCAAGTAACTTGGAGTTATTTGGAACCTTTTGCTCTAGTCCAGATTTATTTCAATAGGTAGATCTGCTGATAGTAACTACACAAGTTTTTTTATATATTGTACAAGAAAATTGCCTAACTGTAAAGAAGTTATAATAAAAAAACAACTTTGATTCTTGATTAACAAAACTACAAGTTCAGCTAACAATTATTACAAAGCTTCTTCTTTTTTCCCTGTCTAATCTACCTTTACAGACTGACCAACACAAGAATATTCAATTTGGAGATTTGAATCATCATCATCATTCTCAAGCTCAACAAAATCAAGAAATTCCTCACAACTCATGTGAAAGTTCAACCTTTACAAACTACTGACATTTGATTTCTTTTTGCGAAAATTCTCCCAGCATTATATATAGTTCATTGTTGGAATTGAGAAGATTTCATCCGCAAGTTACATTAGTTTTTTTTTTAATTTATGTAACATCAAATAGAGGTATTCTTTACTTGAGAATCTTTACTTGAAAACTGTTTAGATTGCAAATAGCAGATTTGGATATTCTGACTTCTTTTTTTAAAAGAGAAAATACCGATAGTAGTCAAACAAAGAAGAAAAAAATCCTTTTTTGCTCTTTTTACGAAATGGGTCCTACAAACAACATGAAAGTAAGATACCTTTTAGCTAAGCTTTAAAACTTATTTCACAACATGCACAGCAAATGTGGAAAGCTCAAACCTTACCCTGGAGCCTCAATTTCACATTAAAAGGATAGCTGACATGTCTTTCTAATCAATGAAGAAATGTTTCTTTTAAGACTTCTAAATTATTTCTCTATACACATGACAATTGAGAGTAAAATGGACATCCCATCACGTAGGTGGGGAAGGAGAAATCCCACAGCAGCTCTTTTTGACATGTTCCTCAAAATTTCTCAAGATTTTGAAAATGTTAGACATTACAGAAAAATTTTCCTTTCATTTTTTATACTTATATATTTCACTTCGTAATTTATATCAGCATGCAGATAATTATGAGAATCATCATATTTGCTTGAGAAATAAAAAATGGGAAATTTTTTATGAGTATTATTTAATATTTTATACTTTTCGTATGCATGGATAATGATAAAAAAAATTGAAGATTCACAGATGCTATTTGGGTTTATAACTCTTTCCAATTTTCATACCAATAAAAAAAGCAACTATTTTGTTAATGCATTTATTGTCCAAGTAGAAAATAAGCATAACTTGCTGCATATTTCCTGTTCATTATTCATGTTCATACAAGCTGTAGTCAAGCATAATAAACACATTGGCTATGTTGATTTTGTTCTTATATTAGACCAAAGCCATTTAGATTAGTATACAGTAGGTTAAAGTACTTCTCAATCTTTATTTCCTTTAAAACACATAACAGGCATTACTCTTATGGATGAAACATTGCAAAACATCCAACTTCCTTCCTTATATCATGACATACATTCTAAGTCTAAAAAACTCAAATTCTTAGGTATTTTTTTTTAAATACAATCTTCTAAAGTAATTTGTCAAAAAGCAGAAGAAACTTAAAGAAACTACTGATTGAAAAGTATTTTACATAAAAAGAAATGATTTAAAAATCTTTAAAAAAATTTGTGACACACTTAATTACTTGTTGCAACTATTTTTTTAAGAACCTCTGAATTAATTATGGTTTATTGCAAATTTATAGTCATTTGTTCAAAGCATGAAGCTTATAATTATTTGGTTATCTTTATAGTTACCAAAATCGTGAATACACATCCAGCAGAATATCTTGTGGACATTTTCAACCTTTTATACATGAAGCCTTATGAAGTAAGTATTTGTATGTAAATTTTATAATTTCTTAGGTATTAATACTGTTGTAAAAAAAAGTAAGTTTGCTTAAAAATGTGCTAAAGTTACAATAAATTTACAAATCCTTATTATCACTTTAAATGTAAAAATCTCTCTCTTTTTTTATCTTCAAACTATTTTTAGTAATGTGGCACACACTGTTCTTATATGAATAATAGTACAAAACACCATTGATCAGTGGAACTTACAGACAGCTCCATATAAAGCTTTGCTATGAATCTATAATCAGTTTCTTAATATCAACTAACTACAAAAAATGCACATTGTTGCTAAATGACATAACTTCTGCTAAAAAAAAAATTCAATATCTTACAATAAAAGTTTTAAAAGCATTGCTATTTTTCTAGACAGGAAATGAGGTCAAAAACTCTGAATTGAAAACTTACTGACAATCTATGCATAGAATAGCAGAGGGAAAGTGTGAACTTATAAGTTACTACTTGATTCTACTTAGGTGACTTAGCACATAATTGCAGGCACAGGTGTATTATTTTTAAACTTTATTGTAATTTTTTCAAGTGGAATCAGCAGGTAAGAAAATTATGTTAACATTGAAAAATATAAGGGTTTAAAGGAAAAGTGTACAATCCTTATATCTGGGTAATGGACTGAGTGATCTGAGTGACCATAGTTGAACAATGTGCAGTATGCAAACATTTTAAATTAACAGTCAGAGTCATTTTGTTGATTGAGTTTCTGCACAGTAGTGACACCATCAGCTCACAATAATATTGCAAAATTTTGAGCATTTAAAATGGGCAATAAAATTGAAGCACCCAGGACTTTTTAGCAGGAAGGTTGTTTCGTTGCATGACAACCCCCACTCCCATACTGCCCAATTAACAGTAAAAACTGAAAAGGTGTCATTGAGAGTTCCTGCAACACCCACCCTATAATCCTGACCTTTCCCCACGTGTTTTTGCACATTATTGACCCTTTGGAAACAATCATGAAAGGAAGGAACTTCAAGTTGGAAGAAGAGATGTATCACATTATCACAAAATTCCTCAATCATCAAAGTTGTTCTATGAACAGGGTATCCTGTGCTAACTTCATTTTGGGATAAATGTCTCAAGAGACAAATTATAAATGAATAAATCCTTTGTGCTTTATTTCAGACATGTCCACTTTTTATTTGAATGACCTATATATCTTTTTAAATATAATTAAAAAAATTTATAAATAATGCTGATTTCATTTTTAAAATAATGCAGATTTGCATTCTTTGCACTACAAAGCTAAATATTCTGTTTGTGATTATAATTGGTAAGTTGAACTTTGGGCATTAAATTTCGTTTTCATATTTACAGAAGCAGCTCTTATGTTTGTGCACTACTAGAATCAGAAAGGTATACTGTTTAGACATGCTTAGGGTTAAGAAACAGTATTTAGGCTAAAGAATTTGGATTCACAAAGAGCTTTTTAATTTTACAGTTAAGTAAACTTTAAGTAAACTTTTTAGTTTTCACAAAAAGTTTTTTACTTACAGTTAATCAGTAATATTTTGAGATTTGAAAAGATTTGGCAAACTTTCTGTAACTGTTTTGATTGTGTGTCCCATTTTTATTGTGTTGAAGAATATCCTGTTTTATTGATAATTCAGAAGATGCGATATTGTTTGCTATCGGATGCCAACAAAAAGTTGTATATTTTTACCAACAAATTATGTGGCTCTCATGAAGCACAAGAAAAAGATCACTAAAAAGGCACCAAGGAAAAACTCAATTAAGTTTTCATTAAAGCAAACCCTAATTGCTACTTCCAACATCAGTTTAGTTACAGTACACTTTCACCTCTAGAAGATTTATAATTTTGCTATGTTTTAGACTTTAGTGAAATCTTTGGTAGTAGTTCTTAATGACTATTGTATACAGTTCTTTTAAATTTTTCTTCAATTGCAACAGATATACTGTAAAGGACTACTGCATGATTTTGCATTCTGCAATATACTTAAGACATCACATAAGTTTCTTTTATTTGTTTATTATTATTATTGGATGATACAATTAGAAATATGATAATGGTAATTTTTTTTTAGCAAAGCACATTGCGAGAAGATATTTTAAGATTCAGTGGTTTTAAGTTTGACAAATCTTCTCCAGAACACACAAGACGGAAACAGTTTATGGACCGGTAAGTAAAATTTTCAGTTAATTATTCACATTTTGACCACTCTCCATTGTTAAAAAAAAGTCCGCTCCCAGGTATAATAATCCAGTGGCATAATATTAGGGTAACCTATGAGACTAAGACTCCTCAAAGAAAAGTGAATTAAAAAAAAGTATGTTTATTTGTAAGAACATTCATCAGCTATAATAAATTACATTTGTATTTTTCACTAAAATTGCATTCTTACAACTGTAATGTTATCTATCTTGGTACTGTAATAAAATAATGGTTCTGAGCCTAAAGCATTCTAGGTTCATAAAAGTTTGAGCACATATCATCAACTGCACATCTCCCTTGCTTGCATGTAACAAAATGGATCTCTTATAGCAGTAGATGCAATGGAACCTAGGCTCAAGATATTATTGGCAACCAGAAAAAAATGTTACCTAGAAATTGAGCATTTAAATATTCTTTGTATATTTACAAAAACAGCCCTTACATAAAATTTTGAACATTAAATGAAGTGATACTGTTTTAAAAACTGTTAATCATTAGATTTCATGAAATGCAAACATTTGCACTTAATTTCCCACAATAAGCACTTGTTACACACACGCACACACATTTACTGTTGAAGAGATTGTGAAAGTTTTCACATCAAAACCATCTTTGTGAATGATAGTTTAAGCAAATGTGTCTCTTCACTCATAAAAGGAAACATTAAATAAGTATACTTAGTTGTTTTTCACTGTGGATTATTGGAATGCACATTGGAATAAATCTTTCTCTGATATCTTGAAGCTTTATAATGTATAAATAAGTAATCTTTAATGAAAAGTTGTTTATTAAAATTAATGCTGCACATATTGCTATGAAATATGTCATTATCAAGGAAGATATCACTCTGAATTTGAATTCGATCAATTTTAGAGGAAAAATTTTCTTGAGTTGAGTGGGGTATAAACTCATGACCTCCTGATGACATGTTAGGTGCTCTGACAGCTGAGCTACTGATCACCAACAAGATCTCTAATTAATGTTATGAACTTTCTACCAACAGTACACAATTCTCTGTGTCTGATGAAGGTATTGTCCCAGCTGCTCTCAGCATCAAGAAACAGTGACAAGTATGTCATAAAGATGGCAAGTACATTCTGAGTATACAATTGAATAAATTGAGATTTTTTGACATATTCAACTATCAAGGAAGATATCACTGAATTTAACATCAATCAGTTTTAGAGGAAAAATTGTCTTGAGGTGGGTAGAATATGAACCCACAATTTCTGACAACATTCTTGAGGCTGAGAGCAGCTGAGACAATACCTTCATGAAACAGAGAAGTGTACCTTTTGCAGTAAGTTCATTCGTCAATTAGAAAAGATCTTGATTGGTGGCTGGTAGCTCAGCTGTCAGAGCACCTGACATGTTATCAGGAGGTCATTGGTTCATATCCCTCGTGGCTCAAGACAATTTTCCCTCTAAAATTGATCTATGTTAAATTCAGAGTGATACTTCCTTGATAGTTGCAAAACTTTCCTTGACAAAATGCATCGAAAAATCTCTTCAATTTATTCAATTGTATACTCAGAACAAACTTGCCTTCTTCATGACATATTTGTCATTGTTTCTTGAGGCTGAGAGCAGCTGGGACAATACCTTTCATGAGACACAGAGAATTGTGTACTGTTGGTAGAAACTTCATAACATCAATTAGAAGAGATCTTGATTGGTGGCTGATAGCTCAGCTGTCAGAGCACCTGACATATTATCAGGAGGTCATTGGTTCATGTTCCTCCTGGTTCAAGACAGTTTTTCCCCTAAAATTGATCGAATTTAAATTCAGTGATATCTTCCTTGATAGTTGAACAAACATCGAAAAATATTTTCAATTTATTCAAATGTCATTAACCCTCCCAGGGCCGAACCCGTATGTATACGTATGGAGAATCTGAATTGAAGTGCCAATGACGTATGTGTATGTATTTAGTACAACAAAAATATATCGATTTTTTAAAAATAAAAATTGCCGTTGTAATTTATATATACAGGGTGAATCTGAAAAAGTGGGCAAAACTTTATGGGGTGGTAGAACGCAGCTATACGAGCAATATTCGTCATAGAATGTATGGTCGGAACGCAAACGGCGAGCCACTAGGTGGCGTTGGAAATGGTATAAAAGGGTCGGTCCTCGCACCCAACGGCATTTCTACCGTGGATTGCCGAGAGGATGGCTGGTTATACTAACCACGAAATGACAGATATGCACTTTGTGTACGGTGTGGCGGACGGGAATGCAAGTGAGGCACAGAGACGTTACCGCGACCGGTTTCCGATGAGATGCACTCCTGATCGGAAAACCTTTGAGCGTTTGCATCGGCGGCTGTGTGAAATGAGATCCTTCGCCGCGGCCAAGCAAGACGCAGGGCATGAAAGGAGTGTCAGGACGCCGCAACTTGCAGAGGAGATTCTGCGTAGGGTGGAAGAGCGACCGGGATGTAGCACGTGAGCGGTTTCCCGTGCAGTACACATGTCCCAAATGTCGGTTTGCCGTGTGCTACAGGAGGAAGGAATGCACCCCTATCGTACGCAGAAGGTACAAGCGTTGTCACCAGCGGACTATCAGCCACGTGTCGATTTCGCACATTGGTACCTCCAGCAGAATGCAGCGCAGCCAGATTTTGGTCTGTTTACGGACGATGTTTTACGGACATGTTCTGTTTCACCCGTGAGGGCATTTTGAATACCCACAATTCACACACGTGGGCATCTATGAACCCGCATGCCACATGTCCTCATTCATTCCAGCAGCGGTTCTCCGTAAATGTTTGGGCAGGGATCCTCCATGACCATTTGGTTGGCCCATACCTCCTGCCACACCATCTGGATGGCAAATCGTATAACACATTCCTACGAGAGGTGTTGCTGGAGCTGCTGCGTCCGATTCCAACCCCCAGCAGGTCGAGAATGTGGTTCCAGCACGACGGTGTGCCTGCACACTTCAGCTTAGATGTGCGGAACACTTTACATGCAACATTCCCAGGGCGATGGATTGGTCGAGGTGGTCCCATAGCTTGGCCACCAAGATCGCCGGATCTCTCGTGTTTGGACTTTTTCCTGTGGGGCCATATGAAAAGCCTAATCTACGAGTGCCCCATTGAAACCGATATGGATCTAGTCACCAGGATCGCCGTTGTTGCCGGCGATATTCGGGAAATGCCTGGTGTCTTCGCAAATGTGCGTCGGTCCCTATCCCGCAGGTGTGAAGCCTGCATTACAGCTGGCGGCAGCTCTTTTGAGCAATTTCTTTGAGCATGTACCTCAATTACATTCCTGTTAATAAAATGTTTTCTGAAGTATCTCCTCTCCTTCTTGTGTTCATTCTTTAAATGTGACAGTGGAAAACTACCTTTTAACTTCTCACCGCTTGCGTTCCGACCATACATTCTATGACGAATATTGCTCGTATAGCTGCGTTCTACCACCCCGTAAAGTTTTGCCCACTTTTTCAGATTCACCCTGTATATACCTTAAAAAATATATAATTCAGGCTTCAAAAATAATATTTTGTTTTTTAATTTGATGCATATTTTACTACAATATAAATAATTTTATAAAGCCAACTGATTGCCATTTTTTAGAAGCACTGAGCGTTATTGCTGATTTGCTTGTTAACATTGCTATTTGCTGAAGCAACCTTCTGATTTAAGCTCACAAGTTTGATTTGAGCTATTATCAACAAATTTTTCCTCAAATTTTCGAAAATCTCCTAAAAATTAGCAAAAAAACTGCTATTTTTAAAAACCACAGAATATGGAAGTAATTACAAAATACTTACTGCAATTTTTTTTTCCGTTTCACACTCTTTTCTGTCACAAACATATTTCATTGTTCCCAAGTTATTTTTATCATTTTTACCAGCAATCTATGCATCTTTCCCACCTTCAAATCGAAACTGAAAGTAAACACATCCTTCTTATAAATTATGGTTGCAGCTGCATTTAATTAGTTATGCTTCACTGAGTCAACAAGATGCAGGTGTTTTGCTGTGTTTTTTTCAGTTTTGGTCCAGCATATTGGATACTCTTTGTCAAGTTAGTATTTTTTTTATATTTAAACCTTAGTTAGTTTTCATTTCAATAGATTTATTTTCGGAAATTGTGATCTTTTGGCCGATTGATAAGTATTGTTTTTTTAATGCTACATCGTAACGTCTACCACACATTGTTGCTATGGATATTTTAACATTGCATTAAGGCTATATGTTAATTTTTATTTTATTATTTATTACTTTTCCAGTTAAACTTTGATCTAGTATCATTTTCTGAAAATAAATGAAGTCTTGGATATGGAAGAAATTAATTTCTATAGATTTATTTCCATTAGTTAGCGATTTTTAGATCGGCTGATTTATTGATTACTGATATATCTTTCCAGGTTTGGCTAGATCGGAAGCCGGCTTAAAAGTTGCTGCGGATATATTATTTAACATCCCATTAGGTTATATGTAATTTTTCCTTTATTATTTCTTGTTTTTTTAATAAAAAAACTTTGAGCTTGTATCGTTTTCTGAAATTGAATGTCTTGGATACGGAAGCAAATAGACTTCCTTGCTATGGAAATCGGCCATCATTTGGCAGGGCAATTTCGGGAAGGGCTGGTCCTTGGTGCACAAACCTTTCTGCTCTTAGCCAAGATCACCAAACTTCAACACCCAAAGAAAAAATTCATAATGTTTAATAAAAAAAAGGAGCCAAGCAAGTTTTTTTCTATTTCATAATCATTTCAGAAAATTCCGTGAATGTGAGAAGGCTAAGTTACGTTGTATAACACTGGCCGTATTTAAAATATACAATACTGAAAAGAATCATTAAAAGAAATAAAAATCATATTTCAGGTAAATATTATATTATTCGGGAGGAAATTTCCTTTTGATAAATATATAATTTAACTATTTTTATTCAGCAGGTTTTTCAAAATGAAGCCTTAATTGTATAGTATGATCTTTTTTTTCACCATATCACATTGAAAAAGGCTTATTAAAATCGATATGCTTGCAAATTTGTTTATATTATTTGTTTTAAAAAAATTCGTAATTAAATTTCTGTTTAATTTCTTATATAACATGTTGATAACATAACTCTTTCCATTGATTGGTTATTTTTTTTAAAAAATTCTAAAGTTGACTTGTTTATATGACTCAGCACAGTTGGCTCAAAGCCTGGAATTTTCTCGAAGTATAGTACCGAGAAAAAAAATTACAAAATGAGAAAAATATATACTTAAAACCAAAAAAAAAATTTTTTTTTTGTTATTCAAAAATATATAGTCATTCTATTCATGTGCATTGTAATAATTTCTGTCTATTAGGTTTTTTTTAAATAAATTTTTATTTGTATTGCCAGATGCATTTTTTTACTACATGACTCTAAAAAAGTCCTATTAAAATAAAACATCTGTTTTTTTTTTTTTTGTTAAATACTTGATTTTTGGAAAATCCAGAATTAAATGCTGATTAATTTGGTATACAACATGCCATAATTCCTTTCATTAGTTATTTGGCAAAAAAGTTCTAAAGTTAAAGTTGTTTTTGGCTGAGCATAGGCAGAAAATAGCTTGACCCTGGATAGAAACTGTTTTTCAGCCTGGAAGGGTTAACTGAAGGATCTGAATTATCAAAATCAAGGCTTCATAATATTACTTGATATTACACAGGGTGGTATGTAAAGTTCTCCAAAGCAATAACTCAGGACCAAGCAATTCAATATGTATAGAAGCAAAGTATGCATGTAGGAAAGTGGTGACATCCCAGTGAGCATGGCTGCAGTGCCCCTGGTGCTGAAATATGGGCTTAAGAATGTTAACTTCAGAAATATTGCAGATGGTACCAAAATTCCAATGGTAAAATTGTAGAGCAGTGCTGATTGTGTACACATGCATCATTGCCACCAGTGAAATCAGATTAATGGTGGCTGAGAACTGCAATGAAAGATAAAGATAATTCAGAACTTAACTGTTGCAGCTAGTGTGTGGCAAGCAGTGTAATATGACCACCAGGAAAAGTTGTGCCTGGACAATATCACACACATTTCTCAGAAAGCACTCAGTGACAGGGTACTGCTCACACTATACATAACAATATGCAAATGACCATTTTGATGGTCATTCAGGCAATGGAAATGCATGGATCACACAGCTGTGTGCATCATGGAGTTAGCTATAAAACTTATGCCATTGGTCATTAAACTCAGAGTGAGCATCATTCCTGCATACTCACATGTTGAGTATTATGAAAGATGGGGGATTTAGTGTGGGATGGAATTGTTGTCAATGGAATAGCCATGCTTCTACATACCTATTAACTGTGAGATAGCAGACTTCATCCCTCACATTAGACAATCTTTGATTCTGCATATGTTAAGTGTGTGCATATGAGGAATGATGCTCACTTTCAGTTGAACAATGACCAATGTTCAGGTCAGAACAATGGCAAGGGGTTTTATAGTCAATATGATGCATGTGGCTGTGCAATCTACGCATTTGCATTGCCCAAGTAACCAATGTGGTGGCCATATTGTTATGCAAACCAGGGCAGCACCTGATCATTGGGCATGTTCTGAGGAATGTGTGTGATACCATTTGGGCATGAAGTAACCTTTTCTGGTATACATACAACACCACTTTTCACACATCAGGGTGTTGAAGTGCCAGCAGCAGTTAGCTCTAGATGACTTTTTAGTGTAATTTAATCCAATTTCACAAGTGGCAAACATTTGTAATACTGCTCTACAACCTTGCCATCGGAATTTTGGCATTATCTGCAATATTTATATAAGATGTATATTATATAATTATAAAATACATATTTAATGTTTATATAAGATATATAGTTTCACATTTTGTCACTTAGGGGCTCTGCAACTGTGCTATTATGAAGAGTACCCCAACTTTCCTGTACACATCGTACACACATGACCCTACATATGTTATGTCTGCACACAATGGGCTTGGTCCCTAGTTATCACCCTGGAGAAGGATTTCATGCACCAGTATGTATATGCAATGCCTCTTTATTTTGAATTTAATGTTACCTAAATTTTGGGGGTGGGGGTGGCTCAGCCAGTATTGCATCAGACTCGTAATCTGCAGTTCCCCAGCTCAAGTCCCACTTGGACCAGCATTGAGATTCTCCACAAAACTCTCTGCCCTGCCCTTGGTCAGTAGGGGACAGCGATGGGCTTGGAAAAGTTGCTGTCTGTCGGATGGAACATTAAGCCATGGCCCCCTTGTGCAGAAGAGCCATACTCTGTGTGCATTGAAGAACATGCTGGTTGGCCTTAACAGGAGGTTATAATCTATTAGTATCAGCTGTCCAGTGGGTCCCCTTCCCCCAACCTTCTCTGCACTCTCAGGGTCCTTATGACCTGGCTATTTAGCCCACTGTGTGCAAAAAAGTGCTGCTCAGAGGTAATATAACTCAACCCTACACCATAATATTAAAAGTTCCTTTTTATCCATTCTTGTGTTTATTTAATAAGCAAAAGAAGTATGCCCATGTATCAAAAGTAATTTGTATAAATACTAAATCAGTCCTACATTTTGTAACACATAAACAGCTTACTGCATTAGAGAAAATTTAGAATTTTCACATCCATTAACCATAAAAGGTTAATTGATGCATGTGTGAATTGGAAGTTACCTTCAGAGGAAAAGAGATATTCTCATCCAGTGCTACAAGGAAGCAGCCCTTTCTACCTGAAGAAAAATTGGTAAGGCAGTAAGGGATCAGTAACACAAGGGACTAGAGATTGCATAAAAGAAGTTATTTTGGAGATACATAGATACCAATATTAAAACTAACTTCTGATCTTTATTGTAAACAGATTATGCCATTACCTCAACAGCATTTAGTTTTTTTCCTACCTGATCCTCTCCCAGACACACAACAGACAAACTTCACATAATCATTGTAAGCAGTTTTTCAAACTGGAAAATTGGACTGAAAAGTGTGACCATTATATGAGTCTCTTTTTAGGTCATCCCTTTTTTTAGGGGAGGGAAAAAATTCTGGGGTGAATATTTTATTCTTATGCCATGTATTTTATTATAAGCTTCTGTTTCACATACAACTCATTTCCATCATACTCCATGTTAGGATTTAT
The DNA here is from genome assembly GCA_038380435.1 of Ryuthela nishihirai. NCBI lineage: Eukaryota > Metazoa > Arthropoda > Arachnida > Araneae > Heptathelidae > Ryuthela > Ryuthela nishihirai. Next base: position 97,537,367 of record JAWZYU010000006.1, read on the forward strand.
GGTATAATTTTTTAAACACTGTTTTTTTTTACCACTTGGAGGAAAGGTGAGAGCAAAGTTTTTGTAACTGGTGATACTCCCTATGTCAGAAACTTTTATTTGTTTGTAACTTATTATGATCATCCATTGTGCTTGGAGAATTAAACTGCACGGTCTGATTGGACCTCCATACCCATGGCTGCTTGAGGATGATGATGATGATGATTGTGTTCGAAGATATGTTGCAACAGTAGTTTTGACAAATCCATCAAGTTGCAAATGACAAAAAAAAAAAATGCTGAAAGAGATAATATTCTTGTTTTCAATTTTTCAGATCTGCAGAATGCGTAATATTAAAAAATAATCTTAAATGTTTTGATACCACTATTAAAATTATGAATTATTGTAAATACTTCATAGTTAAGAGTTTCAGGTCAGTTGGTATGTAAAAGAAAAGTTTAATTTTTGTTTTCCAGAATGCAATATAATTCTGTGAGAAGAGTGTATAATACATTGATTCATAATTCAGCAGAAGTAAAGGTTTTTTCAAAGCCAGTAATGAATGCAGAAATATTTGAGTTCCTTTTCAACTTGCCAGAAACAGATACAAGTAAGTTGTATTATACTTTTTCGAGTAAGGGATGTTACTGTCATTAGGTATCAAATATACCTAACTTTTAACCCTTTAAAAAAATTAAGACAGCTATATTTGTTTAGTAATAAATTGATGGCAGTTTTACCACTTCCATATACTTTTTTGTTTTGTTTTTTAAAATTTCTGATAAAAAAAAAGTAAAATTTTTTATTTTATATTTCAAAACATTTGTCCATCAAATAATGCTATTATGATAAAACATTTTTGATCATTGAAAAAGACAATATTCATAACGTTTTGGTAATTTATTTTTAAATGGTAGTAGAAACTATGGATGCTTACAGATTAAACTTGTTGTAATACAACTAATATATAAAACATATGTAATGAATGAAATTTTTTTATGAAATTGCTACAGGCATCATCTGCTACACTGGTAGCAAAATAACAACTGGCTGGGATTTAATGAAATTCGGTAGAAAGGTACATCAGACCATGACAAAAGTGCATATGCAAAAAAGCAATGCCACATGAACAGTGTTTGCACAGGCATAGAGCGATATATATATATGTAATGAATGAAATTTTTTTATGAAATTGCTACAGGCATCATCTGCTACACTGGTAGCAAAATAACAACTGGCTGGGATTTAATGAAATTCGGTAGAAAGGTACATCAGACCATGACAAAAGAGCATATGCAAAAAAGCAATGCCACGTGAACAGTGTTTGCACAGGCATAGAGCGAAACATCATGCACATAAAGCACATTACAATGTGACGAGCACAGATACAATGCTTGTCATATCATATCTCACACCCTCAAAACCCCTATCAGCTTGCAAGCATGCAACACATGGAGTCGCTTGAAGGATTCAGAGAGGTGGATAGCATTTGGTAGGATGTTAGCAGGAGAGACCCAAGCTGTAGTGCCCACAGTATATAATGTCTCAGATGATCATCTTCAGGTTATGATGACAGTATCAGGACCAGTTCTGGACCAGCCAAAAGTCATAATATTCTAAGAGGTCAATATCTGGCTTTAACAGCAAGAAGGCATAGGGAGATGACAGCCAGACAACTCACCTGTCTTTCATCTATGCTTCAGGCATATGGTGTCAAGGAGAACTGTCCCTCACTCCCTCTTAAAGAAGAGCTTGAAGACTTGGTGCTAGCAGCATCACACCTGGATCAAACAGCAGTGAGTGCATGTGTTTTTCATGGATGAGTCTGACTACAGATTTCTGATGTGCTCATCTGGAGAGAATGCACAACCATCCCTACAACATACAGGAATGAGATCTCTATGGAGGAGGAAGAGGTCTTCTGGTGTGGAAAGGCATAATGCTGGATGGTCTTACACCACTCTTATGTGTTTGAGGGTGGCACAGTGCATGCCTAAAGGTACATAGAAGAAATCCATGAGCCCTATGCAAGACTTTTCAAGGGTACTGTTGTCCCCAAGTTAACTTTTATGGTTGAAAATGCTCCTTCTCATAGAGCTTGGCTGGTCTCAAGAGTGAGGATATCCACAGGATTGGCCAGCCAGGTCTCTGGATCTTAATCCTATTGAGCATATCTGGGACACTTTTGGGAGATGAATTGGTGCTCTTCAGCCCTCTCTTAGGAGCCTCCTAGAGCTGCGATCTGTGCTAATGGGACAATGATGCTTATTGCCATCTGACCTTGTCTGTCATTTTGTCACTAGCAAGTATGGTCACTGTTGTGGTCAGGGCAATCATACTCTCTGTTGATCACAGGACTAGTGCATTTTTGTTTACCACCAGTGAAGGACTTTTTTATGCATAAGCATTATTCCTGGCTGTCCACTCCTGTGCATCTCATATTTGCATATGTTCTTTGTCATGGTCTGATGTACCTGTCATCTGAATTTCATAAAAGTTTCCTAAGTCATTATGTTGCTATGTTAACATTTATATTTGCAATTTTTCTCCACCAGTGCATATATGCTGTTTGAAGCACTGTATTACACACAGTCCAATGTTGTATTTGCAATAAAATGCTATCTCCCTTATTTTGCTTCCATTTTGTTCTGTCGTAGAGCAGTAAACAACACAGTCCATAACAGGTTTTTTTAGAGGAATGGTTTCTGGAAAATTGCATTCAGTGAATGTAATTTCATTAAAAAAGTCTCAAATTTAAAATTCAGATTTCTCAAAGTCAAAATGTAAACAAGAAGGACAATGCAAAATGACATATATTAAACATTTTGATGGCATTTTGCCATTTACTTTTATTTAAGCTTTTATTTCTATAGCTTTGCTTTTAGTGCATTTTTCAATCATGCAGTGTATACTTCATGTTTGCTGATTTTGTTAATTTTGAGGTATGGTCAGAGGATGAATAAATTATATTGCATTATTAAATATATTTGCTACATAGTAGAAATTACATCTAGTGTGCAAAGATCATTTAGTGCATAAAAAAACTTCTCTATTAAAGTTGATCCAAAATGCAAACGATGCATTTATATAAAACTATTAAACTTACATTTGCATTAATTCTCAAAACTTATATATATTTATTGCTTTACATTTTGTTTATGGGACTTTTATCTGGAATACAGAGAGTCAGTGTTATGTCCTTTTAAATTTTTGAAAACTAGTCATGCCTCATTTTTGAAAATTGTTCATGTCTGACATTTTAGTTTTGAAAAGGTGTTATATCCTGCTTTTGAGCTCAAAAGATGATCAGAAATCAGAATTTTATATCAGGGATGGAAACTTCACACACTAAAAAATTACATGAGCTTGCAGAAATGTAGCAATGAACATAGAAAATACCAAAATGGAATTTGTGGAGTTTTAATACTATTCTTTATGGAAATAAAAACATGAATTTACAAAGCAACATTTAAAAACTCCAAAGGAAATAATTATTCAGTTAATCATGCAGTGTCAAATAAAATTTCTAAGTTTAGCAAAGTATGTTTTACTCAGTGTATTTCTGTGAAAGTTTATATTATGAATTACATAAAGTTAAATATTAGAAATAGACAAAAATTTAGTAGTGTATGTTACTCTTGCTATCAACAAATTACAGTTAAAATTTTAAGAATTTTTTTTCAAAAGTGATCAAAAATATATGTTACTAGTATTAGCTTATGATAGCACAGTTGAACTTGAAATTAAAAGAACATATGAAAATTTCTCTAATGTTCTTGCAACTCCTACATGCTTTCATGCAATTTATCAATTCTTAGAAATAAGCAAAGATCTTATTTAAATCACTGCTTATAAAAATATACTTTTTTTATGATAAGATTTATTATGTCTTTTGCATAAACAATAAACTTCATCAACAGCTTCATTAAATATTAAAATTTTATTCTGTTCTATTTTATATAGGTATAAGAATACCAACTGGAGTAGCTGCAAAACCAGCTGCACCTACAGCACCTCGACAAACACTTATTACAAATCCAGTATGTTTGATATATTTGCTTTATAAATCCTTGTTTATAAAGGGGGCTAAGTTCTTAATTGAATATATGCTGATATCCAAAACTCAAGTAACACTCCTATATATTTAAATATCATTAACATTATTGGAATAATACAACAGAAATATCTTTGCTTATCAAATTGATATGTTGATTTCAAATATCAACATATTAACATTTTACCTGATTTTAAGGTCACACTACAGCTGATGTAGTATGGAAATTAAACCCTGTTTATAAACAAGCAGCCAGGTAAGTTAGTTTAATTGCTGTTTGGTTAACCAACCATTTTTTCAAACTGCTAAGTTGTCACATATATGGGAAAAGAACCACCTACTTGAATGCTTGAGGTGGAGAACCATTGAGAGATTAAAGGAAGAACAGTCTCAAGCAGATGTCTGTATTAATCATTCTGTTGGATAAAGTTCCAACAATCAGGAAATATTTCAAGAAGACCTGATTGAAAAGACAGGACAGAACTTCAAGTTAAGACAGATAGCTGGCTTTCAGCATGAAGACAGGTGGCTGGCATCCCTGCACAATAGATCTAATGGTGTAATTATCACTCATGCTGTCTGCACTTGAATTGATGTAAACAATGTTACCTGAACTAAAGACTAATGGAGGTGTGTACTATTTAAAAATAGCCCAGATTTACATAAAGAGTGATTCAAGATGTAACTCATCTGAAGGTAGTATCTGAACAGATATTAAAAGAGATCTATGTTGGATCTCAATGTGCCTTTATTATAATTTTCTCTACTTATCACTCTGCTCTTTGTGAGAAAGGTAATACTGTTAGGCTTAGAAAGGCCATCATCTGTTGAATGGGATGTTAAGCTATGACCCTATGTACAGGAGAGCATATCCTCTGCATGACAAAATCTGTGAATGCAGAGGTGGATTGTCATATATATATATACACAGTCGTATCAGAATAATATGACCACCTACCATACATATACTATGGTAGGTGGTCATATTATTCTGATATGACTGTGTCTATAGATCAACCAGGTCGCATGAAAGGTTCTGTAATATATCAGACATGAGACAAAGCTGACCATGAAGGAGATAACCTTGCTGATGTAAGAGAGCTGATGATTATGTAATCAGTTTGGAAAAAGGGGTTAAAAATGTTACCTGACAACAAAATCTTATAGAACAATATTGAATCAATATGACTTGAACAGTACCAATATATACAAAACGTATAAATGACATAGTTAACAATTAGCAGTTTTTTTTTACTTGTTTAGGGTACATAATTTATTTATATATATATATGTGTAATCTTGGGGTGATGGTTATTTATTTGTGTTGAAATCATTAAATTATGTTCAAAATCATGTAATTAGATGTATGAAAAATGGGAGAGAGTTTGATGAGAGAAACAAAAATTCAGGTATTTTGCAGATTAGAAAACTATATGTACTCATTATCATCATCATCCTCAAGTAGCCATGGGCTACAGAGATCCAACTAGACAGTGCAATTTAGTTCTCCAAGCAAGTCTGTCCTGAGCTATATCTACTACTACAAGTATTTAAATGTTTGAAAAAGAGTCCTGGAATGCAGGTTTATAAAGTGTTTATGAAAGATACTTGATCATCTATACCATGAGCTGGGAACCAGCAGCTCTAAGCACTGTAAAAGATGGCTCTTGATGTTTTTTCGTTCAACATTCAACTCTGAAATTTTTTTATGATTTTCAGTAAAAACAAGCACTAGAAAAGGTTGATAGACAATAGTTTGAAAACATTGATGTAATTGAAATGCTCAAAATATACTCTAAATTGATTAAGTTTGTAGAGAAAACTCAAAAATTACACTCATGAATGGCAGATTTTTTAATAATCCTTTTCAATAGTTTTTAATATATTTAAAAATTATATGTTAAGGTTTTATTTTTGTTAATAAAATAATCTAAGTTTTTTTTTTTCCTCATTATGGTTCTTGGCTGAATAAAAATTATAATTTATGGCTCTCAAAATTTGTTTGTTTACCCTTCTTTTTTGCTATTTTAGCTCTTCACCCAAAATAGGTTCCCGACCCCGGTCTAAACATTTACAGATGACTCAGTTCTTATTCAAAATACTACAGTTCAGAAACATTTTGTTTAAACATATAATATAAGCATTTTTTTTGGCAAGAAAGATTTATAATTCTCTCCCAGTAGATATAAAATCAATTGAAAGTGTGACATTTTAAAAAAAAATATTAAATCATGGTTGTTGAACCACAGTAATATTTAAACTATTTTAAAATATGGAAAGTTGATATTAACTTACATTAATATTTTATTAATTTTTAAATTGAAAATGTTTTATATGTCTATTCTTATTATTTCTTTCACAAGCATGAGGTGCTTATTTTCATGGATGATATTTTGTCTGAGATTAACAAAATTCTTATAATTCTGTATGTATTCTTATATTTGCTCTGAAGAAATAACTAAATCTTAAATCTTTTTTACTTTTTGTGTGTTTTAACTTACAATAAGTTTTGATTTTCAAAGAACAGGCAATGCACTTTTCCTTTTTCAGCGTAGAAGCAAAATTCCATATAATTTTTCAGTGTAACTGAACTTTTTATACCTAGTTTTACACAATGGATACATACAGTTGTCATAATAATAATAAGTTTGTGATTGCCACTTTTATGACATTGATAAAATTTTGTGATAAGTACTTTGATATGCCCTTATTTAGAGTAAAATAGTTATAAAAATAAACACAGTTTTACATTGCTAAACAAGATTTTAATGGCTGTTAAAGTTTAATGTTAATTAATGTAACTCTAAGTAAAATTAAGTTAAAATGTGTTATTCTTTGATTTCAGACACTTCAAGGAATCCTAAAAGGTAAGTCAAATATATACTTAATTATACTTTGCTCATTGATAAAGCAGTATTAATATAAAATTCCCTGCCTTTGAATAAAATCTTAAACTTTAAATCTTTCAATTGATTTTGCAATTATAATTATTATCCAGTAAAACACAAAAGTTTTTCAAACTCAATTGCCATCCATTATTTTGTGGTGTGCACCCAAGCTATGAAAATTTAACATCTGTAGAAAGCATTATCAATGCAACCACTTTCACTGTCTCTTTTTTTTCTGAAAAATTCCCTTAAGCAGAATGGAGCAAGCCTTCACATTCAATTATTATCAGCATCTGTTGGCCATTGTACTTCTTGACCATCATGCTTGGTGGAATCTGTTACTGTGCTGTCTCACATCATAGTGGACAGATTATTTCTAGGGGAAATATCTTTATTCCAGATTTACACACTCTTCATTACTTTAGACCAGATAATTGGTATGCGATCTAAACAACTTGGTGCATGCTTAAATTTTTGTACGGCTTCATCTTCACCATGTTCTGTTTAAGATTCTCCAGAAATTAAAAATTCTGGTCATCACCTTCACCATCTGGTTTTATGTCAGGATTAGGGACATGACTTGGTAGATGCAACTGTCAGTCATTGCTATTCCAAACATGATTTGCAACAGCGTTTCACCAGCAAATTGCAAGCATAAGTGGCAGGCCAAGACAGAATACTAATTGTTGGAAATCAAATTTATTGTCAAATTGTAACAGTCTACTTTTTCCAGGGATTGCAAATAGGAAATTATATTTGCTAAATTCCATAGGTCATGGTAGTATTACTGATGTTCTACCAAGGTTCTTTCCTGTTGGTATTCTGCCAATGGAGCAAATTATATATTTTAATAGCTTAGAAGAAAAAAACACAATATATCATGGAATCAGTTTCAACCAGTTGAAACAAACTAATGTGTTGAGACCAATTTTGATTCAATTAAAATATAAAACTTATGAAATTGTTGAATAAGAAAATCTATAGCTTAATTACACAACAGCAATTAAAATTCATATTTAAGGGTTTTGATTCAATTTCTAAGCAAATGAAATGTTTAAGATTGTTTTGAGTTCTTTTGAAATTTAGACCCCTATGAGATTCATTCAGTACCATAATGGCCAAACCCCTTGGTGTGAGCTCCTGTACACAGTGAGGGGACCACCCTGTGAAGGTTCCGCTAGCTCAGGTACCTTCACAGGGTCCTAAATGCTCGCCCGCATGTTTGACATGTGCAAAGACCCGTGTCCAAGGAAAGGAGGATCCTGGTATTTGCTTAAGGGTCCCCGTCTTCTCTCCTCAGCTCATGACTGGCAAGGTCCTCTTTGGCGCCATACCATTGGGGAGCCTGTTTGTCGTGGAGCTGGGCAGCAAATTCCAGGGCTGCTGCTATACACTGCTTTGAGTTCTGCTTCCGGTAAACGGGAGTTCCTGGGGTGGCCCTCCCAGGAGCAATCGGCTGGTGGGCAGGACCTGCTGGGATCAACTCTGCAGAGAGGTGAGTAACCTTGCCCAGGTACAGGTTAGCACATTTCCTCGCACTTTAACTAATTTGAGAGTTTTCTTTCTTTTGTGAGAACGGTTCAGTTCTCGCACAATTTATTTTGTTGCTTCTTTTATTTTGTGGAAACTAAGATGAATTTTTCACAAGTCGGATATGGAGAAAAGCATGCCTTTCTTTACAAGAGGTGTGTGATCATATATCTGGATAAGTATACAGATCTATATTTTTATTTGTAAAATTTGTTTGCTATGTAATTGAGTTGAATATTAATAGAAAATGTCTTATGTCAAGATATTTTTAATTATGCAATAAATATCTTTTGAAGGGTGCCATCCATTTCAAAATCAAGCACAGGCAAAGCTAAGTGATCTGAAGAGAGGTAAGTTTCTTTATGTAAATAAAGGTATTTTTTGAAAATGTTCATGTATTTCACAGTTATAATTTTTTTGTGTTAAACCTGATTCTGTGTGCTCATCAATAAATCATTTGTATTTTATTTTTAATAAATGATTTTAGATAGCTACTATATACTTAACCCCTCAATAAATTTTGGCACTTGAAAATATAGGAGCACCACAAAGTTTTGCTTCTTCATTGCATTTATATTTTGTAAAATAAATTTTATTCACATTTATTGTTGCACTATTAAACCTTTTCTATTTTATTCATGTAAAAATTATGGGAGGGATTTATTTTGACCATTTGACAGGCTTTAATTGACTGTATTGCTTTTAATTGCAAACACTGAATCTATTTTGTCTATTGATTTGCTCTCCAAGCCCCTTACACTCAGATATCTTTAATCTGATGTTTTGTTTTTAACATCTGTTTTTGGATTTTTAAAATTTCTTGTGTATTTTAATAAAATTTTAATTTTTGCCTTCATATTTTGTGTTTTATATGTTGCTTTTTAAACAAATCCTTTACTGCCATTCTTTGACTTTTAGAATGTACATTTGTTGAATATTGTTACTTACACAGGTTCTTTACGCTATTTTTGTTTTATATATATATGTATATTGGGTTTTGCTTTTTCCTTTTATTGAGTATTGAATCTTAACTTTGTGGTTTTGACAACTTTTATCATTTTTTTTAACCTCATTTCTTTTGTGCCATAAATGCACCCTATAACCTTAGTTGGTCTTGCTCCATAAATGCACCAAAGAACCAGCTAACTTTATTATGTTCTTTTTCCAAAAAAATAGATACCTACTCAATGTCATAAAATTGGTGCAATCGCAGCAAGTTTGCTCAATGACACAAAAATGTTTTTTGCAAGTATTGTGAAACAGTTCAAATATATTCATTTTGACAGAAATGTGAATCAGTTATTTATTAAAAATAATGTCCTAGTAATAGACTGCTTAAGTTTTAATTTTGGGAAAGTGATTCACAGTCATTAGGGATGTGTTGCAGGTCACAAGGATATGCCCACATAAATTGAGCATATTCAAAAATCTGTCATACCGGCAATGGATTTATTCATCATTATTAATCCAAAGAAAAGTACTGGGATGAATAAGATTTTTCTTGTTTTTCATCCTTCTCATGGCGAGTCATTTTTCAATAATTAACTGAATTTTTTTTAATATAAATTGTGTTTATTTAGTATTGTAGAAAGATATTTATTTTTGAAGCAGCCTTATAAAGTGCATATTTTTTAAATCCAGTACTTTATACTTTGAAACATGTTTTTTCCATGTAAAAATAAATACAGACCCACCAAGCACCCTGGCATCGCATTCTTCAGTCTGCTTAGCTAGTATGACACTGATACTGAATGGAAATAATTATTTCTTTCCCTTGATGCTAATTTGAAAAAGAGCACAAGGCCAGGTGTTTAGTTGAAGGCAAAAAGAGGTTTTGCTTTGATTTCTATAAAATATAAAAGTTGAATTCATTATTAATTCCACAGCAACTGCATTCCCTTTTTATTTATGCTAAATTATTACATATATTTCCACTTTCTATGTTCATTGTGTGTAACTTATTAATTTTATGTAAAATTCAGTTTCCTACCAATAATATTAAAGGACATACACTGAAGAGTGAAAACATTATGACCAGTGAGTCTTGTATACAAATTGAAGCAACCGCAGGTAAACAACGGCGTATTTTAAGGTGATAAAAAGGTATAAATAACACCTGATACTGTGCTCTGTTAATCAGTGTTACTCTTGTTCTCCAGATGGGAAAGGCATCAGACTTAAATGAGTTTGACAAAGGCCAAATTGTAATGGCCAGATGACTGAGTCATAGCATTTCCTAGATGGCAAGGCTTGTAGGGTGCTCATGGTCAGCTGTGGTTTGTACCTTCAAAAATTGGCCTGAGGAGGGAAAACCATGAACTGCTGGCAAGGTGTGGGCTGACCACTGCTCATTGATACTAGAGGTGAGCGAAGGCTATACCGTGTGGTACAAGCCAACAGAATGGATACTGTGGCACAACTAACCTGCAATTTCAATGCTGGTAACGGGAGTAATCTGTCACAACACACAGTACATGGAACCCTGCTGAAAATGGGGCTGCGTAGCAGTAGGCTGCTCCAAGTGCCCATGCAAACCTCAGTGCACTATCAAAAGTGCCTACAATGGGCACACAAGCGTCAAAACTGTACCTTGAATGATTGGAAGAAGGTCATCTGGTCCGATGAATCTTGTTTCCTGTTGTACCATGCGGACGGCTGGGTACATGTGTGTCATTTACCTGGGGAAGTGTTGGCACCATGGGAGGAAAACAAGCCAGTGCAGGAAGTGTAATGCTTTGGGCAATTCTTCTGGGAAACCCTGGGTCCAGTCATTCATGTGTAGGAAACTATGATGTCTGTCATCTACCTAAACATCATTTCAGACCAGGTACATCATTTCATGACAACTGTATACTCCTCTAGTAGTGCCTTCTTTTAGCAGGATAATGCGCCATGCCATACTGCTTGGGTTGTTCGAGAATAGTTTGCAGAACATGAGGAAGACTTTCAGATATTGCCCTGGTCTCCATATTCCCCAGACATCAATCTTATTGAACATCAGTGGTTTGTGTTGGAACAGCATATCCGATCTGCAGTGGCTCAACCACATAACTTACAAGAGTTAAAGGATCTGCTGGTAACATGTTGGTACCAGATACTACAAAACACCTTTAGAAATCTTGTAGCATCCATGCCTCACTGAGTAAGAGCTGTTTTGGCGGCACGTGGAGGACCAACATCATATTAGGCAAGTGGTTATAATGTTTTGGCTTTTGGTGTATTTTAACGAAAGCTATTTACAGAAAATGACTTTCACTGTGGTCTACATTGCTTTCTCAGTTAGTTTTATAGCTTACAGGCCATCATTCCATTTATGGTTATGATGTAAAAGTATCAGATTAAATAATTTTAATGTTCTTAGAATTGTATTGAAGGGCATGCTATAAAGATGAAAATCAGTATTGGTTTATGGCTGCTCAAATAATGGTAGCTGAAATCCAAAAGTTTGTATCACAAACTAGTATACTGGTCATAGGCTCATCACTTATTGAGCACTTGCATTAGTCCATACCACTTCTGTAATCACCTTTTAACACTTACCTGTTCCTTCCAAGCCAGTGAACATGGGCACATCTAAAAATAAGTTCACACTTTAACAGTTATAAACCAGTGCTCATTTTAGTCTCCACATTCTGTAAATCCTTTTTACAGTTTTTAAAACTTTCTCATATATAATCTTCTGTTGATACTGTGATAATTTTCAGTGAAATGAATGCAGAATCACATTGCTACTATTGGACTATTCTAGATGCAAAGAGCTAACTACAAATAGAGGAACATGAATATTTAGTTGACAAACATTAATACAACCAAGGAAGTGGTATGGATTAAGTCAGAAGGGCATCTGTTGAAAAGTATATATCATTAATGTGAGTCTTCAATATTTTGAGCATGATAAAGAGAATGTTAGATAGTAATCACTTGCCAACTGTGGGAGTTACTTTCCCAACTTAATGATTAACAAAACCATAGCTGGTAAGATCTAGGGCTTATATAAATTTTTAGATTTAGGGGAATTGATCCCTAAGAGACATTCCTAAACTCATTTTAATTGAATTGCTAAACTCATTTTAATTTAACACTCATTTTAATTCACTTAAAAATAAGTATACCTTACTTTAAAAAATTTGTGCATTTTGTAAAAGTTAAACTTAAAAAAAATTAAAGGTATAAATCAAATAGAAAGTACCGAGACCACCTGTTGACATAAAAATGCTGAAAAAAGGAGTTTTGTAATGAGTAGGACTCAATCCACATTTCCCAGTTATATGCTGAGTATTCTGACCACTAAACTATCAGTAGCTAGTTCATTCCTCAGCTAATTGTGACTAAAAAATCTTCCTGACCTTGTTGCTCATGATGCCATCTGTGAAATATGTCAAATATATGCTATACAGTAATATAATGGCTCTAGAATTTTCTTAATGTTTTTCAAAAAACTGAAAAGCAAAAATAATTATTTAGCAAATTTTGTAATAAGAATGTTGAGAGAAGCATTTTATGTTTGAACACCAGGAGCTAGCAGTTGGATGTGCACCTTGATGGGTTTTTATGGGCTCTTATTCCATTATCTACCACAGTCTTTTCCCTAAAAATAGCTTATCAGAAACAATTTACCATCATCTTTTAAAATTAATGAATGTAATTCCTTTTTTGATTTGTTTGAAATAGAAGTTTGAATGGATTCTTCTCTACTATAATAAATGAAAAATAAATACCCCCTCAAGCAGCTGCTTGCCACAGAGGTCTGACAGGAGCCTGTCAGTTTATATGCCAGAGTAGAAGATCTGAGAGGATGGCAGGACCTCAGCAGAAAAACGACACTTACATCCATGCCTTACCCGGGGCTCGAACCCAGGTCCCTTAGATCAGTAGCCAAGCGCGCTAACCACTCGGCCATGGGACGGCAACTATAAAGCTATTCAAAATTAGCTATGGTTTCATGGAGAACTGCTGATATACCAGGTGGATATCATGATTGGTGAAACAGTGACGAAACTTGATCTTCATTGATCCTGGTGCAAAAGTTTCAATTGGGCCCATATCATATAGTTTGAAATGAGAGCCGAAGTGCATTGTACCGCCTGTTCCAATCATAGTTTTGCCTCTGATGAAACATATAATTTATTAACTGGAATTGGCAAGGGATTACTATGTGCAATTATTTTCCTTAATGCAGTGATTCTGAAATTCAATTTTTCACCTAGCTTTTTTTCTTATTTTTCTTTTAGTATTTCAAAGAGTAGCATGTTTCCCCTGTGAATACCTTGTAGATGTGCATAAATTGCTCTTCATGAAAGATTGTGAGGTAAGTGCGTTTTAAGGTTTTTATACACTCAGTAACTATTAAATTATAACTACCCACCTATTACCATCTGGAGCCTCCTTGTGGCATGGGTGGATTTAATGAAAATAAAGTATTTGACATAAAGTAGGTTTATTTTTTTAAAATGACTTTTTTTTAAAGTGATATAGTAAAATAAAGAATCTGGCGATGGAAATTAAAAAAATTACTTAAAACTAATGGACCAAAATAATTATATACTCTATGAATAAATTGTAGAAAAATAATAAATTATTAAATAAATAAAATATGAAATAATAATAATAAAAAATAAATAATCAAAAACTGAATTTTTGCTTTTGAGAGAAAAATCACTTTTTTTTTCTGTAAATTTTTCCTCAGTGATGTACTTTGAGAAATTTTCAGATTTTTTGTCAACTGTGCTCAGACAAAAAAAAAGTGGATGTTAGTTGTTTCTTTTTAAATAATCAATCAACACGAATAGGTCATGTTATATGCCAAATTAAACAGTATTAATTCTGAATTTAATGAAAATTACGTATTTAAACAAATTGTAAACACATTATTTTAACAATTGTAAGTATTTTAATGACTTTTTCACAGTGAAAAAAAAAAAAAACCATGTGGCAAGGCAATTTAAGGTTTGCAAAAAACAAATGAATATGAACAGTTAAATTATATATCAATGGAAAGGAAATTTCTTTATGAATAATGTAAGGAAAAAAAATAAATTGCTATTTTTACCTGTCTCCTATTTGCTATTTAGATTATTATTATATCTCCTCTTAAATAAAAATAATAAATACCCCCTCAAGCAGCTGCTTGCCACAGAGGTCTGACAGGAGCCTGTCAGTTTATATGCCACAGTAGGAGATCTGAGAGGATGGCAGGACCTCAGCAGAAAAATGACACACACATCCATGCCTAATCCGGGGCTCGAACCCAGGTCCCTTAGATCACTAGCCAAGTGTGCTAACCACTCGGCCACGGGATGGCTACTCTCCTCTTAACTATTACCTATTTACCTATTGCTTTTCACATGGTATTTGTCAGTTTGTGGATTTGCCAAAACAGTTGTTCCATCATTTCTTTTGAATGTGAGAGGCAAAAAATGTTTCATGTGCCAAATGAAAACTTATGACATGAGGAGTATCATAGGCTATATAAAATTAACCTCATACTTTATTCCCCCTTAAAAAGGGGAATTTGGCTGACAAAGCCGAGAAAGCAGTTAGACAGCACAACAGCAGAGAGCTGTACCAGATAGTTAATGTTTTGTGTGGTAGAAAACAAACAGGTATACAGGGATTGAAGGATAAACAAGGTAAGGTTATAGAAGGTGAGGATTCTGTCATGGCTAGGTGGGCTGAGCATTTCAGTGATATTCTAAACAATGTGGTTAGTTCTACTCCCATTGTTTGCAATGATGATAGATGCATTGGTGGCTTTAATGTTGGCCCTATAACACAATCTGAAGTTAGTTTGGCTATTTCTAAACTTAAACTTCATAAATCCCCAGGGGTAGATAAAATTACTACGGAAATGCTTAGAGCTGGGAATGTTTCGGTTACCACTTGGATGACTGAAATTCTGAGTATCTTTTATGATAAAGGCATGGTTCCTAAGGATTTTACCAGAGCTATTGTTATCCCTATTTTCAAAAAAGGTGATCGCAGTTCTTGTGATAACTATAGCGGTATCAGCCTACTCTCTGTTCCAGGTAAAGTTCTTTCCATGATTGTGCTTAATAGAATTAAGAATCTGGTTGACAGTCAATTGCGTGGTGAGCAATGTGGATTCAGAAATGGTAGGGGATGTGTGGATCAGATATTTTCACTCAGGCAGATTCTTGAGAAATGTTTAGAGTTTCAGAAACCTTTGGTTGCTAGCTTTGTTGATTTCAAAAAAGACTTTCGACGCTGTTGATCGTCATAATTTGTGGTTGATTGTGAGATCATATGGTATACCTGACAAGTTAGTTAACATAATGAAAGCTCTCTATAATAACACTGAGTTGTGTGGGAGAATTGGTAAGGCTTGTAGCAATTGGTTTAGCATTACATCTGGTGTTCGACAAGGGTGCATTTTGTCTCCTTTTCTCTTTAGCTTGGTTATTGATTATGTTATGTGAAATTCATTGCAAGGGAAAGATTTTGCCTTAAATGGACTGGAGATACGAAAATTTCTGATTTAGATTATGCTGATGATTTAGCCCTTTTGGCAAATGATGTTGATGAGATGAACTCTTTCATTCGAGCTGTTGATGAAACTGGTAGTAGAGTAGGTTTGGTTATAAACAGAGAGAAAACTAAAGTGATGAAAATTGGTCAGGCAGGCTGTGATTCAGTTAATCTGAATGGTTGCAGTCTTGAGCAGGTGTCACAGTTTAATTATCTTGGGAGCTATGTAACAGATAATGGTGATGTGCGGCACGAGATTAACAGACGAATAGGGATTGCTGCCGGGACTTTTAAGAATCTATGGAGAGTGTGGAGAAATAGGCGTATATACCTAAAGACTAAAATTAGACTGTATAACAGCTTGGTTCTTTCTAGGGTTAGTTATGGTAGTGAAACCTGGACGCTGTGTAAACAAGATAAGAAGAAACTAGATGCTTTTGATTTCAGATGCTTACGCAGTATCTTGGGCATTAGGTGGTTCAACTTTGTAACTATTGATGAGGTTAGGCAAAAGAGTTTGCAACCTCCTTTAAGCAGCATATTGTGCAGAGAGAGACTCCGTTGGTTTGGCCATGTTGCCCGTATGGATAATTATAGATTGGGGAATAGGGTTATGAACAGTGTGCCTAAAGGCCTCAGAAAAAGGGGGAGACCTAGGATGCAGTGGGCAGGCAATGTCAAACAGGACCTTGTTAGAATTGGTGTGCAGTGGCCAGATGCAGTAGATGTAGCTCAGGATAGACTTGCTTGGAGAACTAAATTGGACAGTCTGGTTGGACCTCCGTAGCCCATGGCTGCTTGAGGATGATGATGATGATGGGAAAAATCTGTATTTTTTATTTTTATTATTTTGTCATTTATTTACATTACCATTTCAGGGTCATCATCGAATACAGTCATTGACAGAATACAAAATGATAGACCCAAGTTGTCTATGTCTGTTTTAGTACAACAAAAAACTTTAAAAGAAATAGAAATTGCCATTTTAAAATGTCTTTTACATGTATCTTTTAAAAATGCACAATTCAAGCTTGGAAAATAATATTTTTCTTTTCCTATTTGATGCATATTTTATTAAACTACAATATAATAATTTGTTAATGCCATCTGATTGGCATTTCTTAGAAGTGATATACAGTATTGCTGATTTGTTTCTTAATGTTACTTGATGGTGAAGCAACCCCCTGATTTTAGTAAACAAGTTTGATTTTAACTCATCAACAGAGTTTTTTCTTATAGTTTCACAATTCTGTTGAAAAGTAACCAAAAACTACTACTTTAAAATAGTAAAATACTGGAAGTAATTGTGAGGGATGTATATCTTTCTTTTTTTTTTTCATTTTATGCTCTTTTTTTTTTGTTTTAAAACTCTCAGTATGCCTAGAATTATTTTTATCATTCCAGCATTTCAATGCTGCACTCTGGCTACTGAAACCAAAACCACAACTAAAAATAACATGGTAGTAAAATATCTCAGGTAAACGTCCTGTAGATAAGAAATACTTGGAATAATTAGTTGAAAAAAATTTGTTCTGAGTGGGATTTAAATCCACATTTCCCAGAAGCATGCCAGGTGTCTAGCAGTTAAGACACCTGGCATGCTTCTGGGAAACGGGTTTGAATCCCACTCAGGACAACCAATTTTTTTCAATTAATTGTTAAAAATAACTTGTTTGTGCAAAACTGGTGGTAATTATATCACAGCCCAGCAATATGCAAATGACACTAACTAGTAGGAAGTGCAGTGGATGCTATATGTAGTGTCAATATTGGATAATCTTTTGATTAAGTTAATCTATTTGTACTTTTATAATTAAAGCTTTGCTGTTATTTCTTCATATCTATTACGATTTTAAATAAGGATTAAAATAACTATAAACACTGTATGTGCTGTACTTGTCACATAGTATCAGGTAAATAGTCAGTTCATTGACAACTATGGAGTAACTGATAGTTGTATTTTGATGCAGTGATGTTTAGGTTAATTAGTCATACCTGCATTGGTTTTGTTATTGCATTCTTCTTGAGACAACCTTTTTGACTTTTACAACTGAAGAGGCTGTCTCAAGAACTTGTTGGTAATGATATTGATAAGATGAATTCTTTCATTAGAGCTTTGATGAGAGTGGTAATAGAGTAGGTTTGGTGATAAACAGAGAGAAAACTAAAGTGATGAAAATTGGTGAGGCAGATGGCACTTCAGTTGCTTTGAATGGCTGCACTCTTGAGCAAGTGTCTCAGTGTAATTATCTTGGGAGCTATGTAACAGATACTGGTAATGTGCAGCATGAGATAAAGAGAAGAATAGGGATTGCTGCTGGAACCTTTTAAGAATCTTTGGAGAGTGGAGAAATATGCATATACAGCTAAAGACTAAAATTAGGCTGTATAATACACTGGTGCTCAAAACTGAAGGATAATGTATAAATTCATACATAGCTCAAAGTACTTTTAAGAGAATGCAATGAAATTTGATGAAGAGGTTTATTATTGCATTACAAATGTAAATCAAGCAGAAGAAATTCATAATCATATAATGTGCATGTGTTAAGATCATAATCGTGCAATTGACATGAAGGAGCAGTCCATGGAACAATACTTAAAGTCTGTTACGTACGATATGTGGTATATTAATATGAAGTATGATCACTCTCGACAGCCATGCAGCTCAAGCAAAGAGTTCTTATACTGTTTATGAGGATATCGATGAGCGATTAATGACCACTCTTCAACAAGTATTGTTCTGAGTTCATGGAGCATTCTGGGAGGAGGCTGGTGAGCTTCAATGCATCTCCCTAGAGCATCCCATACATGCTCAATGGGATTAAGAACAGGATATCTGGGTGGCCACTCCATCGGCAAATATTTTCCTCTTCAAGAAAATTATTGACCACATGAGCTAGAGGGCGAGCGTTATTGTCCATAAGAATAAAATTTGGACTGACAGCTCCCTGGAATGGCCTGACATATGGGTTCAGGAACTCATCTCGGTACCACAGGGAAGTAACAGAGCCACTCGGAAAGATGTGCAGGTCTGTATGCCCATTCGTCATGATTCTTGCTCCAACCATCATGCCACGGCCACCAGAGTAGTCCCTTTCTCTGATATTCAAGGGACTGTTGCGTGTACATGGTTTTCTCCAGATGTGAATATGTCACCAATCAGTACTTAAGCATTCCTAATTTGCATGAATCACGATTATATGTGAGCATAACATGTGCCCACTGGTCTGGACTCCTAGTGTGATGTTGGTGACTCCACACAACTCGCTGGGTGGCAGGGGTTAGAGCCAGTGAGTGGCTGAAGACTTTGGTGGAGATTTTTATATAGTTTTTTAAGAGAAGGTGTACTCTTTTAATTCCAGTGTGGGTAGGTGGGCCTCTGCTAGTAGGGAAGCTCCAAGAATTGAAGGTAGCTGTTTTAGGCAAGTTCTGATTGCATTATTTTGAATGGCTTCTAATTTTTTTTTTAGATGTGCTTTGCTGGCTGATTCTAATCCTATGGATCCATATTCTATTTTAGATCAGAATAGACTAGTATAAATACTGAGTTGTTGTTTTCGTGAGGGTCCCTATGTGCTGCTGCTAATGCCTGCAGAGAAGGTTATACTTGTTATATTAGATGATCTTTTTGTATTTTCCTTTTTAGTTTCTCATCTAGAAAGATACCTAGGAATTTCTGAGTTTTTTTCCTTTCTATTGATTTATTATTAATTTTGAAATTCATGGGAGGTGAGTCTTCTGGTCATGTATATAGTTTTGTCTAAATATGTTTAATTCCCATTTGCTGCAGTATATTTCCAGTTTCTCTATGGCAGTTTGTAGTTTCTTGTCAGTTTTGTAATAGGTTTCCAGTGAGTCAGATAGCAATGTCGTCAGCATATATAGAAATTTTTATATTTTTGTCAAATATTTTAGGTAGATCAGCAATGTAGAAATTAAATAGTAGCGGTGAAAGATTTCCTCCTTGCTGTAAACCCAAGTTTAAGGTGAGGTCTCTGACAAAGTTTCTCCCAACTTGATTTTGGTTTTTCTGTTTTGTATCTGCCCTGCCTAAGGTCAGTAGGGGACACTGATGGACTTGGAAAGGCCACCATCCGTCAGATGGGATGTTAAGCTGTAGTCCTGTGTGCGGGAGAACCATAACCTGTGCATGTTAAAGAACATGTTAGATGGCCTTGACTGGATGCTACCATCTGTCTCCCAACAGCTATTCCAGTGGGTCCCCCCCCCCAACCTTCTCTGAACCTTCAGGGTCCCTGTGACCTGGCCATTTAACCCATGGTGTGCAAAAAAGTGTCGCTCAGAGGTAAAATAACCCAACCCAGCTCTGTTTTGTATAAATTTTGCTGTGTTGCCTGATATATTTTGACATTTGCAGAATAACCATTTTTGCCATACTGTATCAAAAGCATGGTATAGTTCAATAAATATTGCTGTTAGATGTTTTTTAATATTGATAGGCCTTTGTAGATCTATGATTATTTTCTTACACTATCCATAGTAGATCTGAGGGAGATATTTTCATCCATAAGATATAAAGTACGGAAAGATGGAAGAGCAATAAAAATTAATAATAGAGCAGGAATTATGGTTCAGAATCTTTCTAGTTCAATCCAAAAATTAAAGAAGAAGAAAAAAAAAGCAGAATCCATTTTGTTTACTATGGAGGATATTATTTTTTCCAGGAACCACTAGTCTCATTTTTTATTATCTTTTCCATTACCTTGAGTGTGGTGTTGGAAAGGGTTATTGGCCTGTAGAATTTGATGGAGACATTGACCTTACTAGGTTTTAGTATTCTGCTCCTTTTTTCCTAAAAGACTATTGTTAATTTCAAGAAAAGCCTGTTTAAAACGGTCCCATTCTTCCTCAACTTCAGTAGTAAGCAAACCATGACTGTCATAATGGCTAAGTAACCTATCATGGTACGCTTTAGCTATAACTGGGTCTTTCAGAACTACAGAATTAAAGATAAAATTTTTTAACCTTAGCATAACACTTCTTAAGTTTAAGTTGCAAGACACTTTTAACAAGGTAATTGTCAGATCCAATTTCAGCTCCTCTATATGACCTGGTATTCCTAACAGAACTAGCCAATTTGCGGTTAATTAATATATAATTAACTAGAATTTAGAAATATATAACTGTCAAAAATTGAAAAGTTAAATGATGATATGCTGGTATGGATTTTCTTAAAAATGGGTATATAATATTGTCTCAGGTGTTTAAATGTTTTTAATTACAAAACTTTTAGAGATGTTTTTATGGTTTTACTGTAGTTGAGAATAGATTTGTCAAAAAAAATTTAAACATGCATTGGTCTCTTGCATATACCAACTTACTGATGTGGAAAATTATAATACTGCCTGGCCAAATTACTATGAACACTGCATCATGCATGAAGTACCATGAACATGCCAATGTATGCAAAATTTCATACTCAATAAGTATTCTACATCACTGTGAAATCCTATAAATGCTGTAAAGGGATGGTGGAAAGCAAAGTTAAGTGTAACGTGGGTAAAAGGCATTGTTGGAGCTTCCATAATAGAGGTGATGAAACTAAGGGGAAAATCACTAGGCATAATATCCAAGTGTATGAGTTGGATTGTTTTACCACTGAGCAGCACTTTTTTGCACACCGTGGGCTAAATGGTCAGTTCACAAGGCTTGGAGAATGTTGGGGTATGGGACCCACTGGAACAGCTGTTGGGAGACAGATGATAGCCTCCTGTCAAGGCCATCCAGCATGTTCTTTAACGTGCACAGGGTATGACTTTCCTGCACACGGGGCCATGGCTTAACATCCCATCTGACAGATGTAGGTCTCTCCAAGCCTATCGGTGTTCCCTATGGACAGGGCGATCAAGTATATGAAAAATGGCAGTCTCAAAGACATCTGCCATTCATGGTAAACGTGCATTTTTTTTTTACACAGTCATTGTACATATAATCATTATGCATAATTACTACAATGATTATGTGTAAGAACTAGATGTAAACTTGTCATTGTGCTTTTAAAATGAATTTTAAATGGCAAATGTGGCAAGAAAAAGAATTTGACAGACAGACTGGTGTTCGTTGGTATGAACTGTTTGGAAAAACAGAGCTGCTACAGTTCATCAGCTGAGAGAAGTGGCTGCTAGAAGTATTTCAAAACCATTTCAATGAGAACTATGCATAGAGAATTGAAAACATTGAAATTTGGGGAATCTACCATGATACATATGACAAAATATGAGGTAGTGTTCATTGTAATTTGTCCAGGCAGTGTATGCATTGCTTTGTTATATATATATTTGTATATTCTTTTACTCTTTGAAAAGTGTCATTGATGAAAAAAATCATTTTCCAGATGAAAGACATACGGCAAAATATTTTTAATTTCAAAGGTTTTGATTTTAATCAAAATTCAGCTGAATTTAAACAACGGAAGATGTATTTAGAATAGTAAGTATTATATTTTCTTTGTTCATAATTCCACTGAAAAATTTTTTTTTGCTCTAAATTTTGTCTGATACTAGTTTAATGATTCTTTTGCTTCAGCAATAGTCATGTTATCAGTATTGTATAATTAAAGGACATTGCTTTATTTTTAATGAAATTACAGGTGTAAATTACATTTGTGCTCTTAACCATATAAACACCAGACCTGTTTTTTTTTTTTTTTTTCTGTTGCCTATGTTGAGTTTTTTGTTTTACCCCTGAACTGCACTTTTTGGCACACAATGGACTAAATGACCAGATCACAAGAACTATGAGAGTTTGGAGGAGTTGGGGAAAGGGGGCTCACTGGACAGCTGTTAGGAGACATGGTAGCTTCCCATCAAGGCCATCCGACTTGTTCTTTAAAGTGCACAAGGTATGGCTCAACGACACACGAAGCCACGGCTTAAAGTCCCATCTGACCGACAGTGGCCATTTCAAGTGCATCCAGTATCTCCCACTGACCAAGTGCAGGACGGGGAGTTTTGTGGAGAGAAAGAGTTTCCATCTGTTGTAAAAAATATTTTATATGTGGAAATTTTTAAAAACTTTTAGAGAAAAAAGCGAATGGTAGCAGTTTGTATTGTAATTGCTAACATTTGTTTTGAAATGTAAATTTAGAAAATGAAGTAGTAAATTCGTATATTGAGGATTCTTAATACCTAAATTGTCAGGTTTCTGAATTTGAACCCACTCTGATGGCCAGGTTATTTTTTAAAGAGTTTTCAGAAAATTGATAAAAAATTTTAGAACTTTATCCTAAAGTAACTAACAAACAGAAATAGGGCATGTATATATATATAAAGAGAGAGAGAGAGCAATTAATTGTGCTTAATAAAAAAACAAAAATCAGCATTTTTTTATTACACATCTTTTTCAAAAATATAGCAAATTTTAATTTTTCATTTTAACTTTAAAAAATTTAACAAATTGATTTTACTGTTTATTCTAACTTATTCATTATTCTAATATGAATAGTTCATGCTGTTTTTATCATTGCTTAAAATCTTTTATGTAATGTTTCCTAAATTTTTTAATAATTATTCAAATAGTGCATAAGTTTAGATTTTTGATGATTGGCATACCCTAACTCTAAGGAAATAGTCCAAAAAAATTTAGTTTGCTTTAGAAGCAAAACAATTTTAGAAACACATTTAAAACAAATAAAGAACTGTAAACAAATTTTCGAATATTTCTAAGCTGGTAAAATACACAGTCGTATCAGAAAAATATGACCACCTACCATACATATATTATGGTAGGTGATCATATTATTCTGATACGATTGTGTATAACTGAAGCACTGAAATTGAGATCAAATAATTTCCTGATAAAGTTACTGTTGAAAAATTTATTTCTAAAAGCAGTAAAAATTTTTGAAAATTACAAATATTTGAAGTTAAATATAAAATTTAATTACTGTATATATATTTAAAATATTTAAATAAGTTTTGCCTTTTAAAAATCAAGTTTGCTGTTGTAATTTTTATTATTATTTATTGATCTTATCTGAGGCTGGCAAAATCTGATGTATACCAGGTTTAGTTTGTACTAAACTTGGTATACATCAGTGTTTTGGTATGGTATACAAAGCATTACAAAGGAATCATCAGTTTTTTTAATCACAATATATGTTTGAATAAAAATAATTCTGGAAGTTGCAATGGAAAAATAGCCATTTTTAAAACTGAAAGGCTAATAAAATATTGATTGAACAAAGTATGTAGTTGCTTGATGATGCAACTTCTGCTACTGATAAAAATCTGTTTCTTCCATTAAAAGGCTAAAAAGCTTTGCAAATTTATTGAGTGATAATCTGATTAACGAACAGTTCAAAAGAGATACTCTCTTGTGGAAGCTAAAAGTTTTAAACCATGGATTTCTATGTTTTGCAAAATTAAGTTTAATATATGGATGACGATATAGAGAACGGAGAGAAAAATGGAACATCCTCATCTTATGCCAATGAAAAATCAAAGTCTTGTGCCATTAGTTCTTTCAATAATTGTCAGTTTTACACAAGTTTCTTTGCCCTGACTTTGCAACTGTTAAGTATTTGAGCTTCCATAGCTCTTTAAATACCCAACAAATATTGTTTGAAATCGAGATTTAGATAGATATGAACGAGATTTACATTTATATTGTCCTCTTTTCCCATAAAACATTTATCGTAAAAATTGCAGATTTTGAATTTGACTCTCCGTTGACTTAACATGGAAATGGTCTCCTTTTTCTGTCCTCTCTCTGTATGTGTGAACACTGCATTGTGAGTTTGCCATTTCTCAGTTGATACATGGGAAGAGTTAAACCATTTCGTAGGCTTAGAAGAGATGAATTTTGTCACCACCCCAACCACTAACAAATATTACTAATTCTTCAATCCCCAGAAGTTCATTATACCACTTTTTATTTTACCAACTTTTTAAAATAGATAGTTGTTAAATATGTGTCACTAATTTTAATCACTCTGTGCTCTCTAGTTATAGAATTTATGTAGCTGTTTTTTTCACATTTCTTTTCAGCTTGACATTCCATAGTCTAAGAAAAATATCTAGTGTTTTAACCACAAGAACTGTAGATTTACGAAATTCTACTAAACATGAATTGGCAAATCATTTAACTCAAGTTCTTGCTGAATATACAACAAATCCTGTACAAGGTAAGGTAATATTATAGTGGGATTCTTTCATAAATTAAACTTTTAATAATTTTTATTAAGTTTCAGTTCTAATCAGTTAAATAACTCTAAGTATTAGTTGAAAGATTAAAATGTGTGTTGCTTTAAACATAGAAAATTAATACTTCACCCATGTGGGACAAATGGCCATTTGTAACCTCAATGGTGAAACTAAAATACTTTCGGTAAATAACAGTGATAGGTAACTGACATATCACATGATTTTGATGTCACAGACGATGCGTGACTAATCAACACAGCATCCTGTCCCAATTCAGAGAGCTGAAAACTTTTCTAAGATTAGAGTTATAGGTTTCTGTTAAAAATAATTTTCTAAAAAAACATAGTAATCATAGAGTAAAATGTCCAAGAAAAATTCACACAGTAACACTGATAATTTAAAAAAATAAAATCATAAGTCAACTTATTTCCACTCTTACACATCAGCTATAATAAAAATGGTGTGCATAACACATACATAAGACACAGGATAATTATCTACTTTATTTGGAGCTTGTATTATCGACTTTATAATTTATGAGTCCAGTTCTGCATATTACGTGGTATATAATGTCATTTTTTGTTCAAACTGATATATGACTGTAAGTATGTCAACTTGCAGTTTTATTTATTTAAACATGTTCAGTTACCAGTGTTACTATGTGATTTTTTTTTTTACTCTTGCACTGGGCAACAAATCTTCATAAAAGTCATATCTCTGAGCTAAAAGTAGCCATTTCTTAAAAATTTCAAGATGTTGAACATGAATATGACAATGAAAATGCAAAATTGGCAATGATTTCTCAGAAATCTGATATGGCTTCGTATATAATAGAGTGATATGTACATTATCAGACATATCGGTAAAACTCCGCTTCTACTTCCGATGTCACTTTGCCTGTCACTTGTATATAGCTGCTCAGGATCATCTCTCACGAGCATCCAGCAGTAGTCATCTAACATTGAAGTTGACCAATTTCTCTGGTATTTCTCCATCGTTGCAATGTCCTGGTGAAAACGTTCACCATGCTCATCACTAATGATGCCGCAGTTGTTGGGGAAGAAATCTAAGTGGGAATGGAGAAAGTAGATCTTTAAGGACATATTGCAGCCAAGTTTGTGATACAGAGACAACGTGTTCTTAACCAGTTTCTTGTAGTTGTCTGCCCTGACATTCCCGAGCAATTTGGTTGACACCAGACAAAACGTGTCCCAAGCCTTTTTCTCATCACCCTGAAGCAGGTTGTCAAACGTGGTCTCCGAACAGCTCGCAGATCTGAGGACCCATAAAAATTCCCTCTTTAATTTTCATTTCGCTGAGTCAAGGGAATTTGTCAGCCAAGTACTTGAAAGCTGATGCAGTCTGGTCCATGGCTTTTACGAAGTTTTTCATCACACCGAGTTTGACGTGTAGGGATGGTAGCAGGATTTTGTGCGTTTCTGCCAGTGCTGGGTGTTCCATATTCTTCTCTCCGACCTTCAGGGATTTCTTCTGAGGCCAGTTTCTATTCACATAGTGCAAAGTCTTTGCTCAGCTGCCCATTCACATAAGAAATAGCAGTACTTCGTATGTCCCAGCTGCAGACCTAACAACAGAGCCACTACCTTCAAGTCACAAGAGATGCCAGCCATACTTGCTGTAGTGAAGACAGTTCAACAGCTGTTTTAGGTTGTCATAGGTTTCTTTCGTGTAAACAGCATGTCCGACTGGAATGGATGGAAGTCGATTTCCATTATGCAGCAACACTGCCTCGAGACTCAATTTTGAGGAGTCTATGAATAGTCGCCATTCTTGAGGGTCATATTTGATTCCGAGGGCATTCATCAGGCCATCTACATCGAAGCAGAATACAAGGTCATCTTCCTTTCTGAAGTAAGGCGCAGACTGCTCATGACGAGTTCAAGATGAAGTCACTTGGACTCCTAGAAAAGATTCCATTGTTTAAGTCTTCCTTGAGAAGATTCCATTGTTTAAGTCTTGATCCAAGTAACTCTGTGTTGGTCTTGTACAGCTCCAGATCATGAACAAGATCATTCATTTCTTCTTCGGTGATGACGCACCATGGCAGATGTATGGATCATCATTAGACACTGAAAACTGCAGAGAACCCGCTCATCATCTGAATCGATTGAAAATTCTTTTGGAAGTTCGGGAATGGGAAGGCCTTCGCCTTGCGGAACTGGTCAAAGAGCAGATTGTATATTCGGGTACGCTATTGTCCACTTCTTTTTTCTTGTGATGCCTCCAGAAACAGGTGCAACCATGCAGAAGTAGCAGTCATTTGCGTGAATCCTTGGCTCTCTCTCCAAACCATAGGGACAACAAACAGTATCGCCACTTTTTTGCCTTTCAGCCACTTTTGAAGATTTTTTGCACACATACTGCTGCATATGTGTAGGGCCCAGGCATTGTCCTGGTCTCTGATCTTGCATCCAAAATAAAACTCATATGCCACTTTCACTATTGAAGTGATGGCCCTTTTCTGGCTTACAAGCGTCACTTCCCCGAAATATAACAAAATGTATCTGCATTATTAATACAATTACGAGGCATCACTACTGCTGGATTAAAACTGCAAGGATCACTTGTGTTGTCTTATGACTCAGGGGTAAATGGGAGTTGCTCGAAAGACTTGCTTACCTTACGAGACATTGCTTACAACTAACGATTGCACCATCTTTTGTCCATGATCGTAAAGCCGCAGTGTCATGACTCAACTACATTGCATCACAATGATGCAATACCTTCAAGAGTTTTGTGTATGGTGGGCTGATAAAATACAACGCAATATGTTGTAATATGGAGTTTAAAATACAGCATTGAGAAATGGTTACCTATGTACTCAATGAAGACTGAGTGGTTTATACATGACCATCTCTGTCTCTCCTAAACAAGAACTGATCGTCAAATTTTATTGTCATTTTCGTGTTCAGCACCTCGAAATTAGTAAAGATTGGCTATTTTCATTTCAAAGCCTTTTTGTGTGTTTCCCAGTGTTATAGGTTACCATTGTGCTGTTCATTTGAATCATGTCTCTACTTTGAAGTTGAGTTTTTGCTAGAATGCTATGATTTTGTAACTCTAAGTGAAAAGTAATTTTGGTCTATTCAGCTCTACCACTTCTGAGTTTGCACTGTTCATCACAAAGTTTTCTATTAAATCTATTAAGCAGAATAATGGAAAGAAATTTAGCTGGAACAGAAAGTACAGTTAGCCCTCGTATAATGCGGATGTTAGGTTCCATAGAAATTCTGTGTTATACAAATCGCATTAACCGATCTAAGATTTTAATTTTTTCTTCTAAAGAAATCAGTTTTCTTTTCAATGTTGGTTTTTTTTCTTTCTTTGCAGTTTCAGTGTCCATTACTATAAAAATAAAATTTTTGTATAAAAAAACATTACATATTAATTATGCATGTAACTCAACGGAAAGATATTAACACAATTATAATTTTTAATGCGCTTTCCTGGCCCAGGAAAGCGAAGACAATTTTCAACACACAATTTTTATAAACACTTTGTACGGTAAAAAATTGACACTACACAAAAAAATATGTATGTATGTACATATATGTGGGGTAAAAGGTATTTCCCCTAATATAAATTCGTAGAGATTTGTAGATCGCATTATATCGAAACCGCATTGTATAAGTACCGCATTATATGAGGGTTAACTGTAGACTGATGCACTTGTAATTATTGCAAGAGCTACAATTACTTTTTTTGAAAATGGTGCTTGTAATAAGACAATAAAAAAAGCACTATCTTTGCTTTATAATTATCTAGCAAAAATGAACCAACAGGTATTTAAACATAGATCACAATCATAGTGTTACCTGTTGACTTTTTAACATCAGTATATATTATTATCTATAAATATTTTGTGGAAAAAATTTCTTCGACATACGGGACTTGAACCTACATCTCTCCAGAAACATGCCAGAGTATTCTACCTTTGAACTAATGCTGACTCATCTTTTTTCTACTAATTTTAAGACTCTAAACTCATCACTGAGGATTTGGGCACCTAACATCGGAATAGTTGCCACCTGAGATCTATGATCTCTGGTGGCAGCTATTTCTTTTATATTGCACTGGATAAGATGGAAATAAATAACACTAAATAGTGGGAAGCGATTTTTACCAATAATCTCCATTTCAGTATCCCACATTTTCAATGCATACAATCATGCTATTTATCTATGAAGTCTTAAATGTAGATGTGGAACAAATGCCGACTGTGCTTCAAAATTAGATTATTTTCAGCTATAGCATTTGTTCCCACAACTCATATATGGTGGAGACCTTTGGTTTGCTTTGTGACAACAATTTTCTGTTTCCAGAAGTACAGCCTATTGATTATTTTGAGGATATATAGATTAGACATCCACAACATTGTCACGTTACTATCCCCCTACATATTTCATATGATATATAGGACTATTTTGATGGAGTAAAACAGAGATTACTCAACACCAATGATTCTGTGGAATGGCATCAAGGATTTGAGCAACAAATTTCTGTTTCTCATCCCAAAATATCAAAATTCATTGTTACCATCAAAAAAGGAATAAAGCCTTCATCATCATCATCATCCTCGAGAGAGCCATAGGCTATGGAGGCCCAACCAGGTGGTGCAATTTAGTTCTCCAAACACATCTGTCCTGAGCTACATCTGCTATATTTGGCCACTGTGCACTGATTCTAACAAGGTCTTGTTTAACATTATCTGCCCACTGCATCCTAGCCCCCCCCCCCCCCCTCTTTTTCTGAGGCCTTTAGACACACTGTTCATAACCCTACTCACTAATCTTTAATTATGCATACAGACAACATGGCTACACCAATGGAGTCTCTCTCTACACCAGCGGTTCTCAAAGTCTAGTCTGCAGACCCCTGGTTGTCCCCAAGACCCTTTCAGGGGGTCTGCGAGGTTATAAACAAACAACAGTGACACTTTCCAATGATACAGCAACTTGTCAAATTAAAGATTCACTTAAGAATGTCCTTGATGAAGCTGTAAAAATTATTAATCTTATTAATCTCGACCCTTGAGTGTACGTAATATTCTATGTGACGAGATGGGAAGTATGCATAAAGCACTTCTGCTGCGTACCAAAGTACAATGGTTGTCTTGAGGAAAAGCACTTGTGTGAGCTGAACGAGGTGCTTTTTTCATGGAACACCATTTTCACTTGAAAGAATGACTGACTGACAAACTATGGTTATTCAGACTTAGGTGTTTGGCAGACATTTTTTTTAAATGAATAAAGGAATTCTCAATAATTTTTAAGGGTATAAAGGGGTCTTGAGACAAAAGATTTGAGAACCACTGCTCTACACAATATGCTGCTCAAAGGAGGTTGCTGACTCCTTTCCCTAACCTCATCATTACTTATAAAGTTGACCATCTAATGCCCAAGATACTGTGTAAGCATCTAGAAACAAAAGCATAGAGTTTTCTGTTATCTTGTTTGCAAAGAGTCCAAATTTCACTACCATAACTAACTCTAGAAAGAATCAACTATTATACAATCTAATTTTAGTCTTTAGATGTATACACCTATTTCTTCACACTCTCCATAGATTCTTAAAAGTTTCAGCAGCAATCCTTATTCCTCTGTTTTTCACATGCCATATATTACCAGTATCTGTTACATAGCTCCTAAGATAATTAAACAGACATCTGCTGAAGAGTGCAATCATTCAGGTTACTGAACTATAGCCTTTCTGACCCAGTCTTCATGAACTTTAAACTGGGCAGCATATAAATAGCCAGAAAATTTCTTCTACATATGAAAAATAACAGATTGTGTAGAGAGATTGAGATATCTTATGCAAATTTTCATTTTACAAATGATCTACATGATTACTTATATTGTAAGTAATCACATAGACTGTTTATCACATACATTGAATTGTACATAACACTCATTATTAGGTAAAAACAATTGCAAAATAACCTTAAAAATTATGTGCAAAGATAAAAACAAACTGTTACTGCCCACTTTGATTGGAATGTGAAGACTATCAGGTCAATGTTGGCAGCAGTGAGTACAAGAAGGCATCTTCATCTGTCACCCAAGCTCCAGCCCCTAGACATATGAATGACAGAAAATCAAAACTGGTTCATCTTCTGATAGGTTTCAGCAGACCCAATTGTGACATTACCTGGGACTAGGAGTGACATACTGTCAGAAATATGCCACCCTGTATCACTGGACATCATTGTAAACTGACCTCATTCCTATCCACCAATGACAATGATTGCAGTGGTAGTGGGATAGAACCTACTGGAGGGATGAATGGCACTGTGCAGATTGACATTAGTTATCTTTTTGAGTTGATGCTGTGACACGTCATTGCTGCATCTCCTTCCATAGGGTTCCAACCTTACACTAAAGTCTGTATGGTTTTGTAGATTAAGTACTACTCTTTTGAAACTAATAATTTCATGCCAACATCTTAATGTGTACTACATGTCAGATACATCCTTTCATTTCTATGGGGAGAAATTTTTCTTGTGTGTGTGTGTGTGTATAATAGGGATTTTGTTATTAAAGCAGTCTTACAGTATTAAAAAATATATATTTTTTAGATTGATATTTTTTAAATTGTTAAAAGAAAAGTTAAAAGTAGTGAATGGATGTTTTGAATTTTTATAACTTTAAATTTTTCAATATCATAATTATTTATTATGTATTTTACTATCTTAATTCTTTTTGAATAATTGGTGTTAACACAAGAAGCACTTTTGAAACAAAGCACAGTTTATCAGAAGAAAACAAAGATATGGGATAAACCCATATAAAACATTGCTAGGAGTACTGAACTTAACTACAAGTAAATGTTCCCTATATTGAAGAGGGGCAGTGTTAAAGTTAAATGTGATGTAGGAACACTAGAATTTGTATAAATGTGTTGGAAAGAAAAAGGTTGAAAAACCACTAGTTACCAAAATATCTACTTGGATCACGGCGATGATTGGTTTTAAAACAGTTTGAGAGAAGAGAAATCAGTAGAGTTAATAAAGTGAAATAGTGTGAATTTTATATATTTTACATATTTTTATAAATATAAATCACTGATTTAACAGCTTTTAATTTTTATACTCATGTTTTAATATTTTCTATTCGTTTTTTATTTACTGCTTTGTTTTCATAACAAAATTTGTTTTTACTACTAATCAGGTTGTCTTAGTGGGATACTTTCAATTAATGTGTTACCTTTAAATGTATTTATTCAGAATTCTATTTGTTGACTTATTTATTAATGTAAAATATCACTTGCTATTTTATTATCATTCCTTATTTTTCTCATCTGATTTAGCAAAATTTCATATGACTACTTCCTTTAGTTTTTACTCTTTGTTATATTTCTATCTAAATATCATTCCTAGTATATAATTATATGTTGCTGTTTTTATGATTCTTTGTGGAAAATACTTCATTTTTTGTAGATATATATATTGCTCCTTTTATAAACAGATAAAGAACAAGTAACCAAAGAAGCTGATAAAGTTGGTGAAGCATCTTCTGGTGAAGTATGTATTAATATAACCTATTTATGTATTATCACTTATTATCATTATATATTTATCACCATTAACAGCAACAGTAATTACATGCTGCAATCCAAAAGTTCACAGACTTACCACTTGTGCCATCTAGGCTTAGTTCTGACTTCTGTCGCTAGGTATCACAAGACAACTCCTTTGTCAAGCAGTCTGAGTTTCATGTTGACAGTTGGAACCAAGTTTTCTTTATGAACATTTTACTTCATTTGTGCCACTTTATGATTTTTTTTTTTAACAGAAAAATGGAAGACATGAAAGAACAGTGCATTTGCATCGAGTTTTGTTTCAGACTCAGTAAAACCACTTCAGAGACTAACGAAATACTTCCATTTTGTGAGTCTCTGAAGCGTCATTTTATTCCAAGACTTTGGTGATATTACCATGGGTCAAACTCGGATTTTTGAATGATTCTCATGTTTTAAACATGGGTAAATGTTGATGAGAGTTCTCATGATTTTAACATGGGTAAATAATGTTGAAGAGCCAAGCAAACATGAATGGGGAGAAAATATATCAGGTCATCCATGAGGTCCATTGCTGAACACTGACATCTGTAGAATTGTTGAACAGATGTACTCATCATCCCAATGGATCCTAATGGAGGAACTCAACATGAGGCAAATTGCTGTCAAATTTGTGGCTAACTGCTGACTCAGGATCAAAGATAACATTGGCTCACTGTGTGCAGGACTTTAAGGGCAAATTGAAAAAGACTAAAACTTCCTTTCTAAAGTCATAATGGGTGATGAAAGCTGAGTTTATGGGTGTGACCCAAAAACAAAGCAGCAATCATCCCAGTGGAAAAGTCCTCCTTCACTTCTGCAACCAAAGAAAGTGAGGCAGATGAAGAACAATGGGAAGAGCATGCTGATTTTTCTGTAGTAGCTCCCAAGGAGACTACTTCAAAGGGGATAACAGTGATTGATAACCTAAGGTTTAGGTCTACATATTTTTTATCAGTACAGTCTGGGACTTTTCCATTGCACCTCATATATGTTGAAATCAACTTGTAATAATGGGATTTTTTTTTTTATTGGTGGATTTAAGTATACAATTACATTAGAGCTTGATAACTTTCCTGCATTCCCCCTTTCCACATTTTTCATTTAACTTATTGTACAAATCTTTTAGTGAAGGGAAAGCACAGCTAAGTAATAAATTAATAATAAACTCAAGCTAAAAATATTTTTTACTGTAAGTTGGAGTACATCACAAATTGTGTCTGGTCTTTGTCACCAGCTGTGAAGGTCAATACTTTAGTCTTTACCTTTTGTATCATTTGATGCATTATTGCCTAAAGACTTTACAAAGAAGGGATATCTGAAATTCAGTACACTGGCAATATCAAACAGGACCTTGTTAGTTTTGGCCTGCGATGACCAAATGCAAGAGCTGTAGATCAGGATAAATAAACAATATTTGATAATCTCAGTGTTACTTGTAGATATTTAAACGCCTGTAAATCAATAAATGTTGTTGTGTGTCAGCGAAATTTTTTTCCATGAAAACATTCAGGATAAATATGGTCAGGTCTAAATTTCACTGCTGGATTTAGTTGCAATTTGAGTTTTAAAAATAATGAAGATTCTTTCATTATGCTAAAGGTAGGAGCAATGATACAATATGGAGTTTCCATTTTGAATCATGTATTGGCAATGATAGAGGAAAGGTTAAGCAGGTTAAACTGTCACTCAGCTCAACTGGTGCATAATCAGGAAATTCCATACTCAAATCTGAGAGGCAGGTGGATGAAATTTTCACACTTACCTACTCAATAGGTATTAATATTTGATTGTTTTTCCTGCTGAAAAAAATGTTAAAATGCAATTTGGCCATAATTCTTGTTAGGAATTTGACACCTTAAGGATTAAAGAATTTTACTGAATATATTTTTGTTAATGATAAAAGAAAATAATTACTTTACACTTGTATAACTTGTAACTTCTTTGATGGAATATCTAAATGTAATTAACTTTATTTTTTGCACATTGCAAATGTAGATACCAGTAATAGAAAGTCCAGTTGCAAAGAAAGGGAAGAAAACTGAAGAAAAACCCATTGGTTCACTTCCAACACCAAGTAAGACATAATTTTAATTTAACTCAGCTGTGTTAAATCTGCTATAATAATAATAATAATAATAATAATAAGACATTAAACTTTTGTAAATCTGCTATAATAATAATAAGACATTAAACTTTTGTAAAGCAAAACACATTTAACTGTAATTCAAGGTAGTCTAGTTACCGTTAATTAAACAAGTTTATTTTTGACAAATTTCCTTAAAACTTTTATTTTTCCAGAATCAAAAAGCATAGAAGAAATTGTTAAAGATGGGAAGCAAAAATATTCTTGTGGTAATGATGTTTTAGATCTACGAGTTACCAGTAGTTCTTCAACCTTTGAAATTAAGATACAAAGTATGCCAGAAAGTAAAAATGATTCTAAACAAGTTAAGGTGAGTTTTGTATTTTTTTTATGATTATGTGCAGAATACTAAAGCACAGTAGCATTAAAAATTTGCAAACTACTAAATGACATTGGTTTCTAAATTATGATAAAAAGTATCATTTATGCAAACTTTAAGATGCATGTACTTGTTACGAAAATGATAAGTTAGTATGTTCATTTACAAGGCTGGGAAAATCCATTTGCTTCACTCTAACAGCAAGTGAATATTCTGGCATAAACTGTTACTTTCAAAGCTAAGAAAATTACAACAATGGAATATTTCCATGAGAGCTTGTAGCACAGTTGCAAAGATTATTTTTGTCACAACTCACAAAATTTCATAAAATGAAGGCAAGCGATATACTAATTTGAGTCCATGCAACTTGAAAAATAAGTAATCATACATCAACATTTCATAAGAAAAATGTACTGGAGGACTGGCTTACTTAAATTTTATGTTCTGTACTAAACTGAGTTTTAATACTTTTAGCTTAACCCTAATTGAATAGATTTAATTTTGTATGTCACTGTTAAATAATTTAAAAGCAGTTACACTAAACTGTGCTACTTAATATGAAAGTTATTGTAATTATCTGAAGTTTCACAAGATGATCACTACATGCTCCATGCCTTGATCATAAATTCCTGCAGGATTTGTTAACTTAAGCATCCAAGAATTGAAATTGTCCCATAGACAGCATACATGTATATGGAGCACTATGAATTACTTCCAACTTCTACAATCTTTAGTTGAGTGTGAATCACAGTTTCATCCCACTGATCCCCTAATTCTTCATGTGGATTGAACTGTGAGTGAGGAGGAAATTTGCTAAGAATTCATCTCACAAGGATAGCTAATGACAACCACATACTGGATTTAACTTTCAATACACTGCACCTATCTCATCCATGAGGCAGATTACTTTCATTGTGAGGTTTGGCTGTATACGTATGTAAATTGAATCCTGTTTAGTGTTTCAGTTCCGATGTTGTGGACATGCCTGCACAGTTCTTGCAGTGATGACCTCACTTGTGCTGCATGTGTGACCAAGGATCATTTGGATACAAACTGTCCAGCAGAATTTGTTGTGTCAGTTGTAAGAAAAAAGTGATCCAGAGACTAAGCTGCAATTAAACTTGTTGCACAGGCCCACAACTGTTGGAAAGGTATCCTATTGACAGTCCATATGCTACAAAATGATTACTAACAGACAAAGTGATGTTTTGACAAAAATTTAGAAATGAAGCAAATTGTTCTCTATAGCTTATTTTAATTATACTTCTCAATTCAGAATAGAAATAAGACAGTTTCATTCTCCTTAAACAGCCAATTGGAAATTTTGCGCTGTTCAGAATCGAAAATGGGCTTGCAACATGTTTTCTATGCTTGCATCCTTTTTTCTTCTTCTAGTTTTCTACATGTTATTTTTCAGAATTAAATACTCTTTTTTGGTATGAACAAGACTTATTTTTGTTCATTAATTATGTCAAGATAATATTCTAAATTTTTTAAGAGAATATTTTTTGAAGGAAAACCCTGTAAGGGTTAAATGGATTTTTAGCCCTGCATGGCATTGGCAAATAGTTCAAGTAGCCAGAAACAACTACACTCGAGTCTCTTTTTATGCAGTAGATATGTTCCACAGAAAACCACACATAAAAGTTGCACAAAAAAAGATATATCTTATGTTGCAAAATTAGGGATATGTTCCATAATTTTCCAAAACCGCATAAAACCAAGACAATGAGTTAAAATAAGCCGAAAATCACATAAAAAAAGTTTATGAAAATTCAGGAAAATATGAACGAATAAAAAAAGTGAGGAAAATTGGTTCAAAAATCTGAAAGAAATTGATATAAAACTTAAAATAGATTTGTTTTAAAATTGTATCCATTTAATTTTATTGAAAAGTAATAATTCTTTTTACATAGTTTCATCAGAATTATAGTCGCTATCTGACAATACTCAGCAGCATTTTTGAACTGGTGCAAAATCACTTTCATCACTAGAAGAGATAGTCAGCGCATCAGATCTGCATGGTAACGACAATGGTTCTTCACGAATAGAAATTTTGTCCTCTAACAATGTAATCAGTGATTAAACTTTGCATTGATGATTGTACTAATGCAGTTCGCGTTATCCAAACATACAATTC
Organism: Ryuthela nishihirai; assembly: GCA_038380435.1. Lineage (NCBI taxonomy): Eukaryota > Metazoa > Arthropoda > Arachnida > Araneae > Heptathelidae > Ryuthela > Ryuthela nishihirai. The sequence continues at coordinate 97,574,653 of JAWZYU010000006.1, forward strand.
TTCAACTCACTTTGGAATTTGAAGGCGCGTTCAGAATTTGTGTCATTAACAATTCGTCGATATCATTCTTGCTAAAGGTATCAAGACCTTCGCCACCAATTTCATGTGCCAAAGTAATGATTTCAGTTGATAATGTCGATGTTTGATTGCCTTCATTGTTTGCAACACATCCAGACCAAGCTGCTTTCCAGCAGGCATTTAAAGTTTGTGGACTTATTTCAGCAATAGCAGATGCAACATGATTTAAACAGTCCAAAATAGAATATTTTTTCCAAACATGTTATTGTTAATGACTCATTTTCTAGTTTATCCAATATAAATTAATAAGTGTGCTTAACGTAATATTTTTTAAAAGTAGCAATTATGCCTTGATCAGATGGCTGAATAATGTTTTCTTGTATTGGGTGGAAAAAACACATGAATGAAATATGCGCACCACATAACTTCAAAACCGCATTAAAAAGATGCACGTAAAAAGAGACTCGAGTGTACTTTACAGCTTTGAGGATCATGAGTAGCTAAGAGCTTGTTATTGAGTTTTTACCTCTGAGTAACACTTCTTTTGCACAGAATGGGCTATAGGACCTAATCAAAAATCCAAAGAGCTCAGAGCAGATTGGTAAAGAAATTATGAGAAATAATTTCTTAACTTTGAATACAAAGACAGACAGATTAAAAAGACTGGAGAGCTGTTAGGAAATAAATGGCTGCTATTAAGGTAACTAATGTGTGAAGAAAGATAAAAGATACCAGCTATAGCAACATGATTTGTAGGGTGAAAATTTTGTTTTATAACTTGGTCAGAAATTAGTCTTCTTGCTATCACATTTCAATTATGCAAACTCTTCAGTTTCACATTATTTTTGTGCCATTTAGCTAATGTCATATTTTGATTGCAGAAACTAGAATTTAAAATTCGTTTTCATGGATATTACATATTTAAAATTTCCATACTTCTGTTCATAACTGGTAGGGGTTGGTTCAATCAATCACGCACAGGTTTGTCATCCAAACTGTTGTAGTATTGAAATTTATCACCACTAGCCCCCATCCAATACACTGATGGTATGTAAATGCTGCCATCCATTGCATGGATGCTAAGCTGTGCCTCTTACATAGGAGAGCCATACCCTGTGCACATTAAAGAATATGCTAGATAGCCTTGACAGGAGGCTTCCATCTGTCTCCTAACAGTTGTCTAGGGCAGGGGTTCTCAACGTGGGGTACACGGTAAAAGTTTTTGGAGTACACCTTAAGATGTCAAAGGTCACTAGATCTAGTAACAAAGTCGCTAAGTTGGCATTATTATACTATAACTATAGTTTTATCTATCTATACAAGGGATACGCCAGTTACATACACAGTTCCAGGGGGTACGTGAAGCATAAAAGGTTGAGAACCACTGATATATGTTTTATTTTATTCCCATTGTTATACTATAACTATAGTTTTATCTATCTATACAAGGGGTACGCCAGTTACATACACAGTTCCAGGGGGTACGTGAAGCATAAAAGGTTGAGAACCACTGATATATATGTTTTATTTTATTCCCATTGTTATACTATAACTATAGTTTTATCTATCTTTACAAGGGGTACGCCAGTTACATACACAGTTCCAGGGGGTACGTGAAGCATAAAAGGTTGAGAACCACTGATAAATATGTTTTATTTTATTCCCATTGTTATACTATAACTATAGTTTTATCTATCTATACAATGAATAGGCCAGTTACATACACATTTCCAGGGGGTACGTGAAGCATAAAAGGTTGAGAACCACTGATATATATGTTTTATTTTATTCCCATTGTTATACTATAACTATAGTTTTATCTATCTATACAAGGGGTACGCCAGTTACATACACAGTTCCAGGGGGTACGTGAAGCATAAAAGGTTGAGAACCACTGGTCTAGGGGATCTACTTTCCCAGCCTTCTCTGAGCCCTTGTGATTTTTTGTTTCAAAATTGTAAAAGTCTGTTGTAAAACAAAGTATTGCTTGTCCCCCTTCTTGTGTTAAAGAGACATACTTCCTTTTAAAAGAGCTGAATAAATTACTGTAAAATTTCATATTATGAAAATTGGTAGAAAATTTATCTTTTTCCTGTCATATTTCATAATTATATTGTTTGAAAACTGTTGTTAAACCATGAGTCTTGTAAAGTTAAGTACTCTTAGTTTTTTAGATAATATAGCTTAGGACAGAAATACCATACAGTAATTTAGGATTACAACATTAATGTGCTGAAATTGTTTAAGAGGAACCATAGAGCACTATTTTGTATAACTAACTGTGTGTGTGTTCTCTTAGCCTCCTGTATCAAGAGAGATAATTTCTGCTGCTAAGGAGAGAAAAAGAGATATGCCACCAAAGGTACAGGTTCCAAAAGTGTCATATTCCAAAAAAGCAAAAGCAAGTAAGTAAACAGGAAATAATTTATTAGAAATTATAAACTCAATCTTTTTTAATGCATACAGAAATTTTATATTTTTTCAAGCCAAATATTATTGCCATAGTTTATTCACTGTGGTGATTAATGCTTTAATTTTATTTGGTTTTTATTCATTATAATTAAAGTACTGTTTTTCTCAGAATTGCCTCACTCATTCTTCATCAAATATACTTTAGTCAATAATGGTGACAGAGTTAAAGACAAGGAGCTCAAGAAACTAGTGATGCTGCAGCTGGTTCAGTTATACAGTCATCCCTCGACTTACGGCCGCTTGAAGATACGTCCGTGATCCCATTAGGGAATAAATAACATTTTCGACTCTAATTTCAAACCAGACGCAAGCAAGCATAAGGTACATAGGTTTTATTTTGCAACAATGCAACAGCGCATTCAGCGGCAACCTCCCTCAGCAGTCGGCACGTGTCTTCAACAGTTCCTCTGTCGATTTTGTGTTCGAGAAATAGGTCATTTGTGCATTTATCGTTAAATATTTCGCAATATTTTGTGCAACATGGCCCCTAAACGCCCAATGAAAAAACCTAGTGAAGAATCACAGAAAAAGAGGTAAGCAATTGATCTTGAAACGAAGTTGCAAGTTATAAAGCAACATGAGGGTGGTAAGACCATCAATGTGATCGAACATGACTTCAGATGGTCTCATTCTACAGTGACGACCATTTTGAAAAATAAGGATAAAATCGTAGAGGTTGTGAAAGGATCTGCTTCCATTAAATCGACGATAGTGACGAAGCAACGACAAGTTCCTATCAGTGATATGGAAAAGCTACTTGCATCATGAATAGAGGACCTGAACCAAAAGCACATACCCCTTAGCACTATGACCATAACCGCTAAGGCACTAAGTCTCTTCAACATGTTGAAGGAGAAAGCAGGGCCCGATTACGACTACGAATTCAACATCTTCCAGTTGGTTCATGAGATTCAAGCAGCGTTTTACGCTGCATAATGTGAAAGTGTACAGTGAATCTGCAAGTGCAGATGAGAAGGCTGCCAAGGAGTTTGTGGAGAAATTGGATATAATTATCATGGAGGAAAATTATCTGCCACAGCAAATATTTAATATGGATGATACCTCCTTGTTTTGGAAAAAAATGCCCAAGCGGACATTCATCCACAAAAAGCTGAAATCTATGCCTGGTTTCAAAGCTCTTAAAGACCGTATTACGGCTCTTAAAGACCGTAAAAAATGCCCAAGCGGACATTCATCCACAAAAAGCTGAAATCTATGCCTGGTTTCAAAGCTCTTAAAGACCGTATTACGATTCTGTTAGGGGGTAATGTGGTTGGATATAAACTGAAGCCATTTGTGATATAGCACAGTGAGAATCCAAGAGCCTTCAAAAACATTAGGAGGCATACTCTTTCAGTTCATTATCAGAACAGTAAAAAACGACTGTTATGCGAGTGAAATGGAAAGCTATTGTGTAAACCAAAATGTAGAATTTAAAATTTTATTAATTCTAGATAATGCTCAAGGTCATGTTTCTCCCTCCAAACACTACTTTATTGATCCAACTGATGGATCAGGAAGTTATTGCAGTGTTTAAGGCTTCTTATCTACGGAGAACTTTTTCACAAGCCATTTCTGCCACTGAAAGAAATGTTCAGACTCTCATGCACTTCTGGAAAGCATTCAATATTTATCATGTTATTAAAAATATTGCTGTGACTTGGGACGAAGTGACCTCTCAATCTATGAGACATTAAAAAGGTTTGTGCATGATTTTGGAAGTTTTGAAAAAAATGAAGACCTTTGTAAATTGAGTGAAGAAATAGTGGGCCTAGCAAACAATTTGAATCTTGAAGTGAATGACGATGACATAGTTCAGCTCATAGAAAGTGCCTCTGCAGTTAGCGATGTTCTCGAAATGGCTGAAGACATGGATCCCAATGTTGAACGCTACTTATTAGTAGAAAGGAAAGTACATGATGCGTTTGCTTGCTATAAACAAATTTATGATGAAAAGAAGAGGAATAAGCAAAGCACATTGGGCATTTTCATTAAAAAAACAAAGGTTACACCAGAAGAACTGCAGCCTGGTCCTTCACATATGGAAGATAATGAAGATGTCATTGTGGAGGAAGATTTGGGTGATTATTCTCCTGTTTTATAGTGGCAGTAAAATTATATGCCACATCAAATGCTTTTTCTTATATACAGCTGTACAGTTCAGCAACAGTCTTAGTAATTATTACGGTCTCTTCTTCCCTTTTTCATCATTACTATTGTTCTTGTTATTTATCAATAATAATTGTTAACAATCCAATATTAGGGAAATATACAGTGTTTGGGACAGTATACTTATTGCAGTTAAGTCCCTAATCCCTATAACTCTATGGATTTAATGTATCGACTTACGTCCAACCGACTTACATCCTGCTGGATGGAACGGAAACCCGACGTAAGTCGAGGGATGACTGTATACCTGTTGTGTAATTTTTCCTCATTAGTTATACAGTAGATATATGACTCAGCAAGTCAACTGCAGTTATTATTGATGAGGCAAGACCAAAATTTTATAAGTCTTTAATAATCACTAAACCAGACTCCCTACGAATGAAAATATGATAAAACATTAATAATTCGGCTAAATAGAAATAATCATTCTATGGTTACTATCAATAAAGCTCCATTCTGACATGTTTCTGGAGAGATGTGGGTTCAAGTCCTGTATATTGGCGGAATTTTTCCCACTAAATATTTATTGATCTATCAACATCAAAAAGTCAGCAGGTAATGCTGTGATTGTCATCTATGTTTAAATCATTAATAACGCTAAATGGCATGATGAGACTTTATTATTTATTTCCATCTTACTCAGTGCAATATGAAAAGTAATAGTTGAGATCATAGATGGCACCAACAGTTGGTTTGAAAATCTCGGTGAAGAGTTTAGTCTTAAATTAGCGGAAAAAAGACAGAGCTGGCATTAGTTCAATGATAGAATACTCTGGCATGTTTCTGGAGAGATGCTGGTTCAAGTCCCGTATGTTGTCAAATCATATATATATCATGCCAATATATATGTTGTATGTTGTTATATTGATAAATGCATTACATGATAATGTTCGTGCACCAAGGACCAGCCCTTCATGAAATTGCCCTCCCAAATGATAGCTGATTTCCGTAGCAAGGAAGTCTATTTTGCTTCCTATCCAAGACATAAAATTTCACAAATGGTACAAGCTCAAAGTTTTTTTTCTTAAAAAGGCAAGAAATAATAAAAGAAAAATTACATATAACCTATCATCATCATCCTCAAGCAGCCATGGGCTACGGAAGTCCAACCAGAATGTGCAGTTTAATTCTCCAAGCATATCTGTCCTGAGCTACATCTGCTGCATCTGGCCACTGCACACTAATTCTAACAAGATCCTGTTTGACATTGTCTTCCCACCGCATCCTAGGACTCCCCCTCTTTCAGAGGCCTTTAGGCACACTGTTCATAACCCTATTCGCCAATCTATAATTATTCATACGGGCAACATGGCCAAACCAGCGGAGTCTCTCTCTGCACAATATGCTGCTTAAAGGAGGTTTCAAACTCCTTTGCCTAACCTCATCATTAGTTACAAAGTTGAACCACCTAATGCCCAAGATACTGCGTAAGCATCCAGAATCAAAAGCATCTAGTTTCCTGTTATCTTGTTTACACAGCGTCCAAGTTTCACTACCATAACTAATCCTAGAAAGAACCAAACTATTATACAGTCTAATTTTAGTCTTTAGGTGTATACGCCTATTTCTCCACAATCTCCATAGATTCTTAAAAGTCCCGGCAGCAATACCTATTCGTCTGTTAATCTCATGCCGCACATCACCAGTATCAGTTACATAGCTCCCAAGATAATTAAACTGTGACAGCTGCTCAAGACTGCAACCATTCAGATTAACTGAATCACAGCCTGCCTGACCAATTTTCATCACTTTAGTTTTCTCTCTGTTTATCACCAAACCTACTCTACTACCAGTCTCATCAACAGCTCGAATGAAAGAGTTAATCTCATCAACATCATTTGCCAAAAGGGCTCAATCATCAGCATAATCTAAATCAGAAATTTTCTTATCTCCAGCCCATTTAAGGCCAAAATCTTTCCCTTGAAGTGAATTTCGCATAATATAATCAATAACCAAGCTAAAGAGAAAAGGAGACAAAATGCACCCTTGTCGAACACCAGAAGTAATGCTAAACCAATTGCTACAAGCCTTACCAACTCTCACACATGACTCAGTGTTATTATAGAGAGCTTTCATTATGTTAACTAACTTGTCTGGTATACCATATGATTTCACAATCAACCACAAATTATGACGATCAACAGAGTCGAAAGCCTTTTTGTTGTACTAAAAATGTATACATACGTCCTTGGCCCATTTATTCAGATTCTCCAGACATATACATATGATGTGGACACTGGAAGGGTTAAGCAATGCTATCAAAAGCATGTTCTATAGTCTCTTTACTCAGGAAATGATCTTACTGCATGATAGCCCTATGTTCCCTTACAATTCATTCGGCATCTTCCATCTTAGGTTATGATAGGAAATGAGGAAATACTCAACTTAAGTAACAGTCTCTCACCTTTCAATTTCAAAAGTTTGGAGAGCTTAAAAATATTTGAAAGAAGATTGCTTTTCATTGAAAGATGATGTTAAGAAGGCAGTGCATAACATCCTGCACCTGTTACCACACTCTACTCATATGAGCAGGTGATCAGCAGACTTGTGAGACACTGGGATCAGTGTTTCTAAATAAAAGTGACAGTTTCAATATTATTTGCTTTCTCTGACTTTCATCTGACTCTGTTTTGTAATACATATGTCATAATGATGCATGCAAATCATCAGGTCAGTTCATTCCTTCTAGGTGGGGCAATTGCAATGATGAGCAGTGTATATAAAAAATATTGTATCATAGGGTAAAAAAATGTTTATTCATGAAAAAACAGACCCATGAATTTTTCCCATAAGTATATTTTGTTCTGGTAAATAGAAGTTCTCTCCTTAGTTCTGTCAGTTTGTGTTGTTAAATAAATTTGATTTGTATTATTTTTGCAAAATATAAATGCCATATGTTAAAGGAAAACAAATATTTTTTAGAAAGTAGTTTAATTATTTAAGATGATTAGATATAATGGAAATACCAGGTTTTTAAAAAAATCTGAATTAGTGAGCACTGAATGGTATTTCAGTCTATTTTTAGGACTACTTTCAGTATATTGTTTTAGTGTGTTTCCCACCTTTCAAAAAACATATTTTGCAGCCCTTTTTCTGCAAATTATATGCTAATAGTCTGCTTGTAAAGAGGAACTTTGAGGTTCCCATATTACAGCTCTCTAAATAGTGGATTCCATCACAGTTGGCTCATACATACACTCTGGCCATATAGTCTGGCCCTGATTTCTGCAGCTTCTATGCCATTGTTTATGTGGTGGCTCCAGAACCTGCCTAGTAGGTATGGTTGCCATCCAGTGAAAAATGATTCCAGTGCAGATCAACTTTTCTTACTTGGCACCCAAAATGCAATGTGAAATGACAGGTTAACCATCCAATCTCAGGAGTCAGCAATTTTCCCTCTCAAACACATCTAGCATTGCACATGTCCTGGTGTTTCAACGCTGCTGTGTACATATATATATATACATATCTATTTAAGTATGTACAGATTTACCAAATATCAATAATCGCATGCAGCCCCCTGAATGTCTTTACTAGCAGCTGCTGCTCATCCTTTTTATCTTTGTTTGCACGATATATCAGGGTAAATACCCCATCATATATAGGCCATGATCATATATTTATATCACTCATATTGCACGCATGCTATTATTAAATTATTTGGCTTGGTGATTTTGGGTTTTCAAGCATTTCTTCCACAGAAACATTCACTGCTTCATGTGAAGCAATTTGAATTTCACAGAGTATACTTTAACAGTGTAAGTATAAAATTTATTTTCTTTATTTTGAAACATATTCTTTTTTTTTTCTATTAGAGTATTATACATCATCCAGAGGAAACGTAGGTAGCATACCAGTAACAATGCTAGATAGTTGCAAAAATTATGCAAATGTGCAGGTATGTTAAGTTATTTAATCAGGTATGTTAAGTATTCATAATAATTTAGTAAAGTATACCTTTGCTGCTTTCGTTTCTGTGCAATTTAAATCAATATACAATAATATTTTATAAATTATTTTCCATGTTAATTTTATAAATATTAAAGGATTTTAGTTGCTGGTCATTATTAACCTTTCGGTGAAGATAATTCACTATCATGAGTGAGCACTGTTCATTGCCACCTTATATCATTTGCAAGATGATAAAGTTAGGTAATGCTTACAAAATCATTAGTGTGTGGAGACCAATGCTATCATGTTCAAGTGGAAAACAATCCTAATCTCAATCAAATTTCTCTGCCAACTTGTGCTCTGCTTTGATAAGAAAAGGACATTGGTTAGCTTAGAAAGACTTTCATCCATATGGATTGCTAAATTCTGGTGCTATGTGCGATAGAGCCATATGCTGTGCACATTAAAGAACACATTAGAAACATAAGCCATGTGATTGATGAAGGATTGTTATATTTTCTATTGTACACTTTTGCATTTGAACCTTTTTTTGCCTTTAACATTTTTGTGTTCTCTTTTTGGCTTTTTTGTCTTTAGACATTCTTGTATAATTGACTTTATTGCATATTTGAAATTTTTGTATTGGATGTTATTGTGTCAGACATTTTTGTCTGTTGGACATTAAAACCTATCACCAGTTAGATGGGTGTGGGTAGGATTGGTGGTTTGTGGGGTATTTTGTGCTGAGCGCAATGAAATAAAATATGAAAATGCGAAGTCTTCTGATCTGCATATGACATTCTCCAATGTGTTGATGCAGATCAAATGAAAGTAAATATTCATTAGGAGTATTAGATGTTACCAATTCTTGAACTTGTTGTGTGACTAACAGTCTGAAAGTTGTCTAGATAACATGTCATTTATTCAAATGCTGAAAACATGAGTGGGGAATGCAGCCATATACTCACACTGTGGCAATGATGTTCACAGAGCATTCCCTGCTCTCCCAGCACATCACATGTAATAATGTTGATTGCTGATCATGTCTATGTGAAACTAGATACACAACAGTGCATATATTGAACATACCAATTGTTGTCAATTATGAAGTCCATCCCCACAGCAAATCATGAAAAGTTAATGTATACTATGTCACCAAGAATTCTGAGCATCCTATACTGAAATAATGTCCATTCATGCCACTGCATTCCCTTCATCATCAGTTATTATTATATGTCAGAGATAGCACTCAATGACTGAATTGATATGACTTTTTACTGGATACAATGCAAAACCATCATTCATTTCCAAGATACTATGGACTGACAGAACAAGGTTAGTCCATGGTAGTGTATTCAAGAGATATAATCATTGGAACTGCACTTCATTGTTTATCTAAAATCTAGAAAGATATTTATCAAGTTTTGAGGCATTTTCATATTCTGTTTCATTGTGCTCAGCAAAAAAAAACAATGTCAATCCTTACATCCATTCCATTCTACTGAGATGATAATGGAAAAATTTACAATTTTTTTAAACGAATTTGGTAGCAATTTTTGGGTTGGGTTGTTTTACCTCTGAGCGGCACGTTTTTGCACACCATGGGCTAAATGGCCAGGTCACATGGACCCCGAAGGCTCAGAGAAGGTTGGGGGAGGGGACCCACTGGAAAAGCTGTTGGGAGACAGTAGCCTCCTGTCAAGGCCATCCAGCGTGTTCTTTAACATGCACAGGGTATGGCTCTCCCACACATGGGGCCATGGCTTAACGTCCCATCTGACGGACAGCGGCCTTTCCAAGCCCATCGGTGTCCCCTACTGACCGTGGGCAGGGCGGGGAATTTTGCGGAGATAAATCTCAACACTGACCCAGCTGGGACTCGAACCTGGGAACTACAGATTACGAGCCTGGCGCGCTACCGACTCAGCCACCCCCGCCCCAGCAATTTTTGGCAAACAGTTTATCTTTGATTTTTGTTATTGGAGTTATAAAATAAGCTTTTTAGTGCGTTTAATTTTGTATTTTTATTTGGATGCATTAAACACACTAAAGGCTAAATTTATTTCTGAAGTTTACATGAAATGAGTTTATCTGGATTCTACTCTGATGATGAAGAATAATGAAGTAAAAATAGGGTGTGCAAACAGCAGCAAAAGTAAAAGCTTGAGTATGACTGCTTTAAAGATTGGCAACCTTAACTGTTAGTCATATCATGGAAGTTTAAAACCGTAGGCAAAAGGTTCCACAAGTAGAAAAAGGTTAAGAAACACTGGTATACGATATCATGAATGAGAATTGTGTTTTGTGTCATTCCCACATTTCCCGAAATATGGACTTGACATATTTGTCGGGACGCAATCTCCCCCACCATTTTGTTCCTGTTGCCCTTGCCCTATCTCTAACCTTTTGCTCTCCATTTCTTGTGCCTAGGAAGGCGAAACCTCAGGGCTCAATACTGGAAAATCAAGTCAAGAGGCAGATTCTGGCAGGGAGATGAAATTCAAAAAAGATGAAAACAAATGACGTACCCCAGATATCTCTTGTCCAGCCACCATGATATTGACACTGGCCAATAAGCACACCCCACAACTTCACAGGTGGTCTGACTCTCACCTTGGGCCTGGGCAAACAGCCCCAAAGAAAACCCTTTGGCTACTGACTCTGGTGTGAGCTGCAATGAAATTGGCTTCCATCGCTGGGCGAGCCCTCATACTGATGACTTCTGCAGTTCAGCCAGGATGAACAGACCATCGCTGACTCCAAGTATACTGAATTTACGAGATGTCAATGGGAGCCCCTAATGAAAGGAGCGGGCAATTTCTGCATTGAGCAATATCTCTGGACAAATGGAGTGTAACAGCATGAGACAGGCTGGAACTTGATGCCACCCTCATGCTGAGGAAAGATGTATAGATATTTTCCCTGCTCTGGTCCCCTTTATCATAGTCATTTGAGAATTATCACCAAATGTAGCTTAAGCCACACTGCCTAAACCTCTCATATTATTGGATCAATTAAGTCCCTGTACCTGTTGCTCTCACAGGGTTCATGAAAGTATGTACAAATAAATGTGCTTAAATAGCAAACTTTAGTTCTGTTTTGTCAGCATCTTGATAAAAAAAATATGTTATTATGGCTACAGGCCCACTTTCTGAGAAATGTTGAGTCTGACAGTTTACAAAATGCCTTCCCCCCCCCCCCCCCCTTGTCCTCCTTTTTATTATTTGAACCATGATGTCCTCCCTATCCAGGAAACCAGAGTTGGGTGTGACATTTGCTCTGAAGAGTTCAAAGAAAATGTGAGTGAATATTAATTATATAAAGTTCCTTAGTGGTTTATCATAAATTCTTTTTAAATACTGATAAAATGTCTATAGTGATAGAGCTAGATAAATCCACAAATAGAAAATTATAAATAATACTGTAAAAAGCATGAAAATATTTATTAAATTTTATTTACTATATTTTTTTCTTTTTAAAGTATAATTTATAACTTTCTATTTGCGAACTTATCTACCTTTACTACTATAATATATATAAACATTTGGTCAGTATTCAAAAAGATTTCAGTGGAGTAAGTTATAGTGAACAATTTTTAATACTTATTTCTGTTGATTCATGGCAAATACCTTAAATGAGTTTATGTATCCAATGAAGAAAAATGTATAGAGCACATGGAATAAATTTGAATCAAGCATATAATTACTCTAGTTTCAGATTTGTTGCACCTGGATACTACTATTAACCAACAAATGCAAAATGCCAAGAAAGTCATGTCTAATAAACATGAATATTATCATAAAATTATTTCTACATTGGCATATATATCCAGTATTGTACATACTCTTTATTACCAAAAGTGTTATGACACTTTCCATGTTATTTGAATGAAAGCCATGTTTAAATATCCTTTGAAATTATACTTTGCAGGAAAATGTCATTGGGGACAAATGGTACAGCTCATTGAAAACTTCCAAAATTTTGATTTCACAATATCAGTTAAATATTTAAAGAATTTTTTAAAGTGGAACTTTAACAGCAGAAACTGCTGTTAAACTCATCCTAAATACTTCAAAATTAAGGAAAACTAGAAAAATCATCATACAGAACTCCTTAAATTGCATATGTTTTATTGAAAAACTTGTTATAACAGTTATTATGTGTTAAGAAAGATATCACTGAAGTTAACGTCAATCAATTTTAGGGTAAAAATTGTCTTGAACCAGGTGGAATATGAACCCACGACCTCCTGATAATGTGTCAGGTGCTCTGAACTACTGAGCTGCCAGCCGCTGATCAAGATCTCCTCTAATTGATGCTATGAACTCTCTACCAGCAGTACCTAATTCTCTGTGTCTCATGAAGGTATTTGTCCCAGCTGCTCTCAGCCTCAAGAATTGATGCTAAGTTCATAATATCAATTAGAGGAGATCTTGATTGGTGGCCAGTAGCTCAGTGGTCCAGAGCACCTGACATGTTATCAGAAGGTCGTGGGTTTGTATCGCACCCACTCAAGACAATTTTTCCTCTAAAATTTATCGACGTTAACTTCAGAGTGATATCTTTCTTAATATTCATTAAATATGTCTAAAAATATCTCTTCAATTTAAACAATTGTATACTCAGAATGTACTTGCCATCTTCATGACATGCTTGTTTCTTGAGGCAGAGAGTAGCTGGGATAAATGCCTTCATGAGACACAGAGAATTGTGTACTGCTGGTAGAAAGTCCATAGCATCATATAGAGGAGATGTTGATTGGCGGCCGGTAGTTCAGTGGTCCAGACCACCTGACATGTTATCAGGAGGCTGTGGGTTCATATCCCACCTGGCTCAAGACAATTTTTCCTCTAAAATTAATTGACATTAACTTTAGAGTGATATCTTCCTTAATATTCATTAAATACATAGAAAAATATCTCTTCAGGTTATTATTTGTGTTTTAGTTACCTTTTGAAATAAATTCTTTTTGATAAATCAATAAGTATTTAGCTCAAAAAATTTTCAGCGACATACTGGAACAACATCCTGTATGTCGGTGAAAAATTTTCCGCTAAATATTTATTGATTTATCAATGCCAAAAGAGCAACAGGTAACGTTGTGATTATCATCTATGTTTAAATCATTAATAACACTAAATAGCGTGATGAGACTTATTTATTTCCATCTCACTCTGTGCAATATTAAGGTAATAATTGCCATTGGAGATCATAGATGGCACCAATGGTTGGCCCGAAAATTTCCATGATAGAGTTTAGTTTTAAAATTAGCGGAAAAAAGACGAGCTGCATTAGTTCAACTGGAAGAATGCTCTGACATGTTTCTTGAGAGATGTGGGTTCACATCCCATATGTCGGCAAAAATTTCTTCCACTAAATATTTATTTATTTATCAACGCCAAAAGAGCAACAGGTAACGCTGTGATTATCTATCACAGTTATCTATCACAGTTATCATCTATGTTTAAATTCTTTTTATTACTAGCAGCATTTATTGTTTAATAGTCTAGCCTAATTTAACTTTGAATATTAAATAAATAGTGTCAAAAATTAAGAGCTGCTGTTAGTGATGTCCAAGAAAGATTTGAGTGAAATCTTCAGTTCACCCCACTTTTTTTTTTGTAAAAAGCTTATTTTCAAATTAAGGAGCTACGAATGTGGCTTACCTTTCAGATAACATAGTGACATTCAAGTAACAAATAGTCAAACACTTTTGGTAATAAATAAATTAAAACCACAGCTTTATTTATATAAATTTAATTTCTTATACACGATTTTATCTGTATTGCAATTAAGATTATTCTTGAGGTGACCTATCTTAGCTCAATATTTAATATGGGCTCATTGCCTCAAATGCAATTTCCCTGTTGCTTGTATATTACCCCTATGCATTTTAGCTTTACCTTTTATGTCATCTTTACCTTATCATCATCATCCTCAATCAGCCAGCCTCAATCAGCCATCCTCAATCAGCCATACAGAGGTCCAACCAGATCGTGCAATTTAGTTCTCCAAGCATATCTATCCTGAGTTGCATCTCGTCACTGCACACCAATTTGAAGAAAGTCCCGTTTGACATTATCTGCCCACCCTGCCCACCGCATCCTAAGTCTCCCCCTCTTTCTGAGGCATTTAAGAACACTGTTCATAACCCTCTTCGCCAATCTTTCTTCGCCATACGGGCAACATGGCCAAACCAGCGGAGTCTCTCTCTGCACAATATACTGCTCAGAGGAGGTTGCCGACTCTTTTGCCTAACTTCATTATTACTCAATACTACAAATAGTCGAACACTTTTTTTACAAAGTTGAACCACCTAATGCCCAAGATACTGTGTAAGCATCTAGAATCAAAAGCATCTAGTTTCCTGTTATCTTGTTTACAAAGCATCCAAGTTTCATTACCATAACTAACCCTAGAAAGAACTAAGCTATTATAGTCTAATTTTATTCTTTAGGTGTATACATCTATTTCTCCACACTACTCCATAGATTCTTAAAGGTCCCGGCAGCAATCCCTATTCGCCTGTTCATCTCGTGCGGCACATCACCAATATCGGTTACATAGCTACCAAGATAATTAAACTGTGACATCTGCTCAAGACTGCAACCATTCAGATTAAACCAGAGCTTGACTGACCAATTTTCATCACTTTTTTTTCTCTGTTTATAACCAAACCTCTCTACTACCAGTCTCATCAACAGCTCGAATGAAAGAGTTCATCTCATCAAAATCATTTGCAAAAAGGGCCAAATCATCAGCATAATCAAAATCAGAAATTTTCATATATCCAGGCCATTTAAAGCCCAAATCTTTCCCTTGAAGTGAATTTTGCATAACATAATCAACAACCAAATTAAAGAGAAAAGGAGACAAAATGCACCCTTTTCGAACACCAGAAGTAATGCTAAACCAATTGCTATAAACCTCACCAACTCTCACACACGACTCAGTGTTATTATAGAGAGCTTTCATTATGTTAACTAACTTGTCTGGTATATCATATGATCTCACAATCAACCACAAATTATGACAATCACCAGAGTCGAAATCCTTTTTGAAATCAACAAAGCTAGCAACCAAAGGTTTCTGAAACTCTAAACATTTCTCAAGAATCTGCCTAAGTGAAAATATCTGATCCACACATCCCCTACCACTTCTGAATCCACATTGCTCATCACACAATTGACTGTCAACCAGATTCTTAATTTTATTAAGTGCAATCAAGCAAAGAACTTTACCTGGAACAGAGAGTAGGCTGATACACCTATAGTTATGACAAGAACTGCAATCACCTTTTTTTAAAAATAGGGATAATAATAGCTCTGGTAAAATCCTTAGGAACCATGCCTTTATCATAAAAGATATTCAAATTTTCAGTCATCCAAGTGGTAACTGAAACATTCCCAGCTCTAAGCATTTCCGTAGTAATTTCATCTACCCCTGAGCATTTATGAAGTTTAAGTTTAGAAATAGCCAAAATAACATCAGATTGTGTTATAGGGCCAACATTAAAGCTGCCAGTGCATCTATCATCATTACAAACAATGGGAGTAGAACTAACCACATTGTTTAGAACATCACTGAAATGCTCAGCCCACCTAGCCATGACAGAATCCTCACCATCTATAACCTTACCTTGTTTATCCTTCAATCCTTGTATACCTGTCCGTTTTCTACCACATAAAACATTAACTATCTGGTACAGCTCTCTGCTGTTGTGCTGCCTAGCTGCTTCCTCAGCTTTGTCAGCCAAGCCATCAAGCCAAAGATTCTTATCAGCAGCTAACTGATCCTTTACACGTTTATTAAGCTCTCTATAATGCTTTATATTAGGACTAATAAGGTATTGATTAAGGACATTCCTGCAGTTCTTTCTTTCTGAAATAAGCTCAAGTGCCTTATCACTCAAATAATTCTGCCTCCTCTGCTCCTTTTTTCCTAAAAGAGTACTGTTAGTATCCAAAAAAGCCTGTTTAAAATGGCCCCATTCTTCCTCAACTTCAGTAGTAAGTAAACCATGACTGTCATAATGACTAAGTAACCTATCATGGTAAGCTTTAGCTATAACTGGGTCTTTCAGAGCTTCGGAATTAAAGGTGAATTTTTAACCTTTAGCACAACACTTCTTAAGTTTAAGTTGCAAGACACTTTTAACAAGGTAATGGTCAGATCCATTTTCAGCTTCCTTATATGACCTGGTATTCCAAACAGGACTAGCTCATTTGCTGTTAATTAATATATAATCTATTATATTCTTATGCAGTCCATTGGTGAAACCCATGTGTACTTATGTATGTCTTGCTGTTTGTAATACGTGTTAGTTATTCTGAAACCACTGAATTTACTCACCTGTAGGAGACATTGCCCAGTGCCATTTACCTTTAAGAATAAAAAAGATCTTGAATTCATTTATAAAATAGTGAAAAGCAGGTTATCAAGATAATTGGTGAAAAAATTTGAAAAAACTGCAAGATATAAAAGCAAACAAGATTCACAACCAAATTCCTATCCACAAGAGATAAAACTTAAATATGCGCATAATATTCCCTATGTACCGGAGTATGAAAAACTCTGTGTAATATATTAAAAAATACGATATCAAACTACCACTCATAAATATAGGAGTTATACACTGGTCTCCATAAATTAAGAAAAATTCCTATATTAAAGTCAATGGGAAGCTAACCTCAAAGCTCTATAACTTCTAAAATAAGTTTTTCTGTTTTGAAAAATGTGATTGCAGATGAAGATCTCAATCATATAAATCAATATCGCAATTTTCAACAATATTTATTCAGTATTTAATGAATTATGGAACTATAGTATATAAAAGTATAAAAAAGTTAATTATAAATGATCGAGATAAATTACCCCCAATATGTGTAGGGTTGTAATATAGATATTCTTGACACTAAAAATGAACTAGAAGGTAAAAATAAATCATCTACATCATCCCCATCAATATAGTTCTCCAACTACTACATCTGCTGCATCTGGCCACTGCATACCAATATTAGTAAGGTCTTGCTTGACATTGTCTGCCCACTGCATGTTAGGTGTCCCCCTCTTTCTGAGGCCTTTAGGCACACTGTTCATAACTCTATTCACTAATCTATAATCATCCATACAGGCAACATGGCCAAATCAATGGAAAAATAAATATATAGTTAAAACTTATCGTACTACAAACAGCATATGTCAGAACACAAGCAAAATATAAAAAATAGAAAACCTAATATGGCCCTGATGCAAACTATAATAGAAAAAAATATTATATTAAATAATTTAACATATAAACCACTTATAACCCCACCAACTAAATTCCAACTCCAGTATGCAGAAACAATCATGGTCAATCTGCATAAAGACACACTTCCTTCTAGAAAAGTGTGATGCTAATGGTAATAAATACAAGACATCGTTACGAAAGTCTCCACAGTCAGCGGAAGACAGAATAGACAACAGCTCTCATCGTTGACATAGATAACATCATCAACCAGACATAAAAAAAAACCAGAGGAGCAACAGCTAGTAGCTGTGTTCTGTGCCAGCCAGTACAACCACCAAAACTGGTAATGCTCTATTTTTATACTTGGCTACCTTTATAAGGTAAAGGTGACATTAAGTGTATAAGAGTAATATAGGAACAATAGAGAAATTGCACTTAACGCAATGAGCCCATATTTAATATCGAGCTAAGATAGGCCACCTCAAGAATAATCTTAATTGTAATACTAAAATCATGTGTAAGTAATTAAACTTTTGGTAATGTAATGTAGTTTGCCAGTAGATGGCTAACCAATAGACAGCTTATGCAGTTTTTGTAAATATTTGACAATTTTGATGTGGGCATTATATAAGATCATATAGTATTGAAAATTTCGCTGTAAATGAGCAAGTACTCTATACTTGTAGGGTTAATTTGAAAAATCATCTGAATATGTTCAAGGAAAGGGAATTTATTTCTTGTTGCTAAAAATTCATTTGATTTTTGATACATTGTCAGCTAATAAAAGAAATACATGTAATTGAAACATGAATTACTTAATGTATGCAGTAAATATAGGAGTTATACACTGGTTTCCATAAATTAAGGAAAATTCCTATGTTAAGTCAATGGGAAGCTAACCTCAAAGCTCTATGACTTCTAAAATAAGTTTTTCTGTTTTGAAAAATGTGATTGCAGATGAAGATCTCAATCATATAAATCAATATCGTGATTTTCAACAATATTCATTCAGTATTTAATGAATTATGGAACTATAGTTGATAATCTCAGTGTTACCTGTAGACGTTTAAACATCTGTAAATCAATAAATGTTTGTTGTTTTTTTTGTGGAAAAAATTTATTGAGTTATGGAAGTTTGAATATTTAACAACATCAATGCCAGTCTTAAGAATTTTATACAAAACTGAAGAATAGTGAAAGAATTCTTTACACAAAATTATAAAATACAAACTTATTTTATTTAAACACTTTGATACAATATTTATTACTAAGTTTTAATTAACTTCTGAAGTCAATTTTTGTGGCTGGCATTGTTATCACTAAATATTCAAACTTCCATAACTCATTAAATACTGAACGAAATATTGTTGAAAATCAAGATATTGATTTATTTGATTGAGATGTTTATCTGCAATCACATTTTTCAAAACGAAAAACTTATTTTAGAAGTTATAGAGCTTTGATGTTAGCTTCCCATTGGCTTAACATAGGAATTTTCCTTAATTTGTGGAAACCAATATACTTACATTGTTATCTGCTTATTATCTTATTGTTCTACCTAGCAACTGCAACAGACCTATTCTCAGCCACCATTTCCACGTCCAGTTCCAAGAGCCAGAATATTTCCAGTTGTACATAATTTTCCACCACCAATTAATAAGTTTCCAAATCCTACAAGCAATATATTTCCTGATATAAGGTCTAATCCTGAGCAAGTATATAAAGGTAATATTATTTTGAACATATCTTTCTTGAGATTATTATAGATGAAAAAAATACACTGCCTACCAAAATATTAAAGTTTCCATGTTATGGCAATAGGAATCTAACTTTTAGGCTCTATAACTTCTAAAATAGTCAGTTGTTGGGAAAATGTGACTGAAGATGTACTAAAATTCATAATTAAACCTGTTGAAATCTTGATTTTCAACAATATTCATTCAATAAAGTTGTAGAAGCTTTAATTTTTTTTATTTAACTTTAAATAACCCTGTATTTATATATACAGGGTTATTTCACAACAGTAATGCATCACAAGAATTTACTGCAGAAATTAATTAGAACTTAAATAATACTTCAAACTGTTTAATGCAATATGCATTTTAGAAGTTTGTATAATAATTATTTTAATATATAGAAAATTATGAATGATTTTTATAAAACCAGATAATTTATTGTTATATATTGCAGCTTCCTTAGCTCTTTAAATACTGAACAAATATTGTTGAAA
Source organism: Ryuthela nishihirai (assembly GCA_038380435.1). NCBI lineage: Eukaryota > Metazoa > Arthropoda > Arachnida > Araneae > Heptathelidae > Ryuthela > Ryuthela nishihirai. The sequence goes on from JAWZYU010000006.1 coordinate 97,594,665, forward strand.
ATTGAGTTTTAAATTGATTGGATTATAATCTTTAATTTGTCTTTAGTAATATTTAGAAAAAAAAGAAAATGCATGTTTTAGAAGTTATAGATTTTCAAAGTTGGATTCCCATTGAAAAACATGGGAATTTTGTAATATTTTTGTAGATCAGTGTATTATAGACTGTAAAACAAATTAGTATGTTAAATGAATTCCATAAAATATAGTTATGTCGCCTTCTACCTTGGAGCTATAAATCTTACATTTCTTACAAAAGGGTGTCTCTAAAAAGGCTTAAAGCAAAAATAAATTTCTGATAACAATTTTTTGATTTGGTATCTATAAAACTTAATATTCCTTTTTAATTCTTGATATTTTTATTTACAAAACAATGCACCACTGCTTGAGAAAAGCATTTGAAGTAGGTATTTAAATTATGAGAATTTGTACTTAAAGAGTAGTATAATGGTTTGTCAGAGTTCAATGTCTTTCCTAGTATAGGCAAATTAAAGCTCACATAATGTTTGCTTGTAAATTAAATACACCACTGTCCATTAAAAGTACTACACCAGGAAGAACTCATCAGATTGTCCTGAAATATATGAGATGGGTAGCCCATGGGAGAACATGTAAATGATACAAAGCGCAGCACATATGCACATCATGTGGGACAGTAATGCCCCCTGGAAGTGGTGTAAGAGGAGATTGCAAAGAGCTGGTGTAAAGCACTGGAATTGTGTTTGCTCGCAGTTCTTGCGCACTAAAGGATCAAGTATGCACCGTTAAAGAACACACGCCATCCATATGACCACGTTTCTGACTTTGATCGAGGGAGAATTGGTGCTTGTGTTAGACGGAATGCTGCCACGATGATGAGAATATGGTGTCAGTGGGTAGAGGAGGAATGAACTCACTGACGTGAGGGATCTCAACGGCCCTGTCACACAAATGAACCAGAGGACAGACGTCTCTTGTGCATGGCTTTGAATGATCGTACAGCCACATCAAATACCTTAGCTCAACAGTTAGGGTGTGTTGCACATCAACCAGTGTCTGCACATATGGTTCAATGTTGTTTGCAGCATTGGGGCATCTGCTAGGAGGCCATTGCTTCGGCTACCATCTACAACACAGGCATATGCGACTGCAATGGTGCCAAGAACATTGCGCATGGATGTGTGAATAAGCATCGCATCGTCTTTTCAGATGAATCCCACTTCGGTATGCAGCACCATGATGGATGAATTCGTATCTGGTGGTACCACAGCGACAGGCTCAGTGAGACATGCATGATGCAGCACCATACTGGTCTGACCCCTGGTGTTATGATATGGGGTACCATTGGACTCCACTCACTCACGCACCTTGTACACATTACCAGTACTTTGAACAGCCAGCGTTACATCAGTGAGGTGTTGGAGCCTGTGGTCTTAGCTTATCTTCAGGGGCTCTCTGGTGCCATTTACCAACAGGACAATGCCTGACCACATGTGACATGCACCGTCTAACAATTCCTAGATAGCCACCATGTGACACTTCTGCCTTGGCCTGCGCATTCATCGGTTCTGTCCCCAGTTGAACATGTCTGATCTCACAATGACTAGCACACCAGACACTAGCAGTTGCTACAACAGATGAACTTTGGCACATATCGAAACTTCATGGACTGACATTCCCCAAACACACATCCAATATCTTATCCTCTCAATGCTGAACAGTGTAGCAGCAGTTATTGCCGCTCATGGTGGCACAAGATACTGATTTCTTTGTATTCCACAAGTCTAACTGAGTTGTATTTGTAATCATTTGATCCTTGTAACATAAACTATGTATTCACTAAATATTACTTTGATATCTCTAGTCTTTCCTGGTGTTGCACTTTTAATGGCCAGCAGTGTAATTGAAGATTCCTTTTTATAGATGATAAATGACTTGGTGATATTAAAATTTCATTAGCTGTTATTCATATAAATCTAAAGCTTGTCAAACTTATTTAATGTTCATCTTCAGGAGGCCCTGTTAATTTCAGTGATAAATGATTTCTATACTGCAAAGCCTGTTATTTGCATTTAATCCTTAACCCTTAGAGTTCAGTTTTGAACAACTGTTCTAAAATTTTACAAAAATTTAGTTTTCAGTTCTTATGAACCAGTGAAAGCTAGCTTCAGCTTTCCACTAGTATTATTTAATTTGAAACTGTAATTAGTTTTAGTTGATTTCTCTAGATTATTTATTTTTTTAGAAGAATGATTATTTAATAGTTAACTTTTTTTATGCAATTTTGTTCAGGTGATAAGACTAATTTCTATTTTATAATTGATATGAATTTTCTTTTTCTAGATTACCCTTCTGAGGATTTTGATGATTATACTGTTAGCTTACCAGTTGAATGTATTCTTACTGAAGATTCTGATAATGAACCTCAGGCAAAAAAACCTAAACTAGTATGCTATTATTCCATTTTCTTTTATATTTAAGCATTTAAAAAGGAAAGCGATTCAAAATAAAATACTGTTTTGTTTCTGATATACAGGGTATATGAAAAATAATGGTGGGGTTTCAAGAACCAATATGTAGGAAAATAATTTACATATCCAAGGATATAATATTTTAATTGAAAGTATATCTCAAATAGTTTTGAACATAACATGCACCATACCTGTTGGCTCATATGTCTTGTTACATGCTCAGTTGCTTCTCTTATTCTGCCTTACAAATGATTCAGGTCTTGAATTTTGTTCATGTGAGCATAATTCTTTACAAAGCTCCACAGAATAAAAACAAGGGGTGTCAAATCAGGGCTTCTTGATGGCCTTAGAATTGGACGGTCCGTGCTAATCCATCTGTTAAGAAATGTGGAATTAAGAGCACCTGTAACATCTCTTGAGAAATGTGGAATTAAGAGCTGTAACATCTCTTGAGAAATGTGGAATTAAGAGCTTCTGTAACATCTCTTGAGAAATGTGGCTATGTGCCATCTTGTCTGGTGGCCACCTGTGAATTGTTTGAGTGGAGGAATGCACAACTTTCAATGTGATGCCTTTTGTCTATTTGGGGACAGTGCTTTCCAAAACCCTACCATTATTTGTTGAACACATTGTGTTTTGGTGTTTATCATTAATTGCAAAATTCAGATTTCATTTATGTGTTAAAATACTTTGTTTTTATTGATTACTTCATCAATGGGAATATTTGTATTTGAGTTTGTCATCAGAATAAATGTTAATAATTAACTGAAAATTTTGATTTCAGCATAAATGGGATGCAAACCCACAACTTCCTGATAACATGCCAGGTACTCTTGACTACTGAGCTATTGCAACCGACTCAATGTACTGAAAGAGAGTGTAGACTATTAGAGTATCATTGGCTATGTCCACACTTGTGCGTTTTATGTGCGCTAGATGAACGCGCTGCAGCGCATGCGTCTAGCGCATGTGAGGTATGCGCAAAGTCATGCCTCAAATCAGTTGAATGGTGCCGTTTTCAGTGATGCATGCTGTAGCGCACGTACTTCCACCAGTAGTGGATTTTTGTTCAACATTCCATGCAACTTCATAGTTTGTCTGAAAGGTTTGGGTCTGTTTTTGTAATTATTGAGCTTGTGTTTTTAGTTCACCATGTCGTCAGAACAAACATTGGCCTTTATTGAAGATTATAGGTTAAATAATTCATCAGAGATATAAATTATTAAATTAATTTAAATAAATAAAAAGATTGATTAAATAATTCATCAGATTATAGGTTTAAATATTCATCAGAGACATGAATATTGAATCATCAGTAGCCAAATATTTAAGTGTGATCACTAATTCCACTTCAGCTGGCATTGCTTCTCTGAAACGATTATTTTTTTTTTGATCTTCGGCTCCACCATTCCCAAAAGCATGTAGAAGTTTGTTCTAGACACTGGCCAGCGTTTCATAACTTTGTAACTCTTTTGGAATCTCTAAAGCATAGTTGTTTGATATACACTGTAAAACTTTAGTTTTATTTTCCAAACAACGTGTAAAGTTCTCTGTTTGGAAATTTAAACCTTTCAGCTTTTTTTTTTTTGGGGGGGGGGGGGTGCCCTCCAACTCTGATCGGCAAGGCATTATTGATCTAGTTTCATCGTCAGTTTGATGGTTTTTCACACACCACATTTCCGAAGAAAACACATTCATAACATATATTACAAAGATAAGAAAAATAGGGAAAGAAAGAACCTCAAAAAAGGGGAAAAGAATTGCCATCACTCGCATCCATTAAGATTATGAGAAATCCATAATAAAAACACAACCATACATAAGTCCATAGGTGCGAAAGTGGCAACAATACGCTTGACGGTGCATCCTGGATAGAGGGCACTCCAGCATTGTTGCCATGCCTGCATGAAAGGCAGCAAAGTGAGATGTCAATCACCCAGGCTAGGCATCACTCACAGCAGATCCAAGCTCGATCATTGGCTTAGCACTCTGAGAGACAACTCGCCAACAATGCGATGCCATTTTCGTTTAATTCCAATTCCCTAATTATTCCAAAATTCCTCATTTTAAAATAATCTTTCATCCATATTGACTGCCGGTATTTTTACGTCTGTTTCTCATTTTTTTTCAGCACTAAAATTGCAGCACTTATACCTGCTAACATAGTGGCATCAGTTACGTCCATTGCAACTTCACGTCTACACTGGTGAAAAATTGAAAACTATTTGATGCACAAGTGTAGACAGTTCAAGGCATGCATCCAACACATTTCATCTAAGGCATGCGCTAGACTACTCAGTGTTGAAAAGCGGAATTGAAAGTTGAAAGTGAAATTGAAGCTGAAAGTGCACAAGTGTGGACATAGCCATTGCAGATCAAATGCAACCTTCAATGTTAATGTTGTTTTTCAATGGTAATGGTTATCTTTCAAGAAGAAAATATGTACCATAGCTTCATTCTTGTTGTACAGGAATCATTCAGGAACATTTGATTAACTTCACTTTCCACAATTTTGAGTCAACTTCCCAGAACTCAGCCCCATCAAATATCTGTGGGATATTGTGGAATGGACAATCTAATAGCTGATACCCTTGTGGTCACTATTACTCAATTATGTGGTGCTTTCTATTCAATTAGTTGAGCATATCTTCAAAAATGTATCACAATTTGGTAATATTCATTCCACATCATGTTCAGGTGGTTATTCAATTCTGAGGAGGCCCCATATGATATTAGGTTAGTAGTCATATTTCAATGCCGCTGAGTGTTTAATAAAATATTAAACACAGTGTGTATCTTGCTATAAAAGTAACTAGATTAAAGAAGCTGGTTGATTTTGTAATTTTAATAATATGGGGACATACAATAATTGCTCTTTGTTTACATAAATATGGTAAAAATTTGCTTAAACAGAACTAAGGCATTTTTTGTTAATACAAATATTTTTATGACTGGAAATGGGAAAATTATAAGTAAACAAAGCTGGCAAATGGTTGGATGCCATTTTGTCATAAATGGAATATTTGGTAGAAGCTATGAAAAGGTATAATAATAATACTAAAGACAGTAGATAATTAAACTTATTTAATACAGCATGATAATACTGTATACTTAATTGAATGCCTTTTGAGCATGTATCTGTATAATTTCATGAGTTTACCTGTGCTTTATCTGCATTGGGTTGGGTTGTTTTACCTCTGAGCAGCACTTCTTTGCACACAATTGTCTAAATCATAGGTTCTTAAACTATGGGTTGCGATCCCATATGGAGTTGTGTAACTGAAGTGGGGGTCGTGAAAAATTTGACAACAGTAAAAGGTTTATGAACGTGCAACGACCAAAAATTAATTCATAATGAAACATGTAATGACTCCGAGGTGTTTCTGGCAGCACGACTTCACTGCAGCCTTGTTCTTAACACACAACATGTGCACTTCGAACTGCGCATGCTGTCGACCTCAACGATGCTGCTAGAAACACCTCAGCTCGGATTCGAGACTACTGTATTTTATGATTAGCATCGTTTTGTCTGTACATATAAAGTTTTCTGGTCTTTTAAAAACAATAGTTTAATTACGGTAAATAAAGACTTTTAGTATTTTCCTGCCGTCATTCCTCAGCATATAAGTATCAAAATAGTATATCTTTGGATTATGGATAAGTGGCTAAATTTAGACAGAAGAGGTAAAAATAATGATGACAATATGACAGAGTCTTCGCTACCTGGTTTTAGTACACCTAAGTTGACAAGAAAAAGAAAATATAGCGAATAATTTTTGCAATATGGATTTACTTCTAATAATCATGATGGTGTGGAAAACCCTCTTTGCTTAATTTGTAATGAAGTTTTGACTGCAGATAGCATGAAACCAGCCAAACTAAAACGACATCTTAATACCAAGCATGCAGCGTACTGCAATAAACCAAAGGAATATTTCGAACGACTCGTAAAATCTTCAAATAAAGAAAAACAATGTTTTGAATTTTTTTTTTACTGTCAATGAAAAGTATTTACTTTCATCTTACGAAACTTCTTATTTAATTGCAAAAACTAAAAAGCCCTACGCGGTAGGAGAAGATCTCGTGTTACCTGCTGCTATTAAAATGTCAGAAATAATTCATGGGAAAAAGTATGGGGATGAAATTCGTAAAATTCCTTTATCGAATGATACTGTTTCCAAAAGAATTTCTGAAATTAGTAAAGACCAATTGCAGCAGCTTATTACCAAACTTAAGGCCAGCTCAAAGTTTGCAATTCAGTTCGATGAAACAACTGATATTTCTAACATGGCACAGTTGTTACTTTATGTAAGATATGTTTATGGAAGAAGCATACATGAGGAATTATTGTTTTGTCGCCCTTTGGAAGGGCACACCAGAGGGGAAGATATGTATCTTAAAGTCGATGAATTTTTCACAAAGGTTTACAATGGAAAAATTGCGTTGGAGTCTGTACAGATGGTGCTGGAGCAACGAGGGGCGAGAATGTTGGATTTGTAGCAAACATTAAAGCTGGTGGCATGAAACATATCACTTTTACTCACTGCATGATCCATCGAGAGGCACTCGGAGCCAAAAAAATATCACCAGAGTTAGATGTTGTGCTTCGCGATACTATCAACCTTCACTAAAAGCCGTGCCTTAACAGTCGTTTGTTTTCAAACCTTGGCAAAGTTATGGACTCCGATTACAAAAGCTTATTACTACATGCAGAGGTAAGGTGGCTCTCAAGAGTGCGAAGTTTAAACAGATTATTGAAAATGAAAGATGAAGTTGTTATATTTTTGACTGAGCAGAAATCCGACTTTGTTAATTTTTTTATTAATGACTTATGGCTTTCAAAACTGTGTTATTTGTTGGATATTTTCGAAAACTTCAATGATTTAAACATGTCGTTTCAAGGAAAAAATTGTAACATATTTTATGTTAAAAGATAAAATTGAAAGTTTTGCTAAAAAAGTTAACGTATGGAAGAATTGGGTGGAAAATGGTTCTTTAGAAATGTTTACAGCTACAGATGATTTTATAATTGAAAATAACCTTTCCAAAGATGTAATTGTAAGAGTTATAATTGATCATCTGAAATGCTTGGAGACACAGTTTCAGAAATACTTCCCTTCAATTTTTGATTCTAAAAAACTAAGTTGGGTTCATAAACCATACTCAATTGTAATCAAAATCGTCAGTCATCTATCATTAAAAGTTCAAGAAGAATTTGCTGAGTTATCAAGTGACACAGGTTTAAAACTTGAGTTTCCCAAAAAAAAACATTAAATGAATTTTGGCTTGGGATTAGGACAGAATTTCCAATAATTTCTGAAATGGTCCTAAACATACTTCTCCCATTTTGTACTACGTATTTATGCGAAGCGGCGTTCTCAGCATTGACGATTATAAAATCAAAATATTGATGAACTCTGAAAAACGTTGAAGATGCTCTACGCCTGCAATGTCAAATATTCAGCCAAGATTTAATTCTTTGTGTAAAAATAACCAATCACATCCATCTCATTAGTATGCCAATTTGTTTTCAACTTTAATAAATTGTAAAATTATATGTATTTTGAGCTGGGTAGGAATACCAAAGGATTGTTTTAAAATTAATTTCTTTATGATTTATTATTGGTAAATGTTTGATTTGTATACCTCTTTCATATACCTATATACCCAGGTCGCGTAAAAATTTCTCGGAAGAAAAGGGGTCGCGAGTGGAAAAAGTTTAAGAGGCCCTGGTCTAAATGGCCAGGCCACATGGACCCCGAAGGCTCAGAGAAAGTTGGGGGAGGGGACCACTGGAACAGCTGTTGGGAGACAGATGGTAGGCTCCCATCAAGCCATCTAGTGTATTCTTTAATGTGCACAGGCTATGGCTCTCATGCACACGGGACAACGGCTTCATGTCCCATCAAACAGTCACCGGTCTTTCCAAGTCCATTGGTGTCTCCTACTGACCATGGGCAGGGCGGGGAATTTTGCGGAGATAAATCTCAATTCTGACCCAGCTGTGACTTGAACCTGGGAACTATAGATTACGAGTCTGGTATGCTACTGACTGAGCCACCCCCCACCCTCTTCATCTGCATTGGTAGTAACTTAATATTAAAGTGAATTTTGACTTAAATAAATCCTTTACAATTTAAAAGATTTAAAGTTGAAACCTAGAAAGAATGTTACCACTGTTTTCTGGTCACTGACTAAGATAGATTAAATAATGAATAAACTCAACATATTTGGTATCTACTAATAAATTACCACTTTGAAGTCGATTCAAATTTTTAGAGGAAAAATTGTCTTGAGCTGGGTAGGATACGAACCCATGGCCTCCTGATTACGTGTCAGGTGCTCTGGACCACTGAGCTACCGGCCGCTGATCAAGATCTCCTCTAATTGATGATATGAACATTTTCAACCTACATCATATGCAGGAACTGTTCCGACAATTTCACCACAAGCTGCAGACAAACGCCATATAGATGGAAAGTATTTCTTACAAGTATACTGTTGATTAAATAATTAATAAACTCGACATATTTGGTATCTACTAATAAATTATTACTTTGATTAAAATTTTTAGAGGAAAAATTGTCTCTAATCAGGAGGACATGGGTTCGTATCCCACCTGGCTCAAGACAATTTTTCCTCTAAAAATTTGAATCGACTTCAAAGTAGTAATTTATTAGTAGACTAAGATGGAAGAGTTGATAATGATATTTGTAGCTGATGACTCTCAGCAGATGTTTTTGCTGCAAATCCATATACCAGTCTTCATCAGTTCTTTATATTTGGAGCTTGTATCATGTTGCTATGAATGTTGCACTGTGCCAGTGCCTTCAGAGATAAATTATTGCACTCATTATATAAAGCCAAGTTAATTACCCAAATATACAGTGGTTTGTATCAATCCTAACAATTTGGTATGAAGAAAGTTGATAAACCCACTGTGTATTTACACAGTTATTACTACAATTATCCCCTTTTGACAAAGCCTTGCACTGATTATGGAAGGACAGTGCTTTGATGAATTTGGTAGTCAACACTTTCATGAGACTTCTCATTCAAGACAAAAATGCATTATGAATAGACTGCCTGTGTCAATATAAATAAAATACAGTTGTACTAATTTATATCTGCATTTTCAAATTGTCAGTTTTTAACAATAGATGAAATGCAAAGTGTAATAGTATTCAAAGCAGTAAGGTTGGTTTTGTGAATATAAAATTTTAACCCAGTATATATCAAAGTTAATTGGTGGAGGTTTCTTCTCAAGAAATGAAATTTTGTGTAAATTTTTGCTTAAAGATACATACTGTACAGTTTTATCTTTTTTTGTTGTTGTTGTTGTTGTTGTCAGGTACTTCAGCCTCAATTGCATCAGGGGAAGCTGATAACCACACCTAATTCAATCTTGCCAGAATTAACAGCTCAAGAAAGGGTTGACAATGTTTCCCAACATTCTGCTTCATTCCAGATGAAAATACGTAAGTATGAATTTTGCTGTGATTTATTATGTACTAACTGACAGGGAGATAAATACATGCACATACAATCTGAAGCAATTATAGGCTACAGAGGTCAGCAAGACTGTATAATTATCTTCTCCAGATGTATGTATTCTGCTGCATTTGGAAATCTTTGGCTCAATTGTAGTAAAAATTCTTTTGGCAATGTTCAATGAATGGACAAGCCAACACATTTCTCTCTATGAGAAGCCGCATAAATGTGCTCCTTCTTCTAGCCTCTTTTATCTGCTGTCCCCCCACATGCCCTTGGTGAGGAAGGGGACATTTGAAGGACTTGGAAAAGCAACCATCCATTAAATGGGGTATTAAACTACAGTTCCTTGTGCGTGAGAGCCATACCCTTTGCATGTTAACCTTGATAGGAGCTTCCGTTAACTGTTCAATGAATTTTCCTACCCAGTGTAATGCTCCAAAGATTATTAACTTTTAAAGTTGGACCTTTTGTCTGATCCAAATTTATTCAAATTCCAGATAGCTGTATCGGGCGCCAGGCAATAATAACTTGCCAAATAAAGTTGAAATAGGGTTCATTAATGTATAATATCAGGCATTACTTATCGAGTAAGAATTCAAAAAGGATTGTCAAGTTCAATTAAAGTTGAAATATAATCAAAAATCAATCAATGTTGCTCAAGAGAAAAATAGCAAAAATTCAAAAGTTTCTAAAACAAAGTTTATTTCTAAAAAATTCAACTCACCAAACTCAATAGTAGAATACAAAAAGTGTAGACTAACAACTTCTTCTATCTACACAACACATACTTCTGAGTCCTACATCTCTACTCCACATCTCACAACAACTCACTCCTATTCTCATTCTTAATCTGCCATTCTAACTAACTCTGTGACCTCGCATCACTACTATAACAAGCGGCGAACAAAGCCAGCACATGTCTATTGCATGCTGGGAAAGACATTTGCATAATGTGATGCCCCATCATTCACTTTTACTTTACCTTAACCAGTTTTGCTTAATTTACTTTATATTTATCATTTTGGGGATTTTTATTTCCTTTTTGGCATCACAGCGCTCGTTTCCAAGAGTTAGGAGTTGCGCATGCGCAACTCCGATCTTCCGACTGTCACCCGCTAAAGCGTGTGCACAAGGACATGCCCCCTCTTGCGTCGCTCGACATTTCATGTAAATGTCTTTCCCGGCATGCAACATGACACATTCAGCTCTTGTTAAAACCGGTGACGTGTTAGTCACAGTAGCACAGCACAGCGTAGCACAGTGAGTTGTCAGAGCACAGCATAGTAAGAGCACAGCACAGTAAGTGCACATAGCATAGAAGTCAGCACATAGTAAGTGCACATAGCATAGTAAGAGAGCTCAGTTGAGTGCACAGTTAGTGCATGATGTATCTTCTTCATTGAAGTTTTGGTGAGTTGATTTTTGGAAATAAATTTGTTTGTTATTTAAACCTTTTGATGTCTTTACTAATTTTTTCTCTTGAGCAACGTGAATTAAGTTTTGATTATATTTAGATATTAAACTTGACAATCATTTTTGGATTCTTACTCATTAACGCTCGCTGGTATTTTGAACCCTAACTTAACTTCATTTATTTATTTGGCAATTTGTTAATTATTGCCTGGCGCCCGACTGAACTATCCGGAGCATAAACGTAATTGGATCAGAAAAAGGGTCCAAACTTATAAGTATTTTGCATTACTTTGGAGCGTTACAATAATATGACAATTGTGCTAGCTATGACGTAAGAGGGGTCGTGTCCTACACATGCTTTAGCTGTTGACAATCAAAAGGTTGGAGTTGCACATGCCCAACTCCTACGCTCGGAACGAGGATTGTGATGTCCAAACAAAAAAAATGAAATAATCCCCACAATAAATATAATGCAAATAAAGCAAAACTGGTTAAGGAAAGGTAAAAGTGAATGGGTGGGCCATCACACCAACTTTGAGCCCTTGCAGTCCTTGTAACCATTCAGCCAAGGGGTTCTCAAACTTTTCCATTCATGATCTCCCTTATGTTGACAGAAATTTTCATTACCCTCATTATCATTGATGCAAGTATTCGTGGCCTACTTTTATTATTGATTGAATTTGTCACCCCACTCCCTTACTATTGAGGAATTTTTTCCATACATTCCTACACCATTTTCAAAAGTAAATTGAATTGAGATAAGAATATTCTCACATCAGTGTAGGGTGCAGCACCAGAAAGTTCTGGTAAACCAAGTTACCTGAAGCAGCCAATTGAAGAACTGAGGGAGAGAGATGTGGATTAGAGTTAGATGGGGACATTGCAAGATGAGGGGAGTAAGGGAGGACTTGTCACCTAGTATAGGAGGTGTTGTTGCCTTTCTAAGGTGCTTATCTAAGTCCCCCCCCCCCTGAGGTTGTGACCCACAATTTAAGAAATGCTGATTTAGTCTATTGTGCAAAACTGCCATTCTTAGGTAAAACAATCAAACTCTTCAGTCGTAAGCAAAAACCACAAGGGTCAAATATAAGGAATGAAGTTTCCACAAACTAGGGAACCATAACTGATTGCTATTTTTTGTGGGAAGTTCATATACATCAGATCCTTAACAATGGATATAACAGCATAATAAAAGTACTGAGGTATATGAACCTCCTTATAACTGTCAGGATCATTGATGAAAGTTGCTTTCGAATTACACTAAATGGTCACTTTTAGCACATACAATGGATGTTCTTATATTGTAAGCAGAGTGTTGGATATATAAATATCTTGAATTTGAATACTATGCATATGTACATTATGAAGCTTTTTATCTGTATAGAAAATAGATGATTGAATAAATACACTGCAATAAAAAATTTAATGTGCTATCAGCATAAAAATTCTAATTTATATATATATATGAATGAGTATGGTGTATTTTAATTAATAAATCATAATTGATGGGTTGGTTTTAATTCTGTAATCTTATGTTTGTATAGGAAATGCAATGACAAAAGCTTCAGATGATGAAGAAGATTGTGACAGACCTCTTGCTGCATTAGTTGGACATCCAAATGTAAGATTAATTAGGAATTCTATATTTGATATTTAAAACCATATAAATTAAAAATATTTGGCAAGTTTATGTATATCTGACATTATCTGTTCTTTAATAATCTGTTTTGTGCTGGAAGTAGATTTCATTTTAGCTTTAGTTTGACCCATCTGTAGGATATTCCTCTTGCTTAATTTATAATTTTGGATACTTCATTAGGCAATTTGTGTATTGACTGGAAGAATATCAGTATGTGTGAGTAAAGTGTTGATAGATACTGCTTTATATTTTTATGGTGTTTAAAATCAAAAGGTACTTTGGTTTGGAGTTTAGTGTTCGTTCTGGTAATCAAAGGGATGCGATTTTTTTGTTCTTGTTCTCATTTGATGGTGAATATAATGCTAAGGTATTTGTGACTTATATCTTAATGATGAAGTTAGGCAAAGGAGTTGGCAACCTCCTTTAAGCAGCATATTGTGCAGAGAGAGAGACTCCATTGGTTTGACCATGTTGCCTGTATGGATAATTATAGATTGGCGGATAGGGTTATGAACAGTGTGCCTAAAGGCCTCAGAAGGAGGGGGAGACCTAGGATGCGGTGGGCAGACAATGTCAAACAGGACCTTGTTAGAATTGGTGTGCAGTGGCCAGATGCAGTAGATGTAGCAAGGACAGACTTGCTTGGAGAACTAAATTGCACGGTCTGGTTGGACCTCCGTATCCCATGGCTGCTTGGGGATGATGATGATCCTAATTATATTCTTTAAATGTATTTGCCTCCTGTTTAATACACCACCAGGACACTGCTGCTACATCATACCAGATTTAATTAATATAATGAATATTAATGAATATTAATAATCGTTTCTAATAGAAGCAAAACTAAAAAGAGAGAGAGTTAATGTAAAACCATATACAAGTTTGATAAATTTCCATAGTGAGCAAGTTTAAACAAGAAAACAGACCTTGTAGTAAATGCAAAGCAACATGTGACTGTAGAAAGTGTATTATTTGTGGTAAATATTGTCATGAATGTTGAAATTTGATTTTACTGTTGCATACTAGTGGCCAAATGGTTAGCATGCTTGGCTGGTGATCAAAGGGACCTAGTTTAGGTCCCTGGATGAGGCATGTATTTTTTATATGTGTGTTGTCTCTCTTCTGAGGTTTTGCCTTCCTCACAGATCTTCTCTATGGTGTACTAAACTGACAGACTTAACTGACATGAGACAGTGGTCTATCAGACCTCTGTGTCAAGCAGCTGCTTGAGGAGTTTATTTTTTCATAAAGAGGATATGTAGAGTAGCAGTTGAAAATATGTAAATTAAAATTTAAAAAACTTCATATGCACCTTAAGAAGTAAAACTAACAGTTAAGCATGCCAATGATGAAATCACTTGCTGAAGTCTTCTTAACTGCAAAGGAAGATTATGTTTTTGTTCATTAGTAAAAGAAACAAGATTTGGTGTCCTATCTTCCTTTATAATTAACATGAGGTGTTGTCATCATTGTGGTGTTTTATTTTTTAGTGTAAATATAGGAAGATGATACACTTTAAATATGTTAAATTATATATTTAATTTTTTTCTTTTTAGGGGCAACTTCAACAGGATTTTGTTGCTAAAATCACCTCTTTCCCTTGCCTTTGGAGATAAAATTTTCTGATCCTTTTTCATATCATAAGTTTTCATTTGACATGTAATTTCATTATGACTGATTCCCCTTAACTTTCCTCCACCATTTTGGGAACTAAAAGAGTGAAGCATAATCTGAGGTAGCAAATGGGGGTTCTCATCACAAGGTTTCATTTGACATCCACTGCATGACACTGAAATTGCCCCACCCAGAAACAGTGAGGGGATAGGGGTGAAATGTAACATACGCAATAGCAATACATATTGTCATAACATGATTTAATTTGCAGCCACTGACAGTGGCTAGAAGATAAGATAATACAGCACAATGCAGCTGCCTCGGTAGCTGGTTGCACTGCCATGAATGGCAATAGGGCATGGAGTCATACAGTCGATGGATATGGTCCTGAGGAATTGCACACCAAGCAGCATTGACTTGCTCCCATAATTCATCGAGATTCCATGCTGGCTGATGAGAAGATTGCACACATCATCCAATGTTGTCCCACAGATTTTCTATTGGGGATAAATCTGGAGATTGTGCTGGCCATGGCAATATTTGAACATGCTGCAAACATTGTCTGGAGACCTTAGCAGTGTGTACACAGGCATTGTCATGCTGGAAAATGGGCTGCTGCATGCCTCCCAGGAACAATAACAAAACATATTGCAGAACTGTGCTAACGTATCATGCAGCTGTCAGTGTTCCTGTGATGCTGACAAGAGGTGGCCTGCTGTCATATCCAATAGCACCCCATACCATTATGCCTGTCTAACAGGCGGTGTGCTGGTCACAAACAACTGGAAATACATCAAGTGTGAAATTGTCTCTGTTTCAGTTTTATTTTTCTCTCTCTCAACTTAATTATCATGTTTGCAAAGGTATTAAATTCAATAGCTATTTTAAATTTCATCCTATATGTAGGCATATTTTTCAAGACTGTACTATCAGTTGACATGTCTTTGTCCTCAGATATTTGATGGTTAAGGTGTATGTATGAACTAGTGTTTTTCCATTGCAGTAGAATTAGCACAGACATGTGATTCTGTCTTTGGCCTTTATATATCCTATACATTTTCCCTCTTAAATACACTAGGCAACACACAAAAATGCTTTGAAATGAAAATAGCCAATCTTTACTAATTTCAAGGTGCTAAACACAAAAATGACAATAAAATTTGTCGATTGACTCTTGTTTAGGAAAAACAGATGGTCATGTATGAATGACTCAGTCTGCATTGAGTACATAGGTAACCATTTCGTAACTCTGTAATTTAAACTCCAGATTGCAACATATTGCGTTGTATTGCATCAGCCCGCCATACATGCAACCCCCAGAGGTATTTCATCATTGTCTGATGCAATGTAGTTGAGTCATGACATCGAGGCTTTATGATTATGGACAAAAAATGATGCAATTGTTGGTTGTAAGCGATGTCTCATAGGGTGAGTAAGTCTTTTGAGCGACTCCCATTTACCCCTGAGTCAAGTACAACACAAGTGATCCTTTCAATTTTAATTCAGCAGTAGTGATGCCTCGTAACTGTGCTAATAATGCAGATACATTTTGTTACATTTGCGGGGAAGTGATGTTTGCAAGCCAGAAAAGGGCCATCACTACAATAGTGAAAGCAGTGTATGAATTTTATTTTGGATGCAAGATTGGGGATCAGGACAAGGCCTGGGCCCCACACATATGTGCTGCAGTACATGTGCAAGCAATCTTCTGAAGTGGTTGAAAGGCAAAAAAGTGGTGATGCTGTTTGCTGTTCCTATGGTTTGGGGAGAACAAAGCAATCACACAAATGACTTCTATTTCTGCATGGTTCCACCTGTTTCTGGAGGCATCACAAAGAAAAAGAAGTGGACAGTAGCGTACCTGAATATGCAATCTGCTCTCCAACCAGTTCCGCACGGTGAAGGTCTTCCCGTTCCCAAATCTACAAAAGAATTTTCCATCGATTCAGATGAGGAGGAGGAAGGCAAACTGACATCGGGTTCTCCACAGCTTTTGGTGTCTAATGATGATCCATACATCTGCCATGGTACATCATTTGTGCCACTCATTCTCACCGAAGAAGAATTCAACAATCTTGTTTGCGATCTGGAGCTGTCCCAGGCCAAAGCAGAATTACTTGGATCAAGACTTAAACAATGGAATCTTCTCAAGGAAAATGTCCGAGTGACTTTGTTTCGAACTCATCATGAGCAGTTTGCGCCTTACTTCAGAGAGGAAGATGACCTTGTGTTCTGCTCTGATGTAGATGGCCTGATGAATGCCCTCGGAATCGAACATGACCCTCAAGAATGGCGACTATTCATAGACTCCTCAAAATTGAGTCTCGAGGCGGTGTTGCTGCATAATGGAAATCGACTTCCATCCATTCCGGTTGGACACACTGTCTACACGAAAGAAACCTATGACAACGTAAAACAGCTGTTGAACTGTCTTCAATACAGCAAGTATGGCTGGCATCTCTTGTGACTTGAAGGTAGTGGCTCTGTTGATAGGTCTGCAGCTGGGACATATGAAGTACTGCTGTTTCTTATGTGAATGGGCAGCTTAGCAAAGACTTTGCACTACGTGAATAGAAACTGGCCTCAGAAGAAATCCCTGAAGGTTGAAGAGAAGAATATGGAACACCAAGCACTGGCAGAAATGCACAAAATCCTGCTACCATCCCTACACATCAAACTTGGTGTGATGAAAAACTTCGTAAAAGCCATGGACCAGACTGCATCAGCTTTCAAGTACTTGGCTGACAAATTCCCTTGACTTCAGGGTGATGAGAAAAAGACTTGGG
Source organism: Ryuthela nishihirai (assembly GCA_038380435.1). Classification (NCBI taxonomy): domain Eukaryota; kingdom Metazoa; phylum Arthropoda; class Arachnida; order Araneae; family Heptathelidae; genus Ryuthela; species Ryuthela nishihirai. The sequence goes on from JAWZYU010000006.1 coordinate 97,612,058, forward strand.
ACGCATTTTGTCTGGTGTCAACTAAATTCCTCGGGAATGTCAGGGCAGACAACTACAAGAAACTGGTTAAGGACATGTATCTGTATCACAAACTTGGCTGCAATATGTCCTTAAAGACCTCTTTATCCATTCCCACAGATTTCTTCCCCGACAACTGCAGCTTGGTGAACGTTTTCACCAGGACATTCTAACGATGGAGAAATGATATCAAGGAAACTTGTCTACTTCAATGTTAGCCAACTACTGTTTGACTCTCGCCAGAGATGATCCTGAACAGCTGTACAAGCAATGGGCAAAGCAACGTTGGAAGTAGAAGCTGAGTTTTACTGATACATGTCATATGTACCTATTACTCTATTATATAAAAAAACTATTGTGGGTTTCTGAGAAATCATAGCCAATTTTGCATTTTCATTGTTATATTTGTGTTTAGCACCTTGAAATCTTTAAGAAATGACTACTTTTATCTTAGAGGCATGGCTTTTATGAAAATTTGTTGCCCAGTGATATCGGAGTCTTCTTTACAGCTGGTTATAATGCAGTCCAATTTCATCACCATTAAATAAATGTGTTCTTCAGAATAGCATTCCCAGCACCAGTTCAAGAGGGCAAATTGTATCTTTCATTTTCCAATACATATTATTTGTGACAATATAATTTCTTTAAGCCAGCATAGTTTATGTTTTAAATCAGTGTTTTTTCCTAATCAGCTTGTTGTCAGATTTTATATAATGACTGTTGGAATATTGCTGCTATTACTTTTTAAGACACTTCACCTCTGTTTCAAAATTTTGTAGATATAATGTCTTTACCACTTCCTAAACTCTTGTAAAAGCTCATTTATAGTTATTTCTGATGCCCATTTTCATCTATTGTGCCATATGCATCATTTTTAAACATTTTATATTGAGTTTTATGTAGACTTTCCTATATCTTTATATGAATTTCTTCCACTGTATAGATGTAATAATTTTATTCTTCTTATCATCAAATTAGTATATCGCTTTATACTGCATACCCAAAACATCATTAACATTAATTTATGTCAACATATAGTAATGAAATTATTTCTATTGTGATGTAAAGGTTTTATTAAACTGGAAAATTATTGAAATATTCAGCTGAAAAGGAAAAATAATTTGTTTCATAGCTTAACTTATGAATTAGGGTTGGGTTGTTTTTCCTCTGAGTGGCACCTTTTTTGCACACAGTAATGAAAGGTTTCTTACAGCAAAATTTCAGACAAGCGTTAAAGACCTGAATGTTATCTGCTGTTATGCCCCCACTGAGGATGCCGATGAGGATGAGAAGGATAGGTTTTATGAACAACTTCAGGATATTTTGAATTCTGTCAAGAAAGGGGATATTACCCTTGTTCTAGGTGACTTCAATGCCAAAGTTGGTACTGACTCTGACCTTTGGGGAGGGGTGATTGGCCCTTTTGGTATTGGTAGCTGCAATGGCAATGGGCAACGTCTCCTACAGGTAAGTAAACTCAATGGTTTCAGAATAACTAACACATATTACAAACACCACGACATACATAAGTACACGTGGGTTTCACCTGATGGGCTGCATAGGAATATGATTGATTATATATTAATTAACAGCAAATGGGCTAGTTCTGTTAGAAATACCAGGGCATATAGGGGAGCTGAAATTGGATCTGACCATTACCTTGTTAAAAGTGTCTTGCAACTTAAACTTAAAAAGTGTTGTGCTAGGGTTAAAAAATTTGCTTTTAATACTGAAGCTCTGAAAGACCCAGTTATAGCCAAAGCTTACCATGATAGGTTACTTAGTCATTATGACAGTCATGGTATGCTTACTACTGAAGTTGAGGAAAAATGGGATCATTTTAAACAGGCTTTTTTGGACACTAACAGTACTCATTTAGGAAAAAAGGAGCAGAAGAGACAGAATTATCTGAGTGATAAGGCACTTGAGCTTATTTCGGAAAGAAAGAGCTGCAGGAATGTCCTTAATCAATACCCTACTAGTACTAATAGAAAGCATTACAGAGAACTTAATAAACATGTAAAAGATCAGTTAGATGCTGATAAGAATCTTTGGCTTGATGGTTTGGCTGACAAAGCCGAGGAAGCAGTTAGACAGCACAACAGCAGAGAGCTGTACCAGATAGTTAATGTTTTATGTGGTAGAAAACGGACAGGTATACAGGGATTGAAGGATAAACAAGGTAAGGTTATGGAAGGTGAGGATTCTGTCATGGCTAGGTGGGTTCAGCATTTCAGTGATGTTCTAAACAATGTGGTTAGTTCTACTCCCATTGTTTGCAATGATGATAGATGCATTGGTGGCTTTAATGTTGGCCCTATAACACAATCTGAAGTTATTTTGGCTATTTCTAAACTTAAACTTCATAAATCCCCAGGGGTAGAAGAAATTACTACGGAAATGCTTAGAGCTGGGAATGTTTCGGTTACCACTTGGATGACTAAAATTCTGAATATCTTTTATGATAAAGGCATGGTTCCTAAGGATTTTACCAGAGCTATTGTTATCCCTATTTTCAAAAAAGGTGATCGCAGTTCTTGTGATAACTATAGGGGTATTAGCCTACTCTCTGTTCCAGGTAAAGTTCTTTCCATGATTGTGCTTAATAGAATTAAGAATCTGGTTGACAGTCAATTGCGTGATGAGCAATGTGGATTCAGAAGTGGTAGGGGATGTGTGGATCAGATATTTTCACTTAGGCAGATTCTTGAGAAATGTTTAGAGTTTCAGAAACCTTTGGTTGCTAGCTTTGTTGATTTCAAAAAGGCTTTCGACTCTGTTGATCGTCATAATTTGTGGTTGATTGTGAAATCATATGGTATACCAGACAAGTTAGTTAACATAATGAAAGCTCTGTATAATAACACTGAGTCGTGTGTGAGAGTTGGTAAGGCTTGTAGCAATTGGTTTAGCATTACTTCTGGTGTTCGAGAAGGGTGCATTTTGTCTCCTTTTCTCTTTAGTTTGATTATTGATTGTTATGCGAAATTCACTTCAAGGGAAAGATTTTGGCCTTAAATGGGCTGGAGATACGAAAATTTCTGATTTAGATTATGCAGATGATTTAGCCCTTTTGGCAAATGATGTTGATGAGATGAACTCTTTCTTTCGAGCTGTTGATGAGACTGGTAGTAGAGTAGGTTTGGTTATAAACAGAGAGAAAACTAAAGTGATGAAAATTGGTCAGGCAGGCTGTGATTCAGTTAATCTGAATGGTTGCAGTCTTGAGCAGGTGTCACAGTTTAATTATCTTGGGAGCTATGTAACAGATAATGGTGATGTGCGGCATGAGATTAACAGACTAATAGGGATTGCTGCCGGGACTTTTAAGAATCTATGGAGAGTGTGGAGAAATAGGCGTATACACCTAAAGACTAAAATTAGGCTGTATAATAGTTTGGTTCTTTCTAGGGTTAATTATGGTAGTGAAACTTGGACACTTTGTAAACAAGATAACAGGAAACTAAGATGCTTTTGATTCCAGATGCTTATGCAGTATCTTGGGCATTAGGTGGTTCAACTTTGTAACTAATGATGAGGTTAGGCAAAGGAGTCTGCAACATCCTTTAAGCAGCATATTGTGCAGAGAGAGACTCTGTTGGTTTGGCCATGTTGCCCGTATGAATAATTATAGATTGGCGAATAGGGTTATGAACAATGTGCCTAAAGGCCTCGGAAAGAAGGGGAGACCTAGTATGCGGTGGGCGGACAATGTCAAACAGGACCTTGTTAGAATTGCTGTGCAGTGGCCAGATGCAGTAGATGTAGCTCAGGATAGACTTGCTTGGGGAACTAAATTGCACGGTCTGGTTGGACCTCCGTAGCCCATGGCTGCTTGAGGATGATGATGATGATGATGATGGCTAAATGGCCAGGTCTCAAGAGCTCTGAGGGCTAAGAGTAAATAGGGAGGAGTAGACCACTGGACAGCTCGTAGGAGACAGATGGGAGCCTCCCATCAAAGCCATCCAGTGTGTTCTTTAATGTGTACAGGTATAGCTCTCCTGCACAGAGAACCACTGCTTAATGTCCCATCCGACGGATGGCAGCATTTCCAAGCCCATTGGTGTTCCCTACTGACCGAGAACAGGGTGGGGATTTTTGCAGAGATAATCTCAATGCTTGGCATGCTACCGACTGAGCCATCCTGCCCCCACTTATGAATTAGAATTGATATATATATATATGGGTTTCAATTTGGGGATCCTTTTGTAATTAAATAATAATTTAGTTGGTAACACAATTGTAAATTCTTTGGTATAGGCAGGAACTTTTGGAAGGGGTGGATGCTTGAAGAACTTTGTTAATATTTTTATTAATATAAATAAATGAACCAAATGATTTCCTTAAAATTTCTTCAGTAGAGGATAGGAGATAAGCCTTCAATCCATTCCTTGACTGTGCCACTGAAAAATTCATAACTATGTAGCTCAAAAAGTTTTTTTTTTTTATTTTTAATTAACAGGACAAGGTACTGAAACAACAGATCTGTGAAATTGTTGAAAAAACTGACTTACAAGAAATTACTATCAATGGTGTTATACAGAAGGTAAGTGTAAAAGTACTATCATATTAATAGACATGCTGTAAACTTTGTAATAAATATGTGAAATTCATTTATTGTTGCCTTTATGACTATACATGGTGAGGTTACCTACTACTGACATTTTATGCTTTGCAAGGAATTAGTGGATCCCCACTAATTTGTCAAAGCCAGATCTTAGTAAGCAGTACTTATAAATTTATTTTAAAACTTAATCAGGCATGATCAAACTTAATCAGGCTTAATCATGTGATCCACCAGTACAATCTACTGCACCATCAATGCAACAAAAATTCTGAAGAAGGCATGCATATTTGTATACTTATGTATTATTAATATACTTTTATTTAATAATTTGTAAAAAAACAAAGACAATATTGCTATGGCTTGACATTGGAAGATATGAATGAAGTCTTGCAAGTTTTGTGAGAATTCAAACCCTGTTTGTGTCCATTCAAGTTTTTTATAATTTTACATAACTAATAAACTTGATTACTTGCATGTTTACTTCAGCTGAATTAAGCAGCAAAAAGGAAAGATTATTCTTTGATGTGGACTAAAGTAAATTTTCGAATTATACAGTTCTTCACAGACAGTAATATCTGAGTAGTTCTCACAGGCATTCGTTTGCAGTTGAATGTCACATCAGTAAGTTTAAAGCATAGAAAAGCTTTGCTAAGAACAATCAAATGGGGGAAAAACTGGGCATTAAAGAGGCTGATGCAATAATTGTAAATAATATGATTCCTGTTGTATGCATTCTCTTGGAATTAAGGGAATATAATTTGCAGACATGAAATGAAAATGGACTGTATGAAATAGAATATTACCATCCACCAGCATACTCAAGATTTTAACTTTTATTCAAGACTTTACAGGAGTAAATTATTTTAATTTCTTGGTATCCAATTATTAGTGTTAAAAAGAGATCATGTATATGTTTAAAGCAAATTTATCACTGCGTTATATTTCCTCTTACTGCTCTGCAAAATAAAATAATTCTAAAAATTTGTATCTTTTTTTATTTGAAAGAACATAAAGTTTGTGAAAAGCATAATATAATTTAAATTAGAAACATTACTAGTGCTGTGTTGCCAAGCATTGTTTGATTTAGACACATGAATGCAGTTGTATCTATCTATATATTTGACAGATATACTGTAATTTTTTTGCTTGTTCAAGCAATAAAATATGCTGCTGCTGTATGAAAATGTTCTTTGTGTAAAATAATTATAATTTTTATGTTATCTTTATCACTTTTAGATATTTGCCTTGTATCCTCAGTTTAACCTCAACTACAGAAAAGAGTTCATTAAATCAACACTCAGATCAGTAAGTAAAATGCCTAATGATTTGATAATAAAGTTTTTAAATTAGAATGTGGAGGTTTTTATTGTCAAATTATGAATAGAGAAATGTTTTGAGTTTATATTAGTAAATTTTTTTTTACACGAAAACATGTTGAACTTTGTATAAAATTGTCATGGGTAACTTCTATTCTTAGGGTTAATGTTAATTAGGGAATGTGTCAAGTGGTTATGGTTTTCTGATAGTCTCCATATGTTGATTGTGATACAGCCAAGAGCTTGAATATGCTCTCTTGCTATTTATTTTCCCTTTAAAAGGCTATTGCTATCAGTGAAAGAAATTATTATTGAATTGTACTGAAAACCTACTCAGTCTAAATGTCATAACATCAAAATGCTGGTAAAACACTTTATTTAGGAAGCTTAAAAAAAATGACTCAAGTATGATATCTGTAATTTGCAAATGATAATACTAGGCATGTATCTGAAATATTAATAGTAAACTGAAAATAGAGGTAACAATCAGTTGCCCTCTTGTGTTTATCATCACTTAGTCATGTATCATTAATCCTTAACATTCCAGATTTCCAACAAAGAATTCTGATTCCATTCATTTAAAAATAATTAGCATTCTTTTTGATCACAACATATACTTGTGGAGAAATAAAACTAATTTTAGAAGTATAAAAGTAAAACTAAATATGGTTTTAAGATCAAAAGTCTATTGAAATATCAGTTGAAAATGATTTATGTAGTTGCTGGATGATTCAATTCCCATTAATAATAAAAATCAGTAAAGTGGCGATACATCAAGTTATTTTTATTGAATTACAAAGCTAACAGTTTTCCAGGAGACAAACCAAGATTAGGTTTTGCAAACATTTTGCTTTGTTTATATTGGAAATTTGCATTTGTTGCTATGCCTAAAATGTGTATTAAAGTTAAGTACCTCATATAGAATACTTCATAAAACCAGGTGGTCCACCCTTTGTAAGAAGGAGAGACCTAAGTAACACTGGTCTAATGCAACTATTCATATACTTCAATTGGCTGCAAACCTATTTTTTTTAGTTAGTAATTATGCAGAACCCTATTTTTAATTGTCAAACATGGTGTAGGGATATTGATGCTGTTTAGGTGCCCATAAATGTTTTGATATTGCATATAAGAAAAAAAAAACATGAAATAATAGTGCTTTAAAAATATGCAGACCTCTGACGTACACAGTGTAATAGCCACAGATCTAATGGAATATATCAGGAACTGCAAAATGGTCAGTCTGAAATATACTTCACTTTAGAGCCCACATCATTTCAGACTAGGTACATCCTTTCATGGCAACTGTATTCCCCTCTAGTAGTACCTTTCAGTAGAATAATGCACCATGCCACACTGCCCAGATTGTTCAAGAATGGTTCACAGAACATGAGGAAAACTTCCAGGTATTACCCTGGCCTCCAAATTTAATTGAGCATCTGTGGTTTGTGTTGGAACAGCATATTCGATCTGCGGTGGCTCAACCAAATAACTTACAAGAGTTAAAGGATCTGCTGGTAATGCGTTGGTACCACATAGCACAAGCCATCTTTAGAAATCTTGTACTGTATGTCACCAGGTAAGAGTATCATATTAGGCAGGTAGTCATAATGTTTTGGCTCTTCGTGTAAGTACTTGGACTAAACATAGTCACTAACATAAATCATGGTATTTTGAAAATAAATAATGAGAAAAGTTATATTGTAAAATGTATCAGAGTTGTAACAGAAATGCCTGACTGTAAAAAGCTTAGGTTGCAATATTGCAGGAAGAACCTATCATTTTGCTGTCTGTGGTGGAAGAACCTATCATTTTGCTGTCTGTGGTGGAAGAACCTATCATTTTGCTGTCTGTGGTGGAAGAACCTATCATTTTGCTGTCTGTGGTGGAAGAACCTATCATTTTGCTGTCTGTGGTTTCACACCATAAATTTATTCCTAACTGCAATAAACATTATGAATTAAAACAGTTTCAGTTGCATGTCACCCCTTTACACTACGGCAGATCCAGATATCTTTCCAAAATTACACTGAAGTAAACTGCTGTTTATGTTAAGCAAAAGATTTAGGGGGAAAAAATATATATATAGTCGATCTTAACAAAAGTTTTGTCAGTTTATCCATTTTCTTGCTTCCTAAAGACAACTTTTAACTTATATTTTCAGTTTTTATATTAAGTAAGGCCGTAAAGCCAATGTCAGTAGGTTTTTTTTATACTTAACTAACATTATATTCATTATTGAAATTACTTTAGGTATTTGATAAACTAATAAATATTTTAATTTTTTTTCAGTTGCTGTACAGATTAGGTGAACAAGATGACCTAGGAGTAGCAACACCTGCATCAGATCAACCTCTAGCTAACAGTCCGGATTGTTCTGTCTCAACAACAGATCCTCTCGAAAATACTATTCCAGCAATACTATTATCTGCAAAGTCGAAATCTCCAAACATTGTTCCTGTTTCTCTATCTCATACTATTCCCGTTTCTCTGTCTCGTCCTGTGCCTGTTCCAATTAGTGATCTCCCCAACACTGTTGTCTTAAATAAGCAGCACCCGAAAAGCTGATAATAAAATATTCATTTCTCAATCATTTTTTCATTTAAGTGCATCAATATAAGCTCATTTTAGAGCTTTGTACACTTGTGATCATCAGAGAGGAGAGAAATCAGAATTCCAAGCTGCAGTTGCATCAGATAGTCCTTTGTGCAACTGAACTTAAATTTTCGTTACAACTTATTTCATGCCATGGTCATTCAGGGTGGAAATATAAAACATCAGTTGTAAATCTTAACCATGGAAGAATATGTTCTTTTGCTGCATTTTTAAGTACTGTTTATTTTTTGCATTGTATAATGTATTAATTAAAACTAAGTTTTTCTTTCTAAAGATCTTTGTACTGATATAAAATTTTATTAAAGAAAGGAATGTAAGACTTTTGTTATATGTAAAATAATGAATTATAACTTTTTTTTTCAACTTATGTTTTTTTGTTTGAACAAAAGCATGCAATGAAACATAATTGAAAAAGTCTTAAAATAATTATCTAGGTACGAATCTGTAAGGTTCGTACCTAGATTTTTGCTCCATGTTTGTGTGTGGTGAGGGGGTAGGCAGTTTTTGAAAATCTGCATTTTGCCATGTAATTTGAAATTTTGCCAACTAATCATATTTTCAAAGAAATAATCCCAATATTTACATCTCGCCTAAATTGTAGCAAGTCATTGAATTTTTCCAACTTCCCTTGATTTTGCCACCTCTCCTTATTTTTCCAAAACCAATCCCAAATTTTACATCTCCTAAATTGCCCAAGCACTTCAAATTTTTCAAACATCCCAAAATTTTTCCCAGTTTTCTCGATTTTGTCAACTCTTCTTAATTTCATAAAAACTCCCAATTTTCACAACTCGCCTGTATTTTACCAAGTAGATTCAAATTTTGCCAACTGCCCTAAATTTTGCAGTTTCCTCGATTTTGCCAACTCGCCAAAATTTTACAGAATACCCAATTTTTTACATCTCCTGACTTTTGCAAAGTCACTGAATTTTCCCAACTCTCCACGATTTTCCCAAGTTGCTCCGAATTTTGCCAACTCCTCATGATCTTGCCAAGTCACTCCGAACTTTGCCAACTGACCCTAGATTTTGCCGACTAGCCATAATTTTACAGGAAAAACATTTTTTACAACTCACCTGACTTTTGCAAAGTCACTCAGAATTTTGCCAACTCGCCATAATTTTACAGAAAAAAAACTCCAATTTTTACATCTCGCATAAATTTTGTCAACTCCCCACAATATTGCCAAGTCGCTCCGAATTTTTCTACCCAAGATTTTACAAGTCACTCTGAATTTTGCCAACTCGCCTGTATTTTACTAAGTGGCTTCGAATTTTGTTAACTTCTCTAGATTTTGCCTTCTCAATTTTCCCAACTATCCTAGATTTGCAAGTTGTCTAGATTTTGCTAACTCCCCTTAATTTTAGAAAAAAAAATTACAAATTTTCACAACTTACCTAGATTTTACGAATTCGCTTCGAATTTTTCCAACTCCGAGTTATTTTGGAGGGTAGCTTCCCCCATAGCTACGCCCCTGCCTGTCGGATATGGCAAGCAGCAATATGGTATAAATATTTATTTTTATAATAGCTGAACGTACCTGGTGCTGCCCGGGTGCCACTTTTAACATGTATATTGTTATTTTCACTGCATTAAAGATAAATTTTGTAAGTATTCCCCCCCCCCCCTTCGACACTTTAGCACAGATTTTCAACAGGAAGAAATTTGCCCGGATCGCTGTTGACGTCAGCGAGCACTCCTCATAGCCCGTGGCTTAGTTTCTGCATAAGCTATCGAGATTTTATTTCCGTTACCACAGAATTTGCCGCCCCTATTGCTCTCGTGATATTCGTTGGCACAGTTGAAATTTCCTGTACAGCGTCCCCCGTGTGGCCCGGTGATTGGTTGAAAAATCAGGTTCTCATTTGACCCTTGGCTTCGTTTCTATACAAATTGTGACAGCTCGTACCTCACTTTTAATCTGCATATTCTGTTGTTTCCTGCACTAAAGGTTATTTAGTATTCCCCCCTCCCGACATTTTATCACAGTTTTAACACTAAGGATTTCCCGGTGTTGCAAAGGTCATTGCTGACTCGGCGCGCGCTCTCAGAGCGATATTTATTTGATCCAGATATTTATTTTGTAACGATCCAGATATTTGTCAGATTTTGGCATTCTGTAATTCCCGACGTACTTCACCGAAATGTCCCAAATTTCGTAGGCTGTGGCAGCCATAACTCATCGGGAAATCAACGTATACCCTCCAAATTTTCAGAGAATGTCTCTAGTTGTAGTCCGGATTGCAGTGCCAAATTTCAGGTCGAAAGCCCAAAAGGGGGGCTTGCTACAAGCAAAAATATTTACCATACTATTCCTACTGGAAATGAGAACCGCTGTCAAATCTATCGTTGCCATTTTCTGCTTCTTAACTGTGAAAGTGAGCGTTGCCTACGTAATGGGAATGCCTGCCGATTTCAAGACGTAGCGGTAGCAGCGCTAGTTACATTTTCGTCCGCTTGACCGTACTATTTGGCGCTGGCGATCCGCTGTTTTGCTTGTTACTTGATTCGTAGCCAGTATAGGTTATTACGCTGATTACCGCTTGCTTCAAAACTGGATTCTGATACGGATTTGTTCGTAAGTAATTATTTATTATTCTGTCTACCTGCTGCTGTTATTAAGTAGAAGTCTGAACGATCAGTATTGTGTGATGTTTTGCAGAAGCGAAACTCGGTTTCTTATCGAATCTATTCCAAACTGGATCTGCAAGACACGTGGCTGCATCAATATGTCGGCAACATAACGATAACATGAGTAATTGGAAAAAAATTCTTGAATAAATAATATTTGGGAATCGCAGAAACCTTTACGATATATGGAACTGAGTTACACTGCCTTAACAAAATATTAGAGAATTTCTGTGTTGTTTTGTGAATGGGAATCTTACTGTAAATTCAAGATTATAATTTTACCTATTTAAATCTCGATTTTCAACAGCATCTAGTATTTAAGGATTCATTATTCCCGTTTGTATCTCTGAGAAAGATTCTATATTGTACTTGATTAGCCATCTGTCTGATTCTTTACCATATGACTTCGACCACATCTCTGTATACTTACCATTAGCTTACCGCGGAACGGTGCTGCCCTCATGTGCGCGCTTGCTAACACAGAGAATCGCAGAAATCGGCAACTATTCTCATTACGTATAATAAATAATAAATACCCCCTCAAGCAGCTGCTTGCCACAGAGGTCTGACAGGAGCCTGTCAGTTTATATGCCACAGTAGGAGATCTGAGAGGATGGCAGGGCCTCAGCAGAAAAACGACACACACATCCATGCCTAATTCCGGGGCTCGAACCCAGGTCCCTTAGATCAGTAGCCAAGCGTGCTAACCACTCGGCCACGGGACGTAGGCACCGGTAAAGAGTTAAAATGGCATTTAAATCTACTGCCATTGCCAGATTCCCCATATTTTCAAAGGCATTATTGAGGCGTTCTATTGCAGCTAGGGACCTGATTTTCTCACCCAACAGGGGACCGGGCAGGGGGAACCCACCTACGAAATTTGGGACCTCTCGGTGAAGAACGTCAGGAATTACAGAATGCCAAAATCTGACGAAATATCGATCGTTTGTCACGGGCTCTGCGAGCGCGCGCTGAATCTGCAATGACCTTTGCAACACCGTCGAAAATCCTGGAAATTCTTCGTGTTAAAACTGATAAAATGTCGGGAGGGGGGATACTAACCTTTAGTGCAGGAAACAACAGAATATGCAGATTAAAAGTCAGACACGAGCTGTCACAGTTTGTGTAGAAACTAAACCACGTGTCAAAGTGGTAAACTGATTTTGAAATCAGTCACCGGGGCACAAGGAGGACGCTGTGCAGGAAATTTGGACCGTGCGGACGAATATCACGGGAGCCATAGGGCGGCAAAATCTGTGGTAACGGAAATAAAAATCTCGATACGCAGAAACTAAGCCACGGGCTATTAGAGAGCTCGCTGACGTCAACAACGATCCAAGTCAACACCACACAAATTTCTTCCTGTTGAAAATCTGTGCTAAAGGGGGGGGGGGGGGGTGATACTTACAAAATTTACCTGTAGTGCAGTTAAAAATAAGAATATACAGATTAAAAGTGACACCCGGACAACGCCGGGTATGTTCAGCTAGTATAAAATATCAGAGGCATACTCATAGCCCCCTCAATCCCATGGTTAGGGGTCCCCTGCAAAATATATGATGAAATTGAACTATTTAAAGAAACAGCCCCGAATTTTTTCTGTATAGTTTCGAACGAATGATTAACGACCGTGAACAATCAGTTTCATCTCCCGCCTTTAGAAATTCCTCTCCCTGCTTCTAGTTGGCCAGAACTCATCGTTCAAAAGCCTGAGCTTGGCCATGAACTTTGTTAACACATACCGTGACAATTGCGGAGGAGGACATTTTTTTTTTCATCTGACGTGATTTCTCACAAATAGGTCCAATAAGCATATTTTGCAGAGAGAGAGAGAGACTCCGCTGGTTTGGCCATGGTGCCGGTATGAATAATTATAGATTGGCGAATAGGGTTATGAACAGTGTGCCTAGAGGCTTCAGAAGGAGGGGGAGACCTAGGATGCGGTGGGCAGACAATGTCAAACAGGACCTTGTTAGAATTGGTGTGCAGTGGCCGGATGCAGCAGATGTAGCTCAGGACAGATATGCTTGGAGAATTAAACTGCGTGGGCTGGTTGGACCTCTATAGCCCATGGCTGCTTGAGGATGATGATGACACCACTGACATAATAGATAAACTGCTTTATCCATTCTAATAAAACTGCAAAAAATGAAGCTTAAATATTTATAAACAGAAAAAAATGTTTAATACTTATAAAACTGCATAAAATTCTAAAGTGAAATTTGGAAATAGTATAAAAATATTGTAGAATATATCAATGGAACCGTAAAGAAACCTTCTGGAGCCACCGATAGGGGGCGCTACTATCGCACTTCAGTTACCATGGCCCTATGAGAGTTGCTCATCTGGTCGTTTGGCTTACACCTGCAAAACAAAAACCATTACACTTACCTCAACAACACTTTTACTCTCCTTCAAAGTACTCGCCTCCAACATCTATGCCAATTATAGAATGCTTGGTAGTAGTCCTGTTGGAGGAATGCTCCGCTACTCTGAATAAATGCATTTTGCAAGATCTTCCACTCTTGAAAAGGCTTCCCAGCAAGTTCATTTTAAATTGTGTGGAATGACCAAAAATCTCATGGTGCAAGATCTGGTGAATATGCAGGATGGGGTATCTGTTTAATTTTTTCCTGCTCCAGATAGGCCATAAACTTGCCAAGTTATGTGAGCACTGGATTGTCATGAAGTAGGAGAATCCTTGACATACCTGTTGTTGGATGCTACAACTTCATCCCCTTTCCATTTTGTGAAAAACAATGTTGGTGTAGTATTGGCCATTTACAGACATATTTACAAGTAAGGTGTCCACAGCTACCACTGCTTGGGAATTGAAAAAATTTTTGAACATCCAATAAAGCCCCTCTCGTCGTCATAGATTCAAACAGATTAAAACGAAAGCATTACCAATTATTACAGTTTACTAAAATGTATAACAGTATGGTTAGCACGCTTGTCTACTGATCAATTTGACCTGGGCTCGAACCCCAGGTAAGGCATGGATGTTTGTGTTGTTGTTCTGCTGAGTTCCGCCATTCTCACAAACCTATTATGACGTATTAAACTGGCAGGCTCCTGTCAGACCACTGTGGCAATCAGCTGCTTGAGAGGATTTTTTTTATTTTGGTAATTTGCATGATGTTTACCTAAATTTTGAGCGAATTTTATAGATTTTTGCATTTCAAATTGGGAAATATTACTTAGCTCCGAATCTGATTTTTCATACACCTGATTTTTGTTCTACATAATATGGGTATTCTCTTAGTAAAATGGGCACTGCGTGTATATAATATTATAGGATGCATATTCACACATGATATTTTAAGGCTTCATTGCAAGTATAGTACTGTAGTCCAATTACCCAGAAATTTAGGGGTCTCAAATAGAAAACCCCAATAATCCTTGTGTAAATTTTCGTCTGAACTCAAAAATAAAGCAAACAGATAGAAATTTTTAAAGATTTTATTCTACATTAATTAATATTTAAAATATAAAAGAAATGAATAAAGACTAAAATATTTCAGAAAAAAAAATAGATAGAAAGTGCTCAAATTTTTTATTTCTAAAATCGCATGAAATATCGAAATTCAAATCGAACTTTACTAGTTCGCCTGTAGATCCCCCCCACGTTTTTATTTTTAATATGTTGTAGTGGACTCGAATTTTTTATGTATATGCTGTGGTGGTGTTTACACTAGGGTATCGAGATTTCTGTTGTTTACATTAGGGTTTGAGATGTAGAGAAATTCAGGGGACTTTTGAAACTTCAGTCGCCAGCTGTCAACTAGGGTCAGAGCCGCTCCAACCCGAAGGTGCAAAGGGTGCACCGCACCCGGGATGCAACAATGATAAGGCGGCAAGAAACAAATCTCAAGTATTTATTTTATGTTTAAGGGGCGACCGATAAAAGTTTGCACCCGGGTGGTAAATACCCTTGGTGCGCTCCTGACTACGTTTACCAGACGTCGTTTTCCAAGGACTTCTGTTTATCTTAGTTTGAGAGCTTGCAATTGCTGACATTCATCTCAGCCAACAATGTAGACTACAGGCCTGCCCAAATTCGAAAAAACGTAGCTTCACGCCTATCTCCTATAATGCAAAAGCTTGGTAGATGATGTGCCTTTGGACAGTACGTTTCAACACACCTGCAAAGGAGCAACTTCTTGTACACCATGCCCTTTGGCTCGGCCAAACGCAATAACCCCTTTTTGCCATTCATTCATATTTTTGGTGCGACCCATGTTTCACGGTTGGGTTGGGTTGTTTTACCTCTGAGCGGCACTTTTTTGCACACCATGGGCTAAATGGCCAGGTCACATGGACCCCGAAGGCTCAGAGAAGGTTGGGGGAGGGGACCCACTGGAAAAGCTGTTGGGAGACAGATGGTAGACTCCCGTCAAGGCCATCCAGCGTGTTCTTTAACGTGCACAGGGTATGGCTCTCCCGCACACGGGGCCACAGCTTAACGTCCCATCCGACGGACGGCGGCCTTTCCAAGCCCATCGGTGTCCCCTACTGACCGTGGGCAGGGCGGGGAATTTTGCGGAGATAAATCTCAACGCTGACCCAGCTGGGACTCGAACCTGGGAACTACAGATTACGAGCCTGGCGCGCTACCGACTGAGCCACCTCCGCCCCATGTTTCACGGAGTGACTAACACCCACGTGGCACACAACCACTTCTTGTCACTGTGTGAACCAGTAGCGCACGGCACAGCTGTTTGTAGGACACGTTTATTACTGGTGCGCCCTCTGTTGCTCTCAAACGGACAAAACCCTCTTACGGCAGGAGACGACTACTTTTTTTGTCCGGTGAGCTTTTATGATCACTCTTAATTATTACTAATGTTACACTCGTTATGCTAATTATACATAGTGAAGATATGTGAAAAAAGAAAAGCGTTATATAATACTTCGGTTAGAGAGGCGTGGATACTGTCAATGTTAAAATTGACTAAAACAGACTATAGCACTGATTGTAAATGAAATGATCAATCAAAGAGGAAAAAAAAATTGCGACATCCATTGTTAGAGAGAGTATGAAATTCATTTAAATTTCAATGTAGATTGTACGAAAGTAATTTTTTCATGACATATTCCTATTTAATATATATAATTTTTCTCGTACAGTAGGTACAAAACTGCCACAGTTGCATGACCGCTACTCGTTTGTAAAAATTAATATCATGTCAAGCAGTTGCCTTCCACAAAGGTTTAACAGGAGCCTGTCACTTTACACACCGTAGTATAAAGTCTCTGAGTATGGCGGGAACTCGGCATAAAAACAACACAAACATTACCCAAGGTTCGAACCCAGACCCCTTTGCTCAATAGCAGAGCGTGCCAACCACTCGGTCACGGCGGGTCTAGCATCATCTAAAGTCTAATAATTATATTGCAATATTTCTCTCCAGCTGTTGGCACAACCTACCGCCATCTTTGGTAGCCATTATTGAGGTATTTGTGATAGTGAAATGAAACGAATTTATGAGTGGTTTACAATTAAAAACCGATTTTTTTTATAACAAGTACTTTGATTTTTCAGTTTTCTTTACGATTGTATAATATAGAAAAAAAAATATGTGAATGCATTTCGTTTTCGATTCCTAAAATCAAATGCATTTTATATACGTGGAAACTGACCATTTAAGTTTGCACGTAAGCTCTTTGGTCATGATAAAGATACATGTTGGTATATATTAGATGCGTGAAGTACTTAATAATGTCACATTTTTGGACTTGAAAATATTAATTGAGTAATTTCGTGATACTTTAAAATGAATTATACTGGTAAGTGCGATATTGGTATATCAATTTTGGTGAAAGTATCAAACTAATATTACCTTTTAAACAGAAAAAGCTGTATTTTAAGTAAAATATGTTAATTTGCATTTATATATTCGTTATACATGTGCTGATATGAAAAAAAAATTAATAAAAAGTTTTCCCTAACAATTTTAATAGTGGTAAAAATGAAAAAAAAAAAAAATATGTTGCAAAAATCGACCACAATCGCCAGATATAAACCCGAGGAACCCCTACTTTATTATGATCTACTTAGTGAAATATTTCAGATGTATTTTGTGATAAATCAATTGGGTCAGTTCATTTTAACGTTTTTCTATTTGCTTGTGTATATAAATATAAAGAAATTCTGGTATATCACAGTTTCCAGTTCAAAATTATCTTTTTAAAACCAGTAATTGGAGATTATTATTCATAGGAGGTGGTTTAAAAATTAACCACAAATTATAAAAGTTTTAGCCCAGGAGTAGTCATGTCCAATTTGACTGCACTGTCAGTAGTGTTTGTCTTTTGGCCACCTTCTGACTTGCTGTTGTTAAATGTTCATTCTTTAAAATGTTAGGTCAGTTGATTGTTTACAGTTTGTGTGCAAGAGATAGTATTGCTCTGGATGATGCAGTTAAAGAAATTAAATTTTTTAAAACTTTTACATGCATATGAAAGTAACATGGTGTTTACATTAATGGTTTTACCATTATCTGGAAGGAAAGAAAAAATCAGAATGATATATGGCAAAACCTGACTAACATCATAACACCATAGTCCTATGGATAGACTGACTTTTCCACAATTCCACAATGAAATGCATTCAAATACAAAATTTTTTTAAGTGCGAGCATACTATTTAGATGGTCTCACTGTGGTACACAGTGAGACCATCATTACAGTGTACCACTGTAAAGCTGTTGAATGTACAAGTCACCTAATATGCAGTTTATCAAAAAATGTTATTTCTATTGTTTTATTTATCTGCTTTTTTTTTTAAGTTTGAAAAATATAGCAAAGGTAAATTAGTAGTAGTATAATAGTTTGGTTCAGTTCATTTTCTGCTTAAAAAATATAATAATTATCTTGACCACCATTCTGTGCATCTGAGAAACCAACACTTTAAGGCTTAAAGAGGTTTAAAATGCAGTTAAAGGTAGCCAGAATATCAGATGTATCTACTAATGTAGCAAAAATAAGTACCTACTCCCAGATTAAATGAAATTAATAGTCGTTATATTAAACTTTATTTAAATGTTTTAGTGCTCTTTTCAGTAATTTGTGTAATTATTTTAAATTTAGATGATTTTTGCAAAATGAGCTAAGAGTTAAAATGTTTCTGTGTCCATAGCTATTTATGTACCAATTAAATATCATTGAAGATAGATATGATTTAGATCTTTATATTCAGTCATATTTTCCCATAAAAGGTTTATTCAAAAAGTTACCAATGTCCAAATCTGATTGCTTATTGGCATAATAAGTATTTTTTTCGATGCATTATTTTAAGTTAGTCCCGTGGCTGAGTGGTTAGCGCACTTGTCTACTGATATAAGGGACCTGGGTTCCAGCCCCGGGTAAGGCATGGATGTGTGTGTGTCATTTTTCTGCTGAGGTCCTGCCATCTTCTCAGACCTTCTACTCTGGCATATAAACTGACAGGCTCCTGTCAGACCTCTGTAGCAAATAGCTGCTTGAGGGGGTATTTATTTTTATTTTATATAACGTTTTTGTATCCTATCAACAGTTGTTGAAAGTCTAGTATTCTGGGAGAAATTCTTTCCTGAAAATAATTAGCCTCTAATTATTTTAGAAGTATATTATTCTAAACATCATTAAAGTTTCTTTGTTGTATTACTAAAATTCACACTTTTTTTTTCTCTTTGTCACAGGTTTTTATGAGTGCATTTTATGAAAGGATTTGCAGTTGAATTAATCTTGCTCATCAGCAAAAATGAATGAAATAGATAATTCAGATATAATCATGATTACAGATGATGGCATTATTGCAGAAATGATCATTGAAGTAGATTCAGGAAGCGAATCATTAGAACGGGAATCTTTTCTGGCTGATGCTATGAATGAGGAATGTATGGATTTTGTTGCATCGAATTTTAATTCTGCAAGCAATTATGCAGATGAGTGTCTTAATGGCAATACAGATGAGAGCATTAGAGATGGACACAATGCAGATGCATTGATTTCTAGACCTTTAATAGAAACATATATCAAGTCTGAAGTACCGGATGATGATTTTGTGGAATTTATTGCGGAAGTAAAACCTAAAGATAGCAGCATTAATACCCAGCCAAAACATGGTCCAACCAAAAGTAAGTATTGCTATACCAAAGATTGTAATCTTTTTATTGTGTATGTATGGTAAATTTCTAAAGTAGAGGGAAATTGGTGTGCTGAAGTTGATTGCTTGTGGAGATTGTGATTAGTGTAAGTTGGCTATTTAAATGTAACTGAATCTGTAGTATTAAAATCAATTCAACAGCTTATTAATTGCAGTTTTTAGTTCCATGTTTATATTTTATTTTGTTTTCACTCTAAGATTAACCCCATGTTTAAGATTGACCCTTAAAATGTTGCACGAACTCTATCATAAATTGGTGAACTATATAGAAAAAAGATAGCATTGCATTTTTTTTTATTAGTGTATTAATAATCTTGAAGTTATTATATACTCTCAAAACTACTTGTGATTACTCTGACTAAAAATATTTATTGTGGACAGTCTGGACAGACATGCTTTTGATGTTTCCATGAAAATGAATTTTCTGTGGTAAATACTTTTCTTGTGGTTTATAGTTTCTCTTTATCAGAATAGATGGTGACTTATGAAAGGTTCTCCTTAGCACCACATTTGGTATGGGTCTCATTTCAGGATGGCACAAATCCTTTCACTTAAGTGATCTGGACAAATGTAAACACCTAAGGCTCTGGCACATGCACTGTCTAAAGATTTTAAGTATGCCTGCCTGTTTGAAACTAAATTTTAAGGTGAAAATTCAAAAATATTGAATATTTTTCCAAATGCATTCAGGAATATATGGAAAACAAGGACCATTTTGTGAGAAATTTAATATGAATGGCACATTTGGTTGAAAATACGAGCCTCGGGTAAGGCATGGATGTTTGTCCTTAATTCTCTGCTGATGTCCTGCTATCTACTATGGTGTATAAATTGACAGGCTGCTGTCAGACCTGTGTGGCAAGCAGCTGCTTTAGGAGGGGGGGGGGGGGGGTTCATCATTTTTAATTACTCTTACCTTTATGATCACTTTTATGCATAGTGATAACAAAAGCACTATTTTTGTTAAATTTTGGAGTGGAGGAACAGTAGAACAGTAAAGGATGGCTTTGTCATATGTAGAAAATGTGCTGTTACTCTTAAGGGCACGGCTGTGAATGAAGGTGTAATCAGTGGCTTGTTTTCTGTTAATGTCCCTACAACAATAACATAAAGTACATCATACATTATTTTTGCTGCTCACAGTGACATAAAAGTGTCAACTATGACATTTCAATCAGTATTGTGAATTGGATGACTGAAATGGGTATGTAATACTGAGTAACATGAATACCACAGGATGCCGACAAAGCTGAGGAAGCAGTTAAACAGCACAACAGCAGAGAGCTGTACCAGATAGTTAATGTTTTGTGTGGTAGAAAACGAACAGGTATTCAGGGATTGAAGGATAAACAAGGTAAGGTTATAGAAGGGGAGGATTCTGTTATGGCTAGGTGGGATGAACATTTCAGTGATGTTCTAAACAATGTGGTTAGTTCTACTCCCATTATTTGCAATGATGAGAGATGCATTACTGGCTTTAATGTTGGCCCTATAACACAATCTGAAGTTATTTTGGCTATTTCTAAACTTATACTTCATAAATCCCCAGTGGTAGATGAAATTACTACAGAAATGCTTAAAGCTGGGAATTTTTCAGTTACCACTTGGATGACTGAAAATTTGAATATCTTTTATGATAAAGGCGTGGTTCCTAAGAATCCCTATTTTCAAAAAAGGTGATCGCAGTTCTTGTGATAACTATAGGGGTATCAGCCTACTCTCTGTTCCAGGTAAAGTTCTTTCCATGATTGTGCTTAATAGAATTAAGAATCTGGTTGACAGTCAATTGCGTGATGAACAATGTGGATTCAGAAGTGGTAGAGGATGTGTGGATCAGATATTTTCACTTAGGCAGATTCTTGAGAAATGTTTAGAGTTTCAGAAACCTTTGGTTGCTAGCTTTGTTGATTTCAAAAAGGCTTTCGACTCTGTTGATCGTCATAATTTGTGGTTGATTGTGAGATTATATGGTATACCAGACAAGTTACTTAACATAATGAAAGCTCTCTATAATAACACTGAGTCGTGTGTGAGAGTTGGTAAGGCTTGTAGCAATTGGTTTAGCATTACTTCTGGTGTTCGACAAGGGTGCATTTTGTCTCCTTTTCTCTTTAGCTTGGTTATTGATTATGTTATGTGAAATTCACTTCAAGGGAAAGATTTTGGCCTTAAATGGACTGGAGATACGAAAATTTCCGATTTAGATTATGCTGATGATTTAGCCCTTTTGGCAAATGATGTTGATGAGATGAACTCTTTCATTCGAGCTGTTGATGAGACTGGTAGTAGAGAGGTTTGGTTATAAACAGAGAAAACTCAAGTGATGAAAATTGGTCAGTCAAGCTCTGGTTTAATCTGAATGGTTGCAGTCTTGAGCAGATGTCACAGTTTAATTATCTTGGTAACTATGTAACAGATACTGGTGATGTGCGGCATGAGATTAACAGACTAATACGGATTGTTGCCGGGACTTTTAAGAATCTATGGAGATTGTGGAGAAATAGGCGTATACACCTAAAGACTAAAATTAGACTGTATAATAGTTTGGTTCTTTCTAGGGTTAGTTATGGTAGTGAAACTTGGACACTGTGTAAACAAGATAACAGGAAACTAGATGCTTTTGATTCTAGATGCTTACGCAGTATCTTGGGTATTAGGTGGTTCAACTTTGTAACTAATGATGAGGTTAGGCAAAGGAGTTTGCAACCTCCTTTAAGCAGCATATTGTGCAGAGAGAGACTCCATTGGTTTGGCCATGTTGCCCGTATGAATAATAGATTGGCGAATAGGGTTATGAACAGTGTGCCGAAAGGCCTCAAAAAGAGGGGGAGATCTAGGATGCAGTGGGAAGACAATGTCAAACAGGATTTTATTAGAATCTGGTGTGTAGTGGCCAGATGCAGTAGATGTAGCTCAGGACAGACTTGTTTGGTGAACTAAATTGCACTTTCTGGTTGGACCTCCGTAGCCCATGGCTGCTTGATGATGATGATGATGCAGAAGCAAATTCAACAGTTACCTGGTATTTTTTATAAAGCACATTACATTTTTTAAACCATAGTTATTTAATGTGGCGATGACAGATGCTCTATCTGTTCATCACTACATAAAAAATAAATACTCCCTCAAGCAGTTGCTTGCTATAGTGGTCTGACAGGAGCCTGTCAGTTTAATATGCCTTAGAGATCTGTGAGGAAGGCAACACCTCAGTAGAAAGACAGCACAAATATCCCTGCCTTACCTGGGGCTCAAACCAAGTTCTCGAATACACTATAGAAATCCCACTCTTTAACCAAGAAGGTCATTAAGAAATTGGTGAGCAGAAGAAATAGACAATTTGATATTTGTGTAAACATACTTATTTGTAATTACTTGATTATTTAATACTGGATCGTGGCTGAGTGGTTAGCGCGCTTGGCTACTGATCTGAGGGACCTGGGTTTGAGTCCTGGGTAAGGCATGGACGTTTGTGTTGTTTTTCTGCTGAGGTCCTGCCATCCTCACAGACCTTCTACTATGGCATATAAACTGACAGGCTCCTGTCAGACCTCTGTGGCAAGCAGCTGCTTGAGGGGGTATTTATTTTTATTATATATATATAATTACTAGCAGAGAATTGTGGAATCATGATTTTTGTTTTAATTAAAAATACCATGTTTCTGATCGTGATAAAGAGGCATGTTATTAAATGTGTAATTTGCCTTTTTTATATATTTCTGCAGTGAAACCAAAATATACTTCATATTTTTGCACTAAAATATGTGTTTATTTTATCAATATTTTCTTTATTATTATTATTGGATCTTCTCATGATGGGCCATTTTAAGGCTGCACATTGATTG
The DNA here is from genome assembly GCA_038380435.1 of Ryuthela nishihirai. Lineage (NCBI taxonomy): Eukaryota > Metazoa > Arthropoda > Arachnida > Araneae > Heptathelidae > Ryuthela > Ryuthela nishihirai. The sequence goes on from JAWZYU010000006.1 coordinate 97,635,200, forward strand.
AGCAGAATATCATTTACAGTCACCCAAGTTTGCATATAACTAAGTGATTATCTAGTTGTATGCATTATTGTCAGTGTACTTATTCCACCTATTCCATCTTAAAATTTTGAAAACACTCCTTTTTTAGGGTTAAAAAAGGAACTCATTCACTGGTAGTTATGTTTGTGTCATTCTGATAATGTCTGCATTTCATTTCTTTCAGTTGCTGTATTTTAAAAGTTTTTTTTTTTTGTTTTTCATAACAATATTAAAACAAAAGTTATTTTTCCTATTTGTGGTGGTGGTGGGGATTTAAATACTTTGCATGGTCTTCCGTATTGTTTGTTTTTTTTTGTCTCCCACCTATGCAGAAGCTCGTGAGCTATCTGATCTTCTGGGATCATTTGAAACGTAATTTTCTTCTTTAGTAAAGGATAAACAGTCTTAATTTTATTTCACTTTTGATAAAGTCTATTTCTGAGAAATTGGTGAAGTTCATGGTTTAGCATTTTCTAATTACATCAAATTGACATACTGTAGACTCTCTTATCCAGTCTCAGCTCATGCAGCCTCCACTTTAACCGGTCATTCCAAGAAGCAGAAGCAAGTCACTACTTGTTTTGTTTATTTCCTTCAGTTCCAAGAAGTGGAAGCAAGCCACCGTGTGTTTTGTTTAAAATACAGTACATATTTGCTTCAGTTCCTCTTTGTGAATATTACAGTGTACAATGTATTGTGCATATACAGGAGTGTGAGTAGTGATCTACTAATTATTGTGTGGTACAAAATAAGTGGGTGCAAATGTAAGCGTAATGTTATGATAGAGATGAAATTGTGATGGAGGTGATCCAGTAAAGCATATTTGTGATGAACTAAGTATTGGTAAAAGCACGGTAAATGACTGGAGAAGGAATAGAAAATATGTACAAGATTTTTGCACTCAAGTTGAGTCTGACAAAATGCTTTCTTCTCAGTGCACTCTTAAAAAGCCGAAAAATGAAATTGTCAATGATGCACTTTGGTTATGGTTCATGCAAGAGTGTCAAAAGGAATGCCAATCAGTGGGCCAATCTTGAATGAAAAAGGATGAATCCTTCATTGTAAAATCGGTAATGGGGGAGATTTCCAGCAAGCGAGGGATGGTTTTCTCGCTGGAAAAATGGGCATGGTGTTCATTACCTTGGTGTTTGTGATGAGAAATTGTCAGCTGATCCTTTAGCAGCAATGGAATCTTCAGAAAAACTTTTAGTGCTTATTGAAGAAGAAGGCTTATGCACAGAACAAATCTACAATGTAGATGACACTGGGTTAAATTTTAAACTTCTTCCAATGAAAACGTTTGTGACAGTGCAAGAAACCTCAGCATCAGGATTTAAAACAAAGAAAGAAAGACTCTCTGTGGCTGTGTGTACAAATGCTGCAGGTATGCACAAATGTCCTCTTTTTGTAATTGGGAAATTAGCAAAACCCCGAGCATTCAAGCATTTAAATTTAGCTGCTCTGCCTGTTTACTACAAAGCTCAAAAGTCTGCTTGGATAAACTCGTATTTGTTTAAAGAATGGTTCTGTACAGAATTTGTTTCAAAAGTTAAAAATCCCTTGACAAGTCTTAAAATGCCTGTAAAGCCCCTACTCATTCTCGACAATGCCCCAACACATCCAAGCAAACTCATTTCTGACAACATAAAAGCCATGTTTTTGCCACCTAATGTAACACCTTTAGTGCAACCAATGGATCAAGGCGTGCTTGTAAGTTTAAAAAGGTGATACAGGAGAAAGCTTTTCTTTCATAAATTCTACAGCAAATCGAAAATGATGGAACAGGACTTTAAAATGCTTTGTAAACAATAAATATCAAGGATGTGATCTACATGTTGGCAAGAGCTTTTGAAGTAATGCCTCGTAAAACGTTTGTCAAGTTATGGAGAAAACTTACCTACTATATAGACAAGTTATGGAGAAAACTTTGGTCTGAAGATTAAAACTGTAAAAAGTACCATAGACAACAATATGAAAGTATCAAATAAGCCTGCACCTGCCAAAAATATGATGGATAATGACAATATTTTGCTGCTTAATGACTTTAAACTGCTGCCTGGATGTGACATACTTGAAGAAGATGACATTGAAAAATGGTTAAAAGGTGATGAACAGTTGGAAAATGAAACACTGAATGATGATGAAATTATCAATGCAGTCTTCCAAGAAGGGAATGGAGAAGCGGAGAATGAAGAGGAAGAAGGGAAAATTAGCAATATTGAAGGAAAAGAAGCTTTTGATGTTGCAGTAAGATAATTGAATAACAACAGGCCTCATCTGTGATTGATGTGATGTTTATTAAAAATTGGCAAGACTTCGCAGGTAAAATAGTGTTGTTCAAAGAAACAAAAGAAAATCACGGACTTGTTCAAGTGAGTGTGAGTAAATTGTTAATACTGTACAACAAATTATTAATTAAAATATAGTACAGTTAGTATTTTTGTCATTTGCTGTTTTTATTTATTTTCTGACACAACTTTCAGATTAACCGGCCTTGCATTCATCCGACCAGGGTCTGGTCCCATAAGGGCCGGATAAGAGGGAGTCAACTGTAATTGCAAACAATTGTGCAAAATATTGATATTGTGCTATTTCTATCTCTGTATATCTTTAGGAGCATAATCTCTGAGTGCTTTTATTTTTCTTCATTATAACCTGCTGTAAACCATAAGATCAGTCTTAATATTTCAAATGATATATTTATCATGTAAGCCAATATCCCACTTCTACCTCTAGCCTTCATACGTTATAAACTTTTTTCATCCTCGATCTTTACAAAAAAAATTATCCTTCTTGCATGGATCCATTTTTTTAACCCTGTTACTGTTAAAGTGCATATATAATGGCATCCATGTTTAGATATTATAGCAGTAAAAGAGTTAATGTTTTTAACCATTGTTTCTTTTTTAGTTTTTATTTCTCTGTTGTAGTATACATGGGCTAACTTTCATATTTTAATAATATATATGGTAATAAAATAATGCAAAGAAAATATAACAGCTAGGTTTATTTACAAAGTTATAGTTTATTCATTATTTGATCCTGAATTAGTGTATCCTTGTTTCTCTTTAGGAAAGAAACGAAAATATGCAAGAAGAAATAAACTTGTCAGTAAAAAAAGAAAAGGCCAAAATAAAATTTTGAAACCGCTGCAGAAGCAGGTTAGATTGGGTCATGGTGAAAAGCTGGGAGACATTCCGTATAGTAAGTATTTGATTCTGTTAAAGTTGGACCAAAAGAAAAAATTGAGTTGTACAATATTTCACATAGTGAAAAAATCCCACTATAATTTTATATTGAATAACATATATATCTTTGCATATAAGCCAAGAATTTGAAACAATGTGGGTAATTCTTTAAATAAGCTTTATTATTATGATGTAGATCACTGAATGGCATTGCTTCAGGTGTGATTAAATGCACTAATCATCAATCAGCAGCAGACTTAAACATGATGGAAATGTTTTGCCAAAAGAGAACAAATCATTTAAATAGCATTATTATACATTGCAGTGCCAAATTATTATGAACTCTGCATTGTTCACAAAGTACTGTTAAATATTCCAAGGTATGTAAAATAGGTCTATAAATGGTAGCTAGGTAGTCACTGGAAGGAGAACTATGCACCAATCCCCTGTGATGATACATAGAACCAGCCAGGCCTAGCACCTAATGTCCGATCCCGCCTTCTCGTGGTGTGGACCATTAGAACCTTTCGAAAGAGATACTCTCTTGTGGAAGTGAACAGAAATGGAGGGCTGCCAGATCAGTGTGGCCTACTGATCTGGACAACTCTGGCTACTTTTTTTTCTACCCTGCTGAGGAGTGATCAACCACACAGGGTCATGGTGCTGACCATATATACCCACTGGACTGGACAGATATATGGCTCTGAGCTTAATTATGGATCCTGCTTTTGCTGCATTGGTGGGCTTCTGTGGAGGGAAAATCTTTCGCTGTGTTTTCTGTTTGTTTGTGGGTTGACAGCCCCAAGTGAATAGATTCACAGGATATGTTTATCAGCTGGTGGATAATCCTGAGCAGAGGTCACCACAGGCACCTGAACTCTTTGCTTCTACTGGCATCATCAAAATTCTACATTGGAGGAAGTCTTCCAGTGTAGATGGCTTCAGCCTTTAGTGGTGGGGGAACGGGTCTTTGCCCCATGTCTGCGATTATGGGGCTGTTTGATATTGTCGGCATTCCCTCTCTCAATAAACATAGTTTCTTTAAACACCCACTAACCATTTTCTCTCCATAGGTAGTTGGAATGTGAGGACTCTGCACAGAGCTTTTTCTCTTGATGTCCTCACACAAGAATTGCACAATTATAATTTAGATATTCTCGGCTTGCAAAAGACCAGATGGACAGATAAAGGTCAGATTCTTAAAAATAATCTTAAATTTCTCTTTTCAGGGAGGGACGACAATAAGCATCACCAAGGCGTGGGTCTGCTTCTCAGCAGACACGCTAGTGATGCTCTTCTAGGATACGAGTGCATTAATGAAAGGTTTCTTACAGCAAAATTTCAGACAAGCGTTAAAGACTTGAATGTTATCTGCTGTTATGCCCCCACTGAGGATGCCGATGAGAATGAGAAGGATAGGTTTTATGAACAACTTCAGGGTATTTTGAATTCTGTCAAGAAAGGAGATATTACCCTTGTTCTTGGTGACTTCAATGCCAAAGTTGGTACTGACTCTGACCTTTGGGGAGGAGTAATAGGCCCTTTTGGTATTGGTAGCTAAAATGGCAATGGGCAACGTCTCCTACAGGTAAGTAAACTCAATGGTTTCAGAATTACTAACACTTATTACAAACGACATACATCAGTACACATGGGTTTCACCTGATGAGCTGCATAGGAATATGATTGATTATATATTAATTAACAGCAAATGGGCTAGTTCTGTTAGGAATACCAGGTCATATAGGGGAGCTGAAATTCGATCTGACCATTACCTTGTTAAAAGTATCTTGCAGCTTAAACTTAAAAAGTGTCCTAAAGTTAAAAAATTTACCTTTAATACTGAAGCTCAGAAAGACCCAGTTATAGCTAAAGCTTACCATGATAGGTTACTTAGCCATTATGACAGTCATGATTTGCTTACTACTGAAGTTGAGGAAGAATGGGGCCGTTTTAAACAGGCATTTTTGGAAGCTAACAGTACTCTTTTAGAGAAAAAGGAGCAGAGGAGGCAGAATTATTTGAGTGATAAGGCACTTGAGCTTATTTCAGAAAGAAAGAACTGCAGAAATGTCCTTAATCAGTACCCTACTACTCCTAATAGATAATAACGTGTAAAGGATCAGTTAGCTACTGATAAGAATGTTTGGCTGACAAAGCCGAGGAAGCAGTTAGGCAGCACAACAGCAGAGAGCTGTACCAGATAGTTAATGTTTTATGTGGTAGAAAACGGACAGGTATACAGGGATTGAAGGATAAACAAGGTAAGGTTATAGAAGGAGGTATTCTGTCATGGCTAGGTGGGCTGAGCATTTCAGTGATGTTCTAAACAATGTAATTAGTTCTACTCCCATTGTTTGTAATGATGATAGATGCATTGGCGGCTTTAATGTTGGACCTATAACACAATCTGAATTTATTTTGGCTGTTTCTAAACTTAAACTTCATAAATCCCCAGGGGTAGATGAAATTACTATGAAATGCTTAGAGCTGGGAATGTTTCAGTTACCACTTGGATGACTGAAATTTTGAATATTTTTTATGAGAAAGGCATGGTTCCTAAGGATTTTACCAGAACTATTGTTATCGCTATTTTCAAAAAAGGTGATCGCAGTTCTTGTGATAACTATAGGGGTATCAGCCTATATCTCTGTTCCAGGTAAAGTTCTTTCCATGATTGTGCTTAATAGAATTAAGAATCTGGTTGGCATTCAATTATGTGATGAGCAATGTGGATTCAGAAGTGGTAGGGGATGTGTGGATCAGATATTTTCACTTAGGCAGATTCTTGAGAAATGTTTAGAGTTTCAGAAACCTTTGGTTGCTAGCTTTGTTGATTTCAAAAAGGCTTTCGACTCTGTTGATCGACATAATCTGTGGTTGATTGTGAGATCATATGGTATACCAGACAAGTTATTAACCTAATGAAAGCTCTCTATAATAACACTGAGTCATGTCTGAGAGTTGGTTTAGCATTACTTCTGGTGTTCGACAAGGGTGCATTTTGTCTCCTTTTCTCTAATTTAATTGTTGATTATGTTATGTGAAATTCATTGCAAGGGATTTTGTAACTAATGATGAGGTTAGGCAAAAGACTCGGCAACCTCCTTTAAGCAGCATATTGTGCAGAGAGTGACTCCGCTGGTTTGGCCGTGTAGCCTGTATGGATAATTACAGATTGGCGAATAGGATTATGAACGGTGTGCCTAAAGGCCTCAGAAAGAAGGGGAGACCTAGGATGCAGTGGGCAGACAATGTCAAACAGGACCTTGTTAGAATTGGTGTGCAGTGGCCAGATGCAGCAGATGTAGCTCAGGACAGACTTGCTTGGAGAACTAAATTGCATGGTCTGGTTGAACCTCCGTAAGCCCATGTCTGCTTGAGGATGACGATGATGAAAGTATTAATGTGATTCTACATTTTTTGTATTTTGTGATAATTCATGATTTCTTTTCCAGTTTATCATCAGATCCAGAAATCCAAACAGCATATTTTGAAGCCATTTTATCGAACACTTTATTTCAGTTCACCTTCAGTAAGTTTATTTATATATTATTTTTAATACTAGGTTCTATTCAACTTAATTCAGAGTTTATAAACATATATATATATTCTAATGCTTCCTATTAATTTATTGTTCAATGAAACGAAGTTTTGAAGTAATGAAACTAAGGAAATTTAAAAATGGCAAAATAAAATCATAAACAAATCTTTAAGTTTTAAACATCATTGCTTCTTGCTGTAAAGGGTTTTCAATCTTTTTGGGAGAGCACCAAGGTATCTCTTTAATGGTAAATAGTACTTTAAATTTGAAACAAAATTAAAATTTTTTTAAGTAATGTTTCTTAGTTGTGCTGTAGAAGAAGAAGCTATCAATATTTAAATAACTTAATTTCTAAAATTAATAAACAACATTCAGTTACTTTTTTCTATTAAGAATTCCCCCCCCCCCATGAAGAGTATAACAGATTATTCTGTTAGAAAAAGGAAAATGCGATTCAGAAATTTCTAACAATTTTGTATCATGTTAGATGAATACGATCGGGACTTTGAAAGGGGCCTATGAAAAGTCATCCTATATGCTGATGTACTGCAATATCAATCAGCAACTAATTTTGAGGCAGCACAAATTTTATATGATCTACATGAAATTTATTTTATTAAATTATACCAAATCTTTCTGAAAGGGGGATTTAGTGCCACATGTATTATAAAATTAAGAAACACTATAAAACTGCATTCTCTCTTTGCTGTTTAGCCCTTCCAGTGTTCAGAACATATATATCTGTTTTTAGTACAATAAAAGAAAATGATTTTAAAAAAATAAAAATTGCCATTTTGAAATTTTTTTCATAGATATAAAAAATATGTAATTTAAGTGTGATAAATAATATTTTCTTTTTTTATTTGATGCATATTTTATTAAATTATGATATAAATATTTTGTTAAAGCCATCTGTTTGCCATTTCTTAGAAGTTATATAAGGTGCTGCCAATTTGCTTGTTAACATTACTCTGTGCTGAAGCAATCCCCTAATTTAAGTTCAAAAGTTTGATTTAAACTATTATCAACAAATTTTTCCTTAAAGCTATTGTCTATTAGCTTTTTTTTTTATATAAATTTTTTTGTGTTGCCAGATACATTTTTTTACTACATAACTCTAAAAAAGTCCTATTGAAATGAAACATATGGTCTTTTTGTTAAATATTTTATTTTCAGAAAATTCAGAATTAAATGTTGATTAATTTGGCATATACCATAATTCCTTTCACTAATTATATGGCAAAAAAGTTCTAAAGTTAAATTTGGCCTCTGGATGTAAAACAGTTTTTCAGGCTCGACACTGGAAGGGTTAGTGACAGTTAAACTAACAATTAAATTAACTTTAATTAATAAATTAGCCCTACCTGGTTTAATGGTTAACATACCTGACTACTAAGATCAGCATATCCTTGTGCAAGTGTTTGTATGAGAAACCAGGACAAGATACATAAAGCTTTTCAGTTATCTCTGTCCTTTGTGTAGGGAAGTTCCTTCCTTTTAAAAACTCTAAGTTTTCTGTGTCTTTCTATTATTTTTTAGAAAATTCTAAGTTTTTCCAAAGTTTATGTGAGTGCTGTAATAAGTGTATTCAGTCTCTGTTGAGACTATTTTGAAGAAAACTAAATAAACATAAAATTTAATCCACAGCACTTTTCAATTACAAGGTATTTAGCCACTATTACGCTGTTGGAGTTTGTGTTTACCTCTGAGCGGCACTTTTTTTGCACACCATTTGCTAAATGGCCAGGTCACAAGGACCCAGAAGGCTCAGAGAAGGTTGGGGGAGGGGACCCACTGGAACAGCTGTTGGGAGACATATGGTAGTGTCCCGTCAAGGCCATCCAGTGTGTTCTTTGACATGCACAGGGTATGGCTCTCCCACACACGGAGCCACGGCTTAACGTCCCATCCGACGGACCCATCCTTTCCAAACCCATTGGTGTCCCCTGCTGACTGTGGGCAGGGTGGGGAGTTTTGCAGAGATAAGTCTCAACACTGACCCAGCTGGGACTCAAACCTGGGAACTGCAGATTACGAGCCTGACGCGCTACTGACTGAGCACTGAGCCACCCCCACCTCAGTTGATGTCAATTGGGTACAGAGGAAAAATTGTCTTGAGCCATGTGTATATCATTGTAACCCATGACCTGATAACATGTCAAGTGCTCTGTCCATTGAGCTCCATTAATAGAGCATGTAAGTGCTCTGTAAATGGAGTCTGCAACAGCAGTTAAGACAGCTGTGTGCGACCGACCTGTGGCTTGGGCTTAACATCTACAACAGAGAGACATCCCACCTCTACAACATCCCACCCAGCTGAAGACAATTTTTCCTCTTTTCCCAATTGACATCATCATACTTCAACAATGTAATAATGGCCAAATACCTTGTAATAAACATATTACCTTGTACATCATTGTTTTTATTTTATTTCAGTCTCATTACTTTCTTGTTGCCTATATACCCTATGTTTGTATGTTAATTAATTCTGAATAATTAAAAGTTTAGTTTTTTTATTGCTGAAGAAAGCTTAAAATTTAGCACAGGTGCAAATACAGTAATTTTTTAGAAACTTGCTGCATGTTAATCACAATGGTATTAATTAACATTGAATTTTTTAGTTCTGGTGCAAACTAGAAATTTCTGCTTTTCATGCTAATAAGTTTCATCTATTAAGCATGTAATAGAGTTCTCTTAAACATTCTCAAGTACTGCCTCTAGTTCTGCAAGAAACAGACACCTTAGCTGAAGCACTTGATTTATTAAGTACTAATTCTTAAAAGTACTTTAAGTTATTTACTTCAAATACAAAGTACTTGAAATACATTTGTTAGAACATTTGCTTCATATACTGACCTGTTCTCATTGTGTAACCATTTTTTCAGACATTTATATAGACAGTTTTTTTGGGAATTAATCTGTAGTCTGATAGGCAAGTTATAGCTTTAATGTATATTTACATGCTATTCAAGTGCTTAATATATGACATTTCATCAAATATGAATGATGTAGTATTTGATAAAAAATACAGCATTGAGAATGTAAATGAATGCTCTCATAGTATTAATGCTAGAAGTCTGTAATTATTTTCCTTATATTTCAGGCTGACATTGATGTTGTAAAGAATAAAATATTGACATTCAATGGTTTTCCTTTTGATAAAACATCATTGGAATTTTACAGACGAAAGCGGGTAATGAAGCTGTAAGTAAAAAATTATAGATTATGACATTGTGACATCACAAATTTAACTTTTCATTGATTAATAAACATGGAAAGAATTATAACTAAAATTCATCTTTTTTTAAAGCTGAATAAAGTACAGTGTAATAATTAAATAAAAAATAAATACCCCCCTCAAGCAGCTGCTTGCCACAGAGGTCTGACAGGAGCCTGTCAGTTTATATGCCATAGTAGAAGGTCTGAGAGGATGGCAGGCACTCAGCAGAAAAACGACACAAACAGCCATGCCTTACCCGGGGCTCGAACCCAGGTCCCTTAGATCAGTAGCCAAGCATGCTAACCACTCGGCCATTGCATATGTCTTATTGGAACTGTTAAAATGTTCTCATTTTCAGGTAGCAAAAAGTACTCTAAAAAGATAGCTTGAGTAAAAGTTTCAATAAAGACCACCACCATAAAACACACTTCTTCAAAAATAATGTCAAAAGTTGCTGAGTCTGTAAAGTTTAAAAAGCTGTGTTTAACTATTTACCAACTTCTAAATCATACTGTAATAGAATGAAACAGATTCCATATTTAATTGTAGAACTATACCATAGCAAAGTTAAAGTAATATAAAATTTAATAAACAGAAAATCACTGTTATAAATGAAATGCTATCTAAAATCTTCTTCAATATGAAGTTTTTTTTAGCACCATTACATAAGTCAATCTTACAGTATTTCATTTAACCCTTTCTCTGCCGTATCAGTCCAAACTGCAGGTAGGAGGTAATGAAGACAAAGGAATAGCTTTAGTTGGATGAATCCATTTAAAATCTTGGTCATTTAGGGCCAGAGTGGTAGTGAAAAGGTTAGGAAAAATGTATAACTTATTTAATGTAATGAAAGATTTTTCAAAATAGTGTTCTTTAAAATCTCAAAGACCATTTTGCAATGTAATGTTAATGCAGCAGAAGTTCAAAAAATTGTATATCACCAATTCTTTTGTCGAGATACCAGTTTTTTGTGGTAATTGACATTGATGAGAATTCACTGTTATACACTGCACTGATGTAGAAGCATCATCAAAAGTGCACCATTGTGGTCATTACACCATAACTAGGTGTTATTGTGGTTTCTCAGAAAAAGTCCCAATGTAGCATCAAGGGGATGAGGAAATAAGCATTGCATAACACCTGTTTTTAAATAAATTTTATTTAAACATTTGCTTTAACTCAAATGCTCTCCAGTATCTATTTTATTATAACACGATATAATGAACTGAACTTTTTAACATATACTGGTGTAGAAAATTAAAGATAATATTTTGATAAGTATTGAAGGGAATTTTTGCGAAGCAGAAAAAGAAAATGCATGCACATTTTACTGATTTATCTGTGAGTATGCAAATTAGTGTTGCTGTAAGAGAGCATGGGGCTGTGGCAGCCATTATCTCTATTCCAAACAGGCTGGTGTTTACTTGGGTTGCAATTTGATTTTGACATGTCACAATGATGACAGATGGATTATTGTGTATGGTAGAAAGTGATAGGTAAGATGGAAGCAGGCCAATTCCAGAATGAGCTATCTAGAACCTTATATGTACTACAAAATATCCTCTCAAAACTTTGCTTACAATTTTAGGAAACAGAAGATCATAGACTAAAACAAAGTTGTTCCCAGCTCACAATTGCTCAGGACTACTGTAATCTGTATTTAGCTACAAAATGATTGGGAAAATGACAAGTAGGCAACTGTGTTTGAGATGTCAGCAACTACAGAGACAATAATTTCAGGTTATACTCTCTACAGAAGGCTGCATGAATGAGATTTATATGCCTGAAGACCAATGGCTTGTGGTTGTCCAAGCCATTGGTCTTCAGGCATTTGAACCTCATGTTCAATCCTGAGAAATGAATAATTTCAGGTTATACTCTGTACAATGAGAAATCCTGAGGTTTCTTCTGTACAATATACTCCAACAATATAATAGAGGAATCCTGAGGTTATACTCTGTACAATGAGGAATCCTGAGGAATGAATTGAAGGAAATCAGCCCTTCCGAAACCTTTCTTGTACCATATGTGGGTTTTTTTTTTCAGTGATGCTCTCAGGCCTGATTCCATCTTTATGGACAAAATGTGCATCTTCACAGAGCTCATGATGGACAACTTTTTTGAAAGTGAAGTTATTCATAGGATGGAGTGACCAGCCAGATTCCCAGACCTTAATTGTGCATGTGTGGGGATGCCATGGGGGCAGAAATTGCAGGACCCAGCCCCCTCCATGATACCAGATCTGCTCTTGTGGGGGAGTGGACTTTATTACTAAAAAAACTAATCAGTAGCCTTGTGAAAAATAGGAAAACATGTTATATGAGTTGTGTGCCTTACTGCCATTTTTATTTTGTACAATATTACTTAAGTTGCACATACGAAGAAGTTGAAGTTTTAATCATGTTTTGACATGATACTGCTTTTATAATGCTATATAATTTATCTTTTAAAAAATAAGTGTTCATATTCACATTTTTTTTAGGTTATGCCATCAGACAATTAAAGACATATGTTTACTTCTTGGCATCATATTTGGAATTAAAAATGTGATGATTTCCAATATCTTAAATTTTTTATTAAAACCAGAAAAGGAAGTAGATCCTTTATTGAACATTTGTCTTCAGCCAGTGGTTCAGCTGACAAAATTAACAGAAGGTAAGAAGAGCTTTATCTTTAACCTAATATTTTAAATCACAGGGAATTATCAGTAACAATTCATATCTGACACAGTAAGAAAAATATTAAGTTCATGAATTTATTAGTGATATGTGTTTCCTCAGTGTGTTTGGGTAGTCTTTTTAATATAAAAATGAATAATCTCATTCTTACCTGTTCCCATGGATTGTTTTGTAATATTGAGTAATTTTTAAAAAATTTCATCTATCCATTTTCTGAATTATATTTAACAGAATCTGTTCTTGGTATCTTATTCAGAAAACCCTTGCTGATTGCAGAGGTTATATTTCTTCGAGAGGTTGCAATCAGCAAAGCTACACTTCACAAATCGAAACCTAAATGGAAAAATTGAAAACAGCCGCAGAATATAACAAACAGAAATATAAGTAGTCTTTTTTCAATAAGCGCCTGAGGTTTAACACCTGTACATATGTATGGAATAAATTCAGAATCAACAAAAAGTAGCAAGGTAAAATTACTGTAATTTACAGTAATCTTGCAGTAAAACTACCCATATTTTATTATACACTTTACTCACCAATGATACTTTAATTGCACTAATAGACAGATGCCTGTATGGGTGTATTTCTCATGCAACAGTACTGCTTATGGTCATCTCATCATTAATATTCTCAAACAAATGATTCTGTATTTATACTACTATGTAGTTTTTTTTTTAAGATGTTCATCTTTTCAGCCAAGGTTGTAACCTTACATAATTACTGCATTACCACTTGATTAGGAGGCATAGTTCAATTAAATGAAAGTTTAACATAAAAATGAAAGATAAATATTTCAGCAACAACAACGATGTGACAATAAACTAAACTGTGAGAACACACAGAAACTTGAGCATTCATCACTTACAGCAAGAAATTCATACTCACGAAGTTAGAAGCCTAATGCAATATTGGGAGCATAGCCATAATTCTCACTGATATTAGAAAACACATATGCATCTATCATCCATGTAAGACAACAACAGTCACTTTCTTCTGTGTAATAAATATTTGGTTGTACAGTTTTTATGGCTTTTCTTGAATATATGATTTAAGAACACGTGAGGTCATACCAAAAGTAATGCCTGTAGGGCTGTGATATGCATCACAAAAGCTGTGTGTTTATGCACTTTGCAAGATATGTAAATTGTATCATGTCTTTCATGTCATCTTTTCAATAGATCAGTACTGATGCACCATGGATATGAGCTCAAACAAAGAGATGTTATTAAATTCCTGATGGAGGGCTATAGTAGATGGCAAAGCTGTCATCATCATGGATTTCCTGGAGCATGGCACAACCATAAATAGTGCTCTCTATTTTGTGACACTCAAGAAGCTTCAGGAAGTTATCGGAAAGAAGAGGCCAGAAAAAGATCTCAAATACACCACGACAGTATTCCCCTTCACATGTCTTTAGCCACAAATCAAGCAGTTGCCAAGATGAGATGGTCTGTGATGCCACATTACCCTTCTCCGGTTTCATCACTATCAGACTTTCATCTATTCGACCCAATGAAAGGCAGTGTCAGTATAAAAGTTGCCTGAAAACATGGATTGGAAACTTCTCACCACAAATTTTCCAAATAGTATTCCAGTTTTGGGCACAAACGCATTTTGTGTGCCTGAAATTACTTTGAAAGGTAGTTTTGTGTAATGCAACAGTGGATGTACATGGATATGTAATTGGAACCTTCTATTCATTATAATAAAGGCATTATTTCAGTATGCTCTACATATAGTGAAATTGTTTTCTGTTTTGGGAAAATAAATGCTATATTGATTTATGTATCACCAAATCTGTGATGTTAATGGTTTTCTGCAAATAAGTAATGAATGTAGCAGATCAATGCAGATTTTTAAAAAAAAATGTATATAGAAATTTGCTAATAACATACTAAGCTGAAATGGGTAAAAAATTTTGTAAAACTTTTTTGATCGTTTTTTTTTATACTTTAAGAGTTTGTTAATTAATAAGTAAATTAAAGTATCACAAGATTTTTAAACTTTTTTCTGAAATTGATTCAGAATTGATCCAGCCACCAGAGTGAGTTCAAGTGTAAAATCCTGCCATTTTAAGGGTTAAAGATAGATTTTTAATCAAACAGTAATAAAAGGATTTATTTCAGAATGTCACTGTTAGGAGAGTTATGTCTCTGTGTTGCAGCTTGAGATGCTGAAATGATTCGATGGTAATAGTCCATCAAATCGTTTTAGCATCTCAAATTGCTACACGGGAGACATAACTCTCCTAACAGTGATATTATGAAATCCTTTTATTAATGTTACTCACTGTGTTCACTTGTAACAATTTAATATAATAGTATTATTACTTTTCTACCTTAAATTTATGTCAGAATAATGAGAATCATGAGTGTATATAATTTAGATTATTGTAATTAAAACAATACCTATTTTGGTGAAGAAATAAACTCAGATAAATAAAATAAATTATTTGTTGTTTTTGTTCAGTTGTCAAGGAAGGTATCACTCTCAGTTTAAGATTGATGTTAATGTTAAACTAAGAGTGATACTTTCCTTGACAATTAAACTCAAGATATTTAAACTTTTTTATCATTTTAAAATATTTTTAAATCAGTTGAACTTTAAAATGTTAATAAATATTAAATTCAAGATTTGAATTCACAGCGTGCCTTTTTGCTGACTTTCTCATTTTTACTTTGATCACAAATTAAGAAAATCCTGAAATGACTTAGTTAATGATTATCCAAAATACACTTATTAGAATTCAGTTAATATAACTGTTGTTGCATAATTCAACAATGAAATGACTGTTCGTAATATTGCATGCATATTACTGTGCAGAAAAAAGGCAAATGAAAGAGTAAAAGGCAAAAATGTAGGGCAAATAAGACTGTTAAACCAGACTGAAACAGAATAGTGAGCTTATAGTTGAGTAATAAAAAATAAAAAGAATTGCAAGGTTTTACTTTAATATTTTTTCTGCACACAGATTACTGATATAATAAGGCATAGTCATTTGACTACCAGGAATTCATCAGCAAGTAAGAGTATAGAAATTATAACTCTGTTTCCTTTTTATTCTAAAGGAAAAGAGTCTGCTGTAGTTTAAAAATAATGAAAATTTCTCCAAGTTCTGTTCTTTTAATGAAAATTAGACGTATTTCATTCAAGGTCTTGATGGGCTGGATGCAGTCTACAAACCATAGATTGCTAACTATTGTACAACATGCTTAATATTAGCAATCCTGCTATTACTTAGTAGTAGATATGTTTTTTAAATTTCATTGGCCAGGTTTGTTGATTATTTCTATCTTTTAACAGAATTTATTGCATCCAAAGTAGTAGCAAATGAAGCATCAAGCTCAACATCAACCAGAAAAGCCAATAAGCGTAAGTCAGTAAGAATGCAGCGACTTGGTGAAGTTATAAGAAAGTTGAGAAGCTATGACAAAGTTGAAAGCCAGACAGAGGTAAGAGATAATTAATAGAGATGCACGAAGATAAATAACTTTATGCTCTTATAGTTAGCATTATTAGTTTTGTTTCAATAAATCAGCCACAAAGTACATTTTATTCCTTGGTGGGTGGTGGAGAGCATTTACACTTCTTAGAAACCTGCAGTAACTTTAACCTTTTCACTAGCATAATTACCCACACTGCCCAAGATTTCAAATGCATTTGTCTAAACCAGGCATGGCCAACATATGGCCCGCGGGCCGCATCCGGCCCGCGTAATGAATTTATGTGGCCCGCGAACAATTTTTCAATATTAACATTTAACTTCTAGTAATTAATCGAATGAATTCTCGATACTTCTATATTTTTTAAAAAAGATTCCGTTATAAAGAATTAAAACTTTTATACTCATCTGCACTCGATGTTCAAGCGACATTGCCAGCAGGCGAGTAAAATATTTTTGCATAGTGCAAAAATATTTTAAAAATCGATCATGTTACAAATGTAGTTGTGAAATTAGTGAATTTCCTACGATCAAAAGGATTAAATCACAGGCAATTTATTGATCTCCTTGAAGAACTAAATACCAGTCATTTAGATGTACTATATCACAATAAAATCCGTTGGTTAAGTTTGGGAAAAGTTTTAAGACGTGTGTGGGACCTTCAAGAGGAAATAAAAATATTTTTAATGCTTAAAGAAAATGAGGATTTTCCTGAATTATTAGATCCAAATTGGATTTGTGATTTAGCATTTTCTTTGGATATTCTCACACATTTGAACGAATTTAACACATGTATACAAGGAAAAAATTTATTTGCTCATGATTTAATACAGAAATTAAGAGCTTTTAAAATGAAGCTTAGCCTTTTTTCTACAATTCTGGCTGAATGTAAATTTGATCATTTTCCAACGTTACAGACCATATCTTTAAATATTTTAAAAGAAAAGGTTAAAACATTTAATAAAAACATCCTTGCACTAATGACAGATTTCGAGCAGAGATTCGATTGCTTCAAAAAAATTGATAAAATTTTATCTATTATCCAAAATCCATTTTCTGTACAAGTTGATGACGTTCCTGTTGATATACAATTAGAAATAATTAATTTACAATGTGATGAATTATTACATGAGAAATATCGAGAAGAGCAAGAAAATTTGTGTAATTTTTATAAGCAATTGAATAATGAAAAATATGGAAATTTAAAAAAACTTGCCAAGACGTATTTAGTAATCTTTAGCTCAACTTATATTTGTGAACAAACCTTTTCTTTAATGAATCTAAATAAAAGTACAACAAGATCAAGATTGAATGATTTACATTTGGAGGCTGTGTTAAGAATAGCTACTACAAGTGTAGAACCAGATATTAAAAAAATAATAAGCGATGCAAACCGCCTCAACATTCGCATTAGTTATTATGTTAATTTGTTGTATTGATTTACTTACAATTATTCATAAACAAATTTCATAATAAAATTTTGTTTACTTAAAGAAATAAGTGTTTTGCTTAACATTTTTCAATTTTAATATTTCGTCCGGCCCGTGAAAATATTTTTTTTCCAATCCGGCCCGTGAAAATATTTTTTTTTCCAATCCGGCCCGGGGGCAAAAACAGTTGGCCATGCCTGGTCTAAACAATACTATATCATTACCTTCTACTAGCTGTTTGTGTATTTATGGTAGAGGAAAAATTAAAACTCATCCATTAATATTAAAGCCCTCCTCCTTCTAACTACACACAAATCAACAGTTATATCTGTAAATATTAAATATTGCAAATGTGAACATTCTCAGTTTTCACCAATATTTCAATCCTAAGCATTGCACCAGTAGCTGAAACAATTATTAACATCTGCTACACTTATAGTTTTTGAGGCTGTACAATATTTTTAGTGGTAAAATGATCTTTAAGTTTTGATATTGAAGTGTTCCTTAACATCAGAATCGTGCTTAGTTATGAATTTCTGTTATTCTTAAGTGGTAATAGATATGATCAGTTTCAGATTGATATAGTAATGAATTGTGGTGCTTTGAGCTTTAATATCTTATACTAGGAATAGTTTGTATGTATTCACCAAATGAAAACTTTACTAGAAATTAGATGGGTTGAATTGTTTTACTTCTGGCAGCAATGGGACAAATCGCCAGATCATAAGAACCCTGTGGGCTTAGAGAAAGTTGGGGGAAGGGAACCCACTGGACAGCTGCTGGGAGTCAGATGATAACCTACTGTCAAAGCCATCCAGCGTGTTCTTTAATGTGCACAGGGTATGGCTCTCCTACACATGGAGCACTGATTAATGTTCCAACAGATAGCAGCCTTTCCTAGCCCATTGCTGTCCCCTACTGACAGAGGGCAAGGCATAGAGTTTTGTGGAGATAAATCTCTATGCTGGCCCAGGCAGGACTCAAACCTGGGAACTGCAGATTGTAAGCCCGGTGTACTATCGAGTGAGCTGCCTCAGACTAGAATTAGATTTTTCAATGTTGATTTAGTTGAGATGTCATAAAGTTGATCTTACACATTACTATCAATAGAAGACTCCAATGAAGTGATACATATATCTGAGTTGTGTAGAAATGTTCAGACAGAGGAGATTTTAGTTGATGATCAGTAGCTCAAAAGATTGGAAATTTGTATCCTAGCCAGCTCAAGACAGTTTTTCCTCTAAATAAGATATTGATATGTAAGAGTAACTTCGTGAATTTTCAGATCAAACTTTCTTTTCTTCTAAACTTGATGTGTTGCTGTAATAAAATGTTTGCAACTGTGATACAGTGTAAGGCTATTTTTTACAGATATTAAACTATTTTATATAATAGTGTATGACTATTTTTATAGATATTAACTGCATTTATAGTTAATCCTTGGTGTGAGAGAGGATAAAATCCATAACATTTCAAGGATATGCAACAACTGTGAGTAATAATCAGTGCATACACAATTCCAGGGTCTTTATATGCAAATAAATATTGTTATTTCCTGAATAATGATAGTCACATTCCTATATATTTCTCAAGTTAATAATAGTATACTGGTGTTAATATTAAATTTTAGCCAAGAGGGCTTCTAAAAGTATCCTTAACTTATGTAGTGGTTAGAAAACTATTACTATTTCACTGGGCATGTCCTTGTGTGAGGACACCTATATAAGCTACAATTAGCAGGTTTCCTTATAGGTAGTCTGTTTCATGTAGAGTGATTAAGAGAATCAGTTTGAAACTACCAAAACATTAATATTCTGTTTTTCTTAATCTAGTTAAAAGCTACAATTTGAAAAATAGAGTAGATGTATTAATTCATAAAAGTATATAAATGGTCATTTTGAGTACTGATGGTGCATAGATAGAGTTGATTCAAGAGTTTGCATATTATTATTAATAAATCAGTAATAAAGTATCACAGGAAAATATCCTATAGACAAGAAACACTTGAAATAATTAGTTGAAAAAAATTGGTTGCCCTGAGTGGGATTTGAGCCCATGTTTCCCAGAAGCATGCTGGGCATCTTAATGCAGACCACCAGTTCACATCCCACTCAGGACAATCGTTTTTTTTTTCCAACTAATTACTTCAACTCTTAAAAGTTATCAAGAGTTAAGGACCAAATATAAAGTCATCAATAATAAAAAAAACCTTGTAATAGATTTTTGGCAAAATTTAATAAGAGATATTAAATGACCTAATAAACAAAAGACTGGGAAAAATGGGGCAGGGGTGGCTCAGTCGGTAGCGCGCCAGGCTCGTAATCTGTAGTTCCCAGGTTCGAGTCCCAGCTGCGTCAGCTTTGAGATTTATCTCCACAAAATTCCCCGCCCTGCCCACGGTCAGTAGGGGACACCTATGGGCTTGGAAAGGCTGTCGTCCGTCGGATGGGACGTTAAGCCGTGGCCCCGTGTGCGGGAGAGCCATACCCTGTGCACGTTAAAGAACACGCTGGATGGCCTTAATGGGAGGTTACCATCTGTCTCCCAACAGCTGTTCCGGTGGGTCCCCTCCCCCAACCTTCTCTGAGACTTCGGGTCCTTGTGACCTGGCCATTTAGCCCCATGGTGTTCAAAAAAGTGCTGCTCAGAAATAAAACAACCCAACTGGGAAAAATCCTGATCTGAAAGCAGAGTTAAGCTATTGAGGTCATGAGGATGCAAAAAGCAAGGTTTGTTGAAAGTCAGTGGAAACAAATCTGAACATGGCATTTGATCTCTAGAGGTAATGTAGGTTTGAGATCAACTCTGAGAATGTGACTTGTCAGTTAATGCTAAAGTCTCTCATTCCCACTTCACTTTAAGACTCAGCGCAGTGAAACTTAAGGTGGTTGAGACTGGCATTCCTTCTCCTTAAAGTATTGCAGACATGGTTTATAGATTGAGATGTAGGATCTTATTGGCCAGTCCATATGGGTTGTAGTCTTACTCTGAACGGCATAGTGGTTACACAGCTAGCGACTGTTCCAGCAAGACAAACTTTGTGTGCTGTGTTAGCTCTAACTGAGCCAGTGGTCAGCTGAGACTTCGGTCTTAGTAGGGCATGTCCTTGTGTGAGAAGGCATGTAAAAGCTAGGAGTGGCTTCTAGGATTCTTCTCTGTCCTATATGTTGCAAATAAAAAAAAGGTAATGGTCCTTTAGGCAACTTTGTGTGGATCAGCATTACTGTCCATTAAGATGAAATCTGGATCAATTGCTTTTGCAAATAGTCAAAAATAAGACTTGAGGATTTCATCATCACACCTTTCATCTGTGAGAGTCTTTCCTAAGAGCATACTGAGTTCTGAACAATCATTGACAGTGATACTTGATCACACCATACAACTGCTACCTCCATAATTATCACTTTGTTAGATGTTATTGGGGGGGGGGGGGTCTGTTTCCATGTTCTCTTTAGGTGAATATTCATTGAGAATCTGAGGACTGAATTGTGGCTCATCTCTAAAGAGCACAATTGGTCTTTACTCCTTATGGAGTCTAAATGTCAACACCAATTCAAATGGATTGGGTTGGGTTGTTTTACCTCTGAGCGGCACTTTTTTGCACACCATGGGCTAAATGGCCAGGTCACATGGACCCTGAAGGATCAGAGAAGGTTGGGGGAAGGGAACCCACTGGAACAGCTGTTGGGATACAGATAGTAGCCCCCCCCCCCCCCCATCAAGGCCATCCAGCGTGTTCTTTAACATGCACAGGGTATGTCTCTCCTGCACACGGGGCCACGGCTTAATGTCCCATCCGACGGACAGCGGCCTTTCCAAGCCCATCAGTGTCCCCTACTGACCATGGGCAGGGCGGGGAATTTTGCAGAGATAAATCTCAACGCTGACCCAGCTGGGACTCGAACCTGGGAACTACAGATTACGAGCCTGGCGCGCTACTGACTGCCACCCCCGCCCCAATTCAAATGGACCTTTCTCCTTAAGGCAGTCATAGGAGTACAAAGCGTCAGGTTGTTACACATAAAAACACTTCCTTAAGCCTTCTGGGGGCAGTATATTTTGATATAATTCTTCCTTTTTTTTTCCCTAAACTTACTTCATCCACATTCTTCATTATGTAGTATGCTTTGAAACAAGTTGACATATTATGGAGTCTGGCACTTGGAGATCAGACTTCATAGTAATCATCTTGTGTGAAGTGACCCTAGGATGGTTTTGTACGGATGTTTAAGAGCGACGCTTGATATTTGAAAATTGGTTCCCTATTCTGCTACAACACTGTAACTTACATTTAGGCACATGGCCTTTTCTGCCTGTCTATGGCTTATCTTTATTTCTGTTATTGATCTGCACTCCAAATAATCGCCCAAACAGTGTGACATTTTCAGAATAATTCTAACATAGATTTGACGGTTTGAACATTGGGTGGCCAGACATGAAGTAATAAGGATTGAAAATGAATTTTTTTATCTGATTGCCTGATTTACATGTTGATGCAGTTTTATGTGAATTATTCATAGTATTAGACAGAAATTGTTTTGTTTCATACATGGTGCAAATTTGGTTTAATTATTTTCATTCATTAAAATGTGTTTAGTTTTTATGTTAAACCTTAACTTTTGAGTATCAATATAGGAAAAGTTCATTTGATAAGTATTTGTTTTGCATTTATATTAATGCCACTTTCCATACCTAAGTAAAATAATTGATTCTTTTCAAAAACTATTTTAAGAAGTGTGTAATTAATTAAGTTTCATCTTATTGTTTTTATACAAAATTGTCTGTTATAATTGTTAATGTAAATTAGATGTCGCTGTTTTAATAACATTTGTTAAAGGAAACTGTGATTTTTTCCTACACAGAAAAAACTTGAGGTACCACAGTCTTCAGTCAGAAGAAGTAAGGAAATATCTGACACAAAAGATACTGCAAGCAGCATAACTGAAAGTAATTATATTATTTTGTACTAGCAGATTTACCTCGGCATTGCTTGGGTCTTAAACTCTTTAGAATAAAGAATAGTGGCATTCCCCACATTGCAAACTTTCATTTGGTATAAAATTTGTTATGATCAATTGTCTTCAGTTTCATTTTTCTCCTCTTTTAGGGAAGGAAAGAAATGAACATATTTTGAGGTACCATTTAATCCTCCCCATGTCATAAGTTTCTAAACCAAAAAATGGAATTAATTCACTCAGATAATCCAACTTTTCATATCACTTTGTACCCACCAGAGTCCATCAGATACAGTTTGCCAGGCATATGTAACTTTATAGAAAAAGAGAATTAAATATGGTCTAAGTTCCCCAAAAATGTATAGGCACTACAAAAAATTATTATTATTATTATTATTGAAAAACATTATTTATTAATTAACATATTAAAACTTTTATTAATTGACATGAGATATTTATTTATTAACTTTTACATATTTTTCATATTAAGTTAATGATTTTAATTTCAGATATGAATTTTTAGATTTTGAAGCTTTTATTTCAACCTAGAATCTTGTGTTCCTCTCTTACTTAATTGGAATGACTTCAGTATCCATGGATGCTTGTGCTCTTGACCCAACAAACTGAACAATGACTTGATCATGCAAAATCAGAAAGAAATTAGTTTGATGCATTCCTTCTTTCAAATTTATTGGTGGCAACAGTTATTTTTAAATGACTTTCAACCATTAATATTAAGTCTATGGGGATTTTGAGAAATACAAACTCCCTCCACCCCAATTTTAGTTGACCCCAGCGAGTTTGCGCATAGCTATATTTTTTCGCTGGGTGAAGGGAATGGTCATGCAAAGTTTGGTGCTTCTAGCTCCTCTGGGGGCCGGTTGGGTTGTTTTACCTCTGAGCGGCACTTTTTTGCACACCATGGGCTAAATGGCCAGGTCACATGGACCCCGAAAGCTCAGAGAAGGCTGGGGGAGGGAACCCACTGGAACAGCTGTTGGGAGACAGATGGTAGCCTCCCGTCAAGGCCATCCAGCGTGTTCTTTGACGTGCACAGGGTATGGCTCTCTCCTGCACACAGGGCCACGGCTTAACGTCCCATCCAACGGACGGTGGCCTTTCCAAGCCCATCGGTGTCCCCTACTGACCGTGGGCAGGGAATTTTGCAGAGATAAATCTCAACGCTGACCCAGCTGGGACTCGAACCTGGGAACTACAGATTATGAGCCTGGCACGCTACCGACTGAGCCACCCCTGCCCCACTCTGGGGGCCGAGTGCATAAGTGGACAGACACACGAACTTTCTTCTTTTTATATTACACAAGTTAATTACATGTTCTTTTCTCACTAGAGTATTTTTTGTTATAAACATTTATAAAGTTATTTCTAATTGTATTGAAATAATATAATATTAGTTAATATGAAATATTTTCCACTTACAGGTGAAGAAGAGAAAAAGAATTTTCCTGATTTGCGTCAAGATACATTACTAGAAATAGAAAACTTTGAAAATACTAAGGTGTGTGTTTCTTCTTTGAAGTTCTTGACAACTTGTAAAGTACTAAATTTTTAAACAAAGTGAAATTGCAATTTTTATCAAACTGTTGTTCAAGCAATGTATAATGTGATTAATATAAGCTGTACAAAGTGTATGATTTGTTTTGTATTTTAATTTTTAATTACTTGTTTTTAATATATTAAATATTTGTCAAGATTTAGATTCAGTTTTATATGTAAATACAATATAAAGCAAGGGATTAATAACTGGCTAACCACAAAATGCTTATAGAGTTGCTAACATAGTATTTGTGGTTGTGAATGCAATTAAATTTTGACTAATAAAAATTTGCCAGTTTTGGGACATTAATGATAGTAAAAAAATTTCCAGAATGCAGTAGTTGGAAAGATTATTAATAAGATAGATTATAATTAAGATAGAAATATTATTAATATTTAAGACTTTAATAAGAGCATGATAATGTTGTCTTAGTATAGCATTCATTGCATCCCTGTGTAAGATGTTGTGTTAGGCAGCAATGTTGTACTACAAGCCTGACGCGCTACCGACTGAGCCACCCCTGCCCCACTCTGGGGGCCGAATCTTGCTTGATAAAATGAGACCCGTGGACTGAAGCTTAATTATCCATAGCTGGCTTTGTGGTTGAACAATTCAACTAATCATGGCAAGCACCACAATCACAAAGATTGTCATCTTAATGACATATAATGCCAGGAAAACCATTTCATTCAGATGAAAAAACTGAAGATGTTATTTACTTCAGCAAAGGCTGTAGAATGCTAGCACAACAATTTGTATGCACAGTTAACAGTTCAGTGTGCCTCCCATTTTCAATCAAGGTAGTAATAATTCTATATCTAACTGCACAATATACATAAAACTGGGAAATGTGGTATCATACTCTGTACTCCATCAGCGAGCCTCATATTTCAGTGATAAACATATAAGTTACCGTAGTGGGATAAAGAATGCTTCCTGTACATAGTGGGATAAAGAATGTTTCCTTTACTATTACTATATTGTTTTATATTAACTTGTTGTGACTTGTATATTTGATATGTGCTGTGTTCTGAAACATACCACTCCACCATAGTCTGTATAATGGCATATAGTGCCAACCCCACACAATGAATCTTTCGTGCGTCTCCTTGATGGTGCAAACATATGACGGGTGGAATTAGTGGGTTGTCCATTGCTCATTTTGTTTGGCAAGCAAACTGCCAGAATATACTATGATTTGGAAGCTTATGTGTACCCAGCATATGCCAATTTTCCCTCCATATGGTGATGGATGTTATCAGTTCATATTTCATCTTTTTGTGGATATGTTCACAAAAATGGTTCTACGAATATAATTGCAAGATGCATCTCCACAGTTACTGTGGATCTTGGCCCTATAGAGATTTTTGATGCCTTGAATGTGATGTGATTGCATAATCTTTTTTCCTTTGACACAGAGCAGAATTAATAGTTGCTTTGCAATAAGCGTAGTGTCATTTCTGTTGTAATGTCCTCTAGCAACTGGTATAATCCCTACCTCAGTATGTACTGCAATATTTCATTAGGGCATGCAGTGGCACAGTCTCAAACGTAGACAAGGTTTCTTATCTTTTTGGCCAATATATGAATTGGGACACCGTTAAAATGTAGTTGGTTGGTCACTGTATCTTAACTGTAATTTTCCTTTCAAATCCTGTTTTTGCTACTTGTACTTTAATTTCTGCTTTACTGTCATAAAATGTCAGATATAAATTACAAACTTATGCTTCCAGTGCTGTAGCATTATTGTATTCTTTTCACAGCTTTTAATATGTTAAATGTTTTAGAATTTCAACTGTTTCAAAATATTCAAGTATCTTTCACAGATCTATGCACTTAGTTTGAGTAATAAGTGGTATTCAGTTCTGAAAATGAGCAAAATTTATTTCATTTTTTAGCTAGGTAATCTGCTTCATGCTGAGGAAAGTTCATTAGACTCTGAATACTGTAATAAAAGTAAGTGTGCTTTTGCATTTCACATTTTTTACACTTTCTTAAAAAAATTAGATTAGCTGCTTGTTGTGACTTGTATATAATACTGCATTCAAATATTGGAAATGCAACATAGGTTATAAAAAACTTTTCCATACACTTATATTCTTTACATAATATGCATTTTATAACGTTTATGACACATACCCTTAATTATTGTATCAGAAGATATAAAAGATCAGTTATATAAGAACCAATTGTATATTTCAGAATAATTTTGATGGAATATATAAATTAAAGTATTGTTTAGTATTTTCAACAGTTTAAGTTATAGTCATTGAATATAGCAGCTGTTTAAATTGTGTTTTTTCTTTCAGAAACATTAATTTCATCTACACAAAAAAGTTATATTAGCAATCTTTCCCTCTGTATTCTACTTAATAATTGATAATTCATGTAATATCATCATTATTTACATAATCATAGCACCAATACTCGGGAGAATGTGAGAACTGCATTATTATTTTCAGTTACCTATCTGGTTAGCTCTTTATTTTCATTCATACTTCTGTTACCATTTAACTTTATACTTTAACTGTATGCTTTTTAACCATATGCTGTTTTCACAGTGAGGCATGAGCTGGCTCAGTTAGTAATGTGGCAGGCTTATAACCAAATGTTCCCAAGTCATTACGTCACTATACCTACACTAATATTTTCTCTGCTAACATCTTCCCTGGGCATTTAGCCCCTTTTGTGCATGGAAGTATCACTTGGAGGTAAAACAACCCAACTCAAAATGCTGGGCAAGCATTTGGAATCAAAAGAATAATTTTTTTTATCATCTTACTTACAGAGGGAATAAATTACTACCAAAGCAGACTTTGAAGAGAAATAAGCTATCGTATATCGTATTTTTGACCTTTTAAATGTGGATAGCTATTTCTCCACACCCACAAATTTCAGAAGATGCTAACAGCAGTGTCGGCTCCTCTATCCACCTAACTTTGCAAATTGCCACTATCTATCACAAAACTTTGAAGACAAACTGAGAAATTTGTTCAAGAGCACAACCATTTAACACACTTGAATTTAAAGTTTTATTTATAATAATTTCTAGACCCAGTTGGATAACAATGAAAGAACTTTGTGCAATTGAAAAAAAAAATTTCACTGTGGTGTGTTAATTGGTTAATTAAATTTATGATATTCAGTAATCATTGCAAATTACACTGGTAACAAATTTTCGTAAAAGTCATGCCTCTAAGATAAAAGTAGCCATTTCTTAAAGATTTCAAGGTGCTAAAGATGAATATGACAATGAAAATGCAAAATTGGCTATGATTCTGAGAAATTCGCAATAGTTTATTGTATAATAGAGTAATACGTGCATATGACATGTAACACTAAAACTCCACTTCTACTTCCGATGTCGCTTTGTCCATTGCTTGTACAGCTGCTCAGGATCATCTCTGGTGAGCATCCAACAGTAGTCAGCCAACATTGAAGTGGACCAGTTTCCTTGGTATCGTTTCTCCATCATTGCAATGTCTTGGTGAAAAAATTCACCATGCTCATCACTAACCATGCTGCAGTTGTCAGGGAAGAAATCTAAGTGGGAATGGAGAAAGTGGATCTTTAAGGACATATTGCAGCCAAGTTTGTGATACAGAGACAATATGTCCTTAACCAGTTTCTTGTAGTTGTCTGCCCTAACATTCCCGAGAATTTTAGTTGACACCAGACGAAACACATCCCAAGTCTTTTTCTCATCAATCTGAAGCAGGTTTGTCAAACATCTGGTCTCTGAACAACTCATGGATCTGAAGACCCACAAAAATTCCCTCTTTAATTTTCTCTTTGCTGAGTCGAGCGAATTTGTCAGCCAAGTACTTGAAAACTGATGCAGTCCAGTCCATAGCTTTTGCGAAGTTTTTCATCACACCGAGTTTAATGTGTAGGGACAGTAGCAGGATTTTGTGCATTTCTGCCAGTGCTGGGTGTTCCACATTCTTCTCTCTGACCTTCAGAGATTTTCTCTGAGGCCTCCAACTGGAATGGATGGAAGGTCGATTTCCATTATGCAGCAACACTGGCTTGAGACTAAATTTTAGGAGTCTATGAATAGTTGGTCATGTTGATTCCGAGGGCATTCATCAGGCCATCTACATCAGAGCAGAACACTCATCTTCCTTTCTGAAGTAAGGTGCAAACTGCTCATGACGAGTTCGAAATGAAGTCGCTAAGACATTTTCCTCGAGAAGATTCCATTGTTTAAGTCTTGATCCAAGTAACTCTGGCCTTGTACAGCCCCAGATCATGAACAAGATCATTCATTTCTTCTTCGGCGAGAATGTGTGGCATAGATGACTCACTGTGGCAGATGTATGGATTATCATTAGACACCGAAGGCTGTGGAGAACCGATGTTAGTTCTCCTCTCTCCTTATCGTCTGAATCGATGGAAAATTCTTTTGGAGGTTCGGGAACGGGAAGGCCTTTACCATGCAGAACCGGTCAGAGAGGCAGATTGTATATTCAGGTATGCTATTGTCCACTTCTTTTTCCTTGTGATGCCTCCAGAAACAGGTGAACCATGCAGAAGTAGCAGTCATTTGCGTATTTCATTTTCATATTCTTCTCTCCAACCTTCAGAAATTTCTACTGAGGCCAGTTTCTATTCACGTAGTGCAAAGTCTTTGCTAAGCTGCCCATTCACATAAGAAACAGCAGTACTTCATATGTCCCAGCTGCAGACCTATCAACAGAGCCACTACCTTCAAGTCACAAGAGATGCCAGCCATACTTGCTGTATTGAAGACAGTTCAACAGCTGTTTTAGGTTGTCATAGGTTTCTTTCGTGTAGACAGCGTGTCCGACCGGAATGGATGGAAGTCGATTTCCATTATGCAGCAACACCGCCTCGAGACTCAATTTTGAGGAGTCTATGAATAGTCGCCATTCTTGAGGGTCATGTTCGATTCCGAGGGCATTCATCAGGCCATCTACATCAGAGCAGAACACAAGGTCATCTTCCTCTCTGAAGTAAGGCACAAACTGCTCATGATGAGTTCGAAACAAAGTCACTAGGACATTTTCCTTGAGAAGATTCCATTGTTTAAGTCTTGATCCAAGTAATTCTGCTTTGGCCTGGGACAGCTCCAGATCGCAAACAAGATTGTTGAATTCTTCTTCGGTGAGAATGAGTGGCACAAATGATGTACCATGGCAGATGTATGGATCATCATTAGACACCAAAAGCTGTGGAGAACCCGATGTCAGTTTGCCTTCCTCCTCCTCATCTGAATCGATGGAAAATTCTTTTGTAGATTTGGGAACGGGAAGACCTTCACCATGCGGAACTGGTTGGAGAGCAGATTGCATATTCAGGTACGCTACTGTCCACTTCTTTTTCTTTGTGATGCCTCCAGAAACAGGTGGAACCATGCAGAAATAGAAGACATTTGTGTGATTGCTTTGTTCTCCCCAAACCATAGGAACAGCAAACAGCATCACCACTTTTTTGCCTTTCAACCACTTCAGAAGATTGCTTGCACATGTACTGCAGCACATATGTGTGGGGCCCAGGCCTTGTCCTGATCCCCAATCTTGCATCCAAAAAAAAATTCATACACCGCTTTCACTATTGTAGTCTTGCAAACATCACTTCTCCGCAAATGTAACAAAATGTATCTGCATTATTAACACAGTTACGAGGCATCACTACTGCTGGATTAAAACTGCAAGAATCACTTGTGTTGTACTTATGACTCGGGGGTAAATGGGAGTCGCTCAAAAGACTTGCTCACCCTGAGATGTCACTTACAACTAATGATTGCATCACCTTTTGTCCGCGATTGTAAAGCCGCAATGTCACGACTCAATTACATTGCATCAGAGATGCAATACCTCTGGGGGTTGTGTGTATGGCAGGCTGATGCAATATGTTGCAATCTGGAGTTTAAAATACAGCTTTGCGAAAGGTTGCCTGTTTACTCAATGCAGACTGAGTCGTTTATAATGACCATCTCTGTCTCTCCTAAACAAGAGCCAATTGACAAATTTTAATAATCATTTTCATGTTCAGCATCTCGAAATTAGTAAGGATTGGCTATTTTCATTTCAAAGCCTTTTTGTGTGTTTCCCAGTATTATACAACATGTTTTACAAGGAAATCAGTTTATGTGTTATTGCATATTGTACTATATTTGACATTATTAAACACCTCATATTATTTTTCTTTTATTTGTAAAACATAAAGTTTTTGTTTTTGCTTATATATTTACTGTTGCAGATAAGAACACCCCAAGACGTAAACGTGGAAGATCAAAATTTGTTATTAGGGGTTCTGGGGAAATGCTTTGCAAATTTCCTGAAAGTATGTATAGAACATCTTCCTTATTGCTAAATAATATTTTGTGGATTTAAAAGTTATTTTATATTCATTTACATCTCCAAGAAAAATAGAAATATTTAAGAACAACAGAGGCTTAAATTACTGAAGATCTGTAGTTAACCATTCAGTCTTGTGTCTTACACACTAACAAAAGTCTTCCAATTCTAGTATTTTGTATACTGTGTATTTTTAATACGTATGCACTGTGCTATTGTCTAGGTAGAGGTCTTCAAACTTTTTTTATTGGCAGGTCACATTAGCAATTGTTTAAAGGCTCAAGGGTCAAAATCTCATTTTACAAGATTTGTTTTGCTTAAAAACAAATAATATGGCTTATATCAAGAGCAAATAATGCTTTCATGAAATTATTACCTTTGCCTTTAAAATTTTATGGAATTTTTTTAAATATGCTAATATAATTTGAAAAGGGAATTTATATGAATAAAAAAACTATTAGAAAAATAAATATTTTTCAAAACATTATCTTTTAATTCTAGAGACACCCAAGCCATCTCTAGGAAATATTCAATATTTGCCCCTTGTTACTTCCCTCTTAGTACTTTTCTAAGTACTAATACTGTTAACCTAAGTTTGAATTTTTTACCACTAAATAGAGAATAAAGTAAGATCCATTACATTTCAGATGAAATGAGAACTGTGTGCATCCTTTTATGTGGCAAATCTGATAATATGCACTGGTTTCCATAAATTAAGCAAAATCCCTATGTTAAGTTAATAGGAAGCTAACAAAGCTCTATAATTTGGGTAGAAACAAAGCCACAGACCAAGTGGAAACCTGATTTTTAAACCAATCACTGGGGCACACGGGGAGTGCTATACAGGAAATTTTGACCGTGCTGATGAATATCATGGCCGAGTGGTTAGCGCGCTTGGCTACTGATCTAAGGGACCTGGGTTCGAGCCCCGGATAAGGCATGGTTGTATGTGTTGTTTTTCTGCTGAGGTCCTGCCATCCTCTCAGATCTTCTACTTTGGCATATAAACTGACAGGCTCCTGTCAGACCTCTGTGGCAAGCAGCTGCTTGAGGGGGTATTTATTATTATTTTTTTTTATGAATATCATGGGAGCAATAGAGCAGCAAAATCTGTGGTAATGGAAATAAAAATCTCAATAGCTAACGCAGATACTAAGCCACGGGCTATGGAGAGCTTGCTGACATCAATGATGATCCAAGCAAACACTGGGCAAATTTCTTCCTGTTGAAAATCTGTGCTAAAGTGTCGGAGGAGATACTTACAAAATTTACCTTTAGTGCAGTGAAAATAAGAATATACAAATTAAAAGTGACACCTGAGCAGCACCGGGTACATTCAGCTAGTAGTTATATAAATCTATGTATATTTGCCCAGTTGACTAACTGAGATGCAACTGTTTTTAAGTCTTAAGTGTAATGTATTTTTCATTTATATCATTTTAAATATTTTTGTTACCAATCAACTGTAGATAAAAGAGGCAAAAGTCAGAGTTTTCAGTCAGCAACCTTTCATTGTCCATGGAAAAAAAAACAATCGGATTTCGGTTACTAGCCTGCTAGTTTATACAGACTTAAGATTCTGATTTTGAAATTGAATGTGTTGATCAAAAATGATTATATAATCCAGGGTTATATATATTGGTTTCATATATACCTTTGTCAGATTGATTAAACTTTTTTTGTGAAATGAAATTTCTTCTGGAGATGAACTGAAGCATGACACCAAACATATGTATATTGATGGACATTCAATGTATAGCTGCTCTCTTAATAGAATGCAAAATATTGATGAAAGTAATCTTTTTAGTATTATTTATATTATAATATAGCACAATATGCTATTAAGGTTTAGTTCTATTTCTTCTAGTCTGGTACTAGAAGAAAATCGAAATGAAGGTAACCTAACAATTAAAAACTTAATCATTATCTGAGCTGTTTTAGTATTGTTTTAGTAAATCAAAATAGTATTTCGATTGGTGAATATAGGATAGTAGGGATGTTAGTCCTTTGCTACAGTGAAGAAATTTACCACCCACCCCATCCATGGAAACTGTTCCTTGATCAGTGCAGCGTTGCTAAAGCATCCACACCCCTCCCCCTCCCAAGGCACATGGGCAGGATCACAAAACTGCAATAGCATTGCCCACTGCAAACCGTACGATGCAACCACACAACAATATGCATGGATGTAACTCCAAAGTAGAACTGTTTATACAACTTCTGATGAACACATTAATAGTCGAAACATGTCAAGTTATGGCGGTCTAAATATCATGTGATCTGTGCAATGGGAAAGAACTTACTTTGCATACTATACAAGAAGTAACATCCCTACTATTCTGTATTCACTGATCGAAATGCTCTTTAGATTTACTAAAACAACTCAGATAGTGATTAAGTTTTTAACTCAGCTATGTTGAATCTGTTATATGTAACCTAACAAATTTATCTTGAACCACTACACTTGTAATCCTAAAACTGAACTTGCATCATAAACCAAATAAAATACACCTATTTGTTGCATTGATTTTTATCTTTGTTTTTGCAGCAGCTGTTTCATAAGATTTATTGTATTTGGAGAATTATAGTCTGATTGGACCTCTGTAGCTCATGATTGCCTTAGGATTATGTAATAGGTCTTTTTACCTAGAGTAATTTGCTTTTTAATATCATTAATCAATTCTATGTGCTTTGATTTTGATTGATTTATGTTCTCCTACTTGTCAGGATCTAATGTTGATTTGGTTGAAATTCAGTGAAAACTCTCTTTAACATCAAACTCAAGGTCATCTTGAACCAGGTGAGATCTGGTGGGGGTACTTAACATGTTAGCAAGAGGTCATGTGTTCATATCATCTAGCTAATATAATCTTTTCTCTTTGAGTTTGATGATCAAGAGTCCTTCATCAAATTTCTTTTACTTATTTGTAAAATTATGCAATATATGGTAATTATATATAATAATTTTCAGGTCAGGGAATTTTTGACCGAAACATTCTTGTTGTGCTGCACCAAGTTTATTTGCATGATTTGGCACCATGCAACCTTTGGCCATTCCCAAAATTAAAACAGCATGAGAGGAAAATGATTTGAGTTGATTCAAGAAATTCAGTCAAAACAACAGACTGCCTAAAATCATTCTCAAAAGAAGACTTCCAAAAATGTTTTAATCAGTAGCATGCACAATGGAACAGTTGTGTAATTCCAAGAGAAGATTATATTGAAGAATATTATTGTAAACATTTATCATTGAATAAAATTAAGCTTTTGCAGCATTTACCAAACTTTTAATCACATTATGTATATCAATCCAATGTAGGACAGACAAAATATTTTCATACTTATGTGCATTATAACAGAGTATTAAATGAAATTAACAATACTGCATTCAAAGAAAAAAATTTATGCTCTTTCTCCTCTGAAAATATTTGCTGTTGTAATTTTTCTTAGCTTTGAAAATAATGAGCCACATTATAAAGTTCACTTGTCATGGACAGGGATTTCTATAGACTTCAGAATTATAATATTTTTGTACAATTATTTTATATCTTAATGTGCATTTTTTGTAAACTTAGGTGTTATAAAAGTTTTTTTTTTTTTCAGTAAAGGAAAATATTTGCAAAGCACAACAAACCGTGCTTCAAAGGCTTCATATTTTGCTGTTTGGAAAACTGGATAAGGTGAGAAAAATAGCAGTAAGTAGCAGATAAATTACTAAAGTATGATTGAATTATCCATATGCAGTGTAGTTAATAAGGGAATGATGTGCTGCACCTCTACAGAGGAGAGAACCTTTCAAGTGGATGCTGACAGTCTATCCCATTTGAGGACAATGTCAGATATGAGTTGCTTCATCTGGCTAGTTCTTGATTAATAATGTTAAATGAAATATACATAAAAAGTGAAATTAATATGCCAGTATAAAAAAAAAGTTATCAAAATCAGATTAAGGACATGAAACAAAGACCTATGCATTGTACAACTCAAGTGAAATTTTTGTGCTTGGTCAAATAAAAAAATGTTAAAAAAATTAAAAATGCATCTTTCTATAAAAATTAGCAAATTCCCCTCAAGCAGCTGCTTCCTAAAGTGATGTACCAGGAGGCTGCCAATATAATATGCCATAGGAGTGATCTGGGAGAAAGATGAAACTTTGGCAAAAGGATAATAGAAGAAAGGAAACATTGATACATTACCCAGGTCCCTTTGGTCAGTACCCAAGTGTGCTAGCCACTCAGTGACAGGGATCATCTTTTTGTATATGCCCTCAAAAGGTATTATAAAAACTATGTAACACAATGCCGGTTATGAAATCAGTTCATATTAACTCAAAAGAAAATAAGTTGCCAACCATTTCTATACAATTGGTAAGAGAAACCAGTTTTGTCACCCTAATTTTCCTTGAAGTTAATATGAACTGAGTAAGTGATTTCATAATTGATATGATACTGTTATTTTTTAGGGCATCTGTAGAAAGTTTTGATAGACATATTACTGACCCATAAGAAATTTCTATCCACTTCCCCTTTGAGGGGAACAAATGACATAATTTGAGATATAGTCTGAAACTTCTCACATCACAAGATTTCATTTGATATATAACTTGTTATGCTTAACTCTTTTGTTTGAAAGACAGTGGAATAGATGTTAAAAAATTTCCCGTTTTTGGAAGGAAAGGATGGGATAAATTTCTTATAGCTTAAGATAGTGATTTTAAACTTAAGTCAGCTGTGAACTCTCATTCTAAATTGTAAACATGCAGGTCTCATTTCTAATTGCCAGACAAGACTCCCAAGCATATCAATACTGTTCTGATAAATGTGTTTTGATATTGCTTAAATTGAAAAAATAAATATGAAGTATAGCTGCTGTAGGAATTTATATACCCCCTAACACAGTCCATGAGCTTCATCAGGTGGTCTGCACACAGCAATTCAGAATACATAAAAAATTAATTTTTTTCTATTTTAATAAATCATTCATAATTGTTTCATTTTTTTTCACATTACAGAAATGCAAACTGGTTCAAACATGAGATATATAGTACCATGAACAGCATTGCAACCATCCATTCAAAGAGTTCAATGTGAAAAATCATGCCTCGGTGCATTACATACTGCATACAAAGAGCCACGTTATGTGCAGTTACAAAACTATGTTGTGTATTATTCAGCATTCAGACCAATTGTGGTTTTCAGGGGATGATGATAATTCCAAACTTTAGTACTTTTTCTGGGAAAAATTGGTAGTTTTTGAGTGGCTAGTTTATTAATGGAGATAATAGTCAACACCCAGAAATTGATATGTTAAAAATGGGTTATTTGGTAAGATATCAATGAAACATTAATTAATAGATTCTGAAAAAAATTAAGCGTCGACACGGCGGGAATCGAACCCGCATCTCTCCAGATTCATGCCAGAGCGTGCTACCATTGCACCATGCATCGAACAATGAATTTTTTCAGAATCTATTAATTAATGTTTGATGTCTATCTTAACAGGAAATACTGTGCTTCACTATGGATTGATTTTTAATGATATCATTGAATATTCAAAGAATGCAGTGAAGAGTTGAGAATTGAGGATGATATAACAAGATGCATACATCTTTTCAAATGCAGATACATGTCTACCAGAAACCAATATGAGTTGGTAATGTATATGCAACAAAGGGCAAAAATTATGAGACAGTACAGTTCAAGTAATATTAGGTTTCACATGGATTGGTGAACAAAATGAGCCAGTCCATAATTTGTGTTATGCTACACATTGATGGCAAATGAAATCTTGAAGCTTGTAAATCTCTGATCTCATATACAGACAAATTGTGCTGCTTTCAAAGGTAAATTACAAATTTTTTAAACACAAAACTGAATGAGTTGAGATAAGAGAATGTAATAAAGTTTGCTCATTGAACAGCACTGGATACTTTAATACCCTATAAGTCTTTGAATTGTCAAAATGGGTAACTCTCACTATTGGAGAACTGATCTGGTCTTCAGCTAAAGAATGCATTTATGTTGTGTAGAGAGAAGGCAGAAAAACATTTGGAATAAGTATCTCTTTCAAACAGCATATTATGGAGAATTGAAAATATTGCAGGTAATGTTAAAAGAGGTTTGTTTAAAATGTGTGAACAATAGTAGATATTTTGTGTTGCAATTAGATGACATGACTGATGTGGCATATGGTGAATCTTCTTACCATACATCAGTTATGAGTATTTCTTGCAGATGTTTTGCCATTCAGTAAAAATAAGAACAACTGCTGTTCAACTTTTCTAGTTATTAGATCAGCTCATGAAAGAACACAGTATTGATTAACCATATTGCCTTGAATAATACTGATGGTGCATGAGCAATGACAAGAAAATAGTGGTTTAAGCCATGAAGTATCTTGTAATGCCAGATTGTTTTGGACTCTGCTGTCAAAACTTTTAATTTCTTAAAAGCTAGAATTATAAATTCAATAAACAGGCTCCTGTCAGACTTGTGTGGCAAGCAGCTGCTTGAGGGGGTATTGTTTTAGGTCAGCTTTTGAGAAATTAATAAAAATTAATTACTATTTTAAGAAACAGGAATTTCCATGTACAATATCTGCACACAGAAGTGCATTGATTGTTAAGAGGTAATGTGCTTTCTTGTTTGTTTGAAATACAGTTATTTATAACATAACTTGCACTCCAATTCACAGATTGTTTTGAAGATTCATTCTGGCTTTTGTGATTTGCTTACTTCCCAGATATATCCGCATGCCTAAATGAGTCCATGTTGGAAGTTTCAGTGACTTTATTGAACATATAAGACATAAACAACCCAATTAGAGTGTTAATTATAAATTGTAATGTGTGATAATTTTTTTCAGCTTTTTTTCCTCGTTTTCAAGAAATTTTTTGATAAGAAATAACTTATTTCTTAAATGATGCAGGTTCCATAACCAAATATATATTGTTGGAAAACAAAATTCAGAGAAATTTGGATTGAGATCTTTGACTTGTTTTCAAGCTCATTTTTCATATAAAATGCTTATTTTGAAGTTACAGAGTATTCGATTTATTTTCCATAGACTTATCATTTGAAGTTTTATTTTGTCCAATCTCAATTAAAAAAAGTATAAGTGATCAAATATATTTGTTTCTTTTAGTAGCCAAGGAAGCTAAAAGAAAATATTCTGAAATTTTCTGGATTCTCTTTCAAGCCTAAATCTGCACGATGGCTGCGGAAAGAATTTATATTATCACTGTAAGTGCTGGATTTTTGATATATTTAAAAGCCATTTTTTATTGCTATATTTTTACTGTGCAATACACTCTTATTTTTCTTTAAAAGTGTCTCTACAAATCTCTACATCTTATATATCAAAGGTTAGACATATGCAGTTTGCAGCACTAAAACTGAAAATGTCGATGATCTCAGTTACCCCAAAATGTGATAGTTGTTTATTATTAACAACATAATATGTATATAATCTTGAAATAGTCATGGACTACAAGAGGTCCAATTAGACTTTGCAATTTAGTTCTCAATGCATGTCTATCCACAGCAAAAGCTGTTACATTTGGTTACCACAATCTAATTCTGAAAAGGTCCTGTTTGACATTGTCCACCCATCTGACAAATTTTCAGTCCCATCATTAGCTTTAATGAAGGAATTTGTTTTCTTAACATCATTTGTCAAAAAGGCCAAATCACCATAATCTAAATTAGAAATCCTGGCAATGAATTATGGAACATAACATAATAAACTAAACAGAAAAGTGACAAAATGAAATCTTGGCACACTCCAATAGCAATACTAAACTTAATTTTATACTACAAACTTTACCAACTCTTGCACTTAGTGTTATTATAGAGAGCCATCATTATGTCGACTAATTTATCAGGCATGCCATGTGATATCAGGCTCAACGGAATGGATCTCACAATCATT
This sequence comes from Ryuthela nishihirai, assembly GCA_038380435.1. Taxonomy (NCBI): domain Eukaryota; kingdom Metazoa; phylum Arthropoda; class Arachnida; order Araneae; family Heptathelidae; genus Ryuthela; species Ryuthela nishihirai. The sequence goes on from JAWZYU010000006.1 coordinate 97,673,485, forward strand.
ATCCTAATGGAAATCTGTTGGGACTATCCAGAATTATATTTGCAGGTGGTTTATCTCAACTGTTTCCTGGTTGTTAGCTTCTCGGTGGCTGTGTGGTAAGTGTTCTTGTCAAAGGGACCTGGGTTTGAGCCCAGATAAGGTTTGGATGTTTTCTTGTGTTGTCTTTCTGCTAAGGTCTCACCTTCATCATACATCTTTTCCGTGGCGTACTATACGGACAGGCTCCTGTACCCATTTCTCACCTTGTATACTTCTTTTCTGTTTCCCACCACATTTGTGCTTACTGGTTGTTTTTCTTTCATGGTCCCAGTTCTCTTTTGCACCTTTAGAACAGCTGCTCTGAAACAACCAATGATGTACACTGTTTCTGCAATAGAGGATCTATACACCTGATATCAAAAATAATTTTTCAAATTTTTATAAATTCTGCTGTTGTGAATTATTTGTGTCATTTTTTTTTAAGTTTTGCATCTCACAAGTTTCATCACAGGCTGAATACTGTTAACTTATATGAATTTTTTTCTCCATTCACAGAGTTCATTTTTCGGTATAGGGTAGAGTGGCCATAGTTCATGCCACTTAGTGTATTTCATTATGCAAATAAATATTTTTGTGTTAATGACCTCTGTTAAATAGATTTTTTGTAGGTATCTTGGTATTTCTGTTATAAGAAAATTTCCCTGTATCAAGACTTTTTTTTTTTATTAGATAATTCACTTGGATGGCAAATGGGCTGCCTACTGATAATTTTTATCCATTTAGATTTAATATAAAGTGAAAAAGGATTATTAAGAGGTGTAATTTTGTTTGCAAATTAGTGTAAGATTTTAAATTGTTTAGCTGTTTAATGTATTATTCAGTTCTAGGTTTATTTTTTCTCTGTCAGAGTAGGCCATGGTTACTCAGTTGCATCTAGTGGGCAGTTATTTCTAGTTTGGGTCATTTTGTGAAGCCATTGGTGAAGGCAAAAAAAAAATGCCAGCACATGGTGAAAAAGAAAAAAAAAAATCCTTAATCCATTTGCTTATTTTTCAGATTTCTTTTGCATATTCTTAATCAGCCATAAAATTTCTTTTGCAGTTCAGATGTAGCTCTCATGCTGCCATTTAAAGAGCTGTTGGCTAAGTTATCCTTAAAATATAACAGTGAATATAGTGTATTATTGTCCTTATAATCACTTCTAATTTTTTGATTTTTGCATATTGTATTAGAATATTGATCTCCTTTTTCAGTATGTCTTTGGATAAATTGATAGAAATAAGAAACATTTTGGATTTATTATGCAATGATTGCAAGCAGTATGATTTAATAGCCAGTATTATGAAGTTTCTTGAGAAACCTGAGGGACGTTTGTTAAATTCATCTGTTTGCAAAGGTAAGTATCAGATAGTTAATCACAATTATATATATATAACTGATTGTGAATGACTTATTGAGTCTTATTGATAATGGTAATTTTAACTGTAATGCAGAAATGGTAGAGAAAAATTTGCACTTATTCTATTTAATCAAAAAAAAAATTAAAAATTCAGGATCTGCCAGTTATTTTAAGGGTAAATATATTATTAATTGTGGTGGCATTGGCAAAAGTCTCATTTGTATGTCATGTTTTTTCAACTATTTTTGTGCAAGTTTGGTGTTTTATGCTGTGGAAATTTTAATATTAAAATGCATATGAAAAATTCAGATTATAATTTTATAGTATTGTAGGGTAAAAGTATGATAAATGACATCCTAATGTAAAAAGTCAGTTTTATGCCACCTAATACAACCTCCTTGATTCAAGCTACATATCAGAGATTTGGGTTATTTTACCTCTTGAGTGGCACTTATGTGCACACAGTGGTTAAATGGCCAGGTTACAAAGACCTGAAATGCTCAGAGCTGGGTGTGGAAAGGTGGTTCACTGGACATCTCTTAGGAGACAAGTGGGAAGCTCCCTTCAGATTATTCAGCATGTTCACTGGACATCTCTTAGGAGACAAGTTTGACAAGTGGTGGTTCACTGGACATCTCTTAGGAGACAAGTGGGAAGCTCCCTTCAGATTATTCAGCATGTTCACTGGACATCTCTTAGGAGACAAGTGGGAAGCTCCCTTCAGATTATTCAGCATGTTCACTGGACATCTCTTAGGAGACAAGTGGGAAGCTCCCTTCAGATTATTCAGCATGTTCTTTAACTTTCAAAATGCCAATGATTGACATGAGCCCATGGCTTAACATCCCATTTGTAGAGAGAAGCCTTTCCAAGCCCATCAGTGTTCTGTTTCTCGTCGAGGGCAGAGGGAAAGCTAAAGGGTAAATTTTCAATTGCAGGCACATCTAGAGTACATTGGGTTATGAACTTGATGTGCTACTGACTGTTCCAACACCTGCCCTCATTAATCAGGGAGAACCACCACATTTAAAATGGGAAATTTGAGGAAGATATCAGCACAGTTACAGATTGCTACTGATAGGCCTGACATATCATACTTTTTGAGAAACTTGGCACCAATAAAACATTCCTAATATTTATTGAGAATGTTCCATGAAATGAGCTTCAGGACTTCACCACAGATGAAGTTTGAAAGGCCCTTTGGAATGAGTTTTGCAAGTTCAGTGGTTTACAGATGCAAAGCTCTGAAGTGAGACAAATAATGAACCTTAGCCAAAAATTGTTGTTTGATGATTTAAAAGAAATTGATGTGATGTAGTTGCTTGAATCTTATGAGGAATATTTGATTAAAGAAGACTTGGTGCAGCTGTTACAGCAAAAAAAGAGATAGCTAAGCATACAGGGGATATCACAGGCAAAGCCAGCTGATGGGGAAAAATATAGCTCATTACCTCACACTTGCTGATCAGCTGATTCAAAAAGGAATTCATCTTAACCTGATCACACCTTACATTGCTATTTATGGGCAGTTTTGTAAAAAAGAAACAACATAAGGTGAAACATCAACTTTAACTCAGTTTTTCAATGTTTCCTCTCCTATTTTCATTGTTTCAAAATCACACATATTCCACCTTTGGCTCTCACTGCTGCTGTATTTCAGCTGAGTGCTTAGTGATCCATTTGTTATAGTGAGCATGCCTCCACTTCATTTAATGGTAGTGATGACCAAGACAACATAAATTTACCAAATGTTCATCCTTGATCATTTGGTCTGCAATTCCTTATGTAGAAATCTATAGCTTTTATTTGGTGAATATAATATAGTATGTATTAAGAATTAAATTTATTTATTAATAGGAAGTGAATTTAAAATCTTTGTCAGTAGGTTTTCATTGTATTAAATGTGAATTTTTAATGTATTTTTTTTTCAACAAAATATATATTAAAGTAATTTTTCAAAAAATATATATTCTTAAGTGTATATGTGTAATTGTGATTTTGTTGGAAGAATCTGGAATGTATCCTTCTTTTTCCTTTGGAAGCAAGATTTAGCCCATGCTGGTTTCACTTACACTGATGTTTCCCAGGAATGCATTTCACAGCATAAGCAAGGAACGAGTATAGTTTCATATAGAAAGCTATTAAACCATATTTATGGCATCTAAACTGGCAGGTTCCTGTCGGACCTCTGTGGCAAACAGCTGCTTGAGGGGGGGGGGGGGGAGTATTTATTTTTTAAAGTGTTTTAAGAGAATTTAAATGACCCTTAGCCCAATATTCTATATAAGTATATATAATTTTTAATAAAATCTAACAATTTGTTTTCAGCAAGGAATACAAAAGGCAAAAAGAAGTCAAGAGCAGCTTCAGGGAAACAGGGGAAATATGCCAAAAAGGTACATAAAACATTTTTGTATAATAAAAATGATACATATTCAGTAAACAACAATAGAGAGTTAACTTTTCAGTGAAAGGGCATAACTATACATTATAAATGAGCACTCAGAAAAAAATTGACACATTCCACATTACCCTTTACATTACGTCATACATTATATAAATACTAGTGGATGTGTATAATCAAGACATTTGGGATAGCAGAAATTCCAAAATTGGGGGGCTTCTAACCTTTCCACCACATTTTAATCTAATAATTATGACAACCTTCAACAAATTCTTTCAGATGAACATTTAAAAACTGTGAACCTTGCATTTCTCCCAAACTGGACACATATTGAAAAGAGCAATAAAAAAATAATAAACTTATATCAAAGTATAAAAAAACTTTATTTTGCCAGTTTAGTGTTAACATTTTGCTGCTAAAATTTTAGTGCCTAATAAATAAAATGTTAACTAAAAATTTTTAGTTAGTTAACATGTTAGTGCCTTAATTATTAACTGTCTGTTAACCTAACTGGCAAAATAAATCATTTTCTTTGATATTTTGATATAGGTTGATTGCTGTGAAATTGTTTATTGATTTACCACTGCTTGTCTCTATATAATAAACTTCTTCCTAATGTTTGTCAATTTAAACTTTCTCTGAAACATTTTCCGCTGCAATCTTCATCCAGACCTGGGCTTTGGTTGGGAGTTCCATCTCCATTCTGTGGAAGGGGTGCTGAATCCTTTCATAATCAAGCTAGTCATGTTTACATGGGAGCTTTCTACATGAATTCATAGTCTCCATTGAGACTAATGAACTATCTTTAATTCTTTTTTGTTAGTAGATGTCCCTATAATATGAAGATCAGCTTCTATCCCTGCAATGCCATCGTACCTGACATTGCTGCTAATACTGCCAGAAAGTGGAAAATACTGTTATCTCCCTTTCAATTTCAAATTTAAGGTATGTTGCAAAACCACACTTCTCTAGATAATAGTGATGATTGTTTACACAGCAACCCATTAATACTATTTCACCATTTTTATTTCTTTGATTTTTGTCTTGCAGTATGCTAATTGTGCCTACCAGCAACTGTTTACCAACCATTGCAGAATTCCTGCACATTCACACAGATGACTCAAAGTCAGAATGTGGTGGGTTTGGCTGTAATGTGCTACGATGTCATCATGTCAGACTATATTGTATTCAAATACACCATTTTTATTATGAAATGCATACTCTTTTACCTAATGAGAACATTGGATTTCCATCAGTAAATGCATGCTTAAGGCACAATGGTGGATTCTTGTTCAGAATAGTTGCAAACAAAATGTTTCAAATCAAACCTGTTGTGAAATGTGGCAGTCTGGTTTTTTGCACAAATTATAAGCAGGAAGTGTAATTGCTCAGTCTTACATAGAGAATGTTTTTTCAACTACTTATTTTCATGAGGCATATGACCAACCTATGTAGGAGTTTTATGACACTATTTATTTCTTATATTTCAATTGTATATCTTTGTTTTTATATTGAGCATTGTATATATTTTAACTTTCATCTTTACCATCAGAGCTACTTATAATGTGATGTATTTTATCCCATCATTCTCTTTTTATCCCGTTTTTAAATTTTCACGATATACTGTTTATTTTAATTGCATTTAACCGTGTTTTATTACTTTTTTTTTTCTTTGTGTTTTGTGTTCTTTGCACCCATGATTCTTTTATTACCTCTATTTTCTTTTACCTTTGTTGTTTTATTCTTTTTCTGGCCTTTACCTCATAATCTTAATTCTGGATTCTATCACTATTCTATTTTTTTTTTTCTTTTATCTTGTTTCACACAATATAACACAAGTTCTTGTGCCATTAAATCCAAACAAGTCTGCACTATGGCAGCCAAACAGTTATGACTTAGCTAGCTGGCATCATAATTTTGGTGTTCAAAACTGAATTATCTGTTTTTTTATACCCCTTACACTACCAAATCTCAAAGATGCTATTGCAAGAGAAGCAAGAAATGTACAGATGAAATGCATGTCAAATCTGTCCTGTTTAATATGTTTCTCACTTCTTTCACAGGGGCAGGAGTTGCTCAGTCAGTAGTACAACAGGCTCGTAATCTGCAGTTCCCAGATTTGAGTCCCGTCTGGGATTTATCTTTACAAAATTCCCTGCCTGCCCTCGGTCAGTAGGGAACACTGATGGGTTTGGAAAGACTGCCATCTGTCAGGTAGGACACCAGGCTTGTAATCTGCAGCCATGGCTGCATGTGCTGGAGAACCATACCCTGTGCATGTTAAAAACCACACTGGATGGCCTCCACAGGAGGCTAGAATCTGTCTCCTAACAACTGTCATGTGGGTCCCCTTCCCCCAACCTTCTCTGAGCCTTTGGTGTCCTTGTGACCTGGTTATTTAGCCCATTGTGTGCAAAAAAGTGCCACTCAGAAGAAAACGACCCAACCCAATAACATCCTTCACATGTGTCTTTGAGCTCTGGTGATGTATCAGGTTTCCATAATTTGCATGCGTATGGGTAGGCAAAGCCAGAAATTTGAATCATAGCAAGAAGACAGTATAAACCCAACACATTTTTCTGAATCAATATGCTGAAAATGGTAGCTAGGCGTAAACTGGAAGGAGAGCTGTGTACCAATCCCTAGTGATGATGCACTGAACCGGCCATTCTAGCACCTAATGTCCGACCCCCGCCTTCTCGTGGTGCAGGCCGTTAGTACCTTTCAAAAGAGATATTCTCTTTTGGAAGGGAACAGAAGGGGAGGGTTGCCAGTTCAGTATGGCCTACTGATATGGCCATCTATGGCCACTTTTTTCTTTTTTTTTTTCAAACCTGCTGAGGAGTGATCAACTTCTCAGCAGGGCTGAGAAGTTGACCACTCCTCAGCAGGGCTTCTCATCTGCCGCTGTGTTTTCTGTTTGCTTCTGGGTTGCAAGCCCTAACTGAACAGAGGCATGGGATACCTTATATCAGCTGGTAGATAATCCTAATCAGAGGCCATCAGAGGTACCTGAACCTGGCTTAGCTAGTTGGGCATCGTCAAGCCTAAACTGGAGTAATGTGTCTCAGGCAGGCCATATGGCTCTTGAAAAAGTCCACTTGAAAAGGTGGTGCCTGAAGTTCCTACCAGCATCGGTGACTTCATCCTTTAGTGGAGGAGGAATAGGTCTTTGCCCCATGCCTGCGATCAGGGGGCTGTTTGATATGGTTGGCCCTACCAATCTCAATAAACCTAATTTCTTTAAAAATCCTGCTAATCATTTTCTCTCTGCAGGAACATGGAACATGAGGACATTATATAGAGATTATTCTCTTGATGTCCTCATGCAGGAATTCCAGTGCTATAACCTAGATATTCTAGGCTTGCAAGAGACCAGATGGACAGGTAAAGGTGAGATACTTAAAAATAACTTTAAATTTCTCTTTACAGGGAGGGAGGATGGAAAGCATCACCAAGGCGTGGGTCTGCTGCTCGGCAGACATGCTAGTGATGCTCTTCTAGGATATGAGAGCATTAATGAAAGGTTTCTTACAGCAAAATTTCGGACAAGCATTAAAGACTAGAATGTTATCTGCTGTTATGCCCCCCACTGAGGATGCCAATGAGGATGAGAAGGATATGGTTTACGGACAACTTCAGGATATTTTGAATTCTGTCAAGAAAGGAGATATTACCCTTGTTCTAGGTGACTTCAATGCCAAAGTTGGTACTGACTCTGACCTTTGGGGAGGAGTGATAGGCCCTTTTGGTATTGGTAGCTGCAATGGCAATGGGCAACGTCTCCTACAGGTAAGTAAACTCAATGGATTCAGAATAACTAACACTTATTACAAACACCGCGACATACATAAGTACACATGGGTTTCACCCTATGGGCTGCATAAGAATATGATTGATTATATATTAATTAACAGCAAATGGGCAAGTTCTGTTAGGAATACCAGGGCATATAGGGGAGCTGAATTTGGATCTGACCATTACCTTGTTAAAAGTGTCTTACAACTTAAACTTAAAAAGTGTTGTGCTAAAGTTAAAAAATTTACCTTTAATTAAGCTCTGAAAGACCCAGTTATAGCCAAAGCTTACCATGATAGGTTACTTAGTCATTATGACAGTCATGGTTTGCTTATTACTGAAGTTGAGGAAGAATGGGGCCATTTTAAACAGGCTTTTTTGGAAACTAACAGTGCTCTTTTAGGAAAAAAGGAGCAGAGGAGGCAGAACTATTTGACTGATAAGACACTCGAGCTTATTTCAGAAAGAAAGAATTGCAGAAATGTCCTTAATCAGTACCCTACTACTCCTAATAGATAATAACGTGTAAAGGATCAGTTAGCTACTGATAAGAATGTTTGGCTTGATGGCTTGGCTGACAAAGCTGAGGAAGCAGTTAGGCAGCACAACAGCAGAGAGCTGTACCAGATAGTTAATGTTTTATGTGGTAGAAAACGGACAGGTATACAGGGATTGAAGGATAAGTAAGGTAAGGTTATAGGAGGTGAAGATTCTGTCATGGCTAGGTGGGCTGAGCATTTCAGTGACGTTCTAAACAATGCGGTTAGTTCTATTCCCATTGTTTGCAATGATGATAGATGCATTGGTGGCTTTAATGTTGAACCTATAACACAATCTGAATTTATTTTGGCTGTTTCTAAACTTAAACTTCATAAATCCCCAGGGGTAGATGAAATTACTACAGAAATGCTCAGAGCTGGGAATGTTTCGGTTACCACTTGGATGACTGAAATTTTGAATAACTTTTATGATAAAGGCATGGTTCCTAAGGATTTTACCAGAGCTATTGTTATCCCTGTTTTCAAAAAAGTTGATCGCAGTTCTTGTGATAACTATAGGGGTATCAGCCTACTCTCTGTTCCAGGTAAAGTTCTTTCCATGATTGTGCTTAATAGAATTACGAATCAGGTTGACAGGCAATTGCACGATGAGCACTGTGGATTCAGAAGTGGTAGGGGATGTGTGGATCAGATATTTTCACTTAGGCAGATTCTTGAGAAATGTTTAGAGTTTCAGAAACCTTTGGTTGCTAGCTTCGTTGATTTCAAAAAGGCTTTCGACTCTGTTGATCGTCATAATTTGTGGTTGATTGTGAGATCATATGGTATACCAGACAAGTTAGTTAACATTATGAAAGCTCTCTATAATAACACTGAGTCGTGTGTGAGAGTTGGTAAGGCTTGTAGCAATTGGTTTAGCATTACTTCTGGTGTTCGACAAGGGTGCATTTTGTCTCCTTTTCTCTTTAGCTTGGTTATTGATTATGTTATACGAAATTCACTTCAACGGAAAGATTTTGGCCTTAAATGGTCTGGAGATACTAAAATTTCTGATTTAGATTATGCTGATGATTTAGACCTTTTGGCAAATGTTGTTGATGAGATGAACTCTTTCATTTGAGCTGTTGATGAGACTGGTAGTAGAGTAGGTTTGGTTATAAACAGAGAGAAAACTAAAGTGATGAAAATTGGTCAGGCAGGCTGTGATTCAGTTAATCTGAATGGTTGCAGTCTTGAGCAGGTATCACAGTTTAATTATCTTGGGAGCTATGTAACAGATACTGGTGATGTGCGGCATGAGATTAACAGACGAATAGGGATTGCTGCCAGGACTTTTAAGAATCTATGGAGATTGTGGAGAAATAGGCATATACACCTAAAGAATAAAATTAGACTATATAATAGTTTGGTTCTTTCTAGGGTTAGTTATGGTAGTGAAACTTGGATGCTGTGTAAACAAGATAACAGGAAACTAGATGCTTTTGATTCTAGATGCTTACGTAGTATCTTGGGTATTAGGTGGTTCAACTTTGTAACTAATGATGAGGTTAGGCAAAGGAGTCAGCAACCTCCTTTAAGCAGCATATTGTGCAGAGAGAGACTCCGTTGGTTTGGCCATGTTGCCCGTATGGATAATTATAGATTGGCGAATAGGGTTATGAACAGTGTGCCTAAAAGCCTCAGAAAGAAGGGGAGACCTAGGATGCGGTGGGCAGACAATGTCAAACAGGACCTTATTAGAATTGGTGTGCAGTGGCTGGATGCAACAGATGTAGCTCAGGACAGACTTGCTTGGAGAATTAAACTGCATGGTCTGGTTGGACCTCCATAGCCCATGGCTGCTTGAGGATGAGGATGATGAGGCTGAAATAGTGGAATATACTCAGTGTAGTGCAAAATTCTTTTCATGCTATTGAGGTAGGAAATTCGGGGATGCTAGTACTTTTGTTGTATTTGTGCCCACCTTATTCTTTAGTGCATGTTGGATTTGTCCAATTAAGATCTTTGACATGTGTAGCCTTTCCATCTTTTGTCTGTTGCAAGTGTCTCACATTTCACCTATGAGATGTGAATTGATTGGGTTGAACATTGTCTGAAACTAATTCTGTGCATTTAGCTGTAACTGTTTGACAGCTAGTGAATAGTCTTTGTTTTTTGTATCCCATTCAGCAGGCATATATATTGCACATTGATAGTGCTCCTAGCAGACAAAATGATGGATTAGCTAATTCAAGCTGTTTTTAATGAGTTTAAAATTAATTTTTCATATTATAATTATGTGTTATATATATATATATTTTTTTTAATAGAAAATGCGCATTAAACAAAATAATAAGAAGAAAATACTTATGGATGAAGAGGAACTAAATAAACTGATAGTAACTATTATTTCTTTATTGTCTAAATCAGGGTTGTTGAAACTAGAATCTGTGGAACTTGCAAAGGTTTTGCTAACAGGTTGATTACATTACATCATTTTGGTTTTTTTAGAGACCTGTAAAATATTACATAACTTTATTCCACCATTGATCATGCTCAATCTGGTGTCCCTGTTGCACAAGAATTGCCTATAGCATACCTTCCACTGTAGTTTCTGTGAAGCACTATCCTATCTAATCAGTTCCATTTCTCTTTACTAGCTTCTCATAATCTACCAACTGTCCACGATTGACATTTAAAAAGAGCCTATTTCAAGAGTCCAGATGTGTGAAAGTCCATGGATGAAGCATTCACTGACTTCACAGGAATGTCCTTGAATGATATAGCATGGATTCTCGTTTCCTCTGTTGTCTGTTGAATATGTGCACAAAGCTTCTGAGTATGACTCGAAGCTTTGTCTTAATGCAATTATATGGTATTGAAGTCCATACCATACAAGGCAGACAGTTCATCCCAGTATATTGGCACCAGGACATTTAATAGTAGAGAGAGTTCACTATGGATTTGTAAATTCTCATTATAGTTATACCCAGAAATGACCATGAAACCTTTAGGAAAACTCTCAACACATTCTCTATGTCACTTGTGATAGATTGTTTGGTCAGTCAGTCAGTAATATATTGACTGAGACTATTTCCACTTGTCACCCACCAAGTAATGCTCATATACTGTGATGGTCCACCCATTCACTTTTATTTTTCCTTAACCAGTTTTACTTTATTTATATTATATTTATTATTTTGAGGCTTTTAGTTTTCAGTTGGATTAACATTTTTCCTCATTCAGATCACTTAAGGAGTTGCACATGCGCAATTCCGACTTTTGATTGATAGCCGCTAATTGATTGATAGCCACCATAAGGACACGCCCCCTCTTGCATCATAGATAGCGCAATAGTAAGATTATGCAAATGTATTTCCCAGCATGCAACACACACATGTCAGTTGCATGCCGCATATATAGTAAATGATGTTAGGTCATGGAATTAGTAGAGAGTTAGTAGGAATGAAGCTAAGAGAGAGTCGGTTGTTAGTTTTTTTTGTAGTTAAGATGCTTTGATGTGAGCTTTTAGTTGCTCAGAATATTGTATTCATCTGTTTATTTGGTGAGTCGTTTTTTTTTTTTAAATATACTTTGTTTGTTTTATGAATAATTTTGACTTTTCTATTTTTTCTCTTGAGCAGGATAAACTGATTTTGATTAGATTTAACTTTAATAATTTGACAATCTTTTTGAATTTAATTCTTATAGACTAAGTAATGCAAAAATATACTGAAAGAACCCCCATTTAACTTTATTTGGCAAGAATTATTGCCTTAAGCCGTCCTGTGGCTGAGTAACATGCTTGGCTACTGATCTAAGGGACCTGGGGTCGAGCCCCAGGTAAGGCAAGGATGTTTTTCTGGATTTTTTCTGCTGAGGTCCTGCCATCTTCACAGACCTTCTACTATGGCATATAAACTGACAGGCTCCTGTCAGACCTCTGTGACAAGCAGCTGCTTGGGGGGGGGGGGGGGGGGTATTTATTTATTTTTATTTTTTGCCTGGTGCCCCATGCTATCCAGAAAATTAGTTTAACTTGAATCAGTCAAAAGGTCCAAAGTGAAGAAGTTAATATACTTTTGGAGCGTTACAATACAGCTTGAAACAATTGGTGTTCCATTCTGGATGAGGTAGCAATATGTGATAGCTTATACATGCGATATAAGCGAAGATTTTCTTGGATGGTATTAGGAATAGTCGACTAGGACACCTTCATGGCTTTGCTGACCATTCTTTGGGTTGAAGGATTTTGTCCACTGTCCATTGTGCTGACCTTCTTGACAACATCTGGTATGGCCAGAGAACATATGGTGAGGAGAGCACTCTGCAGTTTTTGCCATACCTGCAACCACCTTTGGGGTTCTGTTGCCTATGTGCAGCTTCAACACATAGATGCCCTTTCAAGAAATGCTAAATCCTCTGGCTCTGCACATCTTTATAATTTGTGACTCAGAATACTAGTTGATCACAGGTCAGAAAGGGCGATATTGTACCTTCCCCAAAACCCGTTGATCCTCATTGGCATATTGCACGGTTTGTGCTCACAAATAAATAAATAAAAATAAATATCCCCTCAAGCAGCTGCTTGCCACAGAGGTCTGAAGACAGGATCTCAGCAGAAAATCATCACAAACTTCCATGCCTTACCCGGGGCTCGAATCCAGGTCCCTTAGATCAGGAGCAAGTGCTCTAACCACTCAGCCATGGAACAGCTCACAAAACTACGTATATATATATATAACTTTTGAGACATATAACTGTCACCACATTTTATTCACCTGGGTTGCACTTCAGTGAGGTACATTTGAATGTGAAATTAGTGCCATGTAATATAATCAACCTCAGTACAAAACCACAAGCCAAATGACAAACTGGAAAATTCAAATTAATGTTCTGACAAATATATTATTTCATTTACTGAGAAAAAAAAATGGGTACACAGTTCTTATTGCAACTTGAAAATCATATGCTGTTGCTTTGTTTTCAGTGATACTATTTTCTGTTTGCTTATTATTTGTAACAATTTATTTTTGTTTTAGTAAGTTTTTTGAAATTATGCAATTATTTATTGCTTTATTAAATTTTAATTTTTTGCATTTTATTTTAAATTTTAATTATTAATTTTTTTTCTTATTGATGATTGATGATTTTCTTAGTGATACACATAACCCTTTTCATGAAATGTTGTGTACTCTTGATGTAAACCATGTTTTTTAAATCTAAGTGAAAAAGTTCTAAAATTACCTTTTGATGCATGAGCATTTACACAATTGATCTGTAGTCCATGAGCCTTTAAACATTACCAATGTACCCCACCAATAAAAAGTTTGAAGACCATTAATTAATGTATTTTTTAAATTCCCTTCTGAATGATAAAGTAAAATTTTGATATTTATATATCACCTTCTTCTCTATGCAGAAACAATATACCTTTATTCTCTGTTGTGCAAAGTGTGGACAGTCTTTAATTTTCTCCCATTTAGAATAAACATTAATATATGTGCATATTAATTTGCACTTTGCTTTGTGTAGAAAATGGAGCAAGCTGTGGAAACATGGAATGAAAATATAAATATTTGTGAAAGTTCTGATGACTTAAAAGTTTCTGTTAAAAAACAAGTTTATCGTTCACTGAAGGTAGGCAATTTTTATTTGAAAGGAATGTGCATTATTTTTTAATAAAAGCTGTTCTAAATTTAGATGTAAAAATTGCTGGGGGAAGGTAAAGGGACAAATTGTTGCTGCCAATGTAAACATTTGGGTCACCACACCCTAGCACCTAAATTTCAAATATTTAGCCTGAATGCATTGTTTACAATGTCTGTTTAAACTTTTTCAGTTTGCAAACTTTCTCAAGCTATTGGAGAAGTTCAAAAATGTAATTTAAAAGAATTAAAATGAACAAGTTACATCTTCCTCCACTGTAGAAATACGGTAAGCCTTTGCTGATCATGGATTTGCAGAAAATGTTTTAGACTTGGTTGCTGATTGCAAACTCAACTGTTTGCAGAATAGCAAAGCAGTGCTACATGAAACAGTCTTGAATAAATTTTCTTTAACATTAATTTAAAATTATCACTAAAAGTTCCATCAAATTTCAAAATTAAATTGTTTAATGCATAAAAACTTGGAAAATATTTCACTAGTTTGATAAAAGAGTAGTAAGATTCATATAAAAACTTGTGTTGTTGTAAATCTATGAAATTATATTTTCATGTTTTAGTTAAGAAGTGTGACAACATTGGATGGAAAAATGCTATATTTTACTGTTATACGATATTATGTAGCTATTATAATTCAAAGCATTTAATGCAATATGTTTTTCAAATGTACATTTATCACACTAGTACCAATAAATATAAACTAATTTTAAACAGTTGTGTTCATGAGCCAATAGGAAATAAACAACCAATGGTAATATTTTACAAAAATTACAATGCACAACTTTTAAAATTTATCATTTCAAGCTCATAATCTCTTTTGATAGTTTGTACAAATAAAAGCTACATACAATATTACCATTATGGAAAAAAGATCTTGATGTTCACATCACCAGTAAAATTAATCATAACATGGGGAAAATACTATCTGTGGAATATTTTTTCTCTTTTCATTGAAGGCTGTAAATTTTGTGAAACCTTGTGAGATTTATATGCTAAGCAACCAAAGGCCTTTGCTTTAATTTTTTTATAGCTCAATGGGTTCAGTCTACGTTCACTAGCATTGTGCTGTTATCACCACTCCATAATCTTTGTACATTTCCAGAGGTCTTTGTATCTCTTGATCACACTGAACAGAGATTCTCAAACAATTAATCTCTAATTAATCAACTGCACCATCATATATATTGGTCATATAAACTATTACTTCATTTTTAACATTATCATGATTTATATTGACTTCAAAATGCATCCCTTTTTTAGGCTTTTTTTAGTGTAAACTGAAATATGCAGTGCACTAAACATTACACACACTCATATGCTGTATAGTGTTAACAGTGTGTGATGTCGGTCCATAACTCCCCTTTTCCCATAAACCTTTAGTCTCCCGGATTCGACATTTGTGGCAATCTCAAGAAAATAATTCCTTTGATCAGAGAGCACCTACTTTACTGCCATTTTTTATTTTCTGCGTGATTGGAGTGGGGAGGGGAGGAGTTCAAAGGGCCTGTTAAATTTCCAATAGGTTCTTGCCAATCACAGGTGTGGTTGCAGATTTGGTTATTCATAGAAAGTATTTTGAGGTGGACATTGCCATATGCAACCAGGATCTCAATCATTCACAGTCTGCTTTATAGCTGCCCACAGTTCACTTTTGCATCAAGAAGCATCACTCATATTTTTGTGAAAGTGTGCACAAAAAACTATTCACAATTGTCGTGAAGTATCTAAGAGATCTATGATAGTTACTGGGAATGTGAGATATGAGCTAAACAGTACAGGGATGTATTACTACTGGAACTTTTAAGAATCTGAGAGAGTGATAGAGTATTAGTTGATATTTTATATTGGTCTATGTATGTATTGATTGGTTGATATTAATATTCCATGGGTACTAGGCATTTTGATTATGCACTGCATACGCAAAGATTTACAGAATTTCCATGTTATGCCAATGGAGATGAAATTTGATGCTCTGTAACTTCTAAAGAGTTAGGCTTATTTGCTAATGTCACTAAAACTTGTTCATTCCTTCACTTTTGAAATGCACATGAAATTGAAGATAAAGAAATAAATAAAAATAATGTGATATATTTATATCAGAATAATGAATTTATTCTTAACTGAAAGTAAAATGGAAAATGCTGTAAAATTTCACTTTTGTTACAAAAGGAAAAGCCTAAATATTTTCACTTTTTTTTCTTTGAATTTCTATTATTGCTGAGAATTAGAATTCTTTTATATATATAACATTATTTCTATATGCTAGTTATTTCAAGATAAGATTCTAATGTTCAATTCGATTTTAGATGAAAGCAGGAAAAAATAATAATTTCACCAGATCATTATTAGAAGTAGCATTCTAAGGGTTTAAGTTATTATCAGTAACAGCTAAGTATTTTGTTAATTCAAGTATAAAAGTACTATAATGAGCTTGATATTTGTCAGTTTCCAACATCTACAAATTATCTCTTTTTATTACAGGCACTTTCTAAAGAAGAATCTTCTGTGGCTGAAAATCATTCTGAAATAAGTACAAGTATGTTTCGGTGTACTTTGTAATCAATAAACATGGCATTGTGATAACATTTTCTCCCCTCTCCCAACCTAAAATACAGGGTGATTCAAAATTCACACAACCTGAAATGTAAATGGTTATTATTTTGTACCAGCTGAACAGAATTAAATACTGATTCTAACATTGGCAACTCTGCAGTCACTGACATATGCAACACTGTTTAGTCTTGACACTGTCAGTTCTTTGTTGGTGATGTGTATTTGTACTAGTTGCCCATAATGAAATTTTCCCAGGCTGAATGTGTATACATAGTTGAATGTTATTTAACAACCAAATCATTTTTAACTGTTCAAGCTGACTTCAATGAACAGTTTCCTGATTCTCTGGTAACCAAGTAGAGTACAATATTATGTGTAATTTCATGATTCCACAAGACTGGAAACATACATGACAAAAAAATACTGGTTGACCTTCTCTAGGTGCACTATGGCTCAAAGAATATGTAAGGAGAAGAATGAAAGCTTCCATAGGCGTAATGTTTGACTGCAGTGCCACAAGGCTGCAGATACATGTGCTGTGCTGCTGGAAAGCTGCTATTTGTGATCTCGGAGGCTAAGGTACTTGCATATTTGTTTCCATGAGAACTTTTAGGTTCAGCGGCTGTTGTTGTTAGTGTCATAATGTTTATAAAATTTTTTTAATATGTATTATAAGCATTTGGGAATGTTTTCGCATCACATGAAACATCTTTTTTTTTCTCCTTTAGCACTTTTACATATCTTTCTGAATTATTAATAAAATCTTGATTGATACAATTTTTAATAATATATATATAGTTTTCAAATGCACTGCATTCCTTACTAACCTCTCCAGCTCTCTCACTCCACTTTTTTTTTTGCTATGCTCAACAAATTTATCTGATAAAAGTTTTTTGACATGATGATTATTTAATTTTTTGTTGTGTTATACAATCCTTCCCAAATTTGTTTTATATATATTTAGTAAATCTTCATTCCATATAACAAGCTGAACACTATAAAATGTCTGTGTAAATCTTTCTCCTTTTTAGAATTTTAATATCACCGAGTTTTTATAGATTGTTTACATATGCAATGAATGTAATTTAAATTAAAAAAAGCACAGAAATTTCAAGAAGTGAGCTAAGAAAATTTATTTAATATATATTTTTAACTGAGGTCACAGCATGAGAAGTTGGCTACAACAGATTATGCCAATGGGTGTAAATTTTATTTACATAGTGTGCAAAATATCAAACCTCTCTTTTAAATTTTGTAATTATAAAGAAATGATAAAATAGTAAAATCATGCACTTTTCATGTGAATCACAAATATGCTGAAAATATAACATATATTACTTGCTGCTTTGCAATTGTGGGTGAGGAAGACTCCTTGGAAAGACATCATACCGGTGCTTACTATGCTGCATGGCAAGCACTCTCCTAAGGCAGGAGCAGGACCAGAGTATGCAGGACAAACAGGACCGAAGTCCACCACAAGTGTAGCTTTATGATAATGAAAGTTTAATCACTAATTATGAAAAACTGATAATCAATCTGTAAGCATCAGTCACTTATTAATGCTAGATATACTTCTGGAATTAACCCTACAATAATAGAGAAAATAGCAACAAGTGCTGCCCGACACATTACAAGTCATCGCCTGCCATAACTGCCAACATAGCAGCACAATTTAAGGTAAACCATGTTCATCTGGTAAGGAAGATTGCATTTGGACAACTACATCTATATTGTTACAAATGAAGCTCTTACTAGCATTTTTTTTCCTCAAGTAGCAAATATATCAAATAAAAGTGCTGAAGGAGAAAAAAAACTTTCAACCTACCTGAAATTCGAGATCATATCTACTGTTGTTCAGAAGCAACTTGCTAAAAAAAGCTACAGATCACGCATGCGCAGAAGCAATTCAATCCTAGTGTAACGCTCCAAAGATTTAAATACTGTTAAAGTTTTGGACCCTTTGTCTGATCCAATATTTATTCAAGCTCTGGATAGCTAAAGTCGGGTGCCAGGCAATAATTAACAAATTGCCAAATTAAGTTCAATTAGGGTTTGAATACCATTGAGCATTACTTAGCGAGTAAGAATTCAAAAATTAAATGATTGTCAAAATTCTAATTTAACTTACAATCAAAACAACTAACGTTGCTGGGGCGGGGGTGGCTCAGTCGGTAGCGAGCCAGGCTCGTAATCTGTAGTTCCCAGGTTCGAGTCCCAGCTGGGTCAGCGTTGAGATTTATCTCCGCAAAATTCCCCGCCCTGCCCACGGTCAGTAGGGGACACCGATGGGCTTGGAAAGGCCGCCGTCCGTCGGATGGGACGTTAAGCCGTGGCCCCGTGTGCAAGAGAGCCATACCCTGTGCACGTTAAAGAACACGCTGGATGGCCTTGACGGGAGGCTACCATCTGTCTTCCAACAGCTGTTCCAGTGGGTCCCCTCACCCAACCTTCTCTGAGCCTTCGGGGTCCATGTGACCTGGCCATTTAGCCCATGGTGTGCAAAAAAGTGCCGCTCAGAGGTAAAACAACCCAACTAACGTTGCTCAAGAGAAAAAATAGCAAAGATTCAAAAAAGTTATATAACAAACAAGTTTATTTCCAAAATTATTTTAAACACTCACCAACTTCAATGAAGAAGATACTACATCATTTCTATCTCACTACAAACTGACAACTAACAAACACCAACTCTTGTGACTAATTCCAACTCACAACTAACTAACTTCTCAAAAAAACTGACTCCTGTGACTAACATGTCACAGTTTTAACAAGCGTACAGGCTTGGCAACACATGGCTGTTGCACTGGTAAAGACATTTGCATAAAAGAATGAGCACGCAAGCTGTGATACAAGAGGGGGCGTGTCCTTGTACACGCGCACTCTTGTTCAGAGTTGTGCAAGTTCAGAGTTGTGCATGCGCAACTCCTGTGCTCTTGGAAATGAGTGCTGTGATGCCAACAATGAAATGAAAATCCCCAAAATGATAAATATAATGTAAATTAAGCAAAACTGGTTAAGGTAAAGTAAAAGTGAATGAGGGGGCATCACACTAGACTACCAACAACCGGTTTGCTGCATTAACCCTGTAAGCACTATTTATAGCAGATCGTGTATCTGGAGCTGAGAGCTGGTAGTAGCAACTCAGCTCCAGATACAAGAAGCCTTTCATTCTCCTCCTTACATATTCTTTGATATGGCCTTGGTTGCACCATTAAACCTCAAACAATAAATGGACTTCTCTATTAAATAATGAAAAACTTGAGACTTGACACTTTCACATCTATTGTAACCTTTTGTTAATGATTTGCAAATGTAAATTGAGAATAATTTAAATTTTCTAATGTGGGTTGTGCAGATTTTGAATCACTCTGTACATCTGTATCAATCAAACAAAAAAATTTAATTCAACTTGGAACATTATCTCCCAGACTTCTAGGGGCCCACATGCTATTTTTCAGTATTTCAGAAAAGCCCTGATAGAAATAGTACATTTACTGAGATGTGTTTTATTGCTTTTGACTGGAATTATGTTATTTCTGTATCACAACACTGGCTATCTCATACAGATTACAAGATGAAATTGACTGTTGATGACAAAAATATTTGGAACATTAACTTTCTCCACTCATATGTTTAGATTCAAATTACAAAGTAGTGAATAAATGAAATCAGACAGATAAATAAAGATATAACCTATTCTTGAGGCATTTATGGAGTCCTTATTGATAGTATTTCCAATGTAGTTAAAATGTATCAGGTAAAGATGGAAAGAGGGTATGCAGGAAAAAGGAGAATTCATAAGGGGTCAGTTGTGCTAAAAATGTTCAGAATCGCTGACTTAGAGTACTTAATATGTTTCACTCAGTGGAAAATAAAATTATTCATTATTGTTCAAAATTGCACCATCTTTGTTTGTTATGTTTTCCTATTTTTACATTTCTATACACATACTGTGTAGACATAAAAAATCCAAAAAGCTAGATGGTTATAAGTTTGTTAAGCAGATGATGATAAATGAAATGGGAATATAAATGCGGATTGCAAAATGAAAAAATTAATAAATAAAAGACGAGATATTTACTAGAAATTTTATTAGATATGAGTAGAAAGAAAGGTAAAAGTAAAAAAGATGTATGCAATTGGTGATAGTAAATTACACCTATTATTATGTTATGACATGAATATACATTTTAAACTTATTAGGGGACTAAATCCAGTCCATGAAATTTGCCTTGAGCAAATTGCAATAATGCCATAGGAGGGCACTTAGTATAAAATTCTCCTAAATATTGTTTGTCCATATTATTAATGCATTAGAACCTATTTAATTTACACATGGATAAACCAGATTTTTTAATAATTTGATTTTTTAATTATTTTAATTAATAATTTATTTTTAGGTGATTCAACCTAAAAAAACACTTCAAATCATTCGGTTTTTGAGTTTATTTTTAACTGCAGTTTAAATATGATAATGAAAAATATAAATAGTAATTTTTCTAACTAATTTTGCAAATTGCTATTTTTTAGAAAATGAAATTCATTGCTGGTGAAATAAGTTTTCATTCACAGCAGTTAATAGTGCATGTGCCCAAATAGGGAAGGATTTAATTATATTGAGCAGACATCAGTCATATTGAATGGGTGTTAATGCTGGCTATTTGGATGCTTTTCTAGGTGTATCTCATGTGATCGTAACGCATGGAAAGATGTCTCCATGTCCATAATTGTTGATTGCTTCTAGAAAGATTGTTTAACTTGACAGCAATGTATTTCCACTACTAGAATTTCCTAATTCTCTCAAAGAATGGGACAAGTATTTCTTTCAAAGAATACCATTGGGTGTTTCATTTGAATCATTTGTTTCAGCTTATAAAAATGTTACTTTATATGAGGAAATGGCAAATTTAGATATTATCAGAGAAGTGTAAGAAAGAGATTGCATTTGCAATGTTGGTGAGCCTTCCAGAGTGCATCATGAGATCCTATCTTCATTTGCAAGATAACATAAAGCTGTATATGTTGAAGCTCAGGAAACATTAATTGGAAATATTCTGATTTTCTGTATATCAGGTACATAATTTAATATCTAATAAAGACTGGAAACAACCAAAAATATCAGATTATTTTAATTGAGCAACATGTTACTAATAAAATTGTTTCCTTTAAATTTCCTTAATTTGTCATTTCTTTTTCGTCCCTTTGGTTTTGAATTGACCAAGTTTTATTTATTTGACTTAATTTTCATATTTTCAGTAACATTTTTAATATGATTTGTTAATATATCAGACTGCAGGAAATATAAAACCCCAGTCCCATTCTTCACTGAAGGAAAATTCTGCTCAAAAATAATTGTCTTCACCGACAAATCTCAATTATAGTAGACTCTTTTCTTAATGATAGTGCACCTAATAATCCTCCAGTGTTATGGGGCTTGTGGATTACTGAAAATTTTCACTTAATAATGTCATTCCAGAATTAGAACTCAAAAATAAACTGCTTATTCGTTTATTTAAGAAATTTTAATAAATGTATCGGAGATGGAAACATTTCATTTTATCAGTAATGTTTTATCATTTTTTCCTTAGTGCTCAAAATAATCCATGAAAGAAGAGCTCAGAAGGACGCTGATTCAACTCCCACATCTGAAGGTGGTTCTTATGCAATATATGGGCGTCCTAAAGGCAAGGGTGTCCAACTTGGAATGATTCCAAATGGTATTATTTTACATATTATTCTTAAAAGGAGTAGGTTCAGTATTTTATATATTTCTTAACTATTACACTTTAGCAAGAGCTCAGTATACCTTTTAAATCTTTGTGGCAAGCAGCTGCTTGAGGGGGTATTTTTTTTATGTACATGGTTTCAAAAGGTTAATCATAAAAGTGCAATCTTTACAGAACTCTCAAAAGGCAGTAGTCATAAACAAAGAGATTTAGGTTACATGTTAATTTAACACAGAAGTAAGCACCTTCTTTTTGTAGTGCTAGTGGGTACATTTGTTCTTTCAACTGTTTCTGATTGAAAGTATGTAGATTTTATATTGTCCAAGTTTTTTAATGTTATCTTTTATAGGAAAATTTTAATATTTTACCAAAATAAGTGGCTTTTATATGATTGATTTCTTTTAATTTGCATTGGATTTCAGTCATTATATGCTGAAGCAGTTGTTGATTACAAATGTGATCATTTTTTGTAATAAGCATTTTTCCCGTAATATAGAGAGAATTTTTTTTACAGAGATGAGTTAATTTATTACTTTAATTAAGTTGAAATCACAACAGCATTGTCAGGTTGTTCTTTTAAAAGCTCATTCTAAAAAAATGTTATTTTCTCATCATCAAATTTTGTTTTCAGTATCAAATCATTTTAAATACCACTTTCTTTTAATGGCAATTCAGGTACATTTTGTGATGCAATGAAAGGATTGTGAAGTCAGTCAAATGTTTCTTTTGGAAGAGAAAAGTATTTCCTAATAACATTTTCCCATAAACATCTTTAGAAGGCATAAAGCTTTGAAAATTTACCATAGGCATAATGTGTAAATTTTCTAATATTTGCTCTAATGTTGTTTTTAATATTTCTTTAACTTGTCAAAGTAGGTTAGCATATGGCAAATAAAATAATGTTTGTCTTTTTCTATTTCTAGTTCAGTTTATGATAGTCACTTCTAACTATGATGATCTCGACGACCTGCATCAGTTGATTTTTATGCATGCTGCTGTTGTAAGTAATCTATTTGATTTTCTCTTTAAAATTTTGGGCTTATAAAGTAAAAACCAGTCATAAAATGCAAAAGCCCTTTTTTATTTTTGTTTGAAATTATTTACTCTGAAGGATATTCTTATAATATCTGAATGGTATTGTTTAGGATTTAAATCAACACTACACTGATGGGAAAATATAAATTTTAAATGAATGACCATACAATCAGCAGTTTTAAAAATATTTATGAATCAGTAAAACAATTGGTTAAAAATGAAGGTATAGAAATATGTAAATGTTTTAAAATAATAGAATAAAAAAAATTGATCCAGTTGACAAGTCAGATCAGAAATTAATTTGGTCTTGTGTTATCAGAAATTAATTTGGTCAGTCTGTAATTTGATCTTATATTCCCCCATTAAACATACTTGAACCATTGCCTGCATATAAGGTAAAGAACAGTTTTTTTTATTATATTTGTATTATTACAGTGCAAAAAAACAGTCACCTGAAAAACAAAACACTGAAAATTGTATGTTAATTTCAATAGAAATTGCTGTTTGTAGTGGGGCGGGGGTGGCTCAGTCGGTAGCGCGCCAGGCTCGTAATCTGTAGTTCCCAGGTTCGAGTCCTAGCTGGGTCAGCGTTGAGATTTATCTCCGCAATAATTCCTCGCCCTGCCCACGGTCAGTAGGGGACACCGATGGGCTTGGAAAGGCCGCCGTCCGTCGGATGGGACGTTAAGCCGTGGCCCCGTGTGCGGGAGAGCCATACCCTGTGCACATTAAAGAACACGCTGGATGGCCTTGACGGGAGGTTACCATCTGTCTCCCAACAGCTGTTCCAGTGGGTCCCCTCCCCCAACCTTCTCTGAGCCTTCGGGGTCCATGTGACCTGGCCATTTAGCCCATGGTGTGCAAAAAAGTGCCGCTCAGAGGTAAAACAACGCAACAACGCAACGCTGTTTGTAGTAATTCAATGAAAAGTAAAGAGTTGTGTATTATGAAATTAGTTAAGAAGTAAATAAAATTTTGATTCAACAGTTTTCATTCTGTTTGAAAAAAATTAAATTTTTGCTTGTAAACTTTATTTTAAAAGTTGTCAAAAATTTAATAAAGCATTATTTACACTTCAAAAAAACTAATTTTAAAAAATGGTTTGATATAGCAATTTTTTGTTGGTGTTTCAGTTAACTTAAATCTTATGGCATAATGCTGGTGTTAAATTTTCCAATTTCTTTAGTACCAAGTATACATCACATTGTGAACAATTAATACTTATAAACATTCTCCATTGCAAAGAATTGAAATTCCCTTCTCAATTAGCAAACCTAACCCCTGCATTTACAATTGTCTGAGCCTGTTGGAATGTGAAATACTACTCTTTCCCTCTCTTACCTAGTTTTTCAGCTTAGCTACTTTGCAGCTAAATTTAGCAACTTTGAAATCCATATAACTCTTAGTTACTTTTTTTTTTTCAATTGTGGGAGCTTGAATTTGTGTTATTGATTGCTTATGAGACAAATCCTTTATAAGGAAAGAAAAATCAATTCAATTTTCATTGATACTTCCAGGAAGTTAAGAAAGGAACATCTTCCAATAGTAATATATGAAAAGTTGACTCAACACTGTATATGCTGTACACTGCTGTTATGTGTAGCTAATTAATTTTTATATAAAAATATTAGAAAAAAATCATTTTACATGTCAGGAACATATTTAATGGATTTACATTTTTTCTTATGAAAAAACAGTTTAACTTGTCAAAGTAGGTTAATCACAGTGAAGTTGATAAAACTTTTGATAAAAATCTCTCTGATACTTTATAAGGTTAAAAATTGAATGCAGCAGTAGAGTAACATAACATGATATTGAATTAATTAAAAGCTAATGTTTATAATTATTACATACCATTTTTGCTGATATGCATATATATTTCTTAAACTATTACACTTGCTGATATGATAGGAACAGGATAAACATCCCTCTCCCACACAGAGGTGATATTATATTGATACAGTGGAGTTTCATCTCATGTAAGGATTAGGTTCTAAAGCCAACACTTTAGGCAAAAATCATATATACTCAAAATTACCCTTGAAAATCCCTTAAATCACCTGTAAAATACAGTATATGTGGTTTTATGTATACAACCCTGTACTATAATATATATAATATATACAGTAATGTACAGTGTATAAGAAAGAGTACATATGCAAAATATTATTCCACAGTACTTTTATTTATGTAAGAGAGAAAGAGATGGAAGAATGAAGGAATAAATAACGAAGTTTTTTAGGTTGAAGCAGTTCCTAAAATTGTTAAACCAATCTTTGGATGGCTTTGAATTCCTTCTCATTAGAATGTTTTCCTTTTCTACAGGAGGTTTGAGCCATGGAGGTAGATTTGAACAGTGCATAGAGGCTAAGAGCCTTTTTTCGCAATGTGTTGCCCACTGATAGGCACATGTTTACAGTTCATTTTTTCCAACCATATGTTTAATACCTTTTTAGTCTTTATTACAGTTTTATCACTCACTTAGCTCATTACCTTTTACCTGGTCTAGTGGTTAGTGTACCTCACTACCAAACCAGTGGGAGAGTCCTTGTGTAAATGTGTTGATGTAAGAGAAACTAGGACAAGCTACATAAAACTTCTAAATCATCTCCATCCTTTGTATAAGGAAGGACCTTCCCATTTTAAAAAACTTTAAAAAATTAATGCCACAGTTTGGCAAATTTCTTTCTCTCGAATCTTAATGTCATTGATACTAGATTTGTTGCGGTCATATTTACATACCATGTTGAAGACTGACATACCATCTGCCAATAAGTCCATCACAGCCAGTTTTTCCTCCAGCATTAGAACAGATCTCTATTTCTTTGGCTGAGCATCAGATGACACAGTTGGCTTGTGTTCAGAGGTCATTTATATGGAAAAAAAATGTTATCTTTAAACTCCAGAATCAGACTCAGTTCATCAAGAGGCTCATGAGAGGCACTTGGTAACTAAAGGGACAGTAGATTCACATCATCTCGCACTCACTGTGGGACTGCTCATTGAATGGAATGGCTTACACTACTTAAGTTATTATTTTTCTTTTCTTTTTTAGCTGAGTGTATACGGTTGAATTCATATAAGTTAAATGCACACTTGGTGCTGGATTAACTAGTTGACAGAATTCCAAAATCTAGGAATTCTATTGTAAATGCATGCCTCCATTATCACCACAGTCTATTCCTAAAAGTGGCTGCAATACAGAAAACAATTGTGTTTGATGCATGTATTATATAGGAACAAGGGGGTATACTCTTCATTAACTTTAATAATTATCATTGGTTTGCTTAAAAGTTTTTGCTCTTATAATAGGAATATTTAGATTAGTGTAGACAGTTATTCAGTCTTGTAAAATTCATTTAGGTAGGTTTACAATAAATTTTATATACAAAACCTGTAGAAAGTTATTTTCTTTTATACAAATTACTTGCCAATGTGTTCATGCCATCTTATGTTCTTTTCAGAAGTCCAAGATTCGAAGAAAAATCCTTGATTTTAATGGATTTCATTTTGATGAGAATTCTCCATACTATGAAGTTAGAAAATTATTATTGGAAAAGTAAATATTTATTTTAGTTATTAGTTTGTTTTATTATTTATATGCATAAAATAATTAATGTGATTCGTGTAAGAATTCAATGAATAGGATTTTTTTTAATCCTTAAGATTTCTTTAAATGGGAGCTAGGCATATAGTGAAAGGAGAGTTGTATGTGTTTCATTTTTGATTATGCACAGAAGTAGCCTGGCACAGCACTTTAAAGTCTGATCCTGCCTTTTTGTGATGCAGGTTTTTAATCCTGAAATAGTTATCTTGTAGAGGGGGAACAGTTGCAGAGAGTTGCCCGATCAGTTTAGCCTATTGATCTTTTCCTTATACCATTTTTCTTCACTCTTTTCAAGATTGATCAATTTCGCAGCCTGTGCCAACCCTTTAAATCGCTGCCTGTCTGGTGTCGGAGCAGGGGTGGCTCAGTCGGTAGCTCGTCGGGCTCGTAACCTGCAGTTCCCAGATTTGAGTCCCAGCTGGGGCAGCATTGAAATTATTTTTGCAAAACTCTTCATCCAGCCCACAGTCAGTGGGGACATTGATGAGCTTGGAAAGGTTGCATATATTGAATGGGACATTAAACCATGGCCCTGTGTGTGGGAGAACCATACCCTGTGCACATTAAAGAACATGCTGTATGGCATTGAGGGAGGCTGCCATTTGTCTCCTAACTTCTCTGAACCCTCAGGGATCCTTGTCACCTTGCCATTTAGCCCATTGTGTGCAAAAAAGTTATACTCAGAGGTAAAACAACACAACAACCCTGTCTAGTGACTTTGATCTTAATTACGAATACTGAACTGGGTGCATTAGTGGACTTAGGTTGAGGGAAGAATTTCGTTTATATTTTCCATTCATTTGTGGGCTACCAGTCACAAATGAACAGATGCATAAAATGCCTTATATGCTGGTGGCTGATCTTCATCAGAAACCATTGCAGCTAGATGTGTTTGCTGACAAGATATTTAGGTCTCCTGTCATCGTTCCAAAGATGAAGATTAGTGTGTTGTTGGTTGCAAGATGGATGACTATACTCAGGTAAGTAGACTTTTTTTTAAGAATGGATATATTCAGAAGATGCTACTTTTCAAATGAAATTCATGCATTAATGCTTAAAGTAAAATGGCTTAAAAACAAAGAGTTAAATTTTTAAAGGTGACTGTTACTAGGCATTTCCTATCATGAAATTAGTAGTTTTTGTTGGAAACATTAGTGTTTGCTGCACTTGACCAAATATAAGTTGGCCCATTAGCAGTGCTCCCATAAGTTAAGTGTAAAATTATGCAACAACAGATGCCATGCTGATGGAAGTGGAGTTATTTCAATATTACAGAGGGATTCTTTTTTCAGATTTATTAACAAATTTTCAAGATGTTATCTTCAAAGAAAAGTGCTATCTGCTGAATATCTCTTTGAAGAAAAATATTATCATTGATCTACTTACCTGATGAGTATATGATCCACCTTGCACCCAACAATGGACTGACTTCCATCTTTGGAACAGTGGCAGGAAAACTAAATATAGCAACAAATACATCTGGTTTGCTTACAAGTAAGTAAACTCAATGGTTTGAGAATAACTAACACTTATTACAAACACCACGACATACATAAGTACACAAGGGTTTCACCACATGTACTGTATAAGAATATGATTTTTTATATATTAACAGCAAATGAGCTAGTTCTGTTAGGAATACCAGAGCATATAGGGGAGCTGAAATTGGATCTGACCATTACTTTGCTAAAATCCACTAATAAATAAGCACTTTAACGTCAATTCAAATTTTAGAGGAAAAATTGTCTTGAGCCGGGTGAGATCGCTTGATATCATGTCAGGTGCTCTGGACCACTGAGCAACCGGCCGCCAATCAAGATCTCCTCTAATTAACGCTATGAACATTCCTATTATGTCACATATAGGCACTCTTCAGGCAATTTTAGCCACAAGCGGCTTTCTATTTGCCATATAGATGGAAAGCATGTCTTGCAACAATGCTAATGATAAATAATGAAATAAACTTGACTATTCAATATCCACTAATAAATCATCACTTTGATGTCGATTCAAATTTTAGAGGAAAAATTGTTTTGAGCCGGGTGGGATACGAACCCATGATCTCCTGATAACATGTCAGGTGCTCTGGACTGTCAAAGTGCTGATTTATTAGTGGATATTGAATAGTCGAGTTTATTTCATTATTTACCTTGTTAAAAGTGTCTTGCAACTTCAATTTAAAAAGTGTTGTGCTAAGGTTAAAAAATTTATCTTTAATACTGGAGCTCTGAAAGACCCAGTTATAGCTTCAGAAGTGGTAGGGGATGTGTGGATCAGATATTTTCACTCAGGCAGATTCTTGAGAAATGTTTAGAGTTTCAGAAACCTTTGGTTGCTAGCTTTGTTGATTTTAAAAAGGGCTTTGACTCTGTTGATCATCATAATTTGTGGTTGATTTTGAGATCATATGGTATACCAGACAAGTTAGGTAACATAATTAAAGCTCTCTATAATAACACTGAGTCGTGTGTGATCGTTGGTAAGGCTTGTAGCAATTGGTTTAGCATTACTTCTGGTGTTTGACAAGGGTGCATTTTGTCTCCTTTTCTCTTTAGTTTGGTTATTGATTATGTTATGCGAAATTCACTGCAAGGGAAAGATTTTGGCCTTAAATGGTCTGGAGATACCAAAATTTCTGATTTAGATTATGCTGATGGTTTAGCCCTTTTGGTAAATGATGTTGATTAGATGAACTCTTTCATTCAAGCTGTTGATGAGACTGGTAGTAGAGTGGGTTTGGTTATAAACAGAGAGAAAACTAAAGTGACAAAAATTGGTCAGGCAGGTTGTGATTCAGTTAATCTGAATGGTTGCAGTCTTGAGCAGGTGTCACAGTTTAATTATCTTGGGAGCTATGTAACAGATACTGGTGATGTGCGGCATGAGATTAACAGACAAATAGGGATTGCTGCCAGGACTTTTAAGAATCTATGGAGATTGTAGAGAAATAGGCGTATACACCTAAAGACTAAAATTAGACTGTATAATAGTTTGGTTCTTTCTAGGGTTAGTTATGGTAGTGAAACTTGGACGCTGTGTAAACAAGATAACAGGAAACTAGATACTTTTGATTCCAGATGCTTACGTATTATCTTGGGTATTAGGTGGTTCAACTTTGTAATTAATGATGAGGTTAGGCAAAGGAGTCTGCAACCTCCTTTAAGCAGCATATTGTGCAGAGACTCCGCTGGTTTGGCCATGTTGCCCGTATGGATAATTATAGATTGGCGAATAGGGTTATGAACAGTGTGCCTAGAGGTCTCAGAAGGAGAGGGAGACCTAGGATGTGGTGGGCAGACAATGTCAAACAGGACCTTGTTAGAATTGGTATGCAGTGGCTGGATGCAGCAGATGTAGCTCAGGACAGATATGCTTGGAGAATTAAACTGCATGGTCTAGTTGGACCTCCATAGCCCATGTCTGCTTGAGAATAATGATGATGATTAAAGCATTCTAGACTATTGCACTCTAATTATACGAAACCTATGTTGCATTACAATATCAATAGGAATTTTAGTTTTATTACAGTGTTAGTATGCAATTAAAATTTAATATCCCTAAGTCACTGTGTTTTATCTAATTTTACTAAACTTTAGTAATATGTTTCAAGTGAACCAACTCTGTTGGCACTCAAAAAGGCCCACTTGATTATCTGATGTTTCTACAAACCATGTTGCTTAAGCATTGTTTGTGTTTAGGGGGATGTTTAATATTTTTAGCTTAGTTCTCTGAAAACATAGTCTTATTAAAAAGCTCACTATTTATATTTCATAGGTGGATGGAATGTGAGGGCATTAATTGCTTGTTTTCCTTGCCAACATTCCCTTGTTTTCGCCCTTACAGAAATCTATCAAATGTGATTTGCCATTGCATGGATATCAACTGGAGATCCATATGCACTGAAATTGAATTCACCACATAATTTGTTTCATCATGTCAAAAAAACCACCATATCATCCAGAGTCCATTTTTAAATATCATTAAGTTAAGGTTTAATATGCAAATGATCATATTCCTGTTTAACTGCTAGGCTTGTAATCATCTGTTCCCAGATTTAAGTAAGCATATTTCTGCTACCCCAAATTCTGCCCCTAGTGAGGAAGGGGGACACTGATGGGCTTGGAAAAGCTGTAGTCTATCAAATGATTCAAAATAGTGGATTTGCTATTCACAGACAACTTCTGGAACTTAGCCTTCACTATTATTAAGTGTTACTGTGTATGAAAAAGTTTACTGTCTGTAATATATTAAAGGATCCTACTAGTTATTTAAATTCTCTATTTACAAAATGTTTACAGATCTACTTTTATTTTATATATTCAAATAAAAACACTATGAAAATACTAGAAAATAAAATTTTCTCTAGTAAATTTTTATATGTTTAGTATTGATATTTATATGTTTAGTATTGATATTTATATGTCTTGACTGATATGTAATTATTCTTGGTTAAAACAGAATGGGCTATGAAGTGTCAAAAAGACTGGCATTTTTTCTTGGATTGACTCCACTTAATACAAACATCCCACAGGAAGACCTGAATGATTTAATTATGTTCTTCCTTATGTCACCAAGACAGATTAAAAGCAAGTATACCATTTTGTTACTTTTAAATTTAAATATAAATACTGATTTTTTTTTTCTATTTTAAAAACCATTAGAAAAGTTAATTGTGTTTGTTGATTTGAAACTGTTCAACACTAGCGATCTCCAAATAATAGGGTAGCATGTTTTCAAAAGAAGTTTAGTTTTAATTCAGTATTTTCTAAATCAGGTAAATTTCCTCTACTTTGTGACAGATGTATGTAACCTTTAGTTTGCAATTTTATTTTAATGTTTTTTTTTTTTCATCGACTCACCCACCCACCATCCAGATAACTAGAATCCTGCATGAATGTTAGAATATTAGAAATGGTTTTATATCCAGTCTGCATGTGGGAACAAGAATATCAAATCTATTTTGAAGAATCCTTTATGAAGTTTTCTGTATTTGGCAGATATATTCAGATATCTGTTTTACCAAGATGTATGTTGGACTCTTCGTAAAAGTTATTTTCTGGATATTGCTTATGAAGAACACTTCCCCAATTTAAAAAAAAATATGAACTAAATGATATATTGTTCATGGTGAATTCATTGACAGAAAAACTTTTATTTAGGATTAAACAAAATTTCTGAATGAAAATAGCTTGATCTTCAAAGTTTCAGATAGTTCCAAGAGATAGCAAACTATAATTTTTAATTGATGTGAAATTGTTTATACATACACTAATTTTATATTGAGTTTTAAAATAATGTCTAATGATTGGAATTTCAGTAAATATCTCATATTTAAAATGAATCTGCAGGATGAAAATTTTAAAATTCTTATGCTAATAAGAATTCTTTTTATTTCAGCCAGATCAGAAAACCTTCCCTTTCAAAAGTTTCTAAGCTGGTACACTCCATTGTACATGAACCAAATGTAAATATTCCTCCATTTAGTAACACTTGTAACTATACCTATCATCAGGGGAGTGCTAAAATATTTTAGCACCTGTTCCTTAAAATCATATTTTCAGTCAAGAAAGAAATTCTTTGGTGCTGGTGGATAAAATTTAATTCAGTCAATTAATATATTAATTAAACTGTGTTATATAGGATACCATTGTTATGTAGGATACCAACCATTTTAATCATCAAATAAACTGTTGTAAAAATACGTTTTTCAAATTTACTGTATTAAAGAAACAGATTAACAGTGGTAATTGTCACAAATGTGGAAATATTTACTTAATTTATTTGTTGTGGACTTTTACTATGTAGTCCAGTACTATTACTGACATGACAGCATTATGCAACTACTGCTTACTTATTTTGTATAGCATTTGTGAAACAGAGAGATAGCAGTGTAACACTTGGAGGGTTAATGATGAACACTTGACATTAAAAATTATTTTTAGTACTTTCAAGTACTTTTATTTTATGGAATGATATATAATAAATTGCTTCATGGTACTAATTTTGTACTGAGATGAATACTAGTTATACATGTGGGAAATTTTTTCTTCAGTTGCTTTATGAAAATAAATGGAAAAATACATGTGGAAATTTGATTTTTCCTGAATTTTCTTCTAAAAAGATTGAAGAGGTAGGATACAATAACAATACAATATACAAATATAAATAAATAATACAAATACAATGAGAATTTCACTCTCATTGTACATTGTTTGGTTAAACTTTGAATAAGCAATGTTTTAAATTTATGTCTTTATATATTTCTCGAAGCTATCCCATGGCCGAGTGGTTAGCACGCTTGGCTACTGATCTAAGGGACCTGGGTTCGAGCCCCGGATAAGGCATGGTTGTATGTGTTGTTTTTCTGCTGAGGTCCTGCCATCCTCTCAGATCTTCTACTTTGGCATATAAACTGACAGGCTCCTGTCAGACCTCTGTGGCAAGCAGCTGCTTGAGGGGGTATTTATTATTTTTTTATATATATTTCTCACAAATTAATGCATTTTAGAGCTATTGTAAATGTTTTGAGCAGAGTTGAGAAAGAATGAATTAGTTATTTTGTAAAATCATATAGTCATATAATTGTATATATTTTACACATATATGTCTTCTCTATATGTTCAGGTGTACCAATTAGAAATTTTCCAAAAAACTTTTTCAATACTGCAAGCCCAAGGCAGCGACCAATTGTGGTAAGTTAGTTCAATGCTATCTTTATGTTTCTACTTTACCTGCGTAAATAAAGAGAAATTAAAAATGCCAAAGTAAATTTTTCACTCTAAGAATTATCTGATATATAGGCCAGGAAATATTATCAATGTAATTAATCTGTAGCCATTCCTGTGCTTCTTTAACTTGGTAGCAAGGACATTATCATCTTAGAATTAAAATAAATTTAACTGTATGACATATATAAGAATAAAAATACCATTAAATAGCTTAGAAAACAAGACAGCTGTTTCAAAGCTACCAAGAGCACATAATTTATAATTATGTTACCTAGACATGCCTTATTTTTACATTAGATCTGATAAAACAGTCTTGCCCCTGAATAATGAGCAGTTTTATCATAGATAATATAGTAATAATCAGGTATGACTAAGTGATATAACTGTAAACTATATCTTGGTAGCTTTGAAACACAGCTCGTGTTTTTTAAGCTATTTTAATTGTATCTTTATTTTGATACATGTCATAAAAAGTACCTGCAGTTAGCATAAGACATCCTTCTTCTTAAGAACTTGTGCAACCTCATACCTCAGCTTCTGTTGGATACTTAATAGATAGATTTACACAGTCAGGCCTTTATGTTTTGTAGGGAAAGTGACAAACGAAAACACCACATTGGTTACTGATACAATGCTGTGCCTAACTGCATTTCTCTTCTGTCTGCTGCCTGGTGTATCATGATCAGTTTTTTAGTAGTAGTTTCTCTGCAGGTTATGATTCAGAAAATAACCTTGTAATACCTTGTAATCCTATGATTCAAACCTGGACCCTGACAGTTGAAATGTCATTGTGAACCCAATGTTTTACCATTGCCCCATCAAGATGTTGGAACAGCACATTTCTGAGACAATAAGAATTGTATAGTAGCTTAAACTAGTCCTTTGATGTGTCACAGACAGCTTTCTAGGTCTAATAATGGGAAAACTAAGAAATCAAATCGAGTTTAGCACAAACATTTATTGCAAAACAAAGGGAATTAATGACAAAAAATATGATTTGTATAAATACATATTGCTTGATTTTATTGTATATTTTATCCCTCATTGACACAATGTTTCCCTTTTACTATTTAAAGCAATCATTCACATTTATGGAATTGTTGAACTTTAAGTATAATAATAATGAATCTAAAAATTTGGAGTTTTTACTTCCTATTTAGATACATTTGTTTACAATTCTATTAAAATAATCATTTTAAACATTTGGTTTCCTTTCGATATGTATCCGAAAACCTTTTCATGAGGTAAAATGTATCAACAACCTTGTTATTTTAGACTTTTTTTGCAAAGCTTATTAATCAACTGCATGCAGAAACATTCAACATGTATCTTTAGGGAAATTTGATGGCAACTCAAAATTTATGTTGTTCTGGAGAAAAATGTCTTCCACATAAACTTCTTTATCTGGATTCTAATGTATATGTGTGTGCCATATATTTCTATTGATATTTTGATAACTGTTAACTCAAAATCATTAATTATTAATATCTGATGCATATCCCTAATTGCTTTTCACTCAGTACATGAATATTAATTTTTGTATTAAATGCATGTATGTGCATATTTGGGTATTTTTTTCTCATTTCAGGAACTTTCTATTAAAGAGGAACTTGAATCAGTGAAACCTGAAAATGAAGTGGTACCAAAAGTTTCTAAGGAAAACAAAGAAAAGTGCAAACAGGTTTCAACAAGGGCAAATATAATAAAGATTGATGTGCCCTCAACAACTGCTTCAACAACACTGTTAAGTGATGAACAGGAAGATGGAACAGAAAGTTATGACTCTTCAGCAACAGATCTTTTGAATCCATCATATAATAATGAGGTTACTGTTTCAGGAAATTATACTGAACAAAATACATATAATGATAGGAAGAGTAATAAAAGAGAATATGAATCAGAAAGGGTTCCACCAACATTCAATTTGAAAAACATGAAATTTGTAGATAGAAATGAAATTAAGATCAAACTGCCTATAGGCAAATCTACTTATTCAGGGCGTGTTAGTGTGCTAAAATCAAGTACTTCTGATGAAAATGTTTCATCCATATCACAGAGTTGTGCTATAAGATGTGACAAAATATCCACAAATAACACCAGCACTGAAAATACAGAATCTTCTGAGAGTGATGCTCTTTTAAGTGAAAGTAGTGGAACGTATAAAAGATGTAAGAAATTGATGAATGAGAGTCAGCTGAAAAAGAACAGTCATGATAAAAGTACAATATCCCTGCCACAGAGTCACACTCTGAACACCCAAGATAATTTGGTTAAAGTATCCAGTAGTAGTGATACTAACAAAGTAGCTTCTATTTCCAGCATTTGCCCTGATACTCCATTGGAACAAAATAATGTGCTTTATAAATATATGCTCAAGTTAGAACCATCTCCAGAAAAGATGTCATCAAATGTAGATACAAAGAAAGCCAGTGAAAGTGGAACTTCATTTGTAAAAATACTCCCTGCAATGCCACAAAATGAGTTAAAATCAATGCCCATCATCCAAAACAATGTAACAAATCGCTTTAATATGCCCATATCAACAAAACAGTTAATATCGCAAAGTTCTGTAATGCCAAATGCAGAAAGAGAATTAGTAAATTTAATAATATTGACTCCTGGTCCAGCTCCATTATTAAATAATAACAGTTTAAAATCTGTAACTTTTTCTGATGCAGTTTTGAAGGAACAGAATTCTTCTGAGTCGGTCATGAATGAAGACAATTTAACAGGAACGGATGCTTTGCCATGTAATGTACCAGAGCAGTCCAATAATGATATACCGCAGGCTTTGAAGGATGATTCATCAAAAAATAGTGATTCATTAACACTTAATTTAGAAAATGCAAATCAGACAGAAATAAACAATCTTCCTCAGTCTTCATCTGAAGTAATTAACTGTGATGGAAATAGTTTAACTTCAACTGCCTTAATAGGTGACTTACCAGTCATTAGTGAGCAGCCATTTCCTATTGCTGTTACAAAGACCAGGTAAACATTCTTTTTGCTTCTCCTTATGAAAATTTTGAACTAATAGCAGAGTATTGTTTTCTTCTTTAAAAATCTCAGTTTAAAAAAAAAACCTTCAAAATTTAAACTGATTAAAGAGGATATCCTAATTTCTTTGTCGGCAAACATATTGTTGTGTATTGTATTGGCTTTAAGTGGTCAGTGAACATTGATTACTATTTGAGTAGGTATCTCCTAATATGATTAAGCTTCTATAAGCTAGAAGCAGCTTCAGGTGACTTTTATAGCTCTATAGTGTTTGGTAGGCCAAATGGAGACTGGGTTCTATCAAATTCCAAGTTCATGCTTTCATTGTAGCATCTGTATAATAAAAGAAGGTGTCTGTCTGTCTGTCTGTGGCAGCCATAACTCATTGGGAAATCAATGTACACGCTCCAAATTTTCAGGGAATGTTTCAAGTTGTGGTCCAGATTGCAGTGCCAAATTTCAGGTCGAAAGTCCAAAAGGTGGCTTGCTAGAAGCAAAAATATTTACCAATCTAT
This sequence comes from Ryuthela nishihirai, assembly GCA_038380435.1. Classification (NCBI taxonomy): domain Eukaryota; kingdom Metazoa; phylum Arthropoda; class Arachnida; order Araneae; family Heptathelidae; genus Ryuthela; species Ryuthela nishihirai. The sequence continues at coordinate 97,710,371 of JAWZYU010000006.1, forward strand.
TCCTATGGGAAACAAGAATTGCTGTCAAATTTATTGTTGCCATTTACTTCTCCTTAACTGTGAATGTAAAGAGTTAAAGTAGCATTTAAATCTTCTGCTGCAAATCTGCTTTTGTTGCCAGATTCTCCACGTTTCCAAAGGCATTATTGAAGCATTCCATTGCAGCTTGGACCCTGATTTTCTAACCAAACATGGGGTCGGGCAGGGGGAAGGCGCCTACAAAATTGGGGGCTTTTCGGTGAAGTACGTCAGGAATTACAGAATGCCAAAATCTGACGAAATATCCTGATCATTTGCAAGAGCTCTGAGAGCGTGTGCCGAGTCAGCAATGGCCCTTGCAACACAGGGAAATTCTTTGTGTTCAAACTGTGATAAAATATCAGGGGGTGGGGAATACTAAATAACCTTTAGTGCAGGAAACAACAGAATATGAAGATTAAAAGTTATACACGAGCTGTCACAATTTGTGTAGAAACGAAGCCACGGGCCAAGTGAGAACCTGATTTTTTAACCAATCACTGGGGCACATGGGGGATGCTGTGCAGGAAATTTGGACCGTGCGGACGAATATGAGAACCATAGAGTGGGATAATCTGTGGTAACAGAAATAAAAATCTCGATAGCTTATGCAGAAACTAAGCCATGGGCTATGAGAGAGATCGCTGATGTCAACAACAATCCAAGCCAACACCGGGCAAATTTCTTACTTTTGAAAATCTGTGCTAGAGTGTTGGGGAGGGGGGAGGCTTACAAAATTTACCTTTAGTGCAGTGAAAATAAGAATATACAAATTAAAAGTGATACCCGGGCAACGCCGGGTGCGTTCAGCTAGTATATAATAATCAAGTGTTTCTTGCGTATAATGAGGGGGTGAGGAGGCTCAGGGGAGCATGCCAGGCTCTTAATCTGCAGTTACCATGTTTGAGTCCCACCTGGGCAGCATTGAGATTTATCTCTGGAAAAATCCCTGCTCTGTCCTTCATAAGTAGGGGATGCCGATGGGCTTGGAAATCAGATGGAATGTTAAGCCATGGCACCATGTGCAGGAGAGCTATACCCTCTGCATGTTAAAGAACACACTGAATGGCCTTGAAGGGAGGCTACCTTTTGCCTTCTAATAGCTGTCCAGTGGGTCCCCTCCCCCAACCTTCTCTGACCCCTTGGAGACCTTGTGACCTGGCCATTTTTCCCATTTTGTGCAAAAAGAAGTGTTGCTCAGAGGTAAAACAACCCTACCTTATAATGACTAAGCATTCCATCAAAGCTGAAAAAAATCTAATCTAAAAAATAAACAATACTTCTCTTTGTTACCACCTTTCTAAATTTTTGAAGAAAAAAAAACCTGCTGTTAACACAAGCTGACATAATTAGCTTTGTATATAATTTTGGCAATATCTTTAGAAATTGTTTAGATTTTTTTAGCAGAATTTTTAGAGTTAATATTCTGTATAGTAACATTGCTGTCAATAGTATATACTGGATAATGAAATAAGGCATGCAATCAGGAATTAATTTGGTGTGAAATGGTCGGGAATGGTATTCTAATACCTTTCCTATAAATGAATCAAGTTTTCACTCTCAATGCATTGCAGTAACAATTTTTTTTTATTCCTTTAGTTGTTAGATTTATAATGCTAGCAGCTTATCTGCAGGTTATGACAGACACGAGTGGCCATGCCAACCCTAATTCTGGCAGCTGTAGTGTCATTGCAAGCCAATGCAGAAGTTTTTGTCAAAGTATTATTCTTTATAATGGACCATTAAACTTTATAATTTTTTTATTGAATTGAATTTTTACATCTTTATAACTCTAATATCTGTTGAAAATGGTAACATTTTTATCTTGTATAAATTGTGTGTTTTCCTCTTTTTAAATTAATAGTTTCAAAGCCTTGTTTTATTGCTTTGTTATACTTGGTTTATTTATCGTCTACAAAAACTCTGTCTTTCACCCAGTGATAAAAATATAAATAAATAAGTAATTTTTGACAAAATTCAGAATTGATTAAAGCAGCATGTCATCATGACTTCAAGGGGATTTTCAAAACATTCTTTTTAGGTGATGTTTGAAAAATTCATTTATAATAATTTGCAAAATTCTGATATTTATGCATCTATAAATCCTTCAACACAAGTGGAAAAAAGAAAAAAAAATTGGTTTCCATGATATTTAAAAGGGGCATATTTATCTTTATGGTCATATTGAGTGTTATTATCTTTATGGTCATATTGAGTGATTAGTGCACTTGGCTACTGATCTAAGGGAACTGGGTTCGAGCCCTGGGTAAGGCATGGATATATGTGTTGTTTTTCACTTGAGGCCCCGCCATCCTCACAGACTTTTTACTGTGGTGTATATACTGACAGGCTCCTGTCAGAACTTTTTTGCAAGCAAATGCTTGAGGGGTAAATTTAAAATTAACATATGAACCATAAGCAGTGGCATAACTAAAAGTTAAAGGACTTGTGGCATAACTTATGTGTCCATTACCTCAACTACTTTTGTGATGGATTTGGATGCCTAATTTTTTTTGTCTAATTAAATACAAATTTTGTTCAAAAGAAAAAGAAAAAAAAACCTAGAGATGAAATATAATTTATTAAAATATACATACAAAAACAGTATTACTAAATGGAAATGTAAAATGAAATTTACTGATATTATATAATTTCTTCCTTGCTTTCACTTCCACAAAATGATCAATGATTTCATTCGAGTTTGCCATAATCTACGGGATCAAAAAGACAGAAATTATCACAATTGCAATAATTTCAATTTTTGATATAGTATGAGTTTGATTTTAAGTGGCCCTCCAGAAGTTGTAGCTCCATAGTCTTTTATCACCATTGCTACCCTACTGTTAAAGGGAATGAAATGTATTTTTGGTTTGATATTTATTGATGCTATTTTATTTGGATGAGAATTTGAGGCATTGTTGGAATTAAAGTAAATAATATAGGCTTACCTTGGCATCAGAACATGTGTCCAACAAGAAAAATGAGTATGACATAATGTCCCTAAAGAAGTTATATACAAAAGAAAATATCTAACTCCAAATTTATTTAGATATTTTGTGTAAAACAATGTAAACATACTTTGTCATTTGACCTTTTTCACTAGTGAACTATTTTGCAACAGTGGAAGCAACCCATGGGCCAGAATATTAATGTAATGCACATTCACCCAGCAGCCGAGACAAATGTAGGTGTCATGAATAGTGTTGACTTCTGGCTTCATTTGTGCATTAAACTACTGCAGTATAATAGTAGTTTAATATTAATATAATACAACTCTCTGAACATAAAGTAACAGCTTTTGATTCACTTTTAATATATATCATTATGTAACTGTCCCATGGCCAAGTGGTTAGTGCACTTGGCTACTGATCTAAGGGACCTGGGTTTGAGCCCCGTGTAAGGCATGGACATTTGTGTTGTTTTTCTGCTGAGGTTCTGCCATCCTCACAGACCTTCTACTATGGCATATAAATTGACATGCTCCTGTCAGACTTCTGTGGCAAGCAGCTGCTTGAGGGTTATTTATTTATTTAACTGTAGTTTCTTCAAACATTATACTTGCTTTTTGTCCTTTTCTCTGGGTGCAGCCAGCTACTTATGGTACACTTTTTCTCTTCATGATTATGTGTAATAACGACAACAAAGGGGCAAGAGTTGGTAGTGAGAACACTCCTACCACATGACACCAAGGGGAGAGGGCAGAGCCACCAATGTAACCTTTACTGAAGCAGTAAGAGTGAGAAGGGCCTTGTAAAAGGAAGCATGAAGAAAACAGAATATCAGAAGGATACATCCAAAGAACATAACAATTGACATGCATTCCCATTGAAAGCTTCTCCATTCTAAGCTTATATAGTTCTTTGGTGATATATTCTGAAAAAACATAAAGCAGGAATATTGTTTTCCATTTGAAAGTTAATGGCACTTAACCAATTATTAGTAACAAGAATATAACAATAGCCACAATCAAATTTAATAACATTTTCTGCTTACATGATGGACTCTATCAAGTAACTGAAATATGCAAACGTACATGAAGAAGATTGGTTCTGTGAATACAGGGCTCCTTCAATCAAGCCAAAAGGTGCTTGACAGCATCTCCAGCAACAGAGAAATGCTCCTGAAATTAAATGTGAGGCAGTGAAATGCCTGAATCATCATATAATATATAATTCACTAGTATAAGTGATCATGGCAAAATTTCGTTTTTTTTTTTATTGTTAGCACTTTGTGCTATTTTTTTAAATTTCCTAGAAATTGAAGTATGAGTTTATACATACTCTGGTTTGGTTTTTCATCAGTTCATGTAAGCTTCACCTGTCACTTATTTATAGGCAAGAAATAGCATTATTAAGAACTTTCTCCATATCAAGATTTTATAATGACCACATTGAAAGCTGATTCACTGAAAGCTCTCTTCTCTGGGCTCTCTCTCTTCTCTCTACAATCCTGAGATTTCATTGGGTTGTTATTTTATATGTTTTAATAAGTAATGCTCATTGCTTCTCACATATTGTCAATGTAAAGATGGCAATAGAATTTGTTTTTTTTTTTTTAAATATTGTTGCGGATCACAAAAATGGATAGCCACTGAACGTGAGTATTAAAAGCTATATTTCAAAACCAAATTCAATACAAGGTAAATTGTTACAAAGGAAATATGGATGAAGTATCTTATTAACAAATCAACTATTAACATGCACAAGTCATCAATCTTCCTGCGTAGAGCACACAATATCAGCTCTGTGTATTTTACTAAATACTACCTTTTACTTGATTTACCAGGTCACCCGAAGATCTTCACTCGTAAACCAATTCTCGTCCTGTGCTAATAACTTTTCACACACTAGCCGAACAAAAAGACAGTCCGTGTAGACATTCGAAGTTAGCCATAAAAGTTCCCACTTTTATACTTCCGCGTATACACAACACATCAAGTTACTTCTTGATACTTAACGATAAAAGATCCCACTTTTATCCTTCCGCGTATACACAACACATCAAGTTACTTCTTGATACTTACGCGCACTGTCTCAGAACAGCTCACCGTCCATTTTCGAACTCACCGACCGTTACAATACAACGACCGTTAACGCTCCACTCTCCTTCTCCAAATTCTCCCAAAGTTCTTATTCGTTGGCTGAAACTTTTTGCTTTCGGTTGCCAGATTCCTTCTGTCGTAACACTGCCCCCTTCCTAGGTCTTGTTCGTCCCGAACAATTCTGGATTCCAAAGTTTCTTCAGTTCTTCGATGAAACGGAGCCAAACGATCCACGTGAACCACCTTGCACTTTGTAGCTGGACGTCAACGAATGCGATATACCACGTCATTAATCCTGTTAACTATTGTATATGGACCTTCCCAAGGTTTCTGAAGTTTTGGAGATAGTCCTTTTTTTCTATGTGGACTGTATAGCCAGACAAGATCTCCTTGATTGAAAATAGTTCCATTTATTTTACTGTCATATCTTGTTTTGGTTCTGTCACTTGTTATGTCGATGTTATGTCTAACAGAGTGATGGATTTCTTCTAGTCGTTGTTGCAATTCTTGTACGTATTGTGGAGTGGACACAGGCATTGCTTCGGGCTGACCATATAAAAGGTCACAGGGAAGACGTAACTCTCTTCCAAAAATCATCATGGAAGGTGTCTGTCCAGTTGTCTCATGCACTGCCGTTCTATATGCCAGCAAAAGGAGTGGTACATGGCGATCCCAGTCACGTTGGTGGTCGTTCACAAATAATGCTAAATGCTGAGCAATTGTTCTATTGAACCTTTCAACCATACCATCCGACTGAGGGTGTAAGGGAGTTGTTCTGGTTTTCTGAATACCTAATAGTTGACAGATGCCTTTAAACACATTGGATTCAAAATTCCGTCCTTGATCAGAGTGGAGTTGTAAAGGTACTCCATACCTACTAATGAAGTTATTAACTATCATCTCAGCCATTGTTGTTGCTTCCTGGTCTTGGATGGGATATACCTCAGGCCACTTTGTGAAATAATCCATTACCACTAATAAATATCGATTTCCATCATCAGTTCTAGGAAACGGACCCATTACATCAATGGCTATTCTTTCAAAAGGGGCACCAACGTTATACGTCTGCAGCTTACCCCGACTCCTGGTCTTAGGGCCTTTCTTTGCTGCACAGGCTTCACATTGCCTACACCATCTCTCAACGTCTGCCCTACTTTTCAACCAATGAAATCGTTCCCTGGCTTTGGCTAATGTCTTATTAACACCGAAGTGTCCTCCAGTGGCACTATCATGTACATCTTTCATCACAAGTTCCACTCGGGATCGAGGAAGGATTATCTGCCAACGGATCAGCCGTCCAGTGGGATTCTCCCATCTTCTGTATAATACTCCGTCTTCCATTTTTAAGGAGTCCCACTGTGCCCAGTAACTTTTAGTAGTTGGACTATACCTCGAGATTTGCTCCCAATTAGGTCTTGCATCAGATTTTTCAATCAATTCCATTATTGGTTTTATGTCTTCATCATCTAGTTGAGCCTTCCTGATTTCAATTGGATTCCAGATGTTAGGGGTGTCACTGTTTGTTTGTGTCAATACTATTTGTCTTATGGGCATTATCTCTTTAGTTCCAAATTTCAGTTCTGCATTATAGCAATGTTTACAGTTGTCAATACATGGGCGCCTGGAAAGAGCATCTGCATTCTTATGCATTTTACCACTTCGATGTTCGATGGAGAAATCGTATTCTTGTAACCGTTGTATCCACCTAGCGATTTGTCCTTCAGGGTTTTTGAAGTTTAATAACCATCTAAGTGCAGCATGATCAGTACGTATAAGGAATTTCTGGCCATAGAGATAGTGATGAAAATGTTCTATTGCTTTTACTATTGCTAACAGTTCTTTGCGTGTTACACAGTAATTCCGCTCTGGTTTGGATAAAGTTTTACTAAAGTATGCAATAACTCTCTCCTGTCCGTCTTGTTCTTGTGAAAGCACAGCACCAACTCCTGTGTTACTTGCGTCAGTATCTATTACGAATTGTTTTCCAGTTTGTGGGTACGCTAGCACTGGTGCTGTGGAAAGAGTTTTCTTCAGCTGTTGAAAGGCTATATCGCATTCGGTGGTCCACATAAACCGCTGGCCCTCTTCTGTCAGACGATGTAATGGCCTTGCGATGTTGGAGAAACCTTTGACAAATCTTCTATAGTAGGTGCAAAGTCCAATAAAACTACGAAGTTGATGAACATCTTGTGGTGGAGGCCAGTCTCTTACAGCTTCTATCTTACTAGGATCAGTCTTAATCCCTGCTGTAGTGATCACATGACCAAGGTAATGAACTTCTTGCTGGAACAGTTTACACTTTGTCGGTCCCAATTTTAACTTGGCTGCCTTAAGTTTTTCAAATACTTGACGAAGATTTCTCAAATGTTCTTCAAAAGTTCTTCCAAGAACTATGATGTCGTCCAAGTAAACCAGGCAGACCTCCAAAGACAAACCTTTGAGCACTGACTCCATTAGTCGCTCAAATGTGGCAGGTGCATTACAAAGTCCAAATGGCATCACCTTAAACTGCCAAAGTCCATTCCCTGTACTGAAAGCCGTTTTCTCACGGTCTTCAGGACGTATACCAACTTGCCAATAGCCGCTCTTTAAATCTAATGTTGAGAACCATTCTGACCCAGATAAAGTGTCTAGTGTATCGTCAATCCTGGGTAAAGGAAAGGAATCTTTCTTTGTTACGTCATTTAATCTGCGATAATCTACACAAAATCGTGTAGATCCATCTTTTTTCTTGACAAGAACTACTGGTGATGTCCAGGGACTCTGTGATGGTTCTATAATGCCCTGAGCTTCCATGTCCTTTATGAGTTGTTCCGTCTCCTCTCTTTTTGCCAATGGAAGCCTTCTTGCCGGCAGATGGACTGGAGGAGAATCACCAGTGTTGATTTTATGTTCTGTCAGGTTAGTACGGCCATAATCATTTGATGTGGCAGAAAAAATGTCAGAAAATTCTTTTAATAGGTTCTCGGCCTTAACAGCTTGGTTTTCAGTTAATATTTGTCTTGTTTCTCTCCATAATTCAGTAAGATGAGACGGGATGTCTGTATGATTTTGATATGAATCGGTAACTTCTATTTTATTTATACTTGTTACACAGGTAACAGCTTCACATATTGCTAATTCCTCACCTTTTTTTAACATTCTACTGGATTTGTTACAGTTCATCACTCTGATAGGGATCTGTTCTTTATCTATTCTGACTAAAGTCCTTGCAACCAGGATATTATGAGCCAAAGCTCCTTTACCAGAGGCATCAGTAACTGCCAATCGGAAGGCCCCAGAAGTCTCCGCCCGATGTCCACGGACTATAACTTCACTTTGTGCTGGGATCTCTGTGTCTTCCGTCACTAATATTGGAGTTACGCTTGATAAAGAATCAGTCGTCCGGCTAAGCAGAGGAATCTCTTCTGTCTCATAGATGAGTAGGTTATCACTGGGTCTAATGTTGAATCCATGTTTCTTAAGAAAATCAAGGCCTAATATGCATTCGTCGTAGATGTCAGCAATGTAAACAGGATGGCGAACCAGACAGCTACCAACTCGAATATTAAGTTCTATTTTTCCATGAACCTTTGCACGATCTCCAGTGGCCGTTTGTAGGCTTATTCTAGACTGTGTAGTATTCAAGTTTGGGTGAGGTATTATTTTCTTTATTATATCCGTTCTGAGTAAAGTTACATTTGCACCAGTGTCGACTATCATACGGCAAGGTATTCCATTTATGGCTCCATCAGCTACTAATCCATTATTATCACCATGCAATGTTGAAACGTGGGCGACTTCCCCTGGGGCCAACCAATCAACAACCAGCCTTTGCCTCGCAAGATTGATAAATTTTCTGTTTCTCTGATCCTGTTGTCTAGTTGATGTACTTGGACTCCTCATTCGTTTCCTAGTGCAGTTGGTACGAATGTGTCCGGTCTTGCCACAATTCCAACACTGGAGGTCTGTTGTAGGTTTTGAAGAAGAACCTTTTATATCTTTCAAAACGGATAGTATGGCTTTGGTTAGTTCTTTCATTTCATTATCCTTTTCTACAGTTTCTTCTGCACTCACAAATCTCACTGCACGTTTGTTCGCTCGGGAGGAAAGCCTGGAGCACTCGTATTTCATAGCATGTACCACAGCTGACTTTAAGGATTCACCTTCCAACATCCTCAGAGATTGCTGAGTGTCAGGGTCAGCAATAGCATCAATAAATTGTAATTGAGCTAAATTATCTTGAATTTCTGGTGGACAGTTACTATAAGCCAATCTAGCTAGACGCTCAATATCACTAGCAAGCTCTTGCAAAGTTTCACCATTTTTCTGCATGCGATGTTTAAATTGAGTCACGTAATATTGTTTTAAATAACTATCACCAAACCTTAGTTCTAATGCAGAAACTAGACTTTGATAATCAAGTCGTTTTTCTTCTGGAACAGACTGCAAAACTTCCGCAGCAGAATTTCTTAAGGAAGCTGCAAGAAAACTGGCCTTTTGGAATTCATTCCACTCATTGGCTGTAGCGATAACTTCGAATTGTGTTTTAAATACTGTCCAAGATGATTGACCATCATATGTAGAAGGTTTAGTTGTATTTTTAGCGATATGTGTAATAACATTATTTCCACTAGAATTATTATTATCACAGGCAGAAGGTAACATTTCATTTCTCAAAATCTGAAACTGGCGTTCACAATCAGTTTTTACAATTTCAATTTCATGTTTATAATCTAACTTAACACTATCAAGATCATCTTTTACACTATTTAGTTCGGTCATAATGTCCTTACACTTATCAGAAATCTTATCAATTTGAGAAGCCACTTCAGCTCTCATCTCAGTATTTTGTGCGGCTATTTCGGCTTTCAAATCATCTTTTTGAGAAACTATCTCCGTTCTCAACTCATTATTTTGTGCGGCCATTTCGGCTTTCAAATCATCTTTTTGAGAAACTATCTCCGTTCTCAACTCATTATTTTGTGCGGCCAGGTCACCTATTTTATTGCTTTGGGCAGCTATATCAACTTTCAAGCTATCACTTTGTCTAGCAAGGTCACCAATTTTGTTGCTTTGGGCAGCTAGATCACCTTTAATATCAGTCATATCGGCTTTCAAGTTATCACTTTGTCTAGCAAGGTCACCAATTTCACCTTTAATATCAGTCATCAACTTTACTAATTCATCCATACTTCTAGTTAACGGCATTCAATTAATTATCCCACTTCTGACACCAAATGTTGCGGATCACAAAAATGGATAGCCACTGAACGTGAGTATTAAAAGCTATATTTCAAAACCAAATTCAATACAAGGTAAATTGTTACAAAGGAAATATGGATGAAGTATCTTATTAACAAATCAACTATTAACATGCACAAGTCATCAATCTTCCTGCGTAGAGCACACAATATCAGCTCCGTGTATTTTACTAAATACTACCTTTTACTTGATTTACCAGGTCACCCGAAGATCTTCACTCGTAAACCAATTCTCGTCCTGTGCTAATAACTTTTCACACACTAGCCGAACAAAAAGACAGTCCGTGTAGACATTCGAAGTTAGCCATAAAAGTTCCCACTTTTATACTTCCGCGTATACACAACACATCAAGTTACTTCTTGATACTTAACGATAAAAGATCCCACTTTTATCCTTCCGCGTATACACAACACATCAAGTTACTTCTTGATACTTACGCGCACTGTCTCAGAACAGCTCACCGTCCATTTTCGAACTCACCGACCGTTACAATACAACGACCGTTAACGCTCCACTCTCCTTCTCCAAATTCTCCCAAAGTTCTTATTCGTTGGCTGAAACTTTTTGCTTTCGGTTGCCAGATTCCTTCTGTCGTAACAATATCCTGAAATTGTTCCTTGCTTATTTCATTGCCTTCATTGAGATTTATCTCCGCTAACCCCCACAGTGGCCTTGGTGGGGAAGTCAACACTGATGGGTTTGGAAAGGCTACTGTCTGTTGGATGGGATCTAAAAGAACATACTTGATGGGAAATTTTCACCTGACTCCTAATAGCTGTCCAGTGGATTCCCCAACCTTCTCTGAGCCTTTGGGGTCTTTGTGATCTGGTCATTTACTACATTTTGCACATAAGAGTGCCACTTGAAGTCAAAACAACCCAAAATGCAATTGAAATTATTCCATCTTTCTGCTTCATTCCTCTCCTCTCCACTCTAGTGGATTTATTATACTGATAGACTTCTCTCAGACTTCCATATCAAATGGAATACCTGAAAATAAATCTATTTTGCATGCTCAGGGACTAATTTACTGATCATTAACACAAATCATTCTATTTCAATGTAGTTTATTACTAGCATGATGATGTGTTTCATTTTATAATTTCTTAATAAATATATATATATTACAGCTGAGAAAATCTGTTGAAAGAAAATAAAAAATTATGGTAAGTTTATGTCAAATTTTAATTTTTTTTAAGTTTTCTTTCTTAATATTTTTCTTTTAACTCATTTTTGAATTTTTTTGCAATTATATAAATTCAGTTGAAAAACATGAATAAAATGAGTTATTCAGATGCATACAGTTTTGACATAGGACACATGCCATTTCAACTGTTAAACTTGGAGTTTATAGGCTATACACTGCTGGTAAAAGATTATTAGAAAGCAATTGCAAATATGAATTCACAGCTCATGCAAATGTGACAGTATCATCTGCTGTTAAATGGTCCTACTTCAATGACTCTTTAAATATTGATCGAAGATTGTTGAAAATTAACACTTTTGCATTGCCTCCAAATTGATGAAATCTTAAAAAAATCGTCATACGAACTTCAGATATTTAATTTATGTTATGAACAAATTATTACAATAGTTGTGTTTTATCTATTGAAGTATTTTTTTACAAGTGTCAAAAGTTGAAGATAAATGCTTCAACTTTCATTATTCTTTAAATATTAAGCGAATATTGTGGGCAATATATTTAGAGAGATTCGAGTGACATTTACAATTTATTGCCAATAACAGTTTTTGCGTAAAAGGTTTATTTTCAATGTTAGGAAGCTTTGAAAGTGGCTTTCCATTCACATAACACGGAAGTGTCCGGACACTTTTTTCAACATAGTGTATGTCCATTGCCATTATAGGAAAATGAGATGATGTGCTTTGATAATAGCTAGTGTATATTCCAACATTTTCTGATATTCTGTGTTATTCAACATTAATCCTTATGCTTGTTAATTCAGCATGAATCCTTTCATATGATTAAGGCTAAAAAGAAATACCATGCCTCTTGACATTTGATGTGGGCTGGTCATGTGCTGTAACCTGAAAAGTGCCTTCTGGACCAGTCTTCAATTACAGTGAGATACATTTCCAATGACTAACTCTATGGTATACTGCTTAAAGCCAATAGAGGATGATTGTTCAGCAGCTGGTAGTGCAGTGGTCAGAGCACCTGACATGTCATCAGGAGGTCATGGTTCAGATCCCACCCAGCTAATGGCAATTTTTCCTCTATATTCAGTCCACAATTAAAAGGATGTTCTTGCTCAGAAATTAATTAAAAATAACTTAAATTTCTGTGTCGTTGAGCAATAAAATTTTAAAGTTTTTAGGAGAAATTTCAGAAGCTTTTTAGATTAAGGACAGTGCTTCCTTAATCTAAGCTTTCGGAGCAAGAACAATGCTTTGTCTTCACTGAAGACAAAGCATTGTTCTTGCTCCTAAAGCTTCTGAGTTTTTCTCCTAAATAATATGCAAATAATTTGAAGGATAAACTTTAAAATTTTATTGCTCAATGACAGAGAATTTTAAGTTATTTTTAATATATTCAGTCCTGTGCAATATTTTCACACCGTCTATATCTATTTGCAAAATTGGGCTGCAATCTAGGTCTGTGCTAATCCTCGGTCCCATTATACAACATAATCTATTAGCAACAAATCAAATGGCCTAGAAGACTTAAAAAGGTCACATGTAGCTTAAATTTTGACAGGTTCTTTTAATAAAGCCAGTTACATCTTTATATGCATTGCTGAAAGGTCAATGATCATGGAGTTATTAATTCCTTAAGAATTTTTTTTTTCCTTTTCATACAATGCCTTTGCTGTCCAGATATCCATTTGGAATCTCTTCCCCTTTCTGTAGAAATGATTTTAAAAGTTTGTTTGATCTGTCCATGTTGATTAGTGTCAGGAAAATTTTCAGCTTAAGAGATATTTCCACCTTAGATATGTTTTGTTGTCATTCAGAATTCACTCATTTCTGTGTAGTTTATTGATTCATCTATCATTCTCATTATGAACTGAAAAATTGATTTTCACACATTCCCTATTTATTTATTGATTATTCGCTTTAGTTTAATACAGTAAATGCTTAGATGTATAACTTAATAATTGCAATAAAGCATAGTTTTCATTATAAATCTGTCAATGAATATTTCTAAAATTATTTAATAGTTGACATTATGTTTTAAATGTGGATTCTTATAAGTTTTTATATTACAGGTATCATTTGGGAATTAAAAATTCAACTGGCATAAGTTGAAGGAAAACTGAGGAAGCCAATCTCTCTCCTGTAGAAAACTATAAATTTATTACCTTTAACTGTGTTCATATTAGTTAACACATCGGAAACCTTAGCATTGCAACAATGTAAATATTGATGAAACATTATTAACACTGATTCTAGAGGGACCATAAAGAGGTGATCTTATTAAAGCTGTGTATTATATTACAAGTTTTTGATAAAATAGTTATTGGTTCAAATGCATAGCATTATTTTCAAAATGTGTGAAGTATTCATTAATTTTGTTACTCTGGGCCTCAATCAGAAAAAAATCATTAATTACCTTAATTTTTAATGCAATTTAAAATTGTATCAATACTGTTGAATGTGCTGAACCATAAGTCAGTTTGTTTTTTTAATCTAAAATTGTCAGAAAAAAAAATTTTTTTTTTTCAAAACTATTTGGAAACAAAAGTTTAATTAAACTGAGTGAAAAATATCGACATATAAAAGGGTAAAAGAAAAAAGATATTTCTAACCATTCAAGATTTTATAAAATTGTTAAATTTGACTTTTCTGACTTTTTTTATGAAATGATAAATGAGAGAAATATCTCTTTTGTTACGTTTTGACACACCTTTTTGATGTGTTGAAATTCCTTCAGCTTAATGAAATTGTTTCCATATTATAATTTATATTCTATTTTTTGCAAATATCAATATGTCTGCTAATTGCTGTGCTTTGTCTCACATCTATGATTGTCACTCAAAGTTAGTTAATTAAGCTGTCTAAATTCTTCGTATCTGCATTGTATTATCAACATTGCAAATTTTGTTTTGGGATTAATGCATTTTGTTTTATATGAACATCTAGAAATAAAAAAAGAGAGCCCTTGCAATAGTGAAGATTTAATATTGCCATCACTAATTCTAATTATTAAGCAAAAAGAGGTGAACAACTAATGAGAATTATGCGTGCAACTCAGGATTAATCACGCCATCAAACAACATTAGAATTTTAACAAGTTGTCACCTTTGCGACATCAGAGATTGGTTAATTCAATAGAGTTGGTTAAAGTAAACTCTAAATGTCATGGGTGAAAATTTAGAATTAAAAACTGCTAGTGAAGTGGTCCCTCTAACCGTCCCATGGCCGAGTGGATAGCAGGCTTGGCTACTGATCTAAGGGACCTGGGTTTGAGCCCCAGGTAAGGCATGGATGTATGTGTCGTTTTTCTGCTGAGGTCCTGCCATCCTCTTTGATTTTCTACTATGGCATATAAACTGACAGGCTCCTGTCAGACCTCTGTGGCAAGCAGCTGCTTGAGGTATTTTTTTTAGTGAAGTGTGGAGAAACTTGTTTTAGCATTTATTGTTAAATATATTTCCTTTCAAGAAAGAAGTGCTTCTAAAAGGACTCTTTTCAGTAAAATGTTTCTTTTCTGTTTATGAATCTTTCTAGAGCAGGGAATTCCATACTTGGGGAGGAGAGATTCAAAGAGGGGTACAAGAATGGGAAATTTTTATTTATTTTTTTAATTATGAACAGAAATTATTGCTAGAAGGCTGATGAAAAATGAGAGATGGGGAAGAGAGAGGATTTCCCAAAAAATCAAGGGGGGGGAGGGGGTCTGTTCTAGAAAAGTTTTGTTTTCTCAGCTTAAGTACAATTGCTCAAAAATAATTATCCGTGAAAACTTTGACTTCATGCACAATTTGTTTTTGAAGGGAATTCAGCTCTGTTAATGAAACCTCTGAATTAGAAGTGATCGGATTCCTTCAGTCATCAGATCACTTCCAGTTGAGAAATTATAATGATTTGTTTTTTAATTTTTGAAATTGTAAGTGAAATCGATAGAAGCCAATGAAAGGCAGATTTAAAGGGAGATATACAGTACCCCTTCTGAGAACTTGTCAGTTACACTGAAATGCCATCTTGCTGACACAAATAATGAGTCAATAGTAAGGAAACGATTCTAGAGCAAAGAGAAAAGTTAAATACCTCAAAGACTATCATCTAAGAAGCAGATAGATAATATAATTATAAGCCATCCATTTTGTTTTGAACCCTGCTCAACGTCTTAATCTGTCACTGAAGGTATACAAAAATTCTCACCACCATAATAGGAAAAAAAAATTCTTCCCTCTATGTACAACACAAATTAAAAGGTAAAGCAAAATCGACAGTGATTAAATTATCTGCTGAATTCATATTGAATTTATGAGAATAGATAAAACATATAAACAGGTTTCTTTTACTTATTGAAAATATTATTGACTCTTCATCTTCCTTTGAAATTATCTTGAATTCGATAAATAATTTAATCATTGACAATTTTATTTTTACTTTTAAGCGCAATCTAGGAAGAGGTTTGTTCTTCAATTGAGCATATACTGGAGAAGGGAAATGAGAGAGAAGCCTGTGTAGCTTGGCATAATTGTTTGTATAACATGCAACACACAAGTTGTCAGCACATTCATTGAGTCAGTTAGTCAGGTCCACTAACAACTTATTAAGTACAGCTGACTTTTTATGATTTCTTTATGCATTTCCTGATTCATATCAATGGATATAACTCTAAAAAATATATTTACATTTAAAAAAGAAATGAAGTAAAAGAATTAATAAAAAAAATTATTTGAACTGTATTATTTTCCTTTTTATATTTAATCTTTTTTTTAAAAAAAAATAGATTTACAGCTGCTTGCCACAGAAACCTATTAGTTTGATATGTTCAAAGTAAATATTTTGTTAGATTTGCTTGCAGAAACTATTTTAATTCAAAGAACAGCTTTATTTTTTTTAATATTCTGTATGCGTTTATTGTTTTTGATCAATGGGAGATCATGTTTAAATAATTGTTGATTAATTTGCATTTGTGAGCAGAGTCTTATTTTTTCCCCTCAACTATTTCTGAAATGTACTCCAGATAATCAATTTTCGTACTTTCTTTAGTGCCAGTAATGATTTTTGAGAGCATACATTTCTCAACAGTTTACCCTTCAGATCTCTGCAGCTGTTTTTTCAAACTGCTGCACAGAGTCCATCACTGAAGGGTTAAAGAGCTAACATCCCAAAAGTATCAATGGCAAAGAAAATTTTTGATCCAATCATATCAGTTTCCAGAGACTTAAAAACTTCAGGCTGATTAAGAAATGGACTACACTATATGTTGTTGTAATTTCTTTTAAGTTAATATTTTTCATCCTGAAGACTAATAGTGTGTTTAGTTAATTAAGACACTGAAGATACTCAAGATCTTGAATTGAAGCCTTCAGAGAAAATAATTTTAAGTTGCAAACTTCTTTATCTATTATGTTGATTAGAACAGGGGAGACCAAACATTCTAACAGAATGGCATTCTAACAGAATTTCAAGACTGCCAGAAACTGCACACCAAATTTTCAGGATAACGTATTGATTGTGATTATGATCACACTTCTAGTTTTTTGTTACTTTTGTTTCAAATTTGTTTTCATAAAATCTTTCCATTTTTATTGCTATTTGCATTGAATGCAAAAGACATTGATTTAATTAAAAGAAAATTGAAATGAAATGTATGAAACAAAAGTTATGTATGTGTAGCACAAAATAAATAAGCTCACCGAACAAAAAATTAGTCACCCCTGGCTGAATGTCACCTAATAGTGTGTAACACCTCTGTACGACCGAAGAACAGCCAAAATCCTGTCTGGTATGGATGCCACCAGTGTGTAGATGTAGTGCACATCAATATTCATCCACTCTTCCAGCAACAAATGCCTCAGTTCAGCCAGATTGACCGGGTGGCTGGAACAGCGTTGCCCCAAATAGTCCCACAAGTTTTCTGTGGGATTCAAATCCAGGGATTTGGCAGGCCAGCTGAGATGTTTGAAGGCTTCAGAATGCTCGCCGTGCCAATCTGACACACTTCGAGCCCTGTGCATGCAACAATTGTCATCTTGGAAGACTGGTATCCTTCTGGTGTTCACTGTGGAGATGCACAAAAGGCAACATGTGGTCATCCATTAGCTCCATATAGCCCTTCTGGTTCAAGTGTGACATCACCACAACCAAAAGACCAATTTCCTCGTACATGAAACACCCCCAAAACATCACAAAGCCTCCTCCAACTTGAACAGAACCTTGGACACAGTCAGCATGGAAGGCTTCATGTGGCTTACGATGTACCCGTCGCCTCACATCATTCGAGTACAAGCAAAAATGTGACTCATCCGATCAGATCACACACTTCCAAGAGTCGACAGTCCAGTCTTTGTAGTGCCATGCCCACTGTAGCCATGCAGCCTTGTGCAGAGCTGTTAATATGGGTCTCTTCCGTGGTACTCTGCTTCAGATATCCATGGCATGCAGTTCCCTTTGGAGTGTTTGTTCAGAAACAGCTTGTTGTAGGCCTGCATTGACTGACTGGAGCAATTCCTGCCTCACTGCAAAGCGGTTTGCCCTAACAGTGCATGACACACTGCGGCAGTCCCTATTGGTGAGCAGTCTTTCTGCCGCAGTTCTGGCGACGATTAGTGGTGGACTGCGATGTATGCCACTGCTGGAAGACTCTTTGGACAATACATTTTGACACACCTGCAAAGGCAGCAAATTCTTGTACACTATGCCCTTTGGCTCAGCCAAACGCAATAACACCTTTTTGCCACTCATTCACATCTTTGGCGTGACCCATGTTTCACTGAGTGACTAGCACACAGTTGGCACACAACCACTACTTGTCACTGTATTAACCCCGTAGCACATGGCACAGCTATTTGTAGGAAGTGTTTATTACTGGTGCGCTCTCTGTTGCTGTCAAATGGACATAACCCGCTTACGGCTGGAGATGACTAATTTTTTGTCTGATGAGCTTATGAATATACATTTAACATATAAACACACTGATATAAAAATCCAGTCTGTGAGAGTTTTAGTTAACAGGCCTATCAAGGTTCAGAAAGGAAAATGTTTTCTCAAAAATGTACTTTTTTTTCATTGAAAAATGACTCATGTAATTGCCATATCAAACATTTCATAACATGATGTTGGCTGGCCTAAATGCTTCCTCATTTGTAGTGGATTGATGCAGTTGTTGCTCATGCACGACACCTCTATACATTTGCAGGATTAATAGTCATGGCATATGCATTGGTACAAGTGCTAGTAAAAGTTTGCTATTTGACAATCTGCAATTCCTCCTCCATATTTGGCATGTGCAGGGGTTCTTGGGCATCTGCATCAGGCATTCTCCTCTTCATGATACCAGTTTCTGGAAGCTGCTGGTTGATCACCCACCAGGGTTGTTGTTGCAAGCGAAAATGTTTTTGGTGCAGTCATTGAGCTGCTGTCATATGTGCCATTCACTGCACCATACGTATTGGCCATTTCTTCAAAAGTGTGTTTGTCCATTTCATAATGGTAGATTACGCTTAAATTTTCAACGGACAGACAATGTGTTTGCACAAACAGCTTTACTGCTCTACTGGTGAGATAGGACAAAGATTCACGTGAGACTTTTTCCTTGTTTAGTGTCTGAAGTTCACCTGTGAAATTTCCCTGTAGAGTATTATGATTCTTGGTAGATATTATTTTTAATGGCAAAAACTTATGCAAATTAAGACAGCCCAAAATTGCTAACCTAAATAATAATAACCCTAATAATTGCATCATCTATATGTCCAACAGTTTTTTTAAGAGAATTTTGAGGGTCTGTTGCATTAAACCAAAAATACAAGCAACTGTTTTTGGGGAGTTAAAATCAGGGAAAACCTGGAAAAGTTCAATTCTAGTCATAAAAATAAGAGAGATGTTTTTCTTTTTGGCAATAGCAATAAAAAGATTTTTTTTTTTTCTCTGTTACAAGTAATGTAGGAAGTTTTTACTTTTGTGTATTCTAAAAAGAGACGCATGGAAGAAATAAAAAAAAATAGTTTTGTGGAAAAAAAGTTTTACTGGTGTGGTGGGATTCGAACCTTCATCTCTTCATATTTGTGCCTGGATGTTCTAAGATTACTAAACTAACGCCGGCTCAGTCTTTTTTTCCACTCATGTGATTTATTGATTAAATAAGAAAATTACTGAATTATCTCCATTTTGTCATAAAAAGATAATTTTGGAAGTTACAGAGAATAGAATTAGTTTTTCCATTTGGCACTTGAGAATTCTCATTTGTGTAGAAAGTGTGAAACCTTTGCATGCACCACATGCAGAATCGAGGTCTGAAATGACAGGATTCAGACCAAATGATATAATTAAGGTCTACCAACAATATATAGAGATTGCAAAAGAAGGCTCATTATCGAAAGTTACTGAATTATCCTCGGCTCTCGAGTAAATGCGAAACCAATGTTGGAAGAAGTTCCAGATAATACGAGATTTAATCCGGAAGCAATTAGCCAAGGCATCAAATAATAACATAAGGAAGTGAAATATTGACACTGCATTGAAGAAAACTAACAGCAGGAAATAGTTTCCCAGTGCCTTTCTAATGAAATATTAAAACTTGCTGTTAATTCAAGGACTGAGTGAAACTCACATTCAAACAAATGTAAAGCATTTTTCACATCTGTGTGTGGGGGGAAGCAGCGATTAATAATCAGTAATAAAAATTATTTAAATTTAAAAATTAAAATTAAAATTTTAATAAAAAATTAAAAAAATAAAAATTAATAAATTTAAATAAAATTAAAATTTTATTTTTAAGTTTTTTAAGTAATAAAAATTATTAGTAATCAGTGCTCTAGGTGTAATCTTATGTTCATTCCATCATGTTCGGTAATCGAATAAAAGGCAGTTGCCAAACAGAATGCCTTGAACAGTAAAGGTATGTTGGATTCTTTAAAGCTATATTTTTGTCAAACGTATATATATCTATATTACTTATTACATTTTATTTCCATAAATATTGAAATACTTCTAATGTTATTATCTATGGTCATATTAAGATGCGTCCATTTTACATAATATATATATGTCCATTTTTATATACTTGTCTGTTCATTGATTTTTTATTAGTAGCATTTGTTTAACATTTTTGCCTGTATAGTGATTATAATTCTCTATTTGCCTGTAGTGCAGACAATAATTTGAAATGGGTATTTCTTTTGTTGAAATACATGATTTGTAATAGCTAAAAATAATTTAAAATTCTCTGTCGTTGAGCAATAAAATTTTAGTGTTTATCCTTCAAACTATTTGCATGTTGAAAGTTCTTAAGAGAAAACTCTCAGAAGCTTTTCGGAGCAAAGACACCACTGAAGACGGAGCGCCGGCTTTGCTCTGAAAAGCTTCTGAGAGTTTTCTCCTAAGAACTTTCAACATGCAAATAGTTTGAAGGATAAACTCTAAAATTTTATTGCTCAATGACAGAGAATTTTAAATTATTTTTAATTAATTTTTGAGTAAGAAGGTCTTTTTAATTGTAATAGTTTATGTGGAAAGTGAGTCTTTGTGGACAAATAACAAAAGTAACAGGACTAGTTTAATTCCTTCTGTTAATTCTTTTTTTTTTAAATAGGTATGATCAGTGTCTGATTAATGGTTAGTTAAGTAGGCTGCATCTTATAAGGGTAAAATTTTGTTTGCAGGAAAAAAATTGGGATTTAAAATTTCTTGTTTTTAGTGTATATAATACCAAAATGTGAAAGATATTAGCAAAGGTTATGGGAGGTGTGCTTATATTTTTGCACCCTGTGTTGTGAGAATTTCTTAGTCTAGTACCAGATATGACCCACAGCATATACCAGATACTGTGTGGCTGAGGACCAATGTCTGTTGCTCACAAGTCAAATGAGGAGGCAAATCATGAACATTATCTGCTTAAAATTTCATTGCTGAAGATTTCCTTGTATGTTGACAATTACTTTGGCTAATTTGTATCGTTTCGAATTCAAATCTGTGATTTTACACTCACCAGATAAAAAGAAATCTTGGAATTCTCATTCTATGCAAGTGGAAAGTTGAATTCGATGTAACTTGTAAAATAAGCTTTTTGTGGAAAAATGATGAGTAGTAAAGATCTACATCACTGGTTCACAAAACAAACTTAAGTTCACTTAAGCAAAGTCATAAATAAATATTTTTTCCCTCAATAAAACTACCTGGAAAAATATTTCTTATACCCAGGATTTAGTTTGGGGGCGTTGGGGGGGGACGAGAATTTGGTTTCAGGAGTCGGGGTCTGAGAATAAGATGATTAGTGTTTCCCAATTGCTAAAATATTTTGTCAGACAGGAAAAATTAAAATAATATTCTCTAGAGAATAATATTTTATCCTTTTTTTTTATTTTTTTAGTGTCAGACATGAAATATGGGTATAAAATTAAGCAAAGACAATTAACAAATTATTAATAAAATAATTATACAAAGACAATTGTTTTGGATTTCAAAGCAGGTCGACAAGTTTGAGATTTCCTGTGAGATGACGTCAGAATTTTCGGGAGCTGGTTAGGTTCCTACATTAAGTCTAAATTCTGGACTTCAAAATATTCATTCAGTATTTTAAGAATTGAAATATTTTATGGCAACATTGACAACCCTAAGGAACAAAAATAACAGATTTTAAAAGAATTGTCTATGCATCTTCTAAAATATATGCTTACTAAATGGTTTGATACAATACTTATTATTTTAAGTTTTGATTGATCTGAGTAAATTATGACTGACATTGCTGTTGTCAAAGGTTCAAACTTTCGTAACTTTTTAAATAGGTATTGAACGAATACCTTTAAAAATGGAAATTTTAGATATATTTTCAGTCTCATTTTCCATAAAAGCTTATTTTAGAATTTAGTTTTTCCACTGGCATTATATAGAAATTCTCCATTTCATTTGGGCAGTGGTAGTGCACCAGGATCGTAATCAGTAGTTTCGAGATTTGAGTTCCAGCTGTGCCAGTGTTGATGTTTATCTCAGCTAAGCCTCCCTTTCCCTCAATGAGAAAGGAGACACCGATGGGCTTGTAACGACCACTTTCTATCAGATGGAATGTTAAGCCATTAGCTCCTCGTGTGTAGTCATGGTGTGCAAAAAATGTGCCGCTCAGAAATAAAACAACCCAACCCTCTTGTGTAATGGAGCTGTACCTTGTACACTTTAAAGAACATGCTGGACGGTCACATTTGCACATTTTCAGGCCCTAACCACAAAGCCATATCCTTTGCCAAGACAGCTGTTGATAGTAGTTGACTTCCATCTGTCTCCTAGCAACTGTCCAGTGGATCTTATTTCCATACCCAACTCTGAGCTCATTGGTTCCTTGTGCCCTGACTGTTTAGCCCATTATGTGCACAGGGTGCTGGGAGGTTCAGTTGGTTTATCCCTGATCGGCACTTTTTTTTGCACACAATGAGTTAAATGGCCAAGTCTCAAAGACTCGGAGAAGTCAACACACTGGAAAGCTTTTAGGAGACAGATGGTATTCTCTCGTTAATACCATCCAGCATGTTCTTTAACGTGGACATAGTATGGCTCTTGTGTACATGGAGCCATGACTTTATATCCCACCGGACAGATGATGGCCTATCCAAGCGCATTGATGTCTGTCTCCTTTATCTCCAAGAGCAGAGAGCGTATAGCAGACATGAATCTCAACACTGGCACAGATGGGACTCAATCCTGGGAAGTGCAGATTTTGTGTCTGTCATATACCTGCCCCTCTGCTGGGAGGTAAAACGATGAACCTTTTTGTCTAGGTACTCGGTCAGTGGGGGACACCGATGGGCTTGGAAATGCCGCCGTCTGTCGGATATGATAAACCGTGGCTACTTTGTTTAAAATTATTTCTAATGTACAGATTGGAAATCTTTGGTTACAAAGGCAAATGACAAACCAGATTCAAAAATATGCTTAGCATTTCAGTAAAAACATCTTTCGCATGTTGAGTGGTACAAGTGCTAGTAAAAGTTTGCTATTTGACAATCTGCAATTCTTCCTCCATATTTGGCATGTGCAGGGGTTCTTGGGCATCTGCATCATGCATTCTCCCCCATCGATGATTATTATTTGTCTAAATGATTAGATAAATAATTTCATGTTAAAATGTTGCTTTCAAGTCTATGGCCATATCGAATTGTTTTGCTTTTATGACCCCCCTGACGATCGTCACATTTTGTGTGTTTTCCTTTATTGATGGTATGTTACGAAATGTTGCAAACATATTCTCTTCGGTAACAATGAATAATAATTTTTTCTTAACAGTAAACAAAAAGATAAAGGAAATTGTAATTATTGATTTTTCCAAATCATCAAGAGTATTGATTGTGCTCTGTACAGTAATGTGTTATTTATTTGTACTTTAGAATAAAACTGTATATATGTTTTCTGATGATTGTTTGCTTTATGGAACAAAAACTTAATTCATTATCACTGTATAGCACACCTTGCAAATAATAGATAGTCTCAAGTGTCAGTATATGATTGTAATAGACAGGCACCTAATTCCGGCGAAGTGCTCCGTTGGTTACATGCCAGGCTTGTAATCTTCAGGATCCCAGGGTCGACGCTGTGCCAGCGTTGAGATTTTTCTCCGCTAGGGGCCCTCTGTCGGTAGGGGACAGCGATGAGCTTGGAAAGGCTGCCGTCTGTCGGATGAGACGTTCTTTTCCCCATTTTTCGGGAAAGCCATATCCTGTGCATGTTAAAGAACATGCTAGATGGCGTGCATCGGAGGCTAACTTCTGTCCCTGACAGTTATCCAATGGGTGTCCTTTCTCCAATCTCCTCTAAGCTCTTTGGGGATTTATGACCTTGCCCTTTAGCCCATTGTGTGTAAAAGAGGTCCGCTGAAAGGTAAATGAATACAACCAAATTTTCGAGGAAAGCGCGGCAGGCGGTAGGAAGACACTAATTTTCAGACCACTTTTTTACTCCCCACTTCCTTGTTCCAAAACAAAGAAAAAAAAGTACGCTAGAATTCTGCAATTATATTTTGAACGATAATTATATCAGTCACGGTAAATTCTATTTCAACCAATGGTGGAATCACTCACTGAATTCGTATTCACTTCAAAGGTATTTAAATGGGGGTGTCGGCAATTTTTTTGTTTTTGTTCGTAAGTAAATCTGTTTAGTGCCGCATATTTATTTGATGTAAATACAAATTCAGTGGGTGACCACCGCTGGTATGATTTAGTCTTTTTTTTTAACTTTTTAGAGTGCACTCCAGGAGATGGGTATTTTTAGTGATTTAAGTAAAAAACTACAAGTCTTTGAAATTACTAGTGTGCACTTTTCAAGCTTTCATTCGTCATATAATTCGTAATTTCTCTCCAGATTTTTTTGGGAAAGGAGACGCAATTTGAAGTAGCAGGAGAAGGTAACCAGCGCCCCCCCCCCCCCCCCACCTCTCATATTTGTCTGACTTTGAAATACATAACTGTCTGTAATAAAGAATCAGGATGTGTCCTGTAGACATGGAACTCGTGAAATAATCTGAAAAAAAATTGATTTTGCCGTAAGGGAATTCGAACCCATATCTCCTGGAAACATGCCAGTTATGCTAACCACTACACCATCAATGACTAACAGCTTTGGAGAATTTATTTTAGCCCCATATGTTGGACACTAAAAACAGATTTAAAAAACGAATATAAAAATTTTATTGCATATATTAGGGGTTCTCAACGTGGATACACGGTAAAATATTTTGGGGTATAATGTGAGAGTGTACCCCAAAAAATGTAATTTGTGAATACAAAATTTATTGTATATATATATATGTTTTATTCCCATTGTTATACTATAACTACAGTTTTATCTATCTATACAAGGGGTACGCCAGTTACCTACACATTTCCAGGGGGGACGTGAAGCATAAAAGGTTGAGAACCACTAATATATATGTTTTATTTTATTCCCATTGTTATACTATAACTATAGTTTTATCTATCTATACAAGGGGTACGCCAGTTACATACACATTTCCAGGGGGTATGTGAAGCATAAAAGGTTGAGAACCACTGATATATATGTTTTATTTTATTCCCATTATACTATAACTATAGTTTTATCTATCTATATGGGGCGGGGGTGCTCAGTCGGTAGCGCGCCAGGCTCGTAATCTGTAGTTCCCAGGTTCGAGTCCCAGCTGGGTCAGCGTTGAGATTTATCCGCAAAATTCCCTGCCCTGCCCGTGGTCAGTAGGGGACACCGATGGGCTTGGAAAGGCTGCCGCCCGTCGGATGGGACATTAAGCCGTGGTCCCGTGTGTGGGAGAGCCATACCCTGTGCACGTTAAAGAACTCGCTGGATGGCCTTGATGGGAGGCTAACATCTGTCTCCCAACAGCTGTTCCAGTGGGTCCCCTCCCCCAACCTTCTCTGAGCCTTCGGGGTCCATGTGACTTGGCCATTTAGCCCATGGTGTGCAAAAAAGTGCCGCTCAGAGGTAAAACAACCCAAATCTATCTATAGAAGGGGTACGTCAGTTACATACACATTTCCAGGGGGTGCGTGAAGAATAAAAGTTTGAGAACTGCTGCCATGTATCATTTTTACTTAGTAATTGTGAAACTACTCAAGTCCTATTCTCCGACTCCCCTCCACCTCCCCGAAGTTAAATCCTGGCAACGACATTCTAAATATGCAAGTACATCTTTCAGGTGGGGAAGAAAGCATTTGGGTAAATTGTGTCGCCTCTGCCACTCTGGTTTCTCCTCGTTACAAGTTTACATTTGACACGTAAGTCGTTACGATCCATGAAGGGGTTTAGGACTATTTTGACACAAAACGTGCCTTTGATAGATGAAGTATGAAGTTGGGTCATGTGAAAGATGAGGAGGGGGGGATGAAATGAGAGCTATTGCAACAGACGGACGGCAAGAGAGAAATTTTTCATTTCCTGTGGAAAGAAGGTAAAAATATGGCATCCTCAGAAAAGCAATAGCAAGAAAGATAAACGCAGCTTGTCAGTGTTGGGAATATTTGATTCGTCGTCAAATTGCCGATTCCAGTAAATAAATCCCACGCCCAATCATCAAATTTCTAGCAAGTTTTTCCTGAAACGAATGGGGGGCGGGGGTGACTCAGTCGGTAGCGCGCCAGGCTCGTAATCTAGTTCCCAGGTTCGAGTCCCAGCTGTGTCAGCGTTGAGATTTACCTCCGCAAAATTCCCCGCCCTGCCCACAGTCAGTAGGGGACACCGATGGGCTTGGAAAGGCCACCGTCCGTCGAATGGGACGTTAGGCCGTGTGCGGGAGACTCATACCCTGTGCACGTTAAAGAACACGCTGGATGGCCTTGACGGGAGGCTACCATCTGTCTCCCAACAGCTGTTCCAGTGGGTCCCCTCCGCCAACCTTCTCTGAGCCTTCGGGGTCCATGTGACCTGGCCATTTAGCCCATGGTGTGCAAAAAAGTGCCGCTCAGAGGTTAACCCTGAAACGAATGTTATTTTTCGGTCAATAAAGGACCAAAGATAGCTGTAAAAATAAAATTATGTGTTAGTCGCAAAGATTTTCGAGGGTGAGAGCTATGCACTCAAAAAAATCCTTACGACAGATGAACGTGCTACAATGAATTTATGAAAAAACGCGCCATGAACCGCTCGCGTATGCTTAAGCATGAGAGCTACGTCACCAAAGACATCGAACGAACTTGACTGGAAGAATAAGTTGTAATGAGGAGAAAATTTGATGCGAAGGAACACGTAGTTTGTCTGTTGTGCACTAAAGTTTAGAGAAGATATGACTATTTTTGGTGAGTTTGCGGGAAATTAAATTTACTAAGTGTGGTCGTGTTAGTAACATAGTTCTATTATAAACGATTTTCTATAAGATGTTTTTTTTTTTTTTTTTTTGAGGGGCATGGGTTAAGTGGCCAGGTCACAAGGCCCCCAAAAGCTCAGAGATGTTTGGGGAAAGAGTTGGTTTATCTCTGAGGAACGTGTTTTGCACACAGTGAGCGGGGATGGTTCAGTCGGTAGCGTGCCAAGCTCATAATCTGCAATTCAAAGGTTAGCGTCCCAGATGGGTCAGTTTTGAAATTTATCTCCTCAAAACTCCCCACCCTGTCCATGCTTAAGCCATGGCACTGTATGCAGGAGAAACGTGCACCCTGTGCACATTAAAGAACACGCTGGATGGCCTTGACAGGAGGCTACCATCTGTCTCCTAACAGCTGTTCCAGTGGGTCCCCTCCCGAAACCTTTTCTGAGCTTTCAGGGATCTTGTGACCTGGCCATTTAGCCCATTGTATGCACCACTATGTAGAACAGAACTATACCCTATGAATATTAAAGACGCTGGATGGCCTTGACAAGAGGCTACCATCTGTCTCCCAACAGCTGTTCCAGTGGGTCCTCTCCCGCAACCTTCTCTGATCCTTCAGGATCTTTGTGACCTGGCCATTTAGCCCATTGTGTAAAACAACCCAAAACATGGCGAGCTAAATGGTCAGGTCACAAAGACCCCGAGGGATCAAAGAATGTTTGGGGGAGGGGACCCACTGGACAGCTGTCAGGAGACAGATAGCTTCCCGTCAAGGCCATCCAAGGTGTTTTTTTAACATGTACAGAGTATGGCTCTCTCCAATGGACAGCAGCCTTTCCAAGCCCATTGGTGTCCCCTTTCTGACCGAGGGTAAAGTGGGAGTTTAGCAGGGATAAATTTCAAACAGGCCCACGTGAAATTCGTACCTGGGAACTGTTAATTACGAGCCTGGCGTGCT
The DNA here is from genome assembly GCA_038380435.1 of Ryuthela nishihirai. Taxonomy (NCBI): domain Eukaryota; kingdom Metazoa; phylum Arthropoda; class Arachnida; order Araneae; family Heptathelidae; genus Ryuthela; species Ryuthela nishihirai. Next base: position 97,738,547 of record JAWZYU010000006.1, read on the forward strand.
ACCGACTGAACCAAATCTCACTGATCTGATCCTTATACAATTTGAGTTCGAGAGTCATAAACGAAAACTCGAGTTATATCAGATAATTTTTCAACATGAAGAAACCATGTGTAAAAAATCTGGAACTGGTGATCAATTACGGAGAGAGAGGATCAACTCTGTTGAAAAAATGTCTACAAAAAAGAATTCTTTTTCGTGACAATCCACCATAGTTAAGCCTCTTCTAGCTACAGTTACAGGAAGACCACAGTAGAATTCAAGTTCACCTAGAAATGTGTTTTACTCTCTGGATTCCAAAGATATTCCTTTGGAGTTTGCAGCACTGTCAGATTTGAGAGCATGTGCTATTGTTGAAATTGAGCAGTGCCTAATGGTAAAATCACGTGTACGTCCCAGTAGACTGATGGAATACTAGTTTTAATATTCCACCAGTCTAGTCACAATTCAACAATTATAAGGATATTTAATACCTCTCTGAATAAATCTAGTTTCTTTAAAAAATCCTGCTAACCGTTTTCACCACACCCACCTGGATCTTGGAGACTTAACAGTAGGGTGACCAGATTCACAGAAGGTGCAGAACTTTTGAAATCCGCTTTTTTTTTTAAGTTGCGAGCTGTGAACCACGCTGACCAGACGTTACCATTTTCTGGAGACGTCTGATCATTCTTTAGTCTGTCACCCTAATCTGACAGCTCGCAATTAACGACTTTCATTATAAAATTTGGTCTCATTGGAAATTTCTTATAACAGTGTTGCAACTACTATTAATAAAAGATCTACGCATGCTGTGCAGTTAATTTATAATGATATTTGAAAATCCGAGGACACTTATTCTTCGTGGACTGAACTTTTCTTCTAGGGAATGGCCTCGGAAAACGGGGAAGTCTGGTCACCGTACTTGACAGGGCCTATTCTTTGGATTAGCCGTCCCGTGGCCGAGTGGTTAGCGCGTTTCGCTACTGATCTACGGGACCTGGGTTCGAGCCCCGGGTAAGGCATGGATGTTCGTGTTGTTTTCTGCTGAGGTCCTGCCATCCTCTCAGATCTTCTACTGTGGCATATAAACTGACAGGCTCCTATCAGACCTCTGTGGCAAGCAGCTGCTTGAGGGGGTATTTATTATTTATTTATTTTTATTCTTTGGATGTCCTCACACAGCAATCCAGCAGACATAACTTGGAGAGTTTTGGCTTTCATGAGACCATGTAAACAAGTAAAGGATTCCTTAGAATAATCTTAAATCTGTTTTCAAGACGTGATTATAGTAAAACACCTTTTATGTTTGGTTCTTAGTATGAATATCAGTGATACTCTTTTGTAATATAAATGCATAATTAAAAAATGTAATGCAACACAACATTCTTTTGAACAGACATAATTAAGATTCCTAGTTTGTTAAGTTTGGACTATCTTCAATAGAAGGAAGGGCACAAGTTAATATATCTCCTCTGTTAATTATCTAAAAAGCAAAAATAACGAACCAATGCCCCAAAAATGTAAGCCATTGCTTTTTTGGAAACAAAATCGAGCTTAATATAAAACATCGTCTGTTACCATATGTTAACATTAGTAACGTACAGATGGCGCAGGTGTAGTGTCTTGTTGTCGACTGTTGGAGGAGGCGGTTTCTTTCAGCTGGAGTGGATGTAGTTCGTGGGATGTTTTCGTCAGAACCTCAGTACTGCCGCGTAAGTAAGGTTCGTGAGGAGGTTGAGAGAAGGTAGCGGAATAAGTAACATGTCGTCCATGTAGCAAGTACCGTTCACGAGCTAGTGAGAAGAAATTTTAAGTGCTTCATTTCAGTGCTATTTAGTATGTGAAGACAAGGTTTATTTCCATTAATATTTAACGTTGTAACATATTTTATACGAAATGGGAAGTTGTTTTAGTCGTTCAGCAAATAAAAACGCCAAGAAAGAAGTAAGTGGACAAGCCCCCGTGGAGAGGAATATATTAGACAACTGTCCAACTTCCATATCTTCTCTGGGCGTGCAAACACATGAACCATCGACTGGGAACTTAAGGTACCCAGATCCAACATGCAGGAGTGGTCCAAGTTTACCTCCAGTTCCCTCGGATTCCGATAGTTCTTCGGGATCTAGTGCCAAAGTTTTCGTAGCTCTATATGACTACGATGCTCGGACAGATGAAGATTTGAGTTTCAAAAAAGGGGAGCATTTAGAAGTGTTAAATGATACTCAGGGTGATTGGTGGTTTGCTAGATCGAAAGCTACGAAGCAAGAAGGATACATTCCATCAAATTATGTAGCCAAATTAAAATCGATTGAAGCAGAGCCGTAAGTTTTCGCCCTTGTATTTTTTATTTCGATTTAGAAATTAATTTGTTTGGCAGTTTTTCATTTCTGATGTATTAATTGAAGTAGAAGAAAAAAATTGAAATCTCCTTAACTTTTGAAAATTAAGGTGTTTTTATTTCCGTGAAAAACGTCGAAGACAAGTTTAAAAAATCCCAACTCTATTATCTGTAAATCTGAATTCTTAACAAGTTTCGTTTTATATTTAAAATTTTTTTGGAATTTGAGATAAATTTTTTTGCAGCAAACGCTGCTGTTCCTACTTGCCCTGAACACTCTTTAAATCGAGTCTTTAGAAGAATTTCAAGAGTTAATTTTAGTGAGCAATTTGTTATGGAAATTAAGTTTTAGGTAAGTTCTAAAGTTAAATGTAGGGCTAGCTCAAGATGGTAATGCATATATTAGGCTATACAGCTATTAGGAGACAGTTGCCTCCCATCAAGGCCATTTATTGTATTCTCTAACGCAGAATATCTCTCCACATGGGGTCATGGCTTAATATCTCATCTGACAGATGGCTACCTTTACAAGCCCATTGGTGTCCCCTCTGACCGAGGACAGAGAGTTTTGCAGAGATGAATTTCAACACTGGCCCACGTGGGACTTGAACCTGGAAACTGCAGATTGATCTGGCACACTATCAACTGAGCCACTTCTGTCTCAATTTTAGAAGGATTTGAGTGAGAGCTCGTATATTTTCTTGTAAAAAGCCTCTTTTTCAAAGTTAGGGAGCTTTGAATTTGACTCTCTATTCATATAATAGAAATGTTCAAAGAATATCAGTAAATCAATAAATATTTTTAGGGAAAAATGTTTCACTGATGTGTGGTTAAAAGTCAACAGGTGACTCTGTGAATGTTATTTACTGTTTAGAGTATTGGTAATACAGCTATGTTCATGATTTAATCTAGGAACTATGAATATGAATCATTTAAGCAGCTGCTTGAGGTTTTTTTTAAATATATAAGCATGAGTGAATACCAGTTGGAAAAGTTGAGTGAGAGGAGTTATTTTATCTCTAAAAAGTATTTTTTGTGCAAAATAGGATAAATAGCCATTTACAAAAATCAAGTTGGGGGGAGGAGGGGGGGGCTTAGTTGTTAGTGTGCCATACTTTTAATTTTCATTTCCCAGGTTTGAGTGCGATCTGTGTCAGCAGTGAGATTTATCTCTGCCATTCCCTGCCCTCTGAGTCCTTGTGACTTGGCCATTTAGCTCAGTGTGCAAAAAAAAAAGTGCTGCTCAGAAGTAAAACAACAGAAAAACCAAAAGTAATCAGAGTTTAGAAACTAGATTTGAGAGCTTTTTTCTCAGGCAGTCCCAAGAGAACGATGGTAGTGACAGTTTTCCCCTCTGGCTAAAGTGTTATATACAGTAGTAACAGAAATTAATAAGTGTGTGAACAATAAACGGAGTTTATTTGTAATTTAATTAAATTTTGTAAGTACTGACTATGGATGTATAAGCATAAAGTTGAAACAACAATATTAATTTATATATTAATAATTCAACCTTTATAATTAAGCAAATGAATCAAAAAATAGTTTTGAGGTAATGGTATGAAGCAGAGAGTTGAGAGGAGAAATTCGCACATAGCTGCCTCACATAAGTATAATGAACTATTTAAATGATTTTTTTTTCTATATATATATGCTTCTACAGTGGACTGTAGGAAGCAGATTGAGTACATTGCTAATGTTTGTCTTCCCCTATCAGAAAATTTATAATGGTATAAATGAACTTCAGAAGATGAAAATAAGAAAGAAAAATATAAATTTTTTACATATTTTTCTTTGCATATAAAGTTAAGCTTTAGCAATGCTTGTAAACAAATATTGCATTATATTCACACCATTAACCACAATTCATCATTGACAACAACAGACATAGAAATTGAGGCATGCTGAGAGTTGCTAGGTGCCCAGTTTTGTGATATTTAACCAGGTTTCAAATAAAACAAGGCAATTTTCAGGTTTTGTCTTTGTATGGTTTTTAAATAAAAACTAATATTATGCCCCACACAATCTCCTCCAGATGAACTTTATGATGAAGTAATTGTCATCAAGAGAGTTTTATCATCATTTGATGGGTGGGGTGTATTTTACATTAATAAATGATGCAAACATACCTAAAATTATACAGTATGCTCTATCTATTCCCATTTCAAATGCATCTGTTAAGAGAGTATTTGGTGTGATTAGGAATGTATGGACTTATAAATTGAACATGTTAAGTAGAGAGTCTATAAAAAGAGAAAAGTTTTTTTTTTTCAATATTTCATATACATATAGAATTTAAGGATGCCATTTTGGAAAATTAAAAATTGCTAAAAGCTGCTGTATCAAAAAATATAAAAAATGGTGAAAAAAAAGTTGAATATTTTCAAAAATTTAACAGAACAAGAGTTGATTGTTTAGCCTTTTACAGGATTCAAGACCATTTTTATAGAAACCAGAGTGTCGGCACTCATAATGTTGCATTTGGGACTTAGACAATCCTTCTGTGTACCATGGAATTCCTCTACAGTCACCAGAGTTAAAAATTGGTTTGGGTTTAATGCATTGTTTCTGATCACAGATTTATTAAAGAAGAATGGAGCACTGAAGATAATTAAAATGGAATATCACAAATCAACTTTCTTTTGACCATTATGATATAAAGCATGGAGCAACAAGATGCTACGTATTACATTGCTGTATAAAAATGAATTTTTTCTCATCACTGATATGTGTAAGTAGGTGAAACTAAGGGCGGGGGTGGCTCAGTCGGTAGCGCGCCAGGCTCGTAATGTAGTTCCCAGGTTCGAGTCCCAGCAACAGATTTATCTCCGCAAAATTTCCCGCCCTGCCCACGGTCAGTAGGGGACACCGATGGGCTTGGAAAGGCCGCCGACCGTCGGATGGGACGTTAAGCCATGGTCCCATGTGCGGGAGAGCCATACCCTGTGCACGTTAAAGAACACACTGATGGGAGGCTACCATCTGTCTCCCAACAGCTGTTCCAGTGGGTCCCCTTCCCCAACCTTCTCTGAGCCTTCGGGGTCCATGTGACCTGGCCATTTAGCCCATGGTGTACAAAAAAGTGCCGCTCAGAGGTAAAACAACCCAACCCAAGGTGAAACTAAAATTCTATTTTAAATGATGATGTTTATTTAGGCAGCTCGGCATAAATTGCCTAATACCAAACTGCCTAAATAAACATTGTCATTTAAAATAGTTTGTTTCATCTTCTTGCATTGCTGTAGCAAAACAAAAAAAAAATTCCTTGTTATACTTCAAAGCTTTAGAACTTCTAAAATATGCATTTAATGGAAGAATGTGAATGAAGATAAACTGTAGATCACAATGAAATCTATTTAAATCTCGATTTTTCAACTATATTCTTTCCGTATTTAAAGAGTTATGGAAGTTAGAATACTTCACAACAGTAATGCATCATAGGATTTTACCTCAGAAATTTAAATTTAAATAATAGTTATTGTTTCAAACCATTTAATAAAGTATGCATTTTAGAAGTTTGCATAAATATTTCAATATTTTTTTTCAATATTAGACAATTTGGATTTAAAGCAATTAAAAACACCATAGCCAGTTTGATGATGGTGCTACCAGTGTGACTATGTTAGGCCTCATGTTTACAGAAGATCAATCATCCTCCAGCACCAATGGCTATGGAGCTCCAACCAGGTTGCGAAATTTAGTTCCCTAAACACATCTCTCCTGAGCTACATCTGCTGCATTTGACCACTGCCAATGCAGTCAATTCTAACAAGGTCCTGTTTGATATTGTCTGCTCACTGCATCCTATGTCCCCCCTCTTTCTGAGGCCCTTAGACACACTGTTCGTGACTCGATTCGTTAATCTATAGTTATGCATACAGACATCACCAAACCAACACAGTCTCTCTCTGCACAACATCCCTAACCTTACCATTACTTGCAAAGTTGAACCACCTAATGCTTACAAAGGGTCCAAGTTTCACTACCACAACTAACTCTGAAAAGAACCAAACTATTTTGCAGTCTAATTTTAGTCTTTAGGTGTATACACCTATTTCTTCATATTCTCCATAGATTCTTAAAAGTCCCAGTTACAATCCCTATTCTTTCTATTATTTCTATTTTTTTATCTCATGCCACACATCACCAGTATCTGTTACATAAATCCCAAGGTAATTAAACTGAGACACTTGCACAAGAGTACAGCCATTCAAAGCAACTGAAGTACCATCTGTCTCACCAATTTTCTCACTTTAGTTTTTTTTCGGTTTATCACCAAACCTACTCTATTACCAGTCTTATCAATAGCTTTAATGAAAGAATTCATCTCATCAGCATCATTACACAAAAGGCCAAATCATGTGCATAATGTAAATCAGAAATTTTGAAATCTCTAGACCATTTAAGGTCAAAAACTTGGTAAAGAATTTCTCGTAACATAATCAATAACCAAAGAGAAAAGGAGACAAAATGCATCCTTGTCAAACACCAGAAGCAATGTCAAACCAATTGTTACAAGCCTTACCAACTCTCACAAGCAATTCAATGTTATTACAGAGAGCTTTCATTATGTTAACTAACTTGTCTGGTATGCCATACAATCTTGCAATCAACAGAATCAAAAGCCTTTTTGAAATCAATAAAGCTAGTAACCAAAGGTTTCTGAAACTCTAAACATTTTTCAAGAATTCACCTGAGTGAAAATATCTGATCCACACATCCCCTACCACTTCTGAATTCACATTGCTCATCACACAAATGCTTGTCAACCAGATTCTTAATTCTGTTAAGCACAATCATGCAAAGAACTTTACCTGGAACAGAAAGTAGGTTAATACCCCTATAGTTATCACAAGAATTGTGATCACCTTTTCTGCATGTAGGGATAACAATAGCTCCGGTAAAATCCTTAGGAACTATTCCTTTATCATAAAAGATATTCAAAATTTCAGTCATCCAAGTGATAACTGAAACATTTCCAGCTCTAAGTATTTCTGTAGTAATTTCATCTACCCCTGGGGATTTATGAAGTATAAGTTTAGAAATAGCCAAAATAACTTCAGATTGTGTTATAAGGGCCAACATTAAAGCCAGTAATGCATCTCTCATCATTACAAACAATGGGAGTAGAACTAGCTACATTGTTTAAAACATCACTGAAATGCTCAGCCCACCTAGCCATGACAGAATCCTCACCTTCTATAATCTTACCTTGTTTACCCTTCAATCCCTGTATACCTGTAAGTTTTCTACCAGATAAAACATTAACTATCTGGTACAGCTCTCTGCTGTTGTGCTGCCTAGCTGCTTCCTCAGCTTTGTCAGTCAAGTCATCAAGCTAGAGATTCTTATCAGCAGCTAACTGATCCTTTACACGTTTATTAAGCTCTCTATAATGCTTTCTATTAGGACTAATAGGGTATTGATTAAGACATTCCTGCAGTTCTTTCTTTCTGAAATAAGCTCAAGTGCCTTATCACTGAGATAATTCTGTCTCTTCTGCTCCTTTTTTCCTAAAAGAGTACTGTTAGTGTCCAAAAAAGCCTGTTTAAAATGATCCCATTTTTCCTCAACTTCAGTAGTAAGCATACCATGACTGTCATAATAACTAAGTAACCTATCATGGTAAGCTTTGGCTATAACTGGATCTTTCAGAGTGTCAGTATTAAAAGTAAATTTTTTAACCCTAGCACAACATTTTTTAAGTTTAAGTTGCAAGACACTTTTAACAAGGTAATGGTCAGATCGAATTTCAGCTCCTCTATATGACCTGGTATTCCTAACAGAACTAACCCATTTGCTGTTAATTAATATATAATCAATCATATTCTTATGCAGCCCATCCGATGAAACTCATGTGTACTTATGTATGTCACGGTTTTTGTAATATGTAAGATTGTAGCTTGAAATCATTTGGTTAAATGTATGGTAACTTTAGGTAAATAATTCTGGATCCCAGAACAAATTAAAAGTGGATTCAATTGAAGGAAAGTGCAAATTGTGAAAGTAATATTTGTTTTCTGATGGGTAGAATGAAAAAACAGGGTGAAGTGTTCGATATCTATTTATTACTGCTTAATAGTCTATTTCCTTTAAATTAAAATTGTTTATGACTAACATTTTAGGCTAACAAAGTCTATGTTCCTTGAAGTGAAATTCTTCCATAGATGCTTAATAGTAGAACAGTTTCAAAGTGGGTATGCGATTTTTTCTTCCAATTATGATTAATGTTAAGAAAATTATACTCGTATCAATATTGTTGCAAATATGATGTTGCCAAGTTGCAAATGTGAGAGCTGAAAAAAATTAAAGAACCAATATGTACTGAAACAACTAAAACCAGTGTTAATTGCTTGAACCCTTAACTAATGAAGTGAATTTCCTTTTCTCTAATTTGCTTGTCATTTCGATCCGTTTGCTTTATTAATTTTTGTTGCTGTCAGGGAGAGAAAACAATAACTATTTCTCGTCATCAAACAAGTGAACCATTGTCTTCCCCCTATTTTAAGACAGAGCTTTAGGTTTCAGAAAAGATCCACTTTTAAAGTTTTGATTCGAGATGTCTGACATGGGTTACTCTGAGTGTCATTCAAGATACACTTTGACGTTAACGACAGGGTAATAATTGGGGAGGTTCCTTTCCCCCCCATTCCGGCGCTTTTGAATATTTCCCCCCGTTTTTTCCTAGATCCGGGTGTAGATAACGATATTAGAAAATCTAAAGAAATTCATCATTTCAGAAACGCGTGCTTTGAAATCGAGTTAATAATCAGAAAACGAAATTATATTTCAAGGAGCCATAACATTGCCTTCATTTTACAAACAGCAAGAGTCCGAAGTGTATGTTTACTGAACGAACAGTTGATCATTGTCAAACGTTGTAGCTGAAAACTTGTTTTGACAATCCAAGCAACTTTGTTTGGCAACACTTTAGAGGCTAACATCACGAGTACTGAAATGCTAAAGCACGAGATATTTTCAGTGAAATATTTCTGAAGAAATGTCTCTTCTTTACACAACTGCGAAAAAATATGAAATTTAATGTACTATAATATTCAGTTTGTAAAGAATTTTTCCTCTTATTGAAAGCTCGCTTTTGTTGATATATGACGTCTAAAATGGCCGTATTAGTTGTTATATAATAATTCTGGCGTTGCGGTAGCCTGGTGGTTACCATCTTCTCAACCATCAAAAGAACATGGGTGTTTAAGTTCCACCCCCACCCCCCAAGGAGCGGATTCACCTATCGATGGAATCCTCGATGGGGTAGTGGGTCACCATATTAACTGACGAAGCGTCTGTACAGCGATTCTTGTTTTCTGTTTATTAAAAAGTATAATTTTAAAACTTTATTGCAGCAAATAAACCCGTGGCCTATTTTATTATTAAAATGTTGGTATAAAATTTCAAATTATTATATTTTTTCACGATTAATAAAACTATTATTGACTGATTTCTGTAATTTTTTGTGTAAGATCTTAGCAAATGGAAATAAAAAATATGGAAAATAATCAAATACGTAAATTTTATAATATTGGCAGTTTCATTAAAAAAAACTCTGTCCAATCAGAATCTTCAATCTACTCCTGCCCCCTCCATAAAACATTGATGTTTCTTGATGCTATTCGCTTTTCTCACTGATCTCTGTGGCAAGTAGATATTTGAGATGTAGTTTTTTTTATTTGCAAACAATTGAACGTATTGAAGCATTGCATTAAGATTGGAGAGAGGCCGGGTAGGGTTGTTTTTCCTCTGAGCGGCATTTTTTTTGCATACCATGGGCTAAATGGCCAGGTCACATGGACCCCGAAGGCTCAGAGAAGGTTGTGGGAGGGGACCCACTGGAACAGATGGTAGCCTCCCGTCAAGGCCATCCAGCGTGTTCTTTAACGTGCACAGGATATGGCTCTCCCGCACACGTGCAACAGCTTAATGTCCCAACCGACGGACGGCGGCCTTTCCAAGCCCATCGGTGTCCCCACCCCAGGATTATCGTCTATTACATAATACGACGTGTGTGTGTGTGTGTTTTTTTGTATCAGTTTTTCTAGCCTATCGATAAACACAGCTGTAGAGCATTGTAGACTTTTTCGAGAGGAAATAGATTTGCAATTGACTCAAAACTCTTGAAAGTTTTAGGACACGTTTTCTAGTCATAGGCGGTGTGCCATTATTCGTCAAGATTAAATTGTTCCACTTCTACTAACCAAGGAAGTAGGCCCTGGTGTTCAATCTACATCTTTGTAGTTAACAGGCACAAACGACCACAGTTAACTGTTTTAAAAAAGTTATAAAAAAAGTTATTCTTTTCTGTGCAGTACTTCCTTTGTGATGTGTGTTCGTGGCACCAACTTCTGGGGCCTAGTCCCTACAGAGCTCCTTGGCATCTCTCCCCCCTCAAAGCGATTTCGTCTGCATCAGCGTTTCCCCGACTTCCGGGACATCTTATCCCATCGCTTAAATCGGCCTCAATAAGGAAATTGTTATTCGGGTCAGCGATTCAGATAGCGATTACACGTGGGCTCCGAATAGCACAGACGACTTCACACTCTGTCATATAAATTTCTAATATTTTTCGTCATTCAAAAAAGTTTTTTTTTTTTATTATAATTCCTGACTTTATTATAATTTTAACTTCTAATCAGTGTTTAGTAATTAAAATTTAGAAGAATTGCCTTTTTCGAATATGGCATTTAGTTTTGTGTACATAACAATTTAATTATTATATACACAAAACAAAAAGACAAAAGTGTCTTGACCATGACACTCCACGATCGAAATTTCGGACTTTTGCCATAAAGAGGTCGTTGAAAATATTCGTCAAAATTTTGCCGTTTTCCATATTTTTTCTACCGATAGAGAGCAACTATAACCATTGGGAAATTCCGAAAATGCGAATCGTAACATTTCAGCAATACTTATCCAACCCAAAAAAGAATTTTTAAATTATCTCCCAAAACAAAAAAAGTTTAATATTTATACATGGATGGATGTTTTTAGGTATCTCTGTTTATTAAAAAATCGCCCTTACAGATTTAATCAAGAATTTTCAGGTTTTGTGAGAACTTTTTCTAGTATTAGCCCCAAAACACAATTTTTTTACACACACAAAAGATTTTTATTTTGTCATGAAATAATTACAATTGTTTTAACAGTTCATAATACTACATAATACGAGTATTTGAAAATGGTTTAGCGATGTACATTTCAGTAAGTATGCTTTACAATGTATAAAATATTTCCTCATAATTGGATTGGGCTTTCAAGTATTATTTATTTCTAAATCGCTGCTCATCTACTTCCTGTCATCAAAGCACTTTGTTTATTTGATCGACAGCGATGAATGATACCTCGATCGAAAGTTCTGCTGTTCATGCACTTGAAAATTAAAATAAATAAGTGTTGGGAGCTTCTTTTAGTTTTTCTCATTTTTGGATGCACTGGCCAAATGGTTGCCAGCGGTAGCAGCGCGAAGTGATCTGGGTTCGAATAAGGCACCTATTGTAATAGCACTGAGTTATACTATATAGGTTACATCTATGGCGTTTATCCGAAAATAATAAATTCAAGCAAATTCATTGCCACAATAAATTAATTAGAAATAGGAAGGATTTTTAAACTTCAATAAAATCATGAGTTCGATACTAAAAAAATCAGAAATGCGTTATGATTTTAATCTCTTTCTAGAGTAGTTTTAAAAGTAAAAAAAAAATGTCGAAGCGAATTGTTAATATTAAAAAGTCATTAAATATGCATTGTTTACATTTATTCTTTAAATTATGAAGTAAACATTAATTCTCAATATATATTTCAGGACAGTAATACGTTATAAGAATTTACCCCAGAAATGAATTAAATTTTAAATATTGTTTCAAACCATTTAATATACATTTTAGAAGTTTGTATAATGATTATTTAAAAATTACACAACTATGAATGATTTATATAAAAGAAAATTTATCGTTGAATATTCCAACTTCCATAACTTTTAAATATTGAAAGAAATAGATTTGATTTTTATTTCATCTTGAGTCACATTTTTGTATTCAATTGCATGTTTAGAAGTTACAGAGCTTCGAAGTTAGATTCCCATTGACATCACATGGAAATTCTGTAATGTTTTGTTAAGGCAGTTTATAATTAATCCTCACGCAAAAATAATCTGAATACCCGAAACGACGTAATCGCCTTCTCCTCTTCCATAACCGAACAATTCCGATCTAGCCAATAAGCATTGAGGAAAGAATTTTCCCGTGAGTCGCTGGGCATGTCGTCTAGAATCTCCGCGGTAGGCATCTGACCCCACGAGCGGAGCAGGTGAGCAGCGAACGCGTGAGGAGAGTTCTTCCAGAAGTTCGATCAATACGCTTAGGAAACGTTGCAGTTCGGCATCGTTTCACATGTCTCGCGTTGCAAGCAATGTCTCGGGGCTCGTTTTAACGTGGGTGGCGTAGAGAAGAGAGGGAAACGAGCGTGGGAAGATGGCTCGCATTCTTTTGATTGAGTCTCACCCATGCTGATTGCTCTATGTGCTCTAATATCCATCGTTGGTTTCAAATATAGAACCTTTCAGATGCGTTCCAGGTCAAATCGATTGAAATATGGAAAATCAGTGACATTTTTTTTTTAATGTTTGAGGGAATTTGCATGTCCAAATGCGACCAGTGCTTTTTAACTTCAGCAGAGAGGAAGTTTTGGTTTCTTTTTTTACAGTTCATAAACTGTGTAAGGAATGAATACCTGGCCTCAGCTGGAAATGAAAGTACAGCTTGACGTTCTGGAATAATTTTTTTTGTCTGTTTTCAAAAAAAAATTACAAGCTAATGTTTTTACTTTGTCGCCTGTCTGTCCGTCTGTAGACATCCAACTCTTCTGTTTTTTAGAAATAATTTTTTTTTTGCTGGATAGGTACAAATGAAATATTACGATTTGCATTTTGACTCTCCCAAAGCTGTAATAGTGCTCTCTCATCATCATCATCATCATCATCCTCAAGCAGCCATGGGCTACGGAGGTCCAACCAGACCGCGCAGTTTAATTCTCCAAGCATATCTGTCCTGAGCTACATCTGCTGCATCCAGCCACTGTACACCAATTCTAACAAGGTCCTGTTTGACATTGTCTACCCACCGCATCCTAGGTCTCCCCCTCCTTCTGAGGCCTCTAGGCACACTGTTCATAACCCTATTCGCCAATCTATAATTATCCATATGGGCAACATGGCCAAACCAGCGGAGTCTCTCTCTGCACAATATGCTGCTTAAAGGAGGTTGCAGACTCCTTTGCCTAACCTCATCATTAGTTACAAAGTTAAACCACCTAATACCCAAGATACTGCGTAAGCATCTAGAATCAAAAGCATCTAGTTTCTTGTTATCTTGCTTACACAGCGTCCAAGTTTCACTACCATAACTAACCCTAGAAAGAACCAAACTCTTATACAGTCTAATTTTAGTCTTTAGGTGTATACGCCTATTTCTCCACAATCTCCACAGATTCTTAAAAATCCCAGCAGCAATCCCTATTCGTCTGTTAATCTCATGCCGCACATCACCAGTATCAGTTACGTAGCTCCCAAGGTAATTAAACTGTGACACCTGCTCAAGACTGCAACCATTCAGATTAACTGAATCACAACCTGCCTGACCAATTTTCATCACTTTAGTTTTCTCTCTGTTTATAACCAAACCTACTGTACTACCAGTCTCATCAACAGTTCGAATGAAAGAGTTCATCTCATCAACATCATTTGCCAAAAGGGCTAAATCATCAGCATAATCTAAATCAGAAATTTTCGTATCTCCAGCCCATTTAAGGCCAAAAGCTTTCCCTTGGAGTGAATTTCGCATAACATAATCAACAACCAAACTAAAGAGAAAAGGAGACAAAATGCACCCTTGTCGAACACCAGAAGTAATGCTAAACCAATTGCTACAAGCCTTACCAACTCTCACACATGACTCAGTGTTATTATAGAGAGCTTTCATTATGTTAACTAACTTGTCTGGTATACCATATGATCTCACAATCAACCACAAATTATGACGATCAACAGAGTTGAAAGCCTTTTTGAAATCAACAAAGCTAGCAACCAAAGGTTTCTGAAACTCTAAACATTTCTCAAGAATCTGCCTAAGTGAAAATATCTGATCTACACATCCCCTACCACTTCTGAATCCACATTGCTCATCACGCAATTGCCTGTCAACCAGATTCTTAATTCTATTAAGCACAATCATGGAAAGAACTTTACCTGGAACAGAGAGTAGGCTGATACCCCTATAGTTATCACAAGAACTGCGATCACCTTTTTTGAAAATAGGGATAATAATAGCTCTGGTAAAATCTTTAGGAACCATGCCTTTATCATAAAAGTTATTCAAAATTTCAGTCATCCAAATGGTAACAGAAACATTCCCAGCTCTAAGCATTTCCGTAGTAATTTCATCCACCCCTGGGGATTTATGAAGTTTAAGTTTAGAAATAGCCAAACTAATTTCAGATTGTGTTATAGGGCCAACATTAAAGCCAACAATGCATCTATCATCATTGCAAACAATGGGAGTAGAACTAACCACATTGTTTAGAACATCACTGAAATGCTCAGCCCACCTAGCCATGACAGAATCCTCACCTTCTATAACCTTGCCTTGTTTATCCTTCAATCCCTGTATACCTGTTCGTTTTGTACCACACAAAACATTAACTATCTGGTACAGCTCTCTACTGTTGTGCTGTCTAACTGCTTCCTCAGCTTTGTCAGCAAGGCCATCAAGCCAAAGATTCTTATCAGTAGCTAACTGATCTTTTACATGTTTATTAAGTTCTCTGTAATGCTTTCTATTAGTACTAGTAGGGTACTGATTAAGGACATTCCTGCAGTTCCTTCTTTCTGAAATAAGCTCAAGTGCCTTATCACTTAAATAATTCTGCCTCCTCTGCTCCTTTTTCCCTAAAAGAGTACTGTTAGTTTCCAAAAAAGCCTGTTTAAAATGGCCCCATTCTTCCTCAACTTCAGTATTAAGCAAACCATGACTGTCATAATGACTAAGTAACCTATCATGGTAAGCTTTAGCTATAACTGGGTCTTTCAGAGCTTCAGTATTAAAGGTAAAGTTTTTAACCCTAGCATAACACTTTTTAAGTTTAAGTTGCAAGACACTTTTAACAAGGTAATGGTCAGATCCAATTTCAGCTCCCCTATATGCCCTGGTATTTCTAACAGAACTAGCCCATTTGCTGTTAATTAATATATAATCAATCATATTCTTATGCAGCCCATCAGGTGAAACCCATGTGTATTTATGTATGTCGCGGTGTTTGTAATATGTGTTAGTTATTCTGAAACCATTTAGTTTACTTACCTGTAGGAGACGTTGCCCATTGCCATTGCAGCTACCAATACCAAAAGGGCCTATTACTCCTCCCCAAAGGTCAGAGTCGGTACCAACTTTGGCATTGAAGTCACCAAGAACAAGGGTAATATCTCCTTTCTTGACAGAATTCAAAATATCCTGAAGTTGTCTGTAAAACCTATCCTTCTCATCCTCATCAGAATCATCAGTGGGGGGCATAACAGCAGATAACATTCAAGTCTTTAATGCTTGTCTGAAATTTTGCTGTAAGAAACCTTTCATTAATGCACTCATATCCTAGAAGAGCATCACTAGCATGTCTGCTGAGCAGCAGACCCACGCCTTGGTGATGCTTTCCATCCTCCCTCCCTGTAAAGAGAAATTTAAAGTTATTTTTAAGTATCTCACCTTTACCTGTCCATCTGGTCTCTTGCAAGCCTAGAATATCTAGGTTATAGCGCTGGAATTCCTGCATGAGGACATCAAGAGAATAATCTCTATGTAATGTCCTCACGTTCCACGTTCCTGCATAGAGAAAATGATTAGTAGGATTTTTAAAGAAATTAGGTTTATTGAGATTGGTAGGGCCAACAATATCAAACAGCCCCCTGATCGCAGGCATGGGGCAAAGACCTGTTCCTCCTCTGCTAAAGGCTGAAGTCACCGATGCTGGTAGGAACTTCAGGCACCACCTTTTCAAGTGGACTTTTTCAAGAACCATATGGCCTGCCTGAGACACATTACTCCAGTTTAGGCTTGACGATGCCCAACTAGCAAAGTAAGGTTCAGGTACCTGCGATGGCCTCTGATTAGGATTATCCACCAGCTGATATAAGGTATCCCATGCCTCTGTTCACTTAGAGCTGGCAACCCAGAAGCAAACAGAAAACACAGCGGCAGACTCTCCCTCAACAGAAGCCCACCAGTGCAGCAAGTCCAGGATCCATAATCAAGCTCAAATCCATAAACAAGTCCAGTCTAGTAGGTATAAATGGTCAGCACCAGGACCCTGTGAAGTTGACCACTCCTCAGCAGGGTTGAAAAAAAAGAAAATAGTGGCCATAGATGACCAGATCAATAGGCCATACTGAACTGACAGCCCTCCCCTTCCGTTCCCTTCCAAAAGAGAATATCTCTTTTGAAAGGTACTAACGGCCTGCACCACGAGAAGGCGGGGTCGGACATTAGGTGCTAGACCTGGCCGGTTCTGTGCATCATCACTGGGGATTGGTACACAGCTCTCCTTCCAGTTTACGCCAAGCTACCATTTAACGGTGGAAAATGCCAAAATTTTAAATTTACAAATGATTTATTTATGATGTAAATTTAAAATTTTGGTGGTGCAGTGCGATGATCAAGAGGTTTGCACTGGCAGTAATGCTTTGCTGTCTTATCCCTGGGGGGAGGTTGGAATCGTAACTTTTTGATAGCTATTTACAAAATTCTTTTTGAATTGTTTATAGATTAAAAAAATACTATTTGCATTATCCATTAAATTCGAATGTCCACTGTTACAATGCTAAAGTCTGAAAATAAACTCTTCAATAGCGCCCTCTAACGGTGGAATAAATTGCAAACGATCAATTTATGGTCGAAATTTTAATGGTTGCATTGTCACAAATGATTTGACCTCTTATCTCAAGGGGGTGGGGATGGAAAAAACGCAACTTTTTAAAACGCAAATTTTTTTCCGTTAAATGATTTTTTGTTTTATACTGTAATACTTAATTAAAAAAATAAAACTTGCATTATCACTTTCATCCATTTTTGCGAATTTCCACTGTTAGAGTTAAAAGCGGAAAATAAAGAACTTCCAAAGCGCCCTCTAATGATGGAATAACTTTGAAAGTGCAAATATTTTAAAAGAATGTTTCAAACGACCTATTTATGCTAAAAATGTTTTTTGAGATAGAGTATGATGATTAAGAGTTTGCTTTGGCAGTAATGAATTCGTGATGTGTGAGGAAAAGGGATGAAATTGCCCCCCCCCCCCCCACTACCACCACCTTCCGGCGAGGGGGGGGGGAATTTTTGTGTTAAGAGATAAATGGAAAAAAAAAAATCCTGTTTCATAGGAACTAATAAGTTATTACTCTGCATTTTTCCAATCATCGATTAGTTATAATTTCCACTGTTAGAGGTGCTATAGTCTGAAAATGCAAAAGCAAATTCTCTTTGAACACGAACATCCCATGTTCGCGAGAGACTGTCCCGGATTTGTAAAAAATAAAGAAACTGGATTTTCATTGCAATGAAATATTTTTGCTTCCTTTCAGAGATTTTTTAAAAACAATTCTTGAAAAATGAGTGAAATATGCCCAAGTTTAATAATTCTCTGCCACCATTACCTTTACCAGCAATCTCAGAATCCAGACGATACTTAATTCCCCTAGCTGTTATATTTTTCGTAAACGTGCTCAACAAATGAACCGCGAGGAAAACCCGTGAGGTAATAAATAGAACGATCATTGAAGAGCAGAAATATTCTCTCGAATGGTTGCGCACGAGACTCGAGCTTTTCCACCTTTTAAGCGGAGATGTTGCACGTGTGGGTGGGAGTGGAGGAAGTCGGCGATTGACAAAGAAGTTCTCAGAGAGAGAGAATGCGGAAGTGACGTTGTCGTGCAATCGAAGACCACGCTCCTGAGGTTTGGTTTAGCATGGAAGGAAATGGCGCGTGGGATTAAAAGGGATTTCAAGTGATGAGAGTTTCAAAGAATGAAGAACAGCGTAGGAAATCGTTGACGAAGGTGTAAACGTTACCTGACGCAGAATTTGTGACAGTTTTTTTTTTCTGATGCCCTAAATTGATTAGGATTCCAATTTAAGAACGTTTGTTTAGTTTATATTTAGTAAGAAAAAGAAAGTGCCAAGAAAAGTATGCCATGCCAATTTTAGATCGTATGCAAATGTGTCAAATGTATGTTATCTCTTATTGAGTGACGAGTACTGAATGCATTGTGCTCAAAGGAATTTCATTGCGGATATTTTTATCGCTACTACCCAAAAAGGAGATGGCTCCTTTTCTGAAGAATTTTCTGCTCCTGATCAAATTTTTTTTTTTTGCATAATTTTAAACTTATAATGAAAAAGGGTGATGAGTTGGTTTAACTCTGAGCGGCACTTTTTTTGCACACAATGGGCTAAATGGCCAGGTCACAAGCACTCCGAAGGGTTCAGAGAAGGTTGGACCGGGGGGGGGGGGGAGATCCACTAGATGGCTATTGGGAGATAGATGGGGACCTTCTTTCAAGGTCATCCAGCGTGTTCTTCAACATGCAGTAGGTCTGACTCTATTCCACGCAATGGGCTAAGTGGCCAGGTAACAAGGGACACCAAAGGCTCAGAGAAAGTTGGGGGGGGACCCACTGGACAGCTGTTAGGAGACAGATGATGTCCTCCATGTCAAGGCCATTCAGCGCGTTCTTTAACGTGCATATGGTGTGGTTCTCCCGCACACCGGTCGATGGCTTAACTTCTGATCTAATGGATGGCATCCTTCCATTCCACACTATTTGGTGTCCCCTTTTTGAGGAAATCAATCTTTCAGAGGAAATAAATCTTAACCCTTGTCGAGGTGAGACTCGAACCTGGGCACTGCAGATTATGAGCCAAGACATTCATATTTTTGCCTTTGTAGAACTGGTGCTGATATCATTGCTGCTACTGTTAAATAGTCCACCTGCGATATCTCTTCAAATACTGAACGAATATTAGAAAATCGGACTTCAAGATAGATTTGAATTATTTAATTTTACCTTCAGTAGCATTTTTCGGTTAAAAAACTTTTTGTAAAATGTTAATAAGACTTTATTACACTTACTACTGAAATAGCATTTGTCTATTTGTAAGAAAGCCCGTAGGCATAATGTTTCGATTGCCATAAGTGAAAATGGGATGAGTAAAATTTTCAAAATAGAAGTTACTAAGTCTTGACAAACATTTTTATTTTGAGCAAATCGACTTTCCGGACACAGAGCAACGCTCGTGCGGATTTCCGTGAACAACTGCGTTGCAGAGGTAACTAGGGGAAGTGGCTTCGGCCTTGTGAGGCTTTCCTTTCGTCTCGCGACCTTGTCATATCATGTCGTACGACTTCTCCAGTTTGAAGGTTCTTTGAACTTCGATGGCTTCCTTACTTGCTTGAGGGTGGATACTTGAACATTATATAATTCAACTTCACGTTGGAGAGACTTTGGGCAACCATAGATGTGAAATTGAATCTTGCACATGTAGGGGCAGGAATGGCTCGGGCGGCATCGCACCGGGATCATTATCTCAGATGTAAAATAATCCAACTGTCCACGAGAGTCGTAACAGTTGTTTAGTGGGTCCCCAACCTTCTCTGGGTCCTTGTGACATCGCCATTTAACCCATTGAAAAAATAAGGTGGCTCTCAGAGTTAAAAAATCGAATTCTTTGTTTTCAGGGATTTTCTGAAATAATTGTTCCTCCAGATCTCCTCAACCGGAAGGACTAATGGTAATGCAAATTTAAATCCCCTCCCATCCCCCCATCAATCTTATATCTCTGAAAATGTTTTTCAGTGACAGCTTCTCACTAAAAGGCTTTTCTATATGTGCTTTTAAACGATAAAAAAGTGCTAGTGATTTAATTTAACTGATGTAGTTGTTAGACTTAGCCCTAATTAGTGTTGTGGTTAGAGAACCCGACTTCTAGACCAATGACA
Source organism: Ryuthela nishihirai (assembly GCA_038380435.1). Lineage (NCBI taxonomy): Eukaryota > Metazoa > Arthropoda > Arachnida > Araneae > Heptathelidae > Ryuthela > Ryuthela nishihirai. The sequence continues at coordinate 97,758,909 of JAWZYU010000006.1, forward strand.
ATGCTCTCTGTGCATTTGTATGTTTATGAGAAACCAACAAAAGCTTATGTTGTTTTTTTTAATCTTGTTCCTACGTCATTCTTTTTAAAGGAAGAAGAGTGTCAAAATGTATTTCTTTTACACAGCGAAAAAGCTGCTGGCGTCATCTCTCATTTAGAAATTAATTTGCTTTAGGAAAATATCTAAAAATTAAAGGGAGATAATGTAAGAAAAACTAAAGTAAAATTTAAACGTATTAGCGTAATTAAAACGTGAATATTAATAAATATACAATTTGAGTTAACTAATTTACTAAAAGTAATGTGAAATTTAAGTGAAATAATGTCAAACTGAACTAAATTAATGAAATAAAAAATAAGGTAAAATTGGAATAAATTAACGTACAAATATAAGTAAAAATATAGTCATATTGAATTTTTAAAAGTGAAGGTTTTGTGGATTTTTTTTCTGTATTTCTGTTCGCAGTTTCTTGTTTAACGTTTTATCCTATTTGAACTCTTTTTTTGTCAAGCGAAAGGAACATCGTTGCTAGCACGTTTGTCTCTCTGTTTACCAACATCCGAGGATCCATTGCACTCTCCTGCTCCTCCTCTGCCGACCAGCCAGAGAGCAGACACGCCATCCATCGATTCCCGCGGCTTCCCTTGTCTGTATTGATTAATGGGCTCACTTCTCTCGCGCTCAGGAAGATTTGGATCCCCACTTCAGCTGCAGATGGATTCATCATCAATCGGTTCTCCAAACAGAGAGCGGATTGTTTTAGTCACAGAAATCCCAAGTTGCTTCGGATACGATAATTATGGACTGGAACTGTTTCCTGCCCCACATAATGGGTGAATGTCTTTCCAAAACTGGGGAATCTCCACGTGAATGGGAACCTAACTTCGAAGCTCTATAACTTCTAAAATATGCATTTGATAGAAAAATGTGACTGAAAAAAAATTAAAGGTCGTAATCGAATCTATTTAAATCTAGAGTTTCAATAATATTCGTTCAGTATTTAAAAAAGTTATAATCAAATAAATAAAATAAATACCCCCTCAAGCAGTTGTTTGCCACAGAGGAGAGGAGCCTGTCAGTTTATATGCCATAGTAGAAGATCTGACAGGATCTCAGCAGAAAAACGACACACACAACCATGCCTTACCCGGTCCCTTAGATCAGGGCTTCTTAAACTTTTTCCACACTCGACCCCTTTTCGCCCGAGAAATTTTTACGCGACCCGGGTTTATAGGTATATAAAATAGGTATACAAATCAAACATTTACTGATAATAAATCATAGTTATTTTAAAACAATTATTTGGTATACATATAATTTTACCATTTATTAAAGATGAAAGCAAATTGGTATAATAATGAGATGAATGTGCTTGGTTATTTTTACATAAAGAATTAAATCTTGGCTGAATATTTGACATTGCAGGACGTAGAGCATCTTCAACGTTTTTCAGGGTTGATAGATATTTTGATTTTATAATCGTCAATGCAAGCCGTCCCATGGCCGAGTGGTTAGCACGCTTGGCTACTGATCTAAGGGACCTGGGTTCGAGCCCCGGATAAGGCATGGATGTGTGTGTTGTTTTTCTGCTGAGGTCCCGCCATCCTCACAGACCTTCTACTATGGCATATAAATAAACTGACAGGCTCCTGTCAGACCTCTGTGGCAAACAGCTGCTTGAGGGGGTATTTATTTTTTATTTATCGTCAATGCTGAGAACGCCGCTTCGCATAAATACGTGCACATTAAAGAACACGCTGGATGGCCTTGACGGGAGGCTACCATCTGTATCCCAACAGCTGTTCCAGTGGGTCCCCTCCCCCAATCTTCTCTGAGCCTTCGGGGTCCATGTGACCTGGCCATTTAGCCCATGGTGTGCAAAAAAGTGCCGCTCAGAGGTAAAACAACCCAACAACAACATAAATACGTAGTACAAAATGGGAGAAGTATGTTTAGGGCCATTTCAGAAATTGTTGGAAATTCTGTCGTAATCACAAGCCAAAATTCATTTAATGTTTTTTAGGAACTCAAGTTTTAAACCGTGTCACTTGAATACTCGGCAAATTCTTCTTGAACTTTTAATGGTAGATGTCTGACGATTTTGATTTCAATTGAGTATGGTTTATAAACCCAACTTAGTTTTTTAGAATCAAAAATTGAAGGGAAGTATTTCTGAAACTGTCTCTCCATGCATTTCAGACGATCAATTATAACTTACAATTACATCTTTGGAAAGGTTATTTTCAATTATAAAATCATCTGTAGCTGTAAACATTTCTAAAGAACCATTTTCCACCCCATTCTTCCATACGTTAACTTTTCTAGCAAAACTTTCAATTTTATCTTTTAACATAAAATATGTTACAATTTTTTCCTTGAAACGACATGTTTAAATCATTGAAGTTTTCGAAAATATCCGACAAATAACACAGTTTTGAAAGCCATAAGTCATTAATAAAAAAATTAAAGTCGGATTTCTGCTCAGTCAAAAATATAACAACTTCATCTTTCATTTTCAATAATCTGTTTAAACTTCGCCCTCTTGAGAGCCCCCTTACCTCTGCATGTAGTAATAAGCTTTTGTAATCGGAATCCATATCTTTGTAAAGGTTTGAAAACAAATGACTGTTAAGGCACGGCTTTTAGTGAAGGTTGATAGTATCGCGAAGCACAACATCTAACTCTGGTGATATTTTTTTTGGCCCCGATTGCCTCTCGATGGATCATGCAGTGAGTAAAAGCGATATGTTCACATTGCCACCAGCTTTAACTTTTGCTACAAATCTAACATTCTCGCCCATCATTGCTCCAGCACCATCTGTACAGACGCCAACGCAATTTTTCCATTGTAAACCTTTGTGAAAAATTCATCGACTTTAAGATACATATCTTCCCCTCTGGTGTGCCCTTCCAAAGGGTAACAAAACAATAATTCCTCATGTATGCTTCTTCCATAAACATATCGTACATAAAGTAACAACTGTGCCATGTTAGAAATATCAGTTGTTTCATCTAACTGAATTGTAAACTTTGAGCTGCCCTTAAGTTTGGTAATAAGCTACTGGAATTGGTCTTTACTAAGTTCAGAAATTCTTTTGGAAACAGTATCATTCGATAAAGGAATTTTACGAATTTCATCCCCATACTTTTTCCCATGGACTATTTCTGACATTTTAATAGCAGCAGGTAACACGAGATCTTCTCCTACCGCTTAGGGCTTTTTAGTTTTTGCAATTAAATAAGAAGTTTCGTAAGATGAAAGTAAATACTCTTCGTTGACAGTAACAAATTTCTCAAAACATTGTTTTTCTTTATTTGAAGATTTAACGAAATATTCCTTTGGTTTTCGAAAGGTTTATTTGAAGATTTAACGAGAAATATTCCTTTGGTTTCGTTCGAAATATTCCTTTGGTTTATTGCAGTACACTGCATGCTTGGTATTAAGATGTCGTTTTAGTTTGGCTGGTTTCATGCTCTCTGCAGTCAAAACTTCATTACAAATTAAGCAAAGAGGGTTTTCCACACCATCATGATTATTAGAAGTAAATCCATATTGCAAAAATTATTCGATATATTTTCCTTTTCTTGTCAACTTAGGTGTACTACAACCTGGTAGCGAAGACTCTGCCGCATTGTCATCAGTATTTTCACCTCTTCTGTCTAAATTTAGCCAGAATCCAATACATAATTTATTCAGTTTATCCATAACATATATATCAGTTTATCCATAATCCAATACAATCCAAAGATATACTATTTTGATTAAGTCTTTATTTTCCGTAATTAAACTATTATGTTTTTATAAGAGAAGAAAACTTTATGTACAGACAAAACAATGCTAATCATAAAATACAATAGTCTCGAATCCGAGCCGAGGTGTTCGTTGCGTGGCCTGACGTCATGCGCAGTTCAATGTGTGCATGTTGTGTGTTAAGAACAAGTTTTCAGTGAAGTCGCGCTGCCAGAAACACCTAGGATTCATTACGCGTTTCATTTTGAATTAATTTTTGGTCGTTGCGCGTTTATAAACCTTTTACTGTTGCCAAATTTTTTGCGACCCCCACATTCAGTTACGCGACCCCATATGGGGTCGCGACCCATAGTTTAAAAAGCTATGCCTTAGATCAGTAGCCAAGCGCGCTAACCACTCGACCACGGGACAACTCAAAGAGTTATGGATGTTGTAATATTTCATAATAGTAATGACTCATAATAATTTATCTCAGAAATTAAATAATTATTGTTTCAAACCATTTAACAAAATAAATATAGAGTTTAGAATTTTTCGTAATAGTTATGGCCGAGTGGTTAGCGCGCTTGGCTACTGATCCAAGGGACCTGGGTTCGAGCCCCGGGTAAGGCATGGATATCTGTATCGTTTTTCTGCTGAAGTCCTGCCATCCTCTCAGATCTCCTACTATGGCATATAAACTGACAAGCTCCTGTCAGACCTCTGTGTCAAGCAGCTGCTTGAGGGGGTATTTATTTTTTTTTATTTTATTTTAATATTAGAGAGTTATGAATGATTTATGTAAAACAAGATAATGGCAAATATTCCAGCTTTCGTAACTTTTTAAATATGGAACGAATATTGTTGAAAATGGAGATTTCAATAGGCTTGATTATGATGTTTAATAAACACATTTGTCAGTCACATTTTTCCATTAAACGAATATTTTAGAAGTTTAGATTCCCATTAACAGTGAAATTCTCTAATATTTTGGTAGGGCAGTGTAGCAATAAAAAGGCAGCGACATAATGGATGTGTATATTTTTCCAGAATTGCCTGTCATCGTGTTGGATTGATATTCATTTAAATGGCGCTTATTTAATGTCGAGTTTCGTTCCATCGATTTTCTTCGTAGCGAAGTGCTTGGCTGTGTGTGGGCGTTGCAGATTCAGCATCTGTTGGCAGGCACGACAGTTGATCACGTTTCGAGATGAGATTAGGGATCTTGTAGGGATCGATAACAGCAATGAAACATCGGCCCACCTGACGGAGCCTCCTTCTAACTGCTGCAGTTAGAAGTTAAAATGCTTTTTAAAGAAGTCGTAACTCTAGTAATTCAAAATCTGAATTATGTTACAGACATCGTAGCATAATTACACTTTCATTTCAATCTTAAATGTTCCAACTTCATAACTGTTAAAATACTGAACGAATATTTTTGAAATTCAAGATTTAAATTGATTGGATTATTGTCTTTAATTTATCTTTTGTTCCATTAAATTCATATTTCAGAAGTTATAGAGTTTTGAAGTTACGACACTGTTGGGTTGGGTTGTTTTACCTCTGAGCGACACTTTTTTGTACACCATGGGCTAAATGGTCAGGTCACATAGACCCCGAGGCTCAGAGAAGGTTGGGGGACCCACTGGAGCAGCTGTTGGGAGACAGAAGGTAGCCTCCCATCCAGCGTGTTCTTTAATATTCACAGGGTATGGCTCTCTCCCGCACACTGAACCACGGCTTAACGTTCCATCCGACGGACGGTGGCCTCGATATCCAAGGCCATTGGTGTCCCCTACTGAACATGGGCGGGGAATTTTGCGGAGATAAATTTCAACGCTGACCCAGCTGGGACTCGAACCGGGAACTACAGATTACGAGCCTGGCGCGCTACCGACTGAGCCACCCCCGCCCCAGGACACTGTTCTCATCCCATTGACTTAACATGGAAAATTGTCAATATTTTTGTTAGGGCCGTGTATTTTGTGATCTGAAGAAACGTCTTAAAAAGATTCCGTCTGCTGCCCTCATCTGTACAGTTGAAACAGGAAATTTCGTCTTTTGAAAACTGATACGGTTAACTGACTTATTTTGCAACGCACTGAGATGTTTATGATTCGAACGTGAGACATTTCTTCTCAAAAACCTGTCTTTGGAGTGATTCGGTTCAATCTGATCTGCCTTATTACCCTTTAGCATTACAACAGACGATTTACCCTTGTAACGACATTGCAAACACCAGTCATTTCAGTTTCCCAGATACTTCTAAAATTGGCATTCCTTCGTAAACTTCTTTTTTTATAAGAGAGGAATCCAAAGGGGGCATTTTAAGTTACACCAGAATGTTTAGCATTCCTTTTTGAACCGTTCAGCCTCGTGATATGCCCAAGAAAGCGTAATAATAAAGAACTTAACTTTTTTAATCTGGCATTCGCATTTCATCACGCGCTACTAAATGACGTTGACAGCTGTCGCTAAAGGAAACCGCTATAAACAATAATAGCCACTTGCAAACGGGTTTTATGTGGGACTTTTTTTTTATGGTAATGTGTGCGTGCTGATGTGTTTTTTACGAGTTCGTGAATGTAGCTCTGGTGATAGAATTCTTGCCATTTGATGTGGAAGTTGCCAGTTCAGCTTATTATCGGTTGTTTTTGTTTGTTTCTTGGCTGTCGCGAAATCGAAATGCCGAATTGGGACGAAAAACCGGCAACGGAGTTTCATTTGAGGGTGAGCATTAATTGTGGAGAAGGAATTGCAGGGCGACGTCTGATGATAACGCAATTTCGTCTGGTGGGTTGCTTAGAAGATACACTGCCTGGTCAAATTATTAGGAACACTGCATCGTGAGAGAAGTGCCTAGAAACGTGCTAGTGCATGCAACATTTCTTCCTGTAAGTGTTTTACATCAGTACGAAGTCTTATAAAAGCGGTAAAGACATGGTGGAAAGCATCGTCACGGTGCAACATGGGTAAAAAGGCTGATCTGACGGACTTCGAAAGGGATTGTGGGTTGTTTTACCTCTGAACGGCACTATTTTTGTACACATCGGGCTAAATGGCCAGGTAACAAGGGCCTTCGGTTTCCCCAACTGACCATGGGCAGAGAGTTTTACAGAAATAAACTTGCAACTTAAACTTAGAACAGTTTTGTTCTAAGGTTAAAAAAGCTACCTTTAACAACACTTGAAGGTCTTGAAAGATCCAGTTGTAGCCAAGGCTTACCATGATAGGTTACTTAGTCATTATGACAGTCGTGGTTTGCTTACTACTGAAGTTGGGGAAGAATGGGATCAGTTTAAACAGGCTTTTCTTGAAATTAACTGCACTCTAAATGGAAAAATGTGACTGCAGATAACGTAAAGATCAAACAGTGAAATTGTTGATATGGGAATTTAAATAGGTTGGGTTGTTGGGTTGTTTTACCTCTGAGCGGCACTTTTTTGCACACCATGGGCTAAATGGCCAGGTCACATGGACCCCCGAAGGCTCAGAGAAGGTTGGGGTAGGGGACCCACTGGAACAGCTGTTGGGAGACAGATGGTAGCCTCCCGTCAAGGCCATCCAGCGTGTTCTTTAACGTGCACAGGGTATGGCTCTCCCGCACACGGGGCCACGGCTTAACGTCCCATCCGACGGGCGGCGGCCTTTCCAAGCCCATCGGTGTCCCCTACTGACCGTGGGCAGGGCAGGGAATTTTGCGGAGATAAATCTCAACGCTGACCCAGCTGGGACTCGAACCTGGGAACTACAGATTACGAGCCTGGCGCGCTACCGACTGAGCCACCCCCGCCCCATTAAATAGGTTATGATCTTTAGTCACATTTTTTCCATTAAATGCATATTTTAGAAGTTAGAGTTTCGAAGTTAGATTCCCATTGGCATGGAAATTCTATTAATTTAGTGTTAGCCGTCCCGTGGCCGAGTGGTTAGCGCGCTTGGCTACTGATTTACGGGACCTGGGTTCGAGCCCCGGGTAAGGCATGGATGTTTGTGTCGTTTTTCTGCTGAGGTCCTGCCATCCTCTCAGATCTTCTACTGTGGCATATAAACTGACAGGCTCCTGTCAGACCTCTGTGGCATATAAACTGACAGGTTCCTGTCAGACCTCTGTGGCAAAGCAGCTGCTTGAGAGGGTATTTTTTTTTTATAAGAAACGAAATACCGAAACACATCCGTTAAATAAGAAGGAAGCTTGACGTGAACTTAACAAATTTTCACTTCATTAAAAATCCATTTTAATAATCAGTTCTTTCGTGATTGACCCAGACGATAGATTGATTGTTTAACGGAAGATATTTTGCGAAATGAAAAGAAGGAGACTTTCACTTGCCAAACGATATCAGTCCTCGCGCCAGCATTCATTGTTCCGTCTCGTGTCGTCGTCGCACGTTATCTGTCCAACGATGCACGAAATGAAGAGCCAGCATTGGCCTAGTACTCAGATTGAAAACTTCTGGGTAAGGAATCAGTTCCAGCCAGAAGAATTACCACAGATCAGATTCATCTTCTGATAAGATTAACAAGGGGAAAGATGGCGTTTCTACCCTCCTTTCAGTGGGGAAAAAGGTTAATGGCCTGCCCTACTAACACAGTTGCGAAGCATTCGCTTGAAGATCAAGTTATCACTCTTATGTCTAGGTGTACTAAAGGTGATACAGTAGATGAGATCAGGTCTGTTTAGGGCTTGATTACAAAATTGTTACAAACGATATGAGAAATTTGTAGGGGAGGGTGATTGGGGGCTCAGTTGGTAGTGTGCCAGCTCCTATTCTACAGCTCCCAGTTTCGATTCGAGTTCCACCTGGGCCGGCGTTGAGATTTATCTCCGCAAAACTAGCCCTGCCCTTGGTCAGTAGGGGACACCGATGGGCTTGGAAACGCCGACGTCCGTTGGATGGAAAGTTTTGAAGCAGGTCTGTGTGCGGGAGAGCCATACCCTGTGCACGTTAAAGAACACGCTGGTTGGCCTTGACGAGAGGCTACCATCTGTCTCCCAACAGCTGTTCCAGTGGGTCCCCTCCCCCAAACTTCTCTGAGCCTTCGGGGTCAATGTGACCTGTCCATTTAGCCCATTGTACGCAAAGAAGTGTTGCTCAGAAATAAAACCAACCTCATCATCCATTTTCGAATTTCACTATTAGAGAGTTCAAAAAATCTGTAAATGAAAACTTAATTCTGTTTGGAAAAAAGACAATACGATATCCAGCAGAAGTGATATGTTATTTTTCTAGCTTAAATCTTTCTTTTTTAATCTGTGTCTTGATATTTTCCATTGGGTGGTATCAATCCAAATAAAAACAACAACCAGCATCCTTCGAAATCTGAAAGTCTATTTTTCTGCTGTTCTTCGTGTTAGCAATAAAGCAAACGTTCTGATTTGCAATTCCCAAAGCGCAAAGTACGATTGTAGGGAAATGCGTCGTCAGCAACAGAAAGCGAACTCCGGTCGATCAGGTGAACGTTCTCCGTCGGCGAGGCTTGTCTGTTGACGGAAGCCAACGTTGCTCGCATGCCAGGCCTGTTCCACGCGCTGACAGGCGGAAATTTCGGCGCATTTTCCTGTCAAAGTGTCGTCTTCACCCGATGGTTTATTTACCTGCAATATCGCTTCACCTGTTATCGCATTGTACGGGGATCGCCTTTAGCCTGTCTCATGACTGTAAGGGTTTAAAACTCTTTTTATTATAAGTGATGTTTTACCTCTGAGTAGCACCTTTTTTGCGTACAATGGGCTAAATGGCCAGGTCGCATTGACCCCGAAGGCTCAGAGAAGGTTGGGAGAGGGGATCCATTGGAACAGCTGTTGGGAGACAGATGGTAGCCTCCCGTCAAGACCATCCAGCGTGTTTTTAACGTGCACAGGGTATTGATCTTCCGCCCACCGGGTCAGGCTTACCGTTGCATCCGACGGATGGCCGCCATTTCAAGCCCGTCGTTCCCCACTGACCGAAGGCAGGGCGGGGAGTATGGGAGAGCCATACCCCTTGATCGTTAAAGAACAAGCTGGATGGCCTTGACGGGAGGTTACCATGTGTCTCCCGACAGCTGTTCCAATGGGGCCCCTCCCCCAACCTTCTCTGAGCCCTCGGGATCCTTTTGACCTGGACATTTAGCCCATGGTGTGCAAAAAAAAAATGCCACTCAGAGATGTAACAATCAACCCTCACGCCTTATTTAATTTCACTTTTCAAATTTCGCCATTTCTTTTCAACAGGACATTCCCTAATAGATCTGATTTGCGCGTGTTTCACCATTATCATCACAACACATTTTCATGCAATTATTTATCCATTGGACAATAAACCCTTTGTCGAAAACGCCCTCCGGTTAACCTGCGTCGGTGTCCCACTCAAATTTCATTGGTTCCTCCTTGAGACCAGTTCTCACATCCTTGGCCAACATACCGTGCCAGATTCCAAATGGAGCTCAACTACTGGAACCAAGTGATCCGGAAATGGCCAAGGAACAACTCCTTTGTTACGCAGCGGATGCAGTGAAAATACCGGATATTAATGTCCAAAGATCATTTCTTACGAAGTCGCCCGTAAGTCTCGAATGGTACCGAGTGGGACACTTTTTATTTTTTCTCTTCTTGATCACGTGATTAAAAATGGTTGCCGTGTAGAGTTCTGTTTTTGCGATAAGAACTTTTCACCTGAAGAACTTGACGCTGGTTTAAAAAATATTTCTGTTGGAAAAAAAGATTTATCAGCTGTAAAAAAAAAAACGGAAAATGATACCAAAACTTTCCACTAAGATCACGATATTCACCATTTTTTAAATTCCTACTACATCAGAAGAGTAACGGATAATTCACCCCCTTGTGAGGGACTCTCAGGTTCGAATCCCAGTTGGGTCAGCATTGAAATTTATCTCCGCAAAACTTCCCTCCCTGCGCAGAGTCAGTAGGAGACACCGATGGGCTTGGAAAGGTCCATCGGATGGGACGTTAAGCCGTGGCCCCATGTGCGGGAGAGCCATGCCCTGTGCACGTTAAACAACATGTTGGATGGCCTTGACGGGAGGCTACTATCTGTCTCCCAACAGCTGTTCCAGTGGGTCTCCTCCCCCAACCTTCTCTGAGCCTTCAGGGTCCTTGTGACCTGGCCATTTGGCCTATTGTTCCAAAACAAAAAACATACAAAAAAAGTGCTACTAAGAGGTAAAACAATCCAACTCTTATGATCTGGTCATTTAGCCTATTGTATTAGCAGCGTAATGTAACTAGTAAACCAGCGGGCATGTATCTATGTGTTTTATCAGAAACCAGCTTCTAAAATTTTCAAATAAATGGCAACACCTGATGCTCCTCTATACAAGGTCTTAAGGGAGTCGTTACAAGAGGCCTTCCGTTTAAATAGCAGGGAAAAATCTTATCGTGTGAGCTCTATTGCTTTAAAGAAATCACTTTGTTTGGGCACTTATCGATTGGAATGTTATGACAGATCATTTGTTTTTGAATTTCGAAAAATTTTAATATAAAGTGTATGCTAAAACTTTGAAAAAAAAAAACCCTTTAAAAAAATAATGATTAAAAGATTCTAAAAGTGGCAGTCAGAGATATTCCAACAACGTGTTATTTTTTGTGCCAAATTATTAATGAGAAGTACATGGTATGGAATGAGGAGGAGATATTTCTGGGAATTGTCTCGAAGGACGTTAACCTCGCCGATCACGTGGCAAGAGGTTCCGGCTGCACAAGGCTACTCCGATAACTCGGATCAAGAAGTTTTGCGTGGGATCATTTCCGCTTTCGTAAGTTAATAATAACAACGAGTTGAGTTTAATGTATAACTAACTGGAAGATTCCGTTGATACTTGAGTCACGAATTATGATGAATTGGAAGTTATTGCTCTCAACTGAGTCGCGCCTTTATCCTAACAGTAACATTGCAGAGATGACGTCATCGGTTTTCTAATTTTTCTAATAATTCGATGATGAAAATTTTCATTTTTGTAAATTCCTAATGTAAAAAACAGTTTCACTTTTTGTGATAAAAAAAATATGTATATATTTTAATTTTGTTGACATTCAACCTTTTTGCTTTTAGATACAAATTAAAAATACTTTTTGGGTTAGATAAGCACCGAGGAAATGTCACCATTTCCACTCTCCGAATCTCGAAATAGCTTCAATAGCTCCCTTTAATGGTGAAAATGTTTGGGAAAGTGGCCAAAATTTTAAAACGTATATTGCTAAAGATCTGCATACGGTTGAAATTTAAAATTTTTTTTTGGTGGGGTATGACAATTAGGAGGTTTATATTTTAGCAATGATATGACCTCATATACCCCAGAGGAGCTGGGAAACCCCTTTTTTGTTTTAAATGATAAAAAAAAAAATCGTGTTTATAAAAAAAAACACGTTTCGTCAAGTCAGAAGAAAAACAACCCACATCCATGCCTTACCTAGGACTCGAACCCATGACCCTTACATCACTAGCCAGGTAATAATAAAATATTAATATTTGTATTTTTGCCTCGATAAAAAAATTACCCAATATCAGGGTGGCCACAGAATTTTTTTCTTTTATTGAAGAAATGTTCTCCCTTTTTAACTTCTAATAAAAATATTTTGTTTCTAAAACATTTAACGAAACAAAAGTATGTTAATATTTTACAAAAAAAAAAGTTTAAAAATACATTCAGACATTACCGAACGAATATTAAAAATTAACCAGAATGCCCGAAGAATTTGGCATTCGAATTGTAAGATTCCAATGACATTTATTTCTGACTATTCACGTGTCATTCTTGATTCTCTTCTTGATTGTTCGATGTGGAATACAAGAAATCCGTCGTTGCCTTCTGCACCTCTCGATTTCGGGACCCCATTGTGACCCCCTTTTTCACCTTGACCGCAACACAGAATCGAAACGTCTTTAGGCGAGGGTGGCTCAGTCGGTAGCGCGCCTGGCTTGTAATCTGCAGTTCCCAGGTTCGAGTCCTAGCTGGGTCAGCGTTGAGATTTATCTCCGCAAAACCCCCGCCCTACCCACGGTCAGTAGGGGACACCGATGGGCTTGGGAAAGCCGCTGTCCGTCGGATGGGACGTTAAGCTGTGGCCCCGTGTGCGGGAGAGCCATACCCTATGCACGTTAAAGAACACACTGGATAGCCTTGACAAGAGGTTACTATCTGTCTCCTAACAGCTGTTCCAGTGGGTCCTCTTTCCCAACCTTCTCTAAGTCTTCGGGGTCCTTGTGACCTGGCCATTTAGCCCATTGTGTGCAAAAATTGCCTCTCATAGGTAAAACAAATCAGTAGAATAAGAACGTTAAAGAACATGCTAGATGGCCTTTACGGGAGCTACCCTCTCTCCCAACAGCTGTTCCAGTGGATCCCCTCTCCCAACCTTCTCTAAACCTTCGGGGTCCATGTGACCTGACCATTTAGCCCATTGTGTGCAAAAATTGCCTCTCAGAGATAAAACAAATCAGTAGAATAAGAACGTTAAAGAACATGCTAGATGGTCTTGACGGGAGGCTACCTTCTCTCCTAACAGCTGTTCCAGTGGGTCCCCTCTCCCAACCTTCTCTAAGCCTTCTGGGTCAATGCGACCTGGCCATTTAACCCATGGTGTGCAAAAATTGCCTCTCAGAGGTAAAACAAATCAGTAGAATAAGAACTTTAAAGAACATGCTAGATGGTCTTGACGGGAGGCTACCTTCTCTCCTAACAGCTGTTCCAGTGGGTCCCCTCTCCCAACCTTCTCTAAACCTTCGGGGTCCATGTGACCTGGCCATTTAGCCCATGGTGTGCAAAAAAGTGCCGCTCAGAGGTAAAACAACCCAACATCAAAATATCGAGGAAGTTCATTGTTACATAGTTTGATTCCAAGAATCTACGAGTGTATTTCATAAATCGGATTACAAATGAAACATCAGCATTTTTCGAAGCACTTTAGGCAAATTTTAATTAAGGTCATGAAATATATCGCTTAGGAACAACTTGTTCATCTTCATCATTACAATAATTTCTTTTCTGCAAGTTATTAGTTGGCATGATTCAACCATTTCAGCTATTCCTTGAAATTCTAGATATTCAAGATGTATAATGCCTAGTCAGCAAAATCCTTCCTAAATGCTTCTCGTTACGTCTCCTTTTTATTTCTTGTCTTCATAACCGTAACCGATGACATGAATTAATCGGAGAAATTAAGGTCACAACTTTACTTTCAAATATCAAACATTTTGCTGAAATAGGCTTACACAATTCGTTTGAAATTGATCTTAAATATTTTAACTTAAGCAACTTTTATGAAATATATTGTTTTATGTTAATATTTGGATTTATTTTAAATCTGTTTTCAGTCTGTAATCTCGTATAAAAAGTTTCGTAGTCACTGCAAGCAGATGTTAGTTTCTGGAACTAGCTCTTTTTTAAAAACTACAAGCTAAAAAATTTTGAATTTTTGAAAATAAAAAAATTTGAAAAGCGTTTGACTTATTTTTCTTAGAAATTTTAAAAAAATTTTTTCGAGTTGAACATTGGTATTGATGAAATATTGAGATCTCCCAATAGCGCCCTCTAACTGTGGAAAATATCGTTTAATTTTTAATAATTTTAAACGAATTATCTATTTACACTAAAAATATGAAATTATGGAAGTAGGATGTTATATTCAAGAGGTTTACATTGGCAGTGATATTTCTTCCCCTTATCCCCAAGGGGGTCGAAAATCGCAATTTTTTTTTCAGTTTTAAAAAGATAAATGACAGTTTTTTTTTTTTGTTAAACATCCTTGAAGCAGCTACTTGTTACCGACGCCTGACAGAAGTTTTTTAGTTTGATACGAAACAGAAAAGACTACTAAGAAGGATGCCTCAGCAGTTGCGTTTTTTGGGTAACAAAAAAAAAAAATCACCACTTTCTCCCAGTCATCCATTACTTCGAATTTCCATTGTTATATATAGGGGTGGGGGTGGCTCAGTCGGTAGCGTGCCAGGCTCGTAATCTGTAGTTCCCAGGTTCGAGTCCCAGCTGGGTCAGCGTTGAGATTTATCTCCGCAAAATTACCCGCCCTGCCCACGGTCAGTAGGGGACACCGATGGGCTTGGAAAGGCCGCCGTCCGTCGGATGGGACGTTAAGCCGTGGCCCCGTGTGCGGGAGAGCCATACCCTGTGCACGTTAAAGAACACGCTGGATGGCCTTGACGGGAGGTTACCATCTGTCTCCCAACAGCTGTTCCAGTGGGTCCCCTCCCCCAACCTTCTCTGAGCTTTCGGGGTCCATGTGACCTGGCCATTTAGCCCATGGTATGCAAAAAAGTGCCGCTCAGAGGTAAAACAACCCAATCCATTGTTATAGGATGTTATAGTCTAAAAATTAAAAAATATTTTGACACAATCATAGAAAATAAAATGTTTAAGACAGAATGCAACCACAACAAAAAAAAAACCCAGGAAATTCTTTTTGAAAATCAGGATCCGATATTTGCCAGATGCGCAATATTATATTATTGTTCTTTTTTTTTACTGTGATGAACCAGTATTTGTGAAGTCATTTCACACGAAAATAACATTATTGTGTCCTGTGGCCGAGTGGTTAGCACGCTTGGCTACTAATCTAAGGGACCTGGGTTCGAGCCCCGGATTAGGCATGGATGTGTGTGTCGTTTTTCTCCTGAGGTCCTGCCATCCTCTCAGATCTCCTACTGTGACATATAAACTGACAGGCTCCTGTCAGACCTCTGTGGCAAGCAGCTGCTTGAGGGGGTATTTATTTTTTATTATTTATATTTAAAATGGTTGAGTACTGAGCGTGGGTATAAGTATTTTTTTACAATACAAATTACGAAACAATGCTATTTATTACAAAAGTATCAATGAAATTACTTATAAGCAAACTAAATACTCTCGTGCATAGAGTAATAATCTTTTCCTACAGAACAGTTAAAACTAGTTCTGTCTACTCAATTGATCAACGTTGACCTCTTAATTTTGAAAGTCAATGCCCATTTTTTTATTACTCTCTTTGAGGCACAAATCATTCTAGTTATCTGTGTTAACTCATTATATTTTATACTAATGAAACTAATCAACCTCCCGCTCACTCACCATATAAAAATATTTCTTCTTTTCAAACATTTATCGCGTCTACACTGAGACAGTGTCCTCTTTCACGTATCCACAACTGCAACATTGCAATTGTATCTATCTTCTATTTCAGATCTGTTCTATGTTGCCATTCGTTTGTTACGTAACTCTCTCGCAGAAGCGTACACGAGCGTTCATGTCACGTTTGTCATAAATCATGTCGTAACAATATTAAGACCTACGAGTTTATCATTTGACATTAAAATCGGACAATTTATTTTATTCGAGTTTGAAAATTCCATCTGTCAGCAATCGGTATCTGTGAAATTGTCGAAATAACTTTTCCTGTTTTTCAGTACCTACAAAATTATTAAATTTCCATCCAAGTTATGTTTTTTCTGCTGCCAGGTTCGGTGTGAGCCAATATTTGTTCTGTTGAAATATTTTCTTCCATGATGGAGCGTTGCGAGAGGAGAGTGGGCAACATCAGACGATGTATGGCTCCCAGTTGCATTCTGGGCTGCTTTAAAATGGATGCTGCGACGTTCGAAGTTTTCTCAAGGGTAATCTTGACCTCAGATGGCCTTTACGGAATTTTTCCTACGCATTGACTCGCTGCATGCCAAAGAAAGGAGTTGTTTTTTTACAGTCCTCGTGTGGTGTCTTCTGCATTAAACATTTTATCTGCCGAAGTCGTGTCAGAAAATTGGTTCTTTGAAACGATCGTGTGTAATAAAAGTCGTTTCTGGGAATTGCAGTTTAAAAAGGTTACGAAACTTCTGTAAGGTTATTCAAAACCATTGGTCTTTTTTTTTTAACTAGCTAGAGTTTTTTAGTGTCGTTTACAAATCTCAGTGAATATACTGGCAGATGGAGAGAGTGTTTCCAAAAAGTTTGAAACCTCCGCAACATTTCCCGCTCTTTTTCGGTGAGTAGGAGATACCTATGGGTTTGGAAAGCCGACAGTCCGTCGGGTAGGACGTTAAGCCGTGGCCCTTGTGTGGGAGAGCCATAAAGAACAGCTAGTTAGCCTTAACGGGAGGCTACCATCTGTCCCGAAATAAATTTCTAGTGTGTACCCCTACCCCAACCTTCTCTCAGCCCTCGGGATTCTTGTAACCTGGCCATTGTATGCAACATAGTGTAGAGCAGAACCATGCCCTGTGAATATTGAAGAACATGCTGGATAGCCTTGATTAGAGGCTACCATCTGTCTCCCAACAGCTGTTCCAGTGGGTCCCCTTCCCTTACCATCTCTGAGTCTTTGGGGTCCTAGTGACCTGGCCATTTATCCCATGGTATGCAAAAAAAGTGCTACTAAGAGGTAAAACAACCCATCCTAGGAGAGCTATATCCTGTGAACACGCAGGATGGTCTTGATGGGAGGCTACCATCTCTCTCCCAACTGCTGTTCCAGTGGGTCCCCTTCCCTTACGATCTCTGAGTCTTTGAGGTCCTAGTGACCTGGCCATTTAGCCCATTGTGTGCAAAAAAGGTGCTACTAAGAGTTAAAACAACCTATCCTAGGAGAGCCATATCCTGTGAATATTAAAGAACACGCTGGATGGTCTTGATCGGAGGCTACCATCTCTCTCCCAACTGCTGTTCCAGTGGGTCCCCTCCTCCAATCTTCTCTGAGACTTCGGGGTCCATGTGACCTGGCCATTTAGCCCATTGTGTGCAAAAAAGGTGCTACTAAGAGTTAAAACAACCTATCCTAGGAGAGCCATATCCTGTGAATATTAAAGAATACGCTGGATGGTCTTGATGGGAGGCTACCATCTCTCTCCCAACTGCTGTTCCAGTGGGTCCCATCCTCCAATCTTCTCTGAGACTTCGGGGTCCTTGTGACCTGGCCATTTAGCCCATTGTGTGCAAAAAAGGTGCTACTAAGAGGTAAACCAACCTATCCTAGGAGAGCCATATCCTGTGAATATTAAAGAACATGCTGGATGGTCTTGATGGGAGGCTACCATCTCTCTCCCAACTGCTGTTCCAGTGGGTCCCCTCCTCCAATCTTCTCTGAGACTTCGGGGTCCATGTGACCTGGCCATTTAGCCCATTGTGTGCAAAAAAGGTGCTACTAAGAGTTAAAACAACCTATCCTAGGAGAGCCATATCCTGTGAATATTAAAGAACACGCTGGATGGTCTTGATGGGAGGCTACCATCTCTCTCCCAACTGCTGTTCCAGTGGGTCCCCTCCTCCAATCTTCTCTGAGACTTCGGGGTCCTTGGGACCTGGCCATTTAGCCCATTGTGTGCAAAAAAGGTGCTACTAAGAGGTAAACCAACCTATCCTAGGAGAGCCATATCCTGTGAATATTAAAGAACACGCTGGATGGTCTTGATCGGAGGCTACCATCTCTCTCCCAACTGCTGTTCCAGTGGGTCCCCTCCTCCAATCTTCTCTGAGACTTCGGGGTCCATGTGACCTGGCCATTTAGCCCATTGTGTGCAAAAAAGGTGCTACTAAGAGTTAAAACAACCTATCCTAGGAGAGCCATATCCTGTGAATATTAAAGAACACGCTGGATGGTCTTGATGGGAGGCTACCATCTCTCTCCCAACTGCTGTTCCAGTGGGTCCCCTCCTCCAATCTTCTCTGAGACTTCGGGGTCCTTGTGACCTGGCCATTTAGCCCATTGTGTGCAAAAAAGGTGCTACTAAGAGGTAAACCAACCTATCCTAGGAGAGCCATATCCTGTGAATATTAAAGAACACGTTGGATGGTCTTGACGGGAAGCTACCATCTCTCTCCCAAATGCTGTTCCAGTGGGTCCCCTTCCCCCATCCTCCTGAGTCCTTGAGGTCGTTGTGACCTGGCCATTTAGCCCATTGTGTGCAAAAAAGTTCCGTTTACGCATAAAACAATACGGATATTCGTCTAATTTTCATGTTTATTGTGAAAAGGATCAATTATCGAACCCGTATTCAAATAACTTTTTGAAAAAACAAAAAAACTTGCAAATAATTCTCTATCAACGAACTTCTGCAAAAGAAATTGCGGAATATTTTCGATTCCCTTGGTTGGGAAAAGCTTCCTTCACGGCAGCATAGAAGTAATCAATTCCGAGCCTATCATTCAGTGAAAAGTGATCTTCTAAATGACATTGGACAAAGTGAACCTTTCGGCCGTAAACCCGAAGCCCTGAGCAGCAGCAGAGACGAATAGCCGATGATGTTCCTTACAGCCATGAACATGCAATAACAGTCAGCACGCATCCGTATTGCCATGGTAACAGCCATTTCTGCGCAGGGCATTGCCTCCTCGCGCTCAGAGGGCAACGGGAACGTCTCGTGGAAGCAACGGGAGTCAGTTGACAGTTGCCAAGCATTTAGTAAAACAATGGCAGATGATTTCATTGGACAGGGAACGCTCAATTACTGGCGCCACCTACAAGAAACGAAGATTTAAAGATGGCGGCGTTGGCTTTTAATGTTTTGTTTATGAGAGTCATTTCATTGTTGTGTTTTGTGAAATCTGTTGACTTTATTTACGTTATCGATTTTAGAAAGGGTTTGGTTTGTTTTACCTCTGAGCGGCACTTTTTTTCCACACAATGGGCTAAATGGTCAGGTCACAAGGATCCCGAGGGCGATGGTGGCTCAGTCGGTAGCGCGCCAGGCTCGTAATCTGTAGTTCCCAGGTTCGAGTCCCAGCTGGGTCAGCGTTGAGATTTATCTCCGCAAAATTCCCCGCCCTGCCCACGGTCAGTAGGGGACACCGATGGGCTTGGAAAGGCCGCCGTCCGTCGGATGGGACGTTAAGCCATGGTCCTGTGTGCGGGAGAGCCATACCCTGTGCACGTTAAAGAACACGCTGGATGGCCTTGACGGGAGGCTACCATCTGTCTCCCAACAGCTGTTCCAGTGGGTCCCCTCCCCTAACCTCTGAACCTTCGGGGGCGGGGGTGGCTCAGTCGGTAGCGCGCCAGGCTCGTAATCTGTAGTTCCCAGGTTCGAGTCCCAGCTGGGTCAGCGTTGAGATTTATCTCCGCAAAATTCCCCGCCCTGCCCACGGTCAGTAGGTGACACCGATGGGCTTGGAAAGGCCGCCGTTCGTCGGATGGGACGTTAAGCCGTGGCCCCCGTGTGCGGGAGAGCCATACCCTGTGCACGTTAAAGAATACGCTGGATGGCCTTGACGGGAGGCTACCATCTGTCTCCCAACAGCTGTTCCAGTGGGTCCCCTACCCCAACCTTCTCTGAGCCTTCGGGGGTCCTTGTGACCTGGCCATTTAGCCCATGGTGTGCAAAAAAGTGCCGCTCAGAGGTAAAACAACCCAACTCTCTGAACCTTCGGAGTCCATGTAACCTGGCCATTTAGCCCATGGTGTGCAAAAAAGTGCCGCTCAGAGGTAAAACAACCCAACAAGATCCCGAGGGCTCAGATAAGGAAGGGGGAACGCACTGGAACAGTTGTTGGGAAACAGACGGTAACCTCCCGTCAAGGCCATCCAGCGTGTTCTTTAATATTCACAGGGTATGACTCTCCTAGGATGGCTTGTTTTACCCCTTAATAACACTTTTTTTGCACACCATCTGTTTCCCAACAGCTGTTCCAGTGGGTCTCCTACCCTAACCTTCTCTGAATCTTAAGAAGAAGGCTAAATGCTTGGCAAAATGTTGTCTAAATGGCTAGGTCACAAAGACCCCTAAGGCTCAGAGAAGGTTGGGGGAGGTGACCCACAGTAATAGCTGTTGGGAGACAGATGGTAGCCTTCCGTCAAGGCCATCCAGCGTGTGGCTCTCCTAGGATGGGTTGTTTTACCTCTTAGTAGCACTTTTTAGCACACAATGGGCTAAATGGCCAGGTCACAAGGATCCTGAGGGCTCAGATAAGGTTGGTGGAAGGGGCCCACTGGAACAGCTGAGGGGAGACAGATGGTAGCCTCCCGTCAAGGCCATCCAGCGTGTTCTTTAATATTCACAGGGTATAGCTCTCGTAGGATGGGGTCCTTGTGACCTGGCCATTTAGCGTATTGTGTTCATAAAAGTACTCTTCTGAGGTAAACCAGCCCAAGAATCCTTTAAATATTAAAGAACACGCTGGATGGCCTTCAAGGGAGGTTTCCATCTGTCTTCCAATAGCTGTCCAGTGGTTCCCCTTTCTCTCCAACCGTAACTGAGCCCCTCGGGGTCCTTGTGACCTGGCCATTGTGTGCGAGAGTGTCTCTCAGAAGTGAACCGCATAACTTTAATAGCGCCGTCTAACGGTGGAGTAAGTTGAAAAAATTCCAACATTTTAAAGAAATGTTGCAAACGATTTATTTGAAGTGCAAATTTTAAGTTTCTGTAGTACATTGTGATGGTGTAGAGCAGAGGTCGTCAACGTGTCGGGTAAGCGGTAAAATTTTTTGGGGTACGCCGTGAGAGCTCAAAGGTCGCTAGATCTAGTAACAAAGTCGCTAAGTTGGCATTGTTATACTATAACTATAGTTTTATCTATCTCTACAAGGGGTACGCCAGTTACATACACATTTCCAGGGGGTACGTGAAGCATAAAAGGTTGAGAACCACTGATATATATGTTTTATTTTATTCCCATTGTTCTACTATAACTATAGTTTTATCTATCTATACAAGGGGTATGCCAGTTACATACACATTTCCAGGGGGTACGTGAAGCATAAAAGGTTGAGAACCACTGATATATATGTTTTATTTTATTCCCATTGTTATACTATAACTATAGTTTTATCTATCTATACAAGGGGTACGCCAGTTACATACACATTTCCAGGGGGTACGTGAAGCATAAAAGGTTGAGAACCACTGATATATATGTTTTATTTTATTCCCATTGTTCTACTATAACTATAGTTTTATCTATCTATACAAGGGGTATGCCAGTTACATACACATTTCCAGGGGGTACGTGAAGCATAAAAGGTTGAGAACCACTGATATATATGTTTTATTTTATTCCCATTGTTATACTATAACTATAGTTTTATCTATCTATACAAGGGGTACGCCAGTTACATACACATTTCCAGGGGGTACGTGAAGCATAAAAGGTTGAGAACCACTGATATATATGTTTTATTTTATTCCCATTGTTCTACTATAACTACAGTTTTATCTATCTATACAAGGGATACGCCAGTTACATACACATTTCCAGGGGGTACGTGAAGCATAAAAGGTTGAGAACCACTGATATATATGTTTTATTTTATTCCCATTGTTATACTATAACTATAGTTTTATCTATCTATACAAGGGGTACGCCAGTTACATACACATTTCCAGGGGGTACGTGAAGCATAAAAGGTTGAGAACCACTGATATATATGTTTTATTTTATTCCCATTGTTATACTATAACTATAGTTTTATCTATCTTTACAAGGGGTACGCCAGTTACATACACATTTCCAGGGGGTACGTGAAGCATAAAAGGTTGAGAACCACTGATATATATGTTTTATTTTATTCCCATTGTTATACTATAACTATAGTTTTATCTATCTTTACAAGGGGTACGCCAGTTACATACACATTTCCAGGGGGTACGTGAAGCATAAAAGGTTGAGAACCACTGATATATATGTTTTATTTTATTCCCATTGTTATACTATAACTATAGTTTTATCTATCTCTACAAGGGGTACGCCAGTTACATACACATTTCCAGGGGGTACGTGAAGCATAAAAGGTTGAGAACCACTGATATATATGTTTTATTTTATTCCCATTGTTATACTATAACTATAGTTTTATCTATCTTTACAAGGGGTACGCCAGTTACATACACATTTCCAGGGGGTACGTGAAGCATAAAAGGTTGAGAACCACTGATATATATGTTTTATTTTATTCCCATTGTTATACTATAACTATAGTTTTATCTATCTTTACAAGGGGTACGCCAGTTACATACACATTTCCAGGGGGTACGTGAAGCATAAAAGGTTGAGAACCACTGATATATATGTTTTATTTTATTCCCATTGTTCTACTATAACTATAGTTTTATCTATCTATACAAGGGGTACGCCAGTTACATACACATTTCCAGGGGGTACGTGAAGCATAAAAGGTTGAGAACCACTGATATATATGTTTTATTTTATTCCCATTGTTATACTATAACTATAGTTTTATCTATCTATACAAGGGGTACGCCAGTTACATACACATTTCCAGGGGGTACGTGAAGCATAAAAGGTTGAGAACCACTGATATATATGTTTTATTTTATTCCCATTGTTATACTATAACTATAGTTTTATCTATCTTTACAAGGGGTACGCCAGTTACATACACATTTCCAGGGGGTACGTGAAGCATAAAAGGTTGAGAACCACTGATATATATGTTTTATTTTATTCCCATTGTTATACTATAACTATAGTTTTATCTATCTTTACAAGGGGTACGCCAGTTACATACACATTTCCAGGGGGTACGTGAAGCATAAAAGGTTGAGAACCACTGATATATATGTTTTATTTTATTCCCATTGTTATACTATAACTATAGTTTTATCTATCTTTACAAGGGGTACGCCAGTTACATACACATTTCCAGGGGGTACGTGAAGCATAAAAGGTTGAGAACCACTGATATATATGTTTTATTTTATTCCCATTGTTATACTATAACTATAGTTTTATCTATCTTTACAAGGGGTACGCCAGTTACATACACATTTCCAGGGGGTACGTGAAGCATAAAAGGTTGAGAACCACTGATATATATGTTTATTCCCATTGTTATACTATAACTATAGTTTTATCTATCTATACAAGGGGTACGCCAGTTACATACACATTTCCAGGAAGTACGTGAAGCATAAAAGGTTGAGAACCACTGATATATATGTTTTATTTTATTCCCATTGTTATACTATAACTATAGTTTTATCTATCTTTACAAGGGGTACGCCAGTTACATACACATTTCCAGGGGGTACGTGAAGCATAAAAGGTTGAGAACCACTGATATATATGTTTTATTTTATTCCCATTGTTATACTATAACTATAGTTTTATCTATCTATACAAGGGGTATGCCAGTTACATACACATTTCCAGGGGGTACGTGAAGCATAAAAGGTTGAGAACCACTGATATATGTTTTATTTTATTCCCATTTATGTACTATAACTATAGTTTTATCTATCTCTACAAGGGGTACGCCAGTTACATACACATTTCCAGGGGGTACGTGAAGTATAAAAGGTTGAGAACCACTGATATATATGTTTTATTTTATTCCCATTGTTATACTATAACTATAGTTTTATCTATCTATACAAGGGGTACGCCAGTTACATACACATTTCCAGGGGGTACGTGAAGCATAAAAGGTTGAGAACCACTGATATATATGTTTTATTTTATTCCCATTGTTATACTATAACTATAGTTTTATCTATCTCTACAAGGGGTACGCCAGTTACATACACATTTCCAGGGGGTACGTGAAGCATAAAAGGTTGAGAACCACTGATATATATGTTTTATTTTATTCCCATTGTTATACTATAACTATAGTTTTATCTATCTATACAAGGGGTATGCCAGTTACATACACATTTCCAGGGGGTACGTGAAGCATAAAAGGTTGAGAACCACTGATATATATGTTTTAATTTAATTCCCATTGTTATACTATAACTATAGTTTTATCTATCTATACAAGGGGTACGCCAGTTACACACACATTTCCAGGGGGTACGTGAAGCATAAAAGGTTGAGAACCACTGATATATATGTTTTATTTTATTCCCATTGTTATACTATAACTATAGTTTTATCTATCTTTACAAGGGGTACGCCAGTTACATACACATTTCCAGGGGGTACGTGAAGCATAAAAGGTTGAGAACCACTGATATATATGTTTTATTTTATTCCCATTGTTATACTATAACTATAGTTTTATCTATCTCTACAAGGGGTACGCCAGTTACATACACATTTCCAGGGGGTACGTGAAGCATAAAAGGTTGAGAACCACTGATATATATGTTTTATTTTATTCCCATTGTTATACTATAACTATAGTTTTATCTATCTTTACAAGGGGTACGCCAGTTACATACACATTTCCAGGGGGTACGTGAAGCATAAAAGGTTGAGAACCACTGATATATATGTTTTATTTTATTCCCATTGTTATACTATAACTATAGTTTTATCTATCTCTACAAGGGGTACGCCAGTTACATACACATTTCCAGGGGGTACGTGAAGCATAAAAGGTTGAGAACCACTGATATATATGTTTTATTTTATTCCCATTGTTATACTATAACTATAGTTTTATCTATCTATACAAGGGGTATGCCAGTTACATACACATTTCCAGGGGGTACGTGAAGCATAAAAGGTTGAGAACCACTGATATATATGTTTTAATTTAATTCCCATTGTTATACTATAACTATAGTTTTATCTATCTATACAAGGGGTACGCCAGTTACACACACATTTCCAGGGGGTACGTGAAGCATAAAAGGTTGAGAACCACTGATATATATGTTTTATTTTATTCCCATTGTTAAACTATAACTATAGTTTTATCTATCTATACAAGGGGTACGCCAGTTACACACACATTTCCAGGGGGTACGTGAAGCATAAAAGGTTGAGAACCACTGATATATATGTTTTATTTTATTCCCATTGTTAAACTATAACTATAGTTTTATCTATCTATACAAGGGGTACGCCAGTTACATACACATTTCCAGGGGGTACGTGAAGCATAAAAGGTTGAGAACCACTGATATATATGTTTTATTTTATTCCCATTGTTATACTATAACTATAGTTTTATCTATCTATACAAGGGGTACACCAGTTACATACACATTTCCATGGGGTACGTGAAGCATAAAAGGTTGAGAACCACTGATATATATGTTTTATTTTATTCCCATTGTTAAACTATAACTATAGTTTATCTATCTATACAAGGGGTACGCCAGTTACATACACATTTCCAGGGGGTACGTGAAGCATAAAAGGTTGAGAACCACTGATATATATGTTTTATTTTATTCCCATTGTTAAACTATAGTTTTATCTATCTATACAAGGGGTACGCCAGTTACATACACATTTCCAGGGGGTACGTGAAGCATAAAAGGTTTAGAACCACTGATATATATGTTTTATTTTATTCCCATTGTTATACTATAACTATAGTTTTATCTATCTCTACAAGGGGTACGCCAGTTACATACACATTTCCAGGGGGTACGTGAAGCATAAAAGGTTGAGAACCACTGATATATATGTTTTATTTTATTCCCATTGTTATACTATAACTATAGTTTTATCTATCTCTACAAGGGGTACGCCAGTTACATACACATTTCCAGGGGGTACGTGAAGCATAAAAGGTTGAGAACCACTGATATATATGTTTTATTTTATTCCCATTGTTATACTATAACTATAGTTTTATCTATCTCTACAAGGGGTACGCCAGTTACATACACATTTCCAGGGGGTACGTGAAGCATAAAAGGTTGAGAACCACTGATATATATGTTTTATTTTATTCCCATTGTTATACTAAAACTATAGTTTTATCTATCTATACAAGGGGTACGCCAGTTACATACACATTTCCAGGGGGTACGTGAAGCATAAAAGGTTGAGAACCACTAATATATATGTTTTATTTTATTCCCATTGTTATACTAAAACTATAGTTTTATCTATCTATACAAGGGGTACGCCAGTTACATACACATTTCCAGGGGGTACGTGAAGCATAAAAGGTTGAGAACCACTGGTCTTGAGGTTGACATTGGCATCAATGATTTGCCCCCTAACCCTCAGGGGTCGTGGAAAATCGTAACGTTCTCAAGAAAGAAATGAATAATTTGTTTAATGTTTTATAAGTACTTATAAAATATTGCTGTTTGCCATTTTGTAATTATCCATTAGTGCTTACGAAAAAAAATTTTTTTTTGCTGATTAAAATTTCCACCGTTTGAAAAGAAAAAAAAAATTTAACTGCGCCCTCTTACGGTGGAACAAATTAAAAAAAAATGTCAAAATTTTAAATCGAATATTACAACCTTGTCGAGGTTTTGTGTTTTTCTTAAGTTGATTAGAATGAATGTCGAATTTCTAATGCTAATGAGCTTGTTTCCATGATTTGCAGAGTTATTTGTTTAGTTAGAATTTCCACCGTTAGATGGTGCTAAATGCAGGAAATAAAAATGTCATGGCCCTTGAAAACGATCACCCTATATTTGCCAAAGCGATATGATTATGCATTTTTAGTTTTCAGTTTATTGTTTTCGTAAGCCCACGTAATCCCTGCGATACCTCCCCGTTGAATGCTCGTGCAGTTGTTGGGCCAACCCAGAATGTGTCCAGTGAGGGAAATGCGACCGACGAAAAGGTCGTTTCGCTCAGCGTTTTTCAGACTTTTTTTTCACTGCGAGCCACAATAAAAAATACATTTCACACCGAGACCCAATCTGGGATATCTGCTCTGGCTATTTCATTAAAAAAATGCTGGTCGCGACCCACAGTTTGAAAAATGCTGATATCAACTGTGTGATATGAACGGATATTTCAATTGACAATGCTATTCAACAAGAAAAAATTGTCCTAAATTTATGTTCGCCCTAGATTCGTTGATAAAAATATGCGACCCCTTCTGTCTTTCCTAACATGCAGGACCTATACAGGGTGAATCTGAAAAAGTGGGCAAAACTTTACGGGGTGGTAGAGCGCAGCTATACGAGCAATATTCGTCATAGAATGTATGGTCGGAACGCAAGCGGCGAGCCGCTAGGTGGCGTTGGAAATGGTATAAAAGGGTCGGTCCTCGCACCCAACGGCATTTCTACCGTGGATTGCCGAGAGGATGGCTGGTTATACTAACCACGAAATGGCGGATATGCACTTTGTGTACGGTGCGGCGGACGGGAATGCAAGTGAGTTCAAACAGAGAAGTATCTCCTCTCCTTCTTGTGTTCATTCTTTAAATGTGACAGTGGAAAACTACCTTTTAACTTCTCACTGCTTGCGTTCCGACCATACATTCTATGACGAATATTGCTCGTATAGCTGCGTTCTACCACCCCGTAAAGTTTTGCCCACTTTTTCAGATTCACCTTGTATAGTTGAATCTTATGATTTCGTTATATTGCAGATAGCAGAAAATGGAACAAAATGATTTTTTTGCATTTATTACAATTGTCACAAAGCACTTTTTATACAAAATACATCGAAAAATACAATAAAAGTATCGGAGCTTTACGTTCACGTTTGCCCCCCCCCCCCCTCGAAGGTTCTCCTCGAAGCACGACCTCCTCTCCAGTGGGGCAGAGGGTCGCGCGGGCAACACCACGTCTCGCTTGCGCGTCGAATTTCAGGTCATGACCCTTTCTCATTTTCATTTTTCTGTTCCTGGAGCTCGTGCAGACTTCACGGTCACGAACAGATGACGTCACCTATTTGGGGCGAGAGATCCGAACACCTTCCGGGCTTCACGTTCTTTGTTGGTTGCACAGCTCGGACCACTTTTTCACCCCCCCCCCCCCCAACTTCGTTGAGAAAAAGAAATGCCGATTGGAGATCTTCTGCAGAGTCCCTTCTGGACGAACAGATTCGCATTGTATGGATGATGTATCATCATCGTTCCTGATTGGAGGAAAATATCTTGAAATCACATTCTGCTTTGGAATCATTCAAAAGTTTCAAGATTTAGGAAAGTTTCGTCGTTTGAAAATACGACGGAAAATATCACTCATTGCATTGATTTCTTAATTATTTAATTTTTTTTTTCATTTTAAAACATGGATATTCTTTTTATAACGACCCTGTGAATGTTCTAATTAACTTCTGAGGTTAAATTCTTTGTGAATAGTTTCTAGAAATACGTTAATTTATATTGTGAAATTCTGTTGATTTCTGTAACTTGATCCTAAACATCTCGTTTCGAATGTTAACTTGTTCGAATTATTGAACTGCGAAATAGTCCTGAAATACACTGAAGAGCCATTGAATTAGGGATAGGAGACGTTATCCAAATTCAGTACCGCAAGTCCGGCATTTGCGCATGCGTGGCTGAAACTCTCGTCATATATAGCTGTCAGCTTTGGCTTCCCCAAGCATTCATCATGAGAAGCGTAATGGAAAAGGAACGGCCGGACAAACTGTGAAGGACAACCAGCCTTGAATGATCGTGGGCTTCGCCGTCTGACCCGCATCGTACGGACCGATAGTGGCCAGACATTATCTGAAATCATCTCCCATCTGAAAGCGGATTTCAGCCAGGAAGTCGGTGCACGGACCGTGCAAACACTCACTTTGTCGCGGCTTCGGGAACCGCCGACCTACGAGAGTCCTACTTCTAATGGCAAGACACCTGGCTCAACAACGCCTTGCCTGGGCATGGATCATCGAAAATCGGCAACGGATAGCCTGCACCATGGAGCCTGCATGTCAGCTCGGAACACTACAAGTGTTGGCTCAGTGGTGGCCTGCGGTCTGAAGATAAAAATAATAATCATATCTATTGAAATCTTGATTTTGAATAATATTCGCACAGTGTTTAAAGATTTACCGAAGCTGGAATTATTAACTAGTTTAAAACAACCCTTAATTCTTGAAAGTTTCAATTTCTGGGCTAAATTCTTACAATGCATTAATGTTTAGAAATACTCCAGCTTTCATAATTCTTTAAATACTGAACGAATATTGTCGAAAATGGAGATTTAGATAGATCTAATTGTGGTCTTTAATTTATCTTCAGTCACATTTTTCCATTAAATACATATTTAGGAAGTTATAGAACTTCGAAATTTGATTCCTATTGATATTAAAATTCTCTAAAATTTTGCTAGGGTAGCGAGTATATTTATGCTAGAAATTTTAGTGGTGGAATATGATGGTCAAGCGGTTTAAATTATAATTAGTGGCTTCCCTTACCACTAGGAGGCGTGGCAAAAAGCAGTTTTAAGAGATTAATGAAAAAATTATTTTTGTTTGGTGTAGGTAATATTCAGATATCACTATATGCATTTTCCCAATCCATTAGTTATAATTTCTAAACCTTTTGTAATCACCGCTACTTTCTAAACCTGCATTATCGTCGACATAACTTGTGCAGGTGAAGTTAATCCCCGGGTCTCCGTTTGGTGTTGTCGTTGTGCCGAGAGAGCAGCAGCAGACAGAGCAAGGGAACCAGGGTGTTGCCGGCAGACCAGGTCGAGTCACTTCCTCGACGATCGTATCTCTGGATAGCCATTGTTGAAGTTACCTTGTGCTGACCTACTTTCGCAGGTTCCGCACAAATACTTGGGACCGGCTTAACCTGTCGCTTCGATTCCTCTCTCTCGTGCTGCGCGTGGAAGCCGCAACCGGTTCTTACGACTCCCACGAGACAGTTGAGGACGAGGCTATTAAGAAGTGTGTGCAGAATGGGCTATTTAAAAGTGGACGAATGGAGATTATTTTGATCAGACTCTGGTGGAGCTTTCAGAGCAATTGCTTTTTAAAAGCTGCAGGATTTTGGTGTTTTCAACTTCGTTGTAATAGGTTGCTTTAATTCTGTGGGGATAACTGAGGTGTTGTTATTAATGGGCGAAGTTCTGGAAAAAAGTTGTTTCTATATTGAGATCTCACGAACGAGCCTGCTCTTGTGAAACTTAAAAAGTTTTTGTATAATGTAAAACATTATCTGAAATAAAAATTATCTTAAAAAAAAAAATTCGTTGTACTGAATCCGTTAATGCTGAGGGTTTGGGGGTTGTGTTACCTCCGAGTAGCACTTTTTTCGCACATAATGGACTAATGGCCAGGTCACAAGGACCCCAAGGGTGGAAAAATAGGACTCTATGGACAACTGTTAGGAGACGGATGGTATCCTCTCTTCAAGGCCATCCAGCCTGTTCTTTAATGTGCACAGAGTAGAGAATGTTGAGGGCCTGTCCTACCCACGGTCAGTGGGGGACACCGATGGCCTTCGAAAGACCGCCGTCCGTCGGATGGGACGTCAAGCTATGGCCAGGTGTGGGAGAGCCATACCCTGTGCACGTTAAAGATCACACTGGATGGCCTTCACGGGAGGCAACCATCTGTCTCCCAACAGCTGTTCCAGTGGGTCCCCTCCTCCAACCTTCTCTGAACCTTCGGGGTCCTTGTGACCTGGCCATTAAGCCCATTGTGTGCAAAAAAAGTGCCGCTCAGAGGTAAAACAACCCAACTGGGATGAATTAAAAAATCCTTTTTGTGTTGGATAGGTATTGATGAAATGTTAATATTCGCATTTTCAGCATATTCTAGTAGCTATTATAGCGCCCTCTACTGGTGGGGAAAGTAGAAAAAAAATGCAAAAACTTTAACGGATATTGCAAACGATCAGTTTATTCTCGAAATGTTAGATTTTGTTGGTGAAGTGTGGAATATTGTGTATAGCGAGTAATGAAATTACCATCTCCATCTTGCCAATGAACCATTAGTTAGAATTTCCACTGTTAGAGGGAGCTAAATGCGGGAAAATAAAACACTTCTCTTATTTCTTCCAGCTTATTCTTTCAGTTGGGTGTACTTAGAATTTGCAAGATGGGGGAAAAACCCGTCTGATAAAGCCAACTAAACGGAAGTATGGAAGGAAGTAGAATTTCCGCCATTGGAAAAGAAAATTGCATTTTGGTGTGTTAATGATCGCCACCATTTTGGTGTTGACTCATTACTCTTCCGGCGATTGCCTCGAGGGCTTCGTATGTCATCCGCTTTATCTGCCGTAAGGAGAAAACAACACGGATAGAATCCACTGGTCCTCCTGTATTTCACTGCATAACCGACTGGCCCTCATATTTCACTGCAGAACTCACTGGTCCTCGTGTATTTTTTGTACAAAACCTGCTGGTTCTTGTCTTTCTACAGAACCCACATCTCCTGTATTCCTATTCATTCTCCGCAAAATTCCCCGCCCTGCCCACGGTCACTACGGGACACCGATGGGCTTGGAAAGGCCGCCGTCCGTCGGATGGGACGTTAAGCCGTGACTCCGTCTGCGGGAGAGCCATACCCTGTGCACGTTAAAGAACACGCTGGATGGCCTTGACGGGAGGCTACCATCTGTCTCCCAACAGCTGTTCCAGTGGGTCCCCTCCCCCAACCTTCTCTGAGCCTTCGGGGTCCATGTGACCTTGCCATTTAGCCCATGGTGTGCAAAAAAGTGCCGCTCAGAGGTAAAACAACAACAAAATTCCTATTTATAACCCTCTGGTCCTCGTGCATTTTTCTACAGAACCCAATGGTCCTTCTGAACTTCTCTGTAGTAATCACTGGCCCTCATGTATTTCTATGCAGAACCTGCTGGCCCTCATGTATTTTTCTATAGAATTGAACGGTCCCTCTGTATTCCACTTAACAACCGTCTGGTCCTCGTGTATTTTCCTACAAACCAGATGGTCCTTCTGAACTTCTCTGTAATAACCACTGGCCCTCGTGTATTTCTATGCAGAACCTGCTGGCAATCATGTATTTTTCTATAGAATTGAATGGTCCCTCTGTATTCCACTTAACAACCGTCTGGTCCTCGTGTATTTTCCTACAAACCAGATGGTCCTTCTGAACTTCTCTGTAATAACCACTGGCCCTCGTGTATTTCTATGCAGAACCTGCTGGCAATCATGTATTTTTCTATAGAATTGAATGGTCCCTCTGTATTCCACTTAACAACCGTCTGGTCCTCGTGTATTTTCCTACAAACCAGATGGTCCTTCTGAACTTCTCTGTAATAACCACTGGCCCTCGTGTATTTCTATGCAGAACCTGCTGGCAATCATGTATTTTTCTATAGAATTGAATGGTCCCTCTGTATTCCACTTAACAACCGTCTGGTCCTCGTGTATTTTCCTACAAACCAGATGGTCCTTCTGAACTTCTCTGTAATAACCACTGGCCCTCGTGTATTTCTATGCAGAACCTGCTGGCAATCATGTATTTTTCTATAGAATTGAATGGTCCCTCTGTATTCCACTTAACAACCGTCTGGTCCTCGTGTATTTTCCTACAAACCAGATGGTCCTTCTGAACTTCTCTGTAATAACCACTGGCCCTCGTGTATTTCTATGCAGAACCTGCTGGCAATCATGTATTTTTCTATAGAATTGAATGGTCCCTCTGTATTCCACTTAACAACCGTCTGGTCCTCGTGTATTTTCCTACAAACCAGATGGTCCTTCTGAACTTCTCTGTAATAACCACTGGCCCTCGTGTATTTCTATGCAGAACCTGCTGGCAATCATGTATTTTTCTATAGAATTGAATGGTCCCTCTGTATTCCACTTAACAACCGTCTGGTCCTCGTGTATTTTCCTACAAACCAGATGGTCCTTCTGAACTTCTGTGTAATAACCACTGGCCCTCGTGTATTTCTATGCAGAACCTGCTGGCAATCATGTATTTTTCTATAGAATTGAATGGTCCCTCTGTATTCCACTTAACAACCGTCTGGTCCTCGTGTATTTTCCTACAAACCAGATGGTCCTTCTGAACTTCTCTGTAATAACCACTGGCCCTCGTGTATTTCTATGCAGAACCTGCTGGCAATCATGTATTTTTCTATAGAATTGAATGGTCCCTCTGTATTCCACTTAACAACCGTCTGGTCCTCGTGTATTTTCCTACAAACCAGATGGTCCTTCTGAACTTCTCTGTAATAACCACTGGCCCTCGTGTATTTCTATGCAGAACCTGCTGGCAATCATGTATTTTTCTATAGAATTGAATGGTCCCTCTGTATTCCACTTAACAACCGTCTGGTCCTCGTGTATTTTCCTACAAACCAGATGGTCCTTCTGAACTTCTCTGTAATAACCACTGGCCCTCGTGTATTTCTATGCAGAACCTGCTGGCAATCATGTATTTTTCTATAGAATTGAATGGTCCCTCTGTATTCCACTTAACAACCGTCTGGTCCTCGTGTATTTTCCTACAAACCAGATGGTCCTTCTGAACTTCTCTGTAATAACCACTGGCCCTCGTGTATTTCTATGCAGAACCTGCTGGCAATCATGTATTTTTCTATAGAATTGAATGGTCCCTCTGTATTCCACTTAACAACCGTCTGGTCCTCGTGTATTTTCCTACAAACCAGATGGTCCTTCTGAACTTCTCTGTAATAACCACTGGCCCTCGTGTATTTCTATGCAGAACCTGCTGGCAATCATGTATTTTTCTATAGAATTGAATGGTCCCTCTGTATTCCACTTCACAACCGTGTGGTCCTCGTGCATTTTCCTACAAACCCGATGGTCCTTCTGCACTTATCTGTAGTAACCTCTGCTCTTCGTGTATTTCTCTGTAGAACCAGCTGGCCGTCCCGTATTTATCTGTAGAACCTGATTGTCTGTTTGACTTTCTCTGCAGAACCAGCTGGTCCTCTTATATTTCTCGATAGAAACCCTCTAGTTCTCATGTTACTTCTCGATAGAAACCTCTGGTCCTATTGTACTTCTCTATAATGCCCCCCCCCCCACCCCCAAGTTCTCTAGTGGTGCTTTTCTTAGAACCCGCTGGTCCTTGTGTATTTTGTCGACTTGTTGATGAGCACTTTTGACCTCGATTAATCGGAGGAGCGGGGGGGGGGGGGAGTCAGTACAAAGTACAATAAGGCTCTAACTGACGAAAAGTAAAAATGCACTCTTAGGTTGTTTTTCAGCTAAGCGGCATTTTTTTGCACACAATGGTCAGTAGGTCAGGGGTCACTTTTGGGCTCAATGATTGACCCCAAAAGTTCAGAGAAGATTGGGGGAAGGGGATCCACTGGAACAACTGTTGGGAGACAGATGGTAGCCTCCCATCAAGGCCATCCGGCGTGTTTAAATTGCACAGGGTATGGCTCTTCCGCGCACAACCCATCTGATAGACTGCACCGTTTCCAGGCCCATCGGTGTCACCTAGTGCCAGAAGGCAACGCGGGGAGTTTTACGAAGATAAATCTCAATGCTAGCCCAGCTGTAATTAAAACCGACAAACTACAGATTACGAGCCTGGCATGCTACCGACTAACTCCCCCCCCCCCCAGCTGCATCAACATTGAGGTTTATCTCCGCAAAATTCCCCGCCCTGCCTCGGTCAGTAAGGGACACGATGGGCTTGGAAAGGTCGCCGTCCGTCGAATGGGACTAAGGCGTTGCGCCGTGTGTTGGAGGAGCCATACCACGTTAAAGAAAACACTGGATGGCCTTGACGGGAGGCTACCATCTGTCTCCCAACAGTTGTTCCAATGGGTCTCCTCCCTCAACCTTCTCTGAGCCTTTGGGGTATTTGTGATCTGGCCATTTAGCCCACTGTGTGCGAAAAAGTGTCGCTCGGAGGTAAAACAACCCATCCTCGGAGAGCTATACCCTGTGCACGTTAAAGAACACGCTGGATGGCCTTGACGGGAGGCTACCATCTGTCTCCCAACAGCTGTTCCAGTGGGTCCCCTCCCCGAACCTTCTTTGAGCCTTCGGGGTCCCTGTGACCTGGGCATTTAGCCCATTGTGTGCAAAAAAGTGCTACTAAGAGGTAAAACAACCCATCCTAGGAGAGCCATACCCTGAGAATATTAAAGAACACGCTGGATGGCCTTGACGGGAGGCTACCATTTGTCTCACAACAGCTGTTCCAGTGGGTCCCCTCCCCCAACCTTCTCTGAGCCTTCGGAGTCCTTGTGACCTGGCCATTTAGCCCATTGTGTGCAAAAAAGTACTACTAAGAGGTAAAACAACCCATCCTACGATTGCCATACCCTGTGAATATTAAAGAACACGCTGGATGGCCTTGACGGGAGGCTACCATCTGTCTCCCAACAGCTGTTCCAGTGTGTCCCCTCCCCGAACCTTCTTTGAGCCTTCGGGGTCCCTGTGACCTGGGCATTTAGCCCATTGTGTGCAAAAAAGTGCTACTAAGAGGTAAAACAACCCATCCTAGGAGAGCCATACCCTGAGAATATTAAAGAACACGCTGGATGGCCTTGACGGGAGGCTACCATCTGTCTCCCAACAGCTGTTCCAGTGGGTCCCCTCCCCGAACCTTCTTTGAGCCTTCGGGGTCCCTGTGACCTGGGCATTTAGCCAATTGTGTGCAAAATAGTGCCACACAAAGGTAAAACAATTCAGTGTGTTCCTCAGCGTAGTCCATGGCTTAAAGACCCATCCGACGGACGGCGACCTTTCCAAGTCCATTGGTGATCCCTTTCTGACCGAGGAGGCATGGTGGGGATTTGCAAATATAAATCTCAAATCTGTCACAAATGGGACTGCTATCAGAAATGGGACAAAAGGAAGTGCGCTAGTTCAGACTGAACGAACCTGTCACTTCGAGGTAAATTAGATGAGGCACTTAAGAAAGCAAAAGTGCATAATTGAATTGGTGAGATTTGATACTTGGAAAGAGACTTCTAGCAGTGTCAGTAGCCACCTGTATGAAGTACGTTAGTTGAATTTTTCTCTGACACCCGAGGAATGGGAGTCGGTAACTGATGAATGGTTCTTGCTCCACATATACTCTGTATCGACTCCCGTCGAAAACGGAATAATTGTGTCAAGAGTGTCTTGTGGTTTAGTACGTGCGGCGATTCTGCTTCAGGTGGCGGCATTCCTGCAAACTCATCTTTCACGTCGAAGGCTTCATACAACCCAGATGCCTGCTCCCCAGCCAAACATCGTGGCCCACTTGTCTTTGCTCCTGGAATGGGGGCTGCACGCTCCACTGGCAGCTTTATGTATTCCTTAGTGCCAGTTTCTACTTCGCTTCCATCTCGCTATCTAGGATACGCGCAGCGCCATTTCCAATACTACACTTTCGCTTGAATTCTGTTTTCACCAAATGCGTTAATGTCGTGTGAGTGGTTCCGGTTTTTAGAGACAAAAAAGGAGTTAATGTTTTCATCATTATTATCTGTCTTTAGATATTCAACTATTTTTTGTTTTTTAGAAATGAAAATTCTTTTTTTTTTCGTCGTATTAGTAAAATATTACGATTTGCAGAATCTGTCGATAGCTTCAGTAGCGCCCTCTAACGGTGGAAAAGTTTAGAAAATGCCGAACTTTGAACAATTATTGCGAACGATCGATTTTAAAAATCTGAAATTTTCGTGATGGTGGAGAGTGAGGGTCAAGTGGTTTATATTAGCAACAATGTTTTAATCTCCCTTTTTTTTAAGGAGAATGCAACATTTTTCTTAAGAGATAAATGAAAAAATCTTTTTGTGCTGTATAAGTGCAAGAAAAATTTCTAGTTTCATTTTCCCAATCATCCACTATTTTCAGTTTCCTCCTGTCAGACCTCTGTGGCAAGCAGCTGCTTGAGGGGGTATTTATTTTATTTTTATTATTTGTTAGATGCCATTAATGGCGGAAAAGTTAAAAAAACTTCTTTCTCTGAAAATATTGCGGAATTTCCATGTTAATGGGAATCTTGCATCGAACTTCTAAAATAAGCGTTTAATGGGAAAATGTGATTGAATGCAAATTAAAGAACATATTGAAATACATTTAAATCTTGATTTTTAAGAATATTCTTTCAGTATTTCAAGAGTTATGGAAGATGTAATATTTCACAACAGTAATGGGTCATAAGATTTTACCTCAGCAATTAATTAAAATTTAATAAGTATTGCTTCAAACATTTAATAAAATATGCATTTTAGAAGGTTGTATACTGATCATTTCAATAATTAGGTAATTTTTATATAACAATTTAGTGTGCAATATTCGTGCTTCCATAACTCTAAAAAATAACTCAAGCAGCTGCTTGCCACAGAGGTCTGTGAGGATGGCGGGACCTCAGCAAAAAGACAACACAAACGTCCATGCCTTATCCGGGGTTCGATCCCAGGGTCCCTTAGATCAGTAGTCAAGCGCGCTAACCACTCGGCCACGGGACAGCTAATGAACGAATGTTGAAAAATCAAGATTTTGAATAAATTTGATAAGATTTTTAATTTATCTCCAGTTGCATTTTTACATTAAATGCATACTTTTAAAAGTTTTCGAAGTTATATTCCTATTGACATAACATAAAAATTCTCTGATTTGTCAGAGCTGTGTAGAGGACAACGAACGACTCTTCGATAAAAGCTGTGTGCGTCAGCCTTGTAATGTCGTCTGCTTAATGGTTTATGTCGTCATAGCCCACAGCAGTTGCACCGAATGTGGTGACATCCACTTGGCAGAACAAAGCAAGGCACATACACATCTTCGGGGGGGGGGGGGGGTAAAGGAACTATAATAAAGTTTATTTCCTTAGCCCGTAGCAAAGCAGGATTTCTTTTTTTAATGGGGAGATGCAATTACTGATTGTTGTCTTGAAAATAGGACCAGAATGCCTTTCCTGCATTCAGAAATTTCAGACTTTTTTATTTCGGTATTTTTTTTTTAGTTTTACCAGATTCTATTTTAAAACAATTATATTCTTTTAAAATATAATGATGGTACTTTATAAATAAGAAAACTTATCGAATATAGTGTGGAAGTAGTCGGTAGCGCTCATTATGAAGTTGCCAGGTTCCAGTCCCAATTGTGCCAGCGTTGAGATTTATCGTCGCTAAAAACTCTAGTTCATCCCTCTGGGAGAAAGGGGACACCGATGAACTTGGAATTGCTGCCGTCCGTCGGATGAAACGTAAAGCCATACGCTGTGCACATTAAAGAACACGCTGGATGGCCTTGACGAGAGACTACCATCTGTCTCCCAACATCTGTTCCAGTGGGTCCCCTCCCCCAACCTTCTCTGAGCCTTCGGGGTCCATGTGACCTGGCCATTTAGCCCATGGTGTGCAAAAAAAGTGCGCTCAGAGGTAAAACAACCCAACAACCGACTTCCCCCAACAATCGCTGAGCATTTTGGGTCCTTGTGACCTGGCCATTTAGCCCATTGTGTGTGAAAAAGTGCCGCTCAGAGGTGAAACAGATGCAGTGAAAGAATTGTAAAACTTGAATTGCATCTCTTGCATGTAAGACATTCGTGAACTGTAAAACAAATCGGAGAAATGTTAAATCATTTTGTCTCCGCTGTTTACATATCGAACCCCAGAAAACGTTTATGAAATACAAATTGAAGACTACCGCTTTAGACTGTCTCTCTGATGACGTGGATGTGATATTACCAACGGTGGCCAGACATCCATTTCCAGTTTGGAAAACTGGGACAATTTTTGCTATGAGTATATCCGAGGAAAAAAAAAATTGAAATATTTTATGAAAGAAACTGTTTCAATTCAATATGAAACAAACCGTAACTGTATTATATATTGCATTTGTGATTTAGATTTTTTAAGTGGTCTTTTACTTTGATGCAGTCTTAGAGTTACTAAAATTATTTGCAATTTTTTAATATTTGATGTGGAATGAGGGATTACTTAGATGAGGGCATCAAATTCAGAAATAATATTGTATTACTTTTCGTAGTCTTACAGTCGATATTAACGATAGAAGTGAATTTTAAGAACTGATTCGGCAGGTACATAAAGGTAAAATATTCTCTCTACCTTTTTTTTTTCTTTGCGGGGGGGGAGGCAAATATGCCTCTTTTTATTATTTGTTATATTTCACTGAAATTCACATTAATGCAAAAATTGTTAAATTATTCGTTAAATTATCGATCAAATTATTAAATGTACAGCCAGGCTAACAAAATAAATGCTTTCTCCAAAAAATTAGTATAAGGTGAAATATGAAAATCGAAGAAGGAATGTAAATTATACTGGGTTTACAAAGAAGAAACCGTCATAATGGTAGGAACAAAAAACGGCTAAATGTACAAATATGTTTAAACACACTATTTTGTATTGGCAAATGTGGAAAATCTTTATGGAAATGCTGAAATTATGAACCAAGGATAGGTGAGGCAAGGAAAGCATCCAAGATCACTTCTTATATGGGAAATAGAATAATCAGGGCTGTCGTGATGTGGTAGGTATCCAGGTAAATGCCTAGGGCGTCATTTGGGTAGGAGCGCTTCGCCGTCGTGCGGTTTATTTGATTTTGCATAGGGCGCCAAATACTTGATTTGCCTAGGTCATAAAAATGTCTCGCGACGGCACTGAGAATAATATAAACCAGTGCTGTCCAACTTCTCTAAGACCGCGGGCCATTTTGTCCTTTGCCAATATTTCGCGTGCCAAAAAAAAAGAATAGGATAGGTTGATGAAAAAGTCAGTTCATGTCACCTCAAAAAAAATTTTATTTATACAAAAAATAATAAACGTCAGAATCGCAAAAATTATTTTATTTATAGGAAAAATAATAAGTAATAATCTCAAAAAATATTTTATTTATACGAAAAATAATAAGTATTAATAAACCTCAAAAATTATTTTATTTATACGAAAAATAATAAGTAATAAACCTCAAATTATTTATACGAAAAATAATAAGTAATAATAAACCTCAAAAATTATTTATACGAAAAATAATAAGTATTAATAAACCTCAAAAATTATTTATACGAAAAATAATAAGTAATAATAAACCAATATAAATTTTCTAAACCTTATCAAATATTTAATAAATTTAATAGGAGCATGTGGCCGTAGTTGTTGGGCAATAATTTCTTTTACGTCCATATTGGTATCTGTTGTTGCGAGCCAAAGTCAAGTGAATTGTCAACCTTTTTCTGCATCTTGATTTTATATATTTCATGTCAGAAAATGCTCGCTCGCAGCTATTTGTACTTCCGAACATAAAAATTATTTCGAGTCCAAAATATTTCATTTTTGGATGTTTTTCTTTAGGCAAAAGTTTGAACAATTCTATTCCAGTTTCCTCTATTAGATGCAATAATTGGGTCGACCTGAAGATCACATAATTCCATTTGATATTTAGGATCTACGGTGCTAATACCAATATTTAATGAATTACTGAATAAATTTAAACTTAAGGTCATAAAATTGAGAAAATCTTCTATTAAAAGCTTCAATTAGGATGTCTAATTTAGGAACAAATTTTTCAAAATTAACTGTTTTACTAAGTTGCTTCATTTCTTCGTAGAACTCTTTACAAGTTTCAAATGAATTAAATTGTTTTCCTGTAAATTTGACTTCAACAATTGTAGTTTGTTTCTAAATCCAGTAACATGATTATAAAGACAGCACATGTTTTGATCTTTTCCTTGTAAGGATTTATTCAAGACATTTAAATAATCTGTAATGTCTGTTAGGAGGAAAGCAAGTGAGCATTGAAAATTTTCATCAACAAAACTTGCTATTAAATCTTCATCGGTGCCCATTTCTGTGAGAAAAAGATGAATTTCTTTTCGAAGTGTAAAAAATCTCTTGAGGCATTTTCCGGCACTTAGCCAGCGAATGTTACGATGTAAAAGCAGATCGCCATACTCAGCATGTAGTTCGTCCAGAAAAGCTTTAAATTTTCTGTGTGTAAGAGAACGATTTCAGCCACGAATTAAATTGATAATTTTGACAACCTTTTCCATTACATCGTTTAGTCTCAGCGAAATGCCACACCATGTCTCCTGGTGCACAATACAGTGCAACATTCGCCAATGCATGCGCAGTGAGAGAGCGATTCGTGCTGTCGTTTAGATGCTTCTTATTACTGCAGCTTCATAAAAGCATTTGTTTGATGACGCCGCACCGCTCTAAAAGGTGTCAGAAGTTTGCCAATTGGCTTAAGAATGTTTTGTAAACTTTATAGAATGAGTAAGTTCAAGATTGCATATCAAGTAAAGTAATATAAGTTGACAAAAAATTATAAGGTGGATTACAGATATTTATTTAAAATTTCAAATTAAAACTTGATTGTTTTCGCGGGCCACAAAAATCCTTGTGCGGGCCGCTAGTTGGACAGCGCTGATATAAACGATCGTAGAAAAGAGTGGAGAAATCGTGTTTGTCAAAAACCAATCTTACTTTAAAAAACGTTTGTAAAATTCGTGTTAGTTGGAGACTGGGTGCGTATAAATTTTTATATCAAATTAAGTGACACTGAACAGCCATGTCTCAGAGACTGGGTACATGACATTTTACCCTGTTTCCATCGCTGACGACGCGTTTGTCATAAATATTGTGATGTGGTGCAAAGAAAGGCGCAGTGGCGGCTCGCGTATAGGCACTGTGGAACTGCAGCACCCCCAATTTCCACTTGATATTATCGATAACATTTAATATAATGAGTCCTTTTTTCTTTAATTCTTTCTTTATACTTGTACAATATATAATCCTTAAGCTTAATGTCAGTAGCCATCCCCCAGTTTATGAAAAAGATACAAAAAACTTTGTATGGAACTGTGCGCTTCACAGTACTAGCGGCGAGGTGTTTGACTGTTGTGCGCATGCGCACATAGAAAGCTACACGCAAGGCTACAAAGGAGAGAGAGCACTGTCGTTCCCGCAGTGCCGACCCTGGCGTGCTGGTTGAAGGTAGTTTTTTTTTACTCCGCGTGTGTTGTGCTTAAAAACCGTATACCATATTCTTGAATGTGATAAAGTGTAGAATTAGATTATTATCCTGCTTCCAGCTATTCTATTTGATTCATTTTTATCTTTTTTTTTTGCGCAAATTAAAACAAGAAGAATGGATTTCATTTTTAAATGAATGGATTAAGCTTGAACTGTAACAATTTAGGTTAAAGTAAGTAAAAAATGTTTGATTTTGTTCTTTTAGGATTTTATCAAGTTTCTGAATAAATTTTCTTTTTATACATGTTTGTTTCCTTTTACACAATTTTAAAACAAAGGCTAAATATTTTCTGGAGCAGCACCCCCACTAATTTTAGTTACGAGCCGCCACTGGAAAGGCGATACCTTTCTCCTATTACTAGGTAACAGATCGTGTGAATTCTTTCTTCACGTCAGTCGAGTTGGAATGGGACACTTGTTGCAGCTTTCAGCAGTAGCTTTGGATTGCGTAGATGACGTCAATGTCCTACAGGGTGATGGAGCAATTGATTAGGATCAAAACACTATGAATAAACGCGTGGTTTCACTTCTTAATATGGAGCTTAACAGAATAATTCAAGAGCAGCAAACAAAAAAATTACGAGTGGTATACATTCATCTTTTGTTTTCCAAGATAAAAATGCTTTTTCAGTTTGAATAGGTATTAATAAAATAATCGAAAACAGCGTCCTCCAACGGTGAAATTGTTTTAAAACGCCCCAACTTTAAACGAATAATGCAAACGATTTATTCATTAGATAAATTTAAATTTTTATATTTTACTTAGGTAAACTCCACATAAAATATATTGCCAAAAGTCATAACACTTCCATGTTGTGGCAATGAAATCCACATTCAAAAGAATCAAACTTTGAAAACACTTTTTTTTATACGAAAATGTCACTAAAGATATATTGGAAATTTGGTTCAGTGAATCTCGATATTTCAACAATATTCATTTAATATTTAAAAATTTGCGGAAACATTTAAGAACAGTGTTGGTTCTTAAGAAGTTACCTCTAAAGTTAATTAAAATGAAAATAGAAATAGTTAAACATAAATCATTTATAATAATAAATAAATACCCCCTCAAGCAGCTGCTTGCCACAGAGGTCTGATAGGAGCCTGTCAGTTTATATGCCACAACAAAAGGTAATTTTGGAAGTTTCTGCAAGGATTTTGTTTTGTCCATTTTCAAGAAAATTAAAATTGCCATATTGTAGTGACTTCTACGAAAGGTTCCAATTCCAATAATTTTTAAATATTAAATGACTATCATTAAACATCAAGATTTGGGAAGATTCAAATAAAATTTTCACTTGATCTCTAATGGGATTTTTTAGTTAAAAAGCCCATTTTCGAGAAATGTGTGGTTGGCTCAGTCACTAGAATGCTATGGCCGTAATCTGCAGTTCCCAGGTTCAAGTTCCAACCATCCCAATGTTGAGATTCATCTCATTGATAGAAAGGGAAATTGATTGATGGGCTTGGCAAGACCATTGCCCATCAGATGGGATATTAAGCCATATCCAGTGGCATAGGGGGGAGGGGGATGCTTTGGTTTCATTTATTGTGCACCATCATTTACTTGAATTATAATTTTTTTTAAAAAAAGGTACATGATAAGTATGACAAGCATTTCAGATTTTGTAATGCTGGATAATTTGCAATAGGAAAAACAAATCTGATTGTTCATGGTCTGTTATTATTCATTCAAAGTTATAGAAGAAAAATTCCGGACTATTCCTTTAAATAGTTTTATATCAAGTTTCATCATTTTTTTTATGGATGGGCCCCCTAACCATTTCCCATCATTCCCCCTTGCATCATAGAGGTTGCGGAGCCTGTCACTATTCCTCTGGTCACGTCCCCATTTGCAGGAGAACCATACCCTGTGCCTGTTAATACACAGGATGACCTTGACAGGAGGCTATCGTCTGTCCCAACAGCTGTCCAGTGGGTCCCCTACCCCCCAACCTTCTCTGAGCCATTGGGTTCCTTATGACTTGGCCATTTAGCCCATTTTGTGCCAACAATAGGTAAGACAGCTCAGAGGTATCCCAAACA
Source organism: Ryuthela nishihirai (assembly GCA_038380435.1). NCBI lineage: Eukaryota > Metazoa > Arthropoda > Arachnida > Araneae > Heptathelidae > Ryuthela > Ryuthela nishihirai. The sequence continues at coordinate 97,803,131 of JAWZYU010000006.1, forward strand.
ACAGCCTGTTTCAAAGTTTGGGATCATTGAGTGGCTTTCCATTAACAGGACCATGGAAGTGTGCCATGATTTGCTAATACAGTATACACTGAAGACCAAAACATTATGACCAACTGCCTAATATGATGTTGGTTTTCCACATACCAAAACAGCTCTTGCCCGGCGAGGCATAGATGCTACAAGATTTCTAAAGGTGTCTTGTGGTATCTGGTACCAACAAGATACCAACAGATCCTTTAACTCTTGCCTCAGATCAGGTATGCTGTTCTGACACAAACCACAGATGCTCAATTGGATTGATGTCTGGGGAATTTGGAGGCCAGGGCAATACCTGGAAGTTTTGCTCGTGTTCTGCGAACCATTCTTGAACAATCCAGGCAGTGTGGCATGGCGCATTATCCTGCTGAAAGAACACACTACTAGAGGGTAATACAGTTGCCATGAAAGGATGTACCTTGTCTGCAATGGTGTTTAGGTAGGTGGTAGATGTCATAGTTTCCTGAACATGAATGACTGGACCCAAGGTTTCCCAGCAGAACCTTGCCCAAAGTATTACACTTCCTCCACCAGCTTGTTTTTGTCCCACAGTACATCATGGTGCCAACACTTCCCCAAGTAAACAATGCACATCTACCCAGCCATTCATGTGGTGCAACAGTAAATGAGATTCATCAGACCAAGCAATCTTCTACCAATCATTCAAGGTGCAGTTTGATGCTCATGTGCCCATTGTAGGTGCTTTCGACAGTGAACCAAGGTTAGCATGGGCACTCAGGGCAGCATGATGCTACATAACCCCATTTTCAGCAGGATTCGATGTACTGTGTGTTGTAACACATTACTCCTGTCACCAGCATTCAAATTACAGGCAAGTTGTGCCACAGTATCCCTTCTATTGGCTGATACCATATGGGATAGCCTTCGCTCACCTGTAGCATCGATGAACCATGGTTGGCCCACACCTTGCTGGCGGTTTGTGGTTTTTCCCTCCTCAGACCACTCTTTGAAGGTACTAACCATAGCTGACCGTGAGCACCCCACAAGCTTTGCTGTTTCAGAAATGCTCTGACCCAGTCATCTGGCCATTACAATTTGGCCTTTGTCAAACTCGCTTAAGTTCGTTGCCTTTCCCATCTGAAGAACAAGAATAGCACTGATTAACAGAGCTCAATATCAGGTGTTATTTATACCATTTCATGACCTTCACAAGTACCATTGTTTACCTGCAGTTGCTTTGATTTACATAAAGACATGTTGGTCATAGTGTTTTGGCTCTTCAGTGTATATCTACAACCAGTTTATGCACTCTACATAATGAAAGACTCTAGCCGTGATATTGTATTCAGTACTTATGGGCACAAACTAAGAGTTGTTAATTGTATTCAATTGCGTAATTGCCTAAATTCTTAATCAAGTTCTGGGCAAGTGATGGGCACAGAAATAGCAACTATATGCTTTTTGCTATTCACATTTGAACCCATTGCCTACTCCTAATTCGAGTTTTATTTAAAAATGAAAACTGCTTTATAAGTTTTTTTTTTACATTTCAGACACTAAACTTAAATGGATGATCTTTATTTTGGAAAATTATCACATTTTTTAATACCAAGTGTTGCCATATTTCATTTAATGATGATGATTATTTGGATTTGTGACTGCATTTTGAGAAATGATTAATTCCTTGCCTTCTTTTAGATGGTACTTTGGGAAGATAAAGAGGATAGAAGCTGAGAAGAAACTATTGCTTCCAGAGAATGAGCACGGAGCCTTCCTCATAAGGGACAGTGAAAGCAGGAGGAATGATTTCTCATTATCTGGTAGGTGTGCTCTGAAATTTGAATTAGAATAAATAAATAGTTTTTTGAGGGGGAAATGAGTTTTGCCAACAAGTGGGATTCAAACCCACATCTCCAAATTCATGCTAGAGTGTTCTAAGACCATCCTCAGGTAAGGCTTGGATGTTTGTGTTGTCATTCTGCTGAGGTCCTGCCATCCTCACAGACCTTCTACTAGGGCATATAAACTGACAGGCTCCTGCCAGACCTCTGTGGCAAGCTGCTGTTTGAGGGGGTATTTATTTTATTTATGATCAGGGGAAGTTCAAAGTCAACAAGTAACTCTGTGGATTTGCTACTGATCAATTAAAATTTAATTTTTGAAAATTTTTAAGTTTTTTTACTTTTGAATACTCCTATTTTTATGTAATTTAGTTTTATTAAAAAGTCTGAACTTTGGCTGTGGTGTGCTGGGAAGAAGTAAACCTTGGACCAGGGTTATGAACTGAATCTGCACAAGGGGGGCCATAATGAACTGAATTCCGTACCAAGTGTGGTGCAGCAAAGTGAATCTAGCACTGGGTGTGCCGACACAAAAAAGGTCGAGAACCGTTGTTCTAATCCAACATCAAATGTCATTTCAGTCAGTTTCTATTCTGAAGCAGATCTGAGTATCATTCCTGCTCGAGATCCATCTGCAGGATTTCAACTATCAAGAGGAAAATGAAATTTTAATCATCATCATCATCATAACGTCACAAAAAGAATTGGGAAGTCCTTATACAGGCTTTCCCAGAAAAATTATGTTTCACTAAGTTATTTTAGTTTTCTATTTTCCTTGTTATTTTAAATTTTTTTTTTCACTCATTTTTTTGTGCTATATTTATTTACACATTTTTTATACTTTTTTTTATATACTTTTTTTTATGCATATTTATGTTTTTTTTTAATGTTTTTTTTTTATATATATATATTTTTTTATTATTATTATTATTATATTTTTTTTTTACTTTTTATATTTATATATTTTTAATATATATGTTTTTTTTTTGTTTTTTTTTTATATCTTGAACCATATATCTGTATCCTGGAGGAAATCAAGTAAGAGGCGATAAATTTTTATTTGTGTGGATAATTTTGGGTAGTTTAGAATTGAATTTAAATTAAAATCATTTTTTCCTAAATTTTCAAGCTCCAAAAAAAATTTTTTTCTTTGTGTGATAAATTTATCACAATTTAATATCAAATGAGTAGAATTTTCTTTTAGGTTGCATAGAGAACAATTTGGACTATTGGTTATTTTTAATAAAAATTTAGATTTGTTTAACATGATGGTATCTGTTCTTAGACGCGTAAGAACTCTAATTTCTTGTCTTTTGAATGAAAAATTTAAGAAATGATTAATTTTAGTGGAAAGAAAATATCTGAAGTTTGGTTTGAGGAGTGAATTTATTTGAAAGTATTTTTCCAACATGATAAATTCTAAGTTTTTTATCTCTTTTTTAGTTCGAGTGTTTTTTAATCAACATTAAGGGTGGTTTAATTTAAAAGTGTAACAAGTCTGAAGTGAAGTGTAAAAATCATTTATTGGTTTGTTCCAATTTGCTGTGCCTATGTCCCAACGTGAAATTAGCAACACGACATCCTCTTTCGTAGAGCAACTTGAATGTTGCATGAGGCAATCTGTGACAGTACACTGCACTTCTTCTCACTTTCCTTTTCGTGCCATTTTTTGTAAATGTAAACCTCTAATAGTGGAGATGCCAGGGCTATAGGGGGGCGGGGGTGGCTCAGTCGGTAGCGTGCCAGGCTCGTAATCTGTAGTTCCCAGGTTCAAGTCCCAGCTGGGTCAGCGTTGAGATTTATCTCCACAAAATTCGCCACCCTGCCCACGGTCAGTAGGGGACACCGATGTGCTTGGAAAGGCAGCTGTCCGTCGGATGGGACGTTAAGCCATGACCCCGTGTGTGGGAGAGCCATACCCTGTGCACGTTAAAGAACACGCTGGATGGCCTTGACGGGAGGCTACCATCTGTCTCCCAACAGCTGTTCCAGTGGGTCCCCTCCCCCAACCTTCTCTGAGCCTTCGGGGTCCATGTGACCTGGCCATTTAGCCCATGGTGTGCAAAAAAGTGCCTCTCAGAAGTAAAACAACCCAACCCAGGGCTATAGGGAGGATGTTTCAGGCATTCTCAAGAAGACCTGTTCAACTTTGTTATTATTACTTGGGCAGTTATGAGAGCAGATATTTTCATGCAAGAAAACAACTGTTACTCAAAAGTTGTGGACACTTCCACTTTATTGCATGCCTTCAAATGCCCAAATCATTTGCAATATTGTTATGAGTTGATGAACCATGGTCACCATGGTACAGAAACTCTGACCATTAAGCATAGGATGGATCCTAATAGTTAATTTAAAACTGCACATTGTTCAACTTTGAATGCTTCTATTCAGGGTTTGTCTGAAATCCACACAACATCTATCATATTCAGGCTGATGCTGATGAGTTCCATCTATGTACATCTGGTAGAGATCACTCAATCCATTACACAGATATAGGGGTTATTCACTCTTCATTTGAAATGACCCTTATATATTTATTTTTTTATATAATATTTTTAAAAGCCGCAGCAGCAATCCATTCTTCTTCTTACCTCGTGTTGCACATCATCAGCATCTGTTACTCAACTCATGAGATAATTAAACTCAGAAACTTGACCAAGAGTGAAACCATTCATTACTTTTGTTTTCTCTCTGTTTATCACCAAACCTAGGCTAGCACATTCTGTATAACATAATTGATAACCATGATAAATATTTTTTTTAAAAACAGAATAAATGAGATGTTCCCCATTGCAACTATCAGTGCCAAAAGGACTTATCACTCCTGCCCTAAAGGTCAGCATTAGTACTAACTTGGCATCGAATGCACTCGGCACAAGGACAATCTCTCCTTTCATGATAGAATTCATCATATCTTGAAGTTCCCCATAAAATCTATCTTTCTCATTTTCATCAGAGTCCTCAGTGGGGCATAAAAACAAATAATATTCAATCAATAATAAATTCACAGATTACCTCTTGATAAAAAAGTCAATAAATCAATAAATAATTTTTTATGGAAAAATGAGTTTTTCCAATACTGGGACTTGAATCCATCTCTCTCCAGATTTATGCCCAAGTGATCTGACCACTAAACAAGAATCAGCTTCATCATCCTTCCACTAATGAGACGAATAAATCTTCCTGAATGTGTTGCTCTTGGTTCCGTCTGTGATTGAGGAAGGAAACTTCCAGTGTTGCTCTGAATAAAAATAACATTTCAGTGAGTAACAAACTTATAGTGTTGCTCTGATTTAATGACCTGATTTTTTTTTTGTTTGTGTCAACAGGTAATTGTGTATCAACAAGTAATTTCTGAATATATTATTGATTGATTTTTTTCATTAATGAAATTTGGAACTTAAGACTTTTTTTTTTTATTTTCATCTTATTCATTATATCTAGTGATTAGAACACTCTGGCAGGAACCTGGGTTTTGAGTCCTGCTGATCAGTAAAACTCATATTTTCCACAAAAATTATTTATCGAAATAAAATTTAAATCTTTAATCATAGTTTAAAATTTAGCTATAAGAAATCTTTCTTTAATGCAAACATATCCTAAAAGAGCATACTGTGTTTTTGTTGATAACAGATGCACTCTCTGCAGAAGCTTTTCATCCTCCCATCTTGAAAAAAGAAATTTAAATTTTTTTTTATAAGTATCTGATTTTATCCATCTGATCCTTTGCAAGGCCAAAATGTTGAAGTTTTAAAGATAGAATTCCTTTGAGAGAACATCAAGAGAATAATCCCTATTCAGTCTTCACATACCATGTACTTGTAGGAAATATATGATTAGGGTAATTTTTAAAGGAACTGTGCCTATTGAGAGAAGTAGGGCTAACAGTATCATACAGCCTCCCTATTCACAGGCATGGGGCAAAGTCCCATTCCCTCCACTGCTAAAGGCTTAGGACATCAATGCTGGTAGATTTTTCAGGCAACCTCTTCACAAGTGAACCCTTTCAAGAACCAGAATCACCTTCCTTAGATAAATCCTCCAGTATAGGACCAATGATGCCCCTAGAAGCAAGTGTTCAGGTACCTGTGGTGACCTCTGATCAGGAGTATCCACCATCTGATAAAAAGTATCTCATGCATTTATTCATGTGTGACTGTCAATTCACAAATAAGCAGAAAACAAGCTGGTAGCCCTCAGCATAAAGCAAATCAGAGTAATAAGCCTAGAATCTGTAATTTTGCCCAAAGCTATTTGACATTTCAGTGAGTATAAATGGACGGCACCAAGATCCTGTAAAGTTAGCCAATCCTCAACAGGGTGGAAAAAATATTGCAATAAAAAGTAGCTGTGGAAGAATAGGTCACAGTGATCTGGCAACACTCCCATTTCCCTTCTAGAAGAGACTATTTCTTTAAAAAATGTTACTAATGACCTGCACCATGAGAAGGTGGGGTCGGACATTAAGTGCCGATTCTGTCATTCTTCATTGTAAAAACTATCTAATGTATATCCATATACAGTCCATACCAAAATACAAAATTTCAAATATCAATTTAGATTCGATAAAGACACACTTGAATATCAAACTCCAAGTTAGAGGAAAAATTGCCTTGGGCCAGGTGGGATGAGAACCTGCAACCTTCTGATAACATATCAGTTTTATTAGGAATCTGTGAGTTTGTATCCAACTTAGCTCATAACATTTTTTCATCTCACTTTGACTGTGATGTTCAGAGTGTTTTCATCAAGTTTTAGTGTGATCAATATAGGATCTTTACTTGTACTTACAATATTTTCTGATAAATGAAATTAACATTAACCAAGCATAAAATATTGTAAATTCACTAATATCACAAGAATGAGTTATCAAACTCATGAATGAGAATGTTATTACAAAAAAAAAAGTCGTTTTTGGTTAATCCTATACTTTATTGAATGCTTGCTTTGAAATGGAACTGAAATGCATTTTGTTTAGTTTAAGCATATATTGATAAAAAAAAATTAAATATTACTATAAATGGGAGAAACTTACCCAAACTACTCTACTATATGAAGAATTTTGTAAATGAGAAAATTGTGAGTAGATGAACATACTAATCGGACAGTAGTAAAAATTATAAAGTTGGGAAAAATGAGCTAGTAGCTGAAAGTTTAATCAGGAGTTTAACATGACATCATTTCTTATAACCAACCGCGATGTTAAAATGCTTCAAAGAGGAAGTAACCTCCTTGAAGAAAGATTTAAAGAAATAATAAGATCCCAATGTACTGAAGGTAACAAGGTGCAATATAGGATACTGCATATTTCAAAATTTTAAGTGGGAGAAAGCCTGTAATAATGGAATAGGAAGTAATAATATTTGATGATAAATGTTTTTTTAAAATTAAGCATGAACTCAAATAAGGCATGAAAAATAATAGTTGCACACTTTAAATTGATTTCTTTTTTTCAGTTCGAGATGGGGACACAGTGAAGCATTATAGGATTCGACAGCTGGACGAGGGTGGCTTTTTTATCGCCCGTAGGACTGCTTTTCGCACCTTACAAGAACTGGTTGAACATTACAGTAAAGATGCTGATGGTCTTTGTGTCAATCTTCGTAAACCATGCATACAGGTATGTATAAATAAATAAAATAAGTACTCCCTCAAGCAGCTGCTTGCCACAGATGTTTGACAGTAGCCTGTCAGTTTAATATGCCATAGTAGAAGGTCTGTGAGGATGGCAGGACTTCAGCAGAAAAACAACGTAAACATCCATGCCTTACCCAGGGCTTCAACCCAGTGTAACACTCCAAAGATCTGAATTACTTTTAAAGTTTGGATCCTTTGTCTGATCCAATTATTTTCATGCTCCGGATAGCTGAGTCGGGCACCAGGCAATAATTAACAAATTGCCAAAAAATAAAGTTTAATTAGGGTTTGAAATACCAGTGAGCGTTAATGAATAAGAATTCAAAAATATTAAATGATTGTCAAAATTTAAATACTAGTTCTAATCAAAACAATTAACATTGCTGAAGAGAAAAAAATTAGTAAAGATTCAAAAAAGTTTAAATAACAAACAATTTTTTCCCCAAAAACTCATCAAAACTTCAATGAAGAAGATACTACATCATTTCTTACTACAAACATCATCAACAAACTCCAAACTAAAACTGATCTCTGAACTGTGCTGTGCTCTACTACTCTCTCTACTCTAGTATCTTCTGTGCTACTGTGACAACATGTCACCAGGTTATAACAAGAGGTACAAAGCCCGCACGCGTCATGTTGCACGCCGGGAAAGACATTTGCATAAATTGACGAGCGGCGCAAGCTATGACGCAAGAGTGGGCGTGTCCTTGTGCACGTGCTTTAGCGGGTGACAATTGGAAGTTTGGAGTTGCTCATGCACAACTCCTAACTCTTGGAAATGAGTGCTGTGATGCCAAAAATGAAATAAAAATCCCCAAAATGATAAATATAACGTAAATTAAGCAAAACTGGTTAAGGTAAAGTAAAAGTGAATGAGGGGCATCACACCAGGTCCTTTGATCAGTAGCCAAGCATGCTAACCACTCGGCCATGGGTTCAAAATGCACATCTGAACAAAATTACTGAAAAGCAGCTCTTAAATACCAACAAGACATGTGACACATTTTTATTTATTAACTTATACATTTTGTTTTTATTTGGAGATTAATATGCAAGCATCATGTTTTGCACAAAATGCATAAAACACTCTAATAGTGCAGTTAGGATTCTTGATAGTACCATCTGTGAGTATAAATAAGAATATCAATTTTACCACTGAGGAGTAATATAGATTCTGCACATTGATATGCAGTAAAAGAAGAATTGTTTTCTCACACAATTATTTCACAAATCCTTAATCTTTCAAGATACAAAGCTAATATTTTAGCTTGCTTGCATAATTTTAGTATATATACCTGCCTAACCAAATCGTTATAAACACAGTATCGTGCATGAAGTGCCATGAAACATTTCAGTGTATGCAAAAATTCTTACTGAAGGTAGTATTTTACATCAGTATGAAGTCCTATAAAAGCTATAAAGTTGGTGGAAAGCATAGCCAAGTGCAACATGCAAAAAAGGCTGATCTAACTGACTTTGAAAAGGGAGTTCACTATTGGAGTGTGACAGATAGAGCATCTGTAACAATGGTGATGAACTCGGTGGAAAGTCACTGGGCACAATATCCCAAGTTTATGTTGAATGGGAATGATCTAAAAAAAAAATGTCTGCCAATCATGGCAAATGTAGGAGGAAAATAAGTTATGACAAAGAGAGATGGGCACAAAGTGACATGGCAAAACAGAGCTGTTATAATTCATCAGCTGAGAGAGCTGACTAGCAGTAGGGCAAAACCCATTTCAATGGGTATTATATACAAAGAATTGAAATTTTCTGGACTAGCATCTCTGCAGAGACTCAACAAAGTATTAGATAGGTGTTCATAATAATTTGGCTAGGCAGTGTAAGTGGGAAACATCTTTTTTATATCAGTTCTCCTATTGTGATTCTCTTTATGAAACAAATTAGGAACTGAATGGAGAAATTAATAACTTTTTTAAAAATTAAAGTCAAAGAAAAAATTAAAATTTGAGAGAAATAAAAACATATGATTAGGAATGGAATTAGGAGTATATCAACCATTTAAACTATCATCCTAACAAAGACTCTATACTAAAATCTTTTAGATTGCAGTTTTTAACAGAAAATCATTTTATTATCCTGATCATCCTCCTCCTCAAGCAGCCATGGGCTACAGAGGTCCAACCAGACCACGCAGTTTAATTCTCCAAGCATATCTGTCCTGAGCTACATCTGCTGCATCTGGCCACTGCACACCAATTCTAACAAGGTCCTGTTTGACATTGTCTGCCCACCGCATCCTAGGTCTCCCCCTCCTTCTGAGGCCTTTAGGCACACTATTCATAACCCTATTCGCCAATCTATAATTATCCATACGGGCAACATGGCCAAACCAACGGAGTCTCTCTCTGCACAATATGCTGCTTAAAGGATGTTGCAGACTCCTTTGCCTAACCTCATCATTAGTTACAAAGTTGAACCACCTAATACCCAAGATACTGCGTAAGCATCTAGAATCAAAAGCATCTAGTTTCCTGTTATCTTGTTTACACAGCATCCAAGTTTCACTACCATAACTAACCTAAGAAAGAACCAAACTATTATACAGTCTAATTTTAGTCTTTAGGTGTATACACCTATTTCTCCACACTCTCCATAGATTCTTAAAAGTCTCGGCAGCAATCCCTATTCGTCTGTTAATCTCATGCTGCACATCACTAGTATCTGTTATGTAGCTCCCAAGATAATTAAACTGTGACACCTGCTCAAGACTGCAACCATTCAGATGAACTGAATCACAACCTGCCTGACCAATTTTCGTCACTTTAGTTTTCTCTCTGTTTATAACCAAACCTACTCTACTACCAGTTTCATCAACAGCTCGAATGAAAGAGTTCATCTCATCAACATCATTTGCCAAAAGGGCTCAATCATCAGCATAATCTAAATCAGAAATTTTCTTATCTCCAGCCCATTTAAGGCCAAAACTTTCCCTTAAAGTGAATTTCGCATAACATAAACAATAACCAAGCTAAAGAGAAAAGGAGACAAAATGCACCCTTGTCGAACACCAGAAGTAATGCTAAACCAATTGCTACAAGACTTACCAACTCGCACACACGATTCAGTGTTATTATAGAAAGCTTTCATTAGTTAACTAACTTGTCTGGTATACCATATTATCTCACAATCAACCACAAATTATGACGATCAACAGAGTCGAAAGCCTTTTTAAAATCAACAAAGCTAGCAACCAAAGATTTCTGAAACTCTAAACATTTCTCAAGAATCTGCCTAAGTGAAAATATCTGATCCACACATCCCCTACCACTTCTGAATCCACATTGCTCATCACGCAATTGACTGTCAACCAGATTCTTAATTCTATTAAGCACAATCATGGAAAGAACTTTACCTGGAACAGAGAGTAGACTAATACCCCTATAGTTATCACAAGAACTGCGATCACCTTTTTTGAAAATAGGGATAATAATAGCTCTGGTAAAATCTTTAGGAACCATGCTTTTATCATAAAAGTTATTCAAAATTTCAGTCATCCAAGTGGTAAGCAAAACATTCCCAGCTCTGAGCATTTCTGTAGTAATTTCATCTACCCCTGGGGATTTATGAAGTCTAAGTTTAGAAATAGCCAAAATAACATCAGATTGTGTTATAGGGCCAACATTAATGCTGCCAATGCATCTATCATCATTACAAACAATGGGAGTAGAACTAACCACATTGTTTAGAACATCACTGAAATGCTCAGCCCACCTAGCCATGACAGAATCCTCACCTTCTATAACCTTACCATGTTTATCCTTCAATCCCTGTATACTAGTTCGTTTTCTACCACATAAAACATTAACTATCTGGTACAGCTCTCTGCTGTTGTGCTGCCTAACTGCTTCCACAGCTTTGTCATCCAAGCCATCAAGCCAAAGATTCTTATCAGTAGCTAACTGATCCTTTACACGTTTATTAAGCTCTCTGTAATCCTTTCTATTAGGACTAGTAGGGTACTGATTAAGGACATTCCTGCAGTTTCTTCTTTCAGAAATAAGCTAAAGTGCCTTATCACATAAATAATTCTGCCTCCTCTGCTCCTATTTTCTTAAAAGAGTACTGTTAGTTTCCAAAAAAGCCTGTTTAAAATGGCCCCATTCTTCCTCAACTTCAGTATTAAGAAACCATGACTGGCATAATGACTAAGTAACCTATCATGGTAAGCTTTGGCTATAACTGGGTCTTTCAGAGCTTCAGTATTAAAGGTAAATTTTTTAACCCTAGCACAACACTTTTTAAGTTTAAGTTGCAAGACACTTTTAACAAGGTAATGGTCAGATCCAATTTCAGCTCCCCTATATGCCCTGGTATTCCTAACAGAACTAGCCCATTTGCTGTTAATTAATATATAATCAATCATATTCTTATGCAGCCCATCGGGTGAAACCCATGTGTACTTATGTATGTTACTGTATTTGTAATAAGTGTTAGTTATTCTCAAACCTTAAGTTTATTTACCTGTAGAAAATGTTGCCCATTGAAGCTACCAATACCAAAAAGGCCTATCACCCCTCCCAAAGGTCAGAGTCAGTACCAACTTTGGCATTGAAGTCACCTAGAACAAGGGTAATATCTCCTTTCTTGACAGAATTCAAAATATCCTGAAGTTGTCCGTAAAACCTATCCTTCTCATCCTCATCAGAATCCTCAGTGTGGGCATAACAGCAGATAACATTGAAGTCTTTAATGCTTGTCTGAAATTTTGCTGTAAGAAACCTTTCATTAATGCACTCATATCCTAGAAGAGCATCACTAGCATGTCTGCTGAGCAGCAGACCCAAGCCTTGGTGATGCTTTCCATTCTCCCTCCCTGTAAAGATCAACACTCTATCGCGGCCTTTCCCCCAAGAACAGGGGGTGCCTCAAGGCTGCGTCCTGAGTGTTACGCTTTTCGCTGTCAAGATAAATTCCATTACACGGCAACTTCCTCCGACTGTAGGCAATGCCCTCTATGTTGACGACTTTAGCATCTTTTGCTCATCGTCCAGCATGAGGGTCATTGAACGACAACTGCAAACTGCCCTGAACAATCTCTCGGTTTGGGCGACGGCCAATGGGTTCCGGTTCTCCCCACAGAAGACCACTTGAGTGCACTTTTGCCGCAAGCATAATCTTCATCTGGACCCCGAGCTGCGGCTCGGGGGTACCATCATTCCAGTTGTGGCGGAGACCAAGTTTCTTGGTCTCATCTTCGACCGGAAATTGACCTTTTTATCACATATCCGACATCTCAGGTCCAAGTGCACGCGGGCATTGAACATCATCAAGGTCCTCTCCTCCCTATCTTGGGGGGCGGACCGATGTTCTTTGCTCCGCCTTTACCGTGCACTTGTCCGGTCGAAACTGGACTACGGATCCCAGGTGTATGACTCCGCCCGGGATTCGGTGGTGAAGGTGCTGGACCCACTCCATCATCAGGCCCTCCGTGTGAGCACGGGGGCCTTCCGCACTTCACCGGTCCAGAGTCTCTACGTTGAGACCGATGAACCATCTTTATCTATTCGCCGTCAGCAGTTGTCCCTACAGTATGCCTCAAAATTGCGATCCCTGCCAGGCCATCCCACTTGGGACTGCGTTTTCAGTCCCAGGTGGGAAATGTTATACCAGAATCGGCCGACTGCCATTCGTCCTTTCGGTTTGCGTGTCCGAGGTTACCTGCGAGACATCAACACCAGTCTCGATAGCATCGCACAGTCGACAGCTGAGCCACTTCCACCTTGGCTCGCTGTTTCCCCTTCCTGCGATTTTTCCCTGTGCAGGACGGGGAAGGCCTTTACACCTGACTGTGTGTACCGGCAACTCTTTGCCAGCCATCGTCCTGCGCACTCGGACTTCTTGCCTGACTTCACAGATGGCTCGAAGTCCGGCACTTCAGTGGGATCAGCCATGGTCTGCTGTGATGTAATCATTGCAGACCAGATCCCACAGCAGTGTTCCATCTTCACTGCTGAGTTGCATGCTATCAGCATTGCCTTGGACCATATAGCAGCTAAGCATCATCGTCGGTGTGTGCTTTACACCGACTCGCTTAGCTCGCTACAGGCTTTGATCTCAGTGAGGCATCGGCCTCACCCTGTTCTCTCCAAGATCCGCCAGCAGCTCCATCATCTGGCAGCCACCACCACAATTCTCTTCTGTTGGGTGCCTGGTCATGTCGGGATCAGGGGCAACGACTTGGCAGATGCTGCTGCCAAGTCAGCCATGCCCCTGTCCGACTCTCCGTTGCCGGTTCCATATGTGGATTTCCGGCAGCGTTTCACCATCGAGATCCGGGCACAGTGGCAGAGATCTTGGTCTGAACAGGTTGCTAACAAGCTCTTCGAGATCAAGCCTATTGTCAAACTGTGGCAGTCTTGTTTTCGCAGGAATCGTAAGGAGGAAGTTGTCCTTGCTCGGCTCCGCTTAGGTCACTCGTTTTTAACACACTCTTTTCTTCTTAAGGCGGACGCAGTACCTAAGTGCGAGTTTTGTGACACCGTTTTAACTGTGAAGCATATTTTAATTGACTATGTTTGTTTTAACCTTGAAAGACGTATGTTTTTTAACTTTCACGATTTTACGTCCGAGCCCCTTACACTCGGACATCTTTTATCAGATCATTGCTATTTTAACAGTGTTTTCGACTTTTTACGCTTTACCGGTTATTTTACTCGTTTATGAATTTTCTCTTTTTTACTGGTTTTTTACCTGTGTTTTACCTGTTGTTTTTTACATGGGTCCTATACACCCATTGTTATTGTTGATTTTCTACTTGTTGATTTTACACTTGTTGCTCTCTTTTACTCTTTTTCTACATCTCGTTTTTATTATGTGTTATTTGTGTCTCTTTTAAATTTGGTTGTGGGTTTCATGTCTTTTACCCTTTTTATCGTTTGTTTGGCGCAATATAGCCTTAGTTGCTATTGCGCCAAAAAACCCCAAACAACCAAACCAAACCTGTAAAAGATAAATTTAAAGTTATTTTTAAGTATCTCACCTTTACCTGTCCATCTGGTCTCTTGCAAGCCTAGAATATCTAGGTTATAGCGCTGGAATTCTTGTGTGAGGACATCAAGAGAATAATCTCTATGTAATGTCCTCACATTCCACGTTCCTGCAGAGAGAAAATGATTAGTAGGATTTTTAAAGAAATTTGGTTTATTGAGATTGGTAGGGCCAACAATATCAAACAGCCCCCTGATCGCAGGCATGGGGCAAAGACCTGTTCCTCCTCCGCTAAAGGCTGAAGTCACCGATGCTGGTAGGAACTTCAGGCACCACCTTTTCAAGTGGACTTTTTCAAGAACCATATGGCCTGCCTGAGACACATTACTCCAGTTTAGGCTTGACGATGCCCAACTAGCTAAGTAAGGTTCAGGTACCTGCGATGGCCTCTGATTAGGATTATCCACCAGCTGATATAAGGTATCCCATGCCTCTGTTCACTTAGGGCTGGCAACCCAGAAGCAAACAGAAAACACAGCAGCAGACTCTCCCTCAACAGAGGCCCACTAGTGCAGCAAGTCCAGGATCCATAATCAAACTCAAATCCATAAACAAGTCCAGTCTAGTAGGTATAAATGGTCAGCACCAGGACCCTGTGAAGTTGACCACTCCTCAGCAGGGTTGAAAAAAAAAAGAAAAAAGTGGCCATAGATGACCAGATCAGTAGGCCATACTGAACTGGCAGCTCTCCCCTTCCGTTCCCTTCCAAAAGAGAATATCTCTTTTGAAAGGAACTAACGGCCTGCACCACGAGAAGGCGGGGGTCGGACATTAGGTGCTAGACCTGGCCAGTTCTGTGCATCATCACTAGGGATTGGTACACAGCTCGGGGCGGGGGTGGCTCAGTCGGTAGCGCGCCAGGCTCGTAATCTGTAGTTCCCAGGTTCGAGTCCCAGCTGGGTCAGCGTTGAGATTTATCTCCGCAAAATTCCCCGCCCTGCCCACGGTCAGTAGGGGACACTGATGGGCTAGGAAAGGCCGCCGTCCGTCATATGGGACGTTAAGCCGTGGCCCCGTGTGTGGGAGAGCCATACCCTGTGCACGTTAAAGAACATGCTGGATGGCCTTGATGGGAGACTACCATCTGTCTCCCAACACCTGTTCCAGTGGGTCCCCTCCCCCAACCTTCTCTGAGCCTTCGGGGTCAATGTGACTTGGCCATTTAGCCCGTGGTGTGCAAAAAAAGTGCCGCTCAGAGGTAAAACAACCCAACCTGGTACACAGCTCTCCTTCCAGTTTATGCCTAGCTACCATTTACATCCTGATAGTTAACCATAATGTGTAATTATTAATTGCTCTAAATATTTATTTTAAATAAAATGGATTATATCTAAAATATACAATTATAAGCCAGACTATTTGTATTTCAATTGTTAAGGGTAAAAGTTTAAAATTTGATTAATATGATATGCTGATTTTAAACAAAAATATTTTTCAAATTAGGAGAAACTAATACTACTTTTAGTGGTATAAAAATGTGTTTTGCAAATAAATGTAGCGTTGCAAATATTACTTGTGTTCCTGTAAAAGTGGTAGCATTGGCAATGACATGTTAATAGCATTTTTCAAACTTCAGAATAAAGATTCTGAGTTTGAGATGATAGGGTTATTTTTTATATAATACTGAATGAATATATATATATATCATTTCAGTGATATTCCTAACTTGGAAGGAAAACGGTGAGCATTTCAGATAGTATTTGATGAAGGGGAATTCATTGCATACCTTCAGCACAGCAAGATAAGCAAAATTTCTGCATTTGACAAAGGATTGGGGTTGTACTTTGTTATTCATCAGTCAAATAAAGGATTTAAGATTTTTGATTTCTGTTGTATGAAATAAATGTATGCTGATATTTTATCACATTTCTAGATTGAGAAACCTACAACTGGTGGACTTTCTCACAGCACTAGAGATCATTGGGAAATTGATCGCAGTTCTCTAAATTTTGTACGCAAGCTCGGACAAGGCCAGTTTGGTGAAGTGTGGGAAGGCCTGTGGAATAACACAACGCCAGTGGCCATAAAGACTCTGAAAACAGGTGTGTGGTTAAGCATTGTAACATTTATACAACACAATGATTATACTTTTTAGCTAAAAATATTCAGAAATATTGAAATCTGGTGTTGCAAAAAGTTGTGTGTGCTTACCCCTTAAAATATTTATTTATAGTTGTGTGTGCATACCCCTTATTTATATATATATAAAGGTATCCAAAAAGGGCTACAGACTAATATTTATTTATGACTAGACAAACATGAAGGGTTTCATTATTTTTTAGGAATGCTCAAAGATTTTTCATACATTTTGGTAAACCTGGATGTGGGCACCTCTTTTTACCCTCAACAACTCAAAATGATATTCCTCTCTAAGTGTTAGTATGTCCTCAATGGCAGTTCCGATTTTGTTGATAATATGTATTTTTAATATTTCAGTTTTCAGGATAGGTATTTCCATGTCCTCCATAAGAAGTGCAGTGGGGTTATATTAGGGGTGGCCATTGAAATGGTCTGTCTCATCCCATTCACCAACAAGGGAAATTGGAATTCATTAGTGGCTGGCTGCACAGAAAAAGGAAGCATACCATCCCATTGGAAATAACAGACTGAAGTTCTGAAGTTGGGAAATCATGTAATTCTCTAAGATCTTGATAAATGAAATCACTAAGTTTTTATGAAGGGGGGAAAAAAGATGATTCATTTATGCAATAAGCACAATTTTTGAGTTGTCATGAACACTTTTCTGCACTGCATAAGGTTTTTCCAAATCCCAAATACATTTTATCTTCCCAGATATGGGAAATGTTGCTTCATTTGCAAAATGCACATTAGAATAGGTAGTCATGTTCACTCTAAGCAATTGAACAGTCAGTTGCAAAATATTTGACGAACCATCATTAGGTTTCAAAGCTTGCCCCAGCTGCAACTTGTGTGCATGAAGTTTGAGCAGAACATTGGATGCTTTTGTAATTCCCAAGATGCATTGTAAATTGACCTTGAGGAACTGCTGGAACATTACTCTTGTCACTCTGTTATGCTGAGGAATGTTTTCTTGGAAATTATATAAATAAACCCTGTTTCAACAGAAAAAGGTTAATGCATTCCAGACACTACCAATTATATTTATACATTGAAAAATTATGATTTTTAAAGAAAAATTACACTTATATGCCATGAAAACTTATTAGCAAAAGTTATATATTCAATTCTTAACAACAATAAACTTATAAAGTTCATTCTTGAAACCTATAATTCTCTCTGTTCACCCTCACAAGCAGCAGCTTGTCAGTTATAATATGCCATTCACAAGATACCAAAGTGACACCTCAGCAGAAAGGAGGATCCCATGAGGAAATCCATGAGATATCATGAGAGGAATAGCCATGCTTTATCTGGGACTCAAACCCAGGTCCATTTGATCAGTAGCCAAGCATGCTAACCACTTGCCATCAGGACCAGGGCCAGATTTCCCATAAGGTACCTTAGGCACTTGTCTAGGGGGGCCAACAAAATAATATTGCCAGCATTTAAGTGTTACCTTTTTGTAATATTAATAATATCAAAATTATGTCCTTTTAGTTAGGAAGTGTTGAATATAGTCTTCTATTTACTTAACAGAGAAATATCCCAATATTCACAATTGTCATTTTTTAATTCCCCTGAAAAAAAAAGGTGAGGAAAAATACGTTTAAATGTGAAAAGGAATAGTTTGATTTTTAATTTTTATTGCCTATTGTATATTATAAATTATGTTTTGTGTTTAATATTGATTTATTACATTATTTTATATAATACTCGATAATAAAGCTTTGTTACTTATTATTAAAATTCCTACATCTGTTTCAACTGAATCATTCCCTTCTTGGCTATGTAAATGGAAATGAAATACAAGCCTACTGATCATAAGGGTGCACTTTCATGACACAGTTGTTTTGACAGAAAGGTGTCAAAAGTGACACCTTTCTGCTGAGGTGTCACTTTTGTATCTTAATGTGCCTTTGGTGAGTGAGGTGTAAATCCAGCCCTGATCAGGATTATGCATAATTCTCGATGTAGGCTGTAGATTTGTATGTAGGATTTGCAGACTGAATGATTGGGGGGTAACAGTTAGTGGGAAAGCTGAACAGATAGTAAATTTATAATGTTTGGTTATCAGTAATATAGAATGAAGAGGAAATATGTTCACATGGATCACTAAGCTAGCTGAGATGCTGATGCAATGAGTGGAATCACAAGTTGAGCATACACACCAAAGAGCCAAAGCATTATGACTAGTGCTTCTTTATGCAAATCGAAACAACTGCAGGTAAGCAATGCTACATGTGTGAAGATCATGAAATGGTATAAATAACACCTGATACTGAGCTCTGTTAATAAATGTTATTCTTGGTCTTCAGATGGGAAAGGCAGTGGACTTAGTGAGTTTGACAAAGGCCAAATTCTAATGGCCAGACGACTGGGTCAGAGCATTTCCAAGATGGCAAGGCTTGTGGGGTGCTCATGGTCAGCTGTGGTTAGTACCTTCAAAAAGTGGTCCGAGGAGTGGTCCAACTGCTGACAAGGTGTAGGCTGACCACGGCTCATTGATGCTAGAGGTGAGTGAGGCTATCCTATATGGTATGAGCCAACAGAAGGGATAATGTGGTGCAACTCACCCGTAATTTGAATGCTGGTGACTGGAGTAATGTGTCACAACAAACAGTGCATCGAACCCTGCTGAAAATGGTGCTGCATAGCCTCAGGCCACTCTGAGTGCCCATGCTAACCTCGGTTCACAGATGAAAGTGCCTACAATGGGTACGCGAGCATCAAAAATGGACCTTGAATGATTGGAAGAAGGTCATGTGGTCCGATGAATCTTGTTTCCTGTTGCACCATGTGGATGGCCGGGTACGTGTGCATTATTTACCTGGAGAAATGATGCACTGTGGAATGAAAACAAACTGGTGGAGGAAGTGTAATGCTTTGGACAATGTTCTGCTGGGAAACCTTGGGTCCAGTTATTCATGTGCAGACCACCTACCTAAACATCATTGCAGACCAGGTACATCCTTTCATGGCAATGATATATCCCTCTAGTAGTGCCTTCTTTTAGCAGGATAATGCACCATGCCACACTGTCCAGATAATTCGAGAATGGTTCGCAGAACATGAGGAAGACTTCCAAGTATTTCCCTGGCCTCCAATTTCCCCAGACATCAATTGAGCATCTGCGGTTTGTGTTGGAACAGCATATCTGATATGCAGCAGCTCAACCACGTAACTTACAGAATTAAAGGATCTCTGGTAACGTGTTGGTACCAGATACCACAAGACACCTTTAGAAAACTTGTAGCATCCGTGCCTCGCCGGGTAAGAGCTGTTTTAGCAGCACATGGAGGACCAACATCATATTAGGCAGGTGGTCATAATGTTTTGGTTCTTTGGTGTATGTGTGCGAGTTCATAATGCTGGTATCAGTGGTGGAGATGCTTGTATAACTGAAAACTAGCAAGCCAATGCTGAAAAACAGAGATAAAAATCAAGTGCTGTGCCTTTGTTCTTTTTAAAGCTGCATGTGTGTGAAAGAGAATAGCCAGATTTTTCACTATCAAGCAGCACTTGTCTGTGCTGCAATGTATAAAGTGCTTGAACGCTTCTTTTTCTTCCTGTATCAGTGTATAAACTGACAGGCTCCTGTCAGACCTCTGTGACAAGCAGCTGCTTGAGGGAATGTTTATTTTTTATTTATCAGCTACACCAAGTTCTTTTCGGTGATTTCTTTCCAATAAAATTTGAGCAGCTTTATCACCATTTCTTTTAAACCTTGAACCCAAGGTTGACTGTGGTTCTTTAGTATTGCCTCAGAAATTATTGTTTGAAAACCTTTAGCATCATGAACATATTTTTCCAAAATTGCCTCTCAAGCAGCTGCTTCCCACAGATGTCTGACTTGAGCCTGTCAGTACAATTCACCATAGAGATATATAAGGAAGGCAAGATCTGACAGAAGGATAAGACTAAAAAGAAACACCCATGGCTTATCCGGAGCTCAAACCCAGGTCTGTGTGATAAGTAACCAAGCATGCTAACCACTTGGCCATGGGACCAAAGGGCTTCTCAAATTTCATTTATGGTGTAGTCTTATTGCTCATCCCATATGTTCTAGATATTCTCAATAGTGTGATGGATGATATGCTAATTCCAAAACTCTTGAACAGACAGCTTGTCTAGTTTGTCAGTTCAATTCAATAGCTGTGCAGATATTTGCCTCAAATAGCACATTTTAAATGTGGTAATGTGACTTTAGATCCATAAGTTCTATCAAGGAGTTGATACTAGGTGGCATAAACATGACTCTTACATTAGGATATAAATCATCGAGATATGTAGGGTGTCTTGGGTCATTGTCAATCACAAGGCCTTAAAAGCCAGGATTTTTCTTCACATGGCCCTTCATGCCTGTAAAAACACTTCACAAACCAATCTTCAAACTGTTGTGCACATTTACATGCATTTCTATTTGCTCACCAGTGCATGATTAGTTTATTGACCCTTCAAAGACTTCCTTTAAGACCCTTCAAAGTTTGAGAATTCTGGAAATGATACACAAGAGATTTATACTTGCATTAATCTGCTGCAGTATTGCTGCAAAACAGTAAGCTTAGATGATTCTTGGATAATTTAAAGCCTGAAGTGGATTTATTTTCTTTGGAAATGTATATTTTTATATTGCCAAAACAAGCCAGTTTAATGCATGTAGGACATTTGTTATGGTGCATATTCACCAGCAGCCTCACCTGTTGATATTATGTAGAGATTGCTTCTTCTTGAACCTCTTAACTCAACCTTTGTCAAGAATGGCTCAGCAGACAAAAAGTCACCTCCTTCCTAAGTGCTTTTTTTTTTGAATAATTTTATAATTTACTGAATACTGATTTTTGGTTTGCCCATGGATAATTTCTACTAATGAATTCTTCACACTTTATATATACATACTGTTTTCCATAATTTAAGGAATAATCTAAGAACCTGTTGGGTCTGCTGCATGTGAATCAGAAAATAGGTGTATATGAACACTGTGTGTCAGAATAACAGTTGAAAAGGGAACTAATACTTTTAATTCACAAAAATATATTTGAATACAATGCAAACACACGGTATAAAGGTGAAGGTCAAATGAGATAGCCCAAGTGGTTCAATATGGAGTGTAGTCATCTCTTACCATGATGCAGGCCTTGCAAAGATGTTAATTGCTGTTAATAAAACTGTCCAGCAGTTCTATGGGTAGTAATTCCCATTGCTCCTCCAAAGCACATTGAAGTTATGGGAGGCTGTAACGCTCCAAACAATACAAAATACTTTAAGTTTTATGCTCTGGATAGCTTAGACGGGCGCCAGGCAATAATTAACAAATTGCCAAAATGTAGAATAAGTTGATTTAGGATTCAAATGCCAGCGAGTGTTCATAAGTAAGAGTCAAAAATGATTCTTAACAAAATAAGAGTAATATAAAAAAGATCCTAAATTAGCGTTGCTCAAGATAAAAAACTATAGACTCAAAAGTTTATAACGAAACAAAATAGATTTATTTCCAAAATAATTAACTCACCAAGACATCAATGAAGAAACTAAATTCTATGCTACACGCACGGTGCTACGCACCTTACTACATCTCTCTGCTCTCAGTGCTCTACAACTCTCAAGTGCTCAAGTGCTTCTCTCAAGTGCTCAAGTGCTTCTCTCAAGTCACGGTTTTGACAATGGGCCGGCGCATGCCGGGAAAGACATTTGCATACAATGACGAAGGACGCAAGCTATGACGCAAGAGGGGGCGTGTCCTTGGCACGCGCTTTAACGGTTACGGTCGGAAGTTCGGAGTTGCGCGTAGGCAACACCTAGAAACTTGAAAATGAGTGCTGTGATGCCGAAAAGGAAATAAAAATCCCCAAAATGATAAATATAACGTAAATTAAACAAAACTGGTTAAGGTAAAGCAAAAGTGAACGATGGGGCATCACAAGGCTTATAGGAGTGGCATTCAGAGGAGCATCCCATGCATATTCTATCTGATTTAGGTTGGAAGACCATGCTGGCAACTCCATACAGTTAATTGTGTTATTCTCCAGACAGCAATCGAAAAGGCGACAACCATGTGGTGACTACTATTATCTGTAGGAGGAAGTTATCTCTATTGCACCCATATATGGTCGCACCCATATATGGTAGCCACCTAAAGATGCTCTGTAATGCTTCAAAATGTATGTTAAATAGTTTCCAGATAGTTGGGCACCAGGCAATTAATCTTGCCAATAAAATTAAATGAGGGTTCTTAGTATGATTAACATTACATTTCAGAAAAGAACTTAATCAAAAGATTGTCAATCATTTAAAGTTAATTCTAGTCAAAGTCTCAAAACTCTACTCAAGAGAAAAAAATAGAAAGTCAAAAACTATTTCATAAAACAAATAAAGTTTATTTCCAAAAATCTAGACTCACCATTCTGACAACTGGCTCCGTGACCTAACGTCACTTACTATACATGCGGCATGCAACTGACACGTGTGTTTGAACGCTGGGAAATCACATTTGCATAAATTGATGAATGCACACTCGCTACGATGCAAGAGAGGGTGTGTCCTTCCAAAAGCATTAATGCCTGCCAATCAAAAATTGGAGTTGTTCATGGACAACTCCTCTTGTGGTTTTGGTAGTGAGAAATGATGATCCAACTGATATGTAATGCTCCAAAATTATAATTGTAATATAAATAAAGTAAAACTGGTTAAATAAAAGTGAAGAGGTGAACCATTACAATCCTTTTCCAAATCATGATACTACTGCCACTGTAGTTGTCTCGTTCATTGATATTTGTGTCAGGATAGCATGTTCCGGGCACCCTCCATAACAACTGATGCTGTGAAGGGCAAACTGCGATTCATTCCTGAGCAGCAAGGACATCATTGCTCCTGGGTCCAGTTGACATGTCTGCACCAGTTTAGCCTGTCTTTCTTGTGGTATCGGGTCAGGTGGGTACACACACCACTGCCCACTTAGCATACAAGTACACCTTGTGAAGTCTTTGTGATGGTGGTAGTTATCACCATTTCACTCACTGCTGTGAGATCTGATCACAATTGATGTTGTGTTGACATCTTGTTTCTCCAGGTGCATATTACACCAGATAAGTCCTCCCTTGGAGTTGGTTCCCATCATCATCCACTACTGAATCATCTGGATTCATGCTCTCTTTGTTGAAATATCTCCCAAAATCTATGCACCATTGAATGATGCACATTAACCCATCTGGCAGCATCTACTTTGGCCTGCCTAGAGCTGACCTACAGCTTCCCACACTCAATAAATATTAAGTAATGGATGAAGAAGTGGACTCTGTTGTTGATTATTTATCATCATATCTATTTAGCTTATTCAGTTTCTTCAGAATGTATAATGAATCAGTATCATCTGTTAGTTATACCACAAATAGTTGAATATGAGAGCATTAAATTCTTATTGGTTTGGCAGGTTTTTACAGTTGATTTTTTTTTTCTCCTCTAGGGACAATGGATCCAAAAGATTTCCTGGCAGAAGCTCAGATTATGAAAAAGCTGCGTCATCCTAAGTTGGTACAACTGTATGCTGTTTGCACATTGGAAGAACCCATCTACATCATAACTGAACTGATGAAACATGGAAGTTTGTTGGAGTACCTCCAAGGTTAGTATCAATTGATGCAAATCATAGCTATCAGGAAAGTTACAGTAATATGTTTTCAAATTAAATAGTATGATTAAGCTAAAATTTAGTTCAGAATTTCTTCACTGAAACATTTTTTCATTCCATAATAGGAGAGTCAGTTCCAAGAGTTATCGCATGAGTGAAGACAAATGGCTAATCCTTTCCCTAAATTAAAGCAGGGAGTGTTTTGAAGTGTTCTCTCAGTACATAACTCTATCTGTCAGAAATTACCTCCCTGGTGGCCAGTCTTGAAAGGTTTAAAAATTAAGTGTTGCTATTCCACATAATTCTTTTCACTCAAATATTTCATTGCAGTCTGGATCTATGGACATTATTAAATAAAATAAATAAATACCTCCTCAAGCAGTTGCTTGCCACAGAGGTCTGACAGAAGCTATCAGTTTAAAAAATGAGTTGCCATAATAAAAAAATGTGAGGATGGCTGGACCTTAGCAGACAAACGACACAAACTTCCATGCCTTACTGGACTCGAACCCAGGTCCCTTAGATCAGTAGCCAAGCATGCTAACCACTCTGCCATGTGATAGCTATGGACATTATTAGAAGATATTATATGAACAAACAAGATTATATGTTTTAACATCTGGGGTGATTTGTTTACTTGATTTTGAAAACTCTGACTCTTGTTGGTGTGCTGAAAAAATCATAATGCCTATTGAAAAATATCTAATTGCATTAATTTTTCATCATTTGGTTATGGTTTCATTTTTCAGTATTCACAAAACAAGTTCAAGGATCAACTGTTTTAAATCGTTTTTTTTTTTAAGTGACTGACACATATTTTAAATCATTAACATGCCTACTATTATTTGGGTATTGCTAAGCATAATTAATATTTATAATGCCTGAAACTAATCTGAGCTGACTGTTTTGGTTATTTTTATTTTCAACCTAAGTGAAATTGAGTAAAGCTTGCATAGCTTTTCAGATTTCTGTGAAGGTGAGAAAATACCAGAAACATACCTTATGCACTGTATTGTGATAATCACTTTAAGCATTTGTGGGTTGATGATCTTCATAGTTCACAGTGTGTAGCATTCAGCAACTTCTTTTTTTCATTCAAGTATATTTCCATTTTTTTATGTATCATAGCAAACGCTTTCAAAAGCTATTCAGTAATAAATTATCACAGGAAAAGTCCTGTAAACAAGAAACACTTGAAAAAATGAGTTGAAAAAATTGGTTGTCCTGACTGGGATTCGAACCCAGGTCTCCCAGAAGCATGCCGGGCATCTTAACTGCTAGATCACTGAGGAGCTAACCAACTCTCCAACTAAGTGACATATGAGCCATCCTGTTTGATTCACAGTGGCACCATCCATTATCAGGAGTTGGGCAGCCAAGCCACGGCATATTTGATGTTTGTATTATTTGTCACTCACACTCACAGTGGTATTATTTTCAAATGCTTTTGATATCTCATCATCATCATCATCATCCTCAAGCAGCCATGGGCTACGGAGGTCCAACCAGACCGCGCAGTTTAATTCTCCAAGCATATCTGTCCTGAGCTATATCTGCTGCATCCGGCCACTGTACACCAATTCTAACAAGGTCCTGTTTGACATTGTCTGCCCACCGCATCCTAGGTCTCCCCCTCCTTCTGAGGCCTCTAGGCACACTGTTCATAACCCTATTCGCCAATCTATAATTATCCATACGGGCAACATGGCCAAACCAGCGGAGTCTCTCTCTGCACAATATGCTGCTTAAAGGAGGTTGCAAACTCCTTTGCCTAACCTCATCATTAGTTACAAAGTTGAACCACCTAATGCCGAAGATACTGCGTAAGCATCTGGAATCAAAAGCATCTAGTTTCCTGTTATCTTGTTTACACAGCGTCCAAGTTTCACTACCATAACTAACCCTAGAAGGAACCAAACTATTATACAGTCAAATTTTAGTCTTTAGGTGTATACACCTATTTCTCCACAATCTCCATAGATTCTTAAAAGTCCCGGCAGCAATACCTATTCATCTGTTAATCTCATGCCGCACATCACTAGTATCTGTTATGTAGCTCCCAAGATAATTAAACTGTGACACCTGCTCAAGACTGCAACCATTCAGATTAACTGAATCACAACCTGCCTGACCAATTTTCATCACTTTAGTTTTCTCTCTGTTTATAACCAAACCTACTGTACTACCAGTCTCATCAACAGTTCGAATGAAAGAGTTCATCTCATCAACATCATTTGCCAAAAGGGCTAAATCATCAGCATAATCTAAATCAGAAATTTTCGCATCTCCAGCCCATTTAAGGCCAAAATCTTTCCCTTGAAGTGAATTTCGCATAACATAATCAACAACCAAACTAAAGAGAAAAGGAGACAAAATGCACCCTTGTCAAACACCAGAAGTAATGCTAAACCAATTGCTACAAGCCTTACCAACTCACACACGACTCAGTGTTATTATAGAGAGCTTTCATTATGTTAACTAACTTGTCTGGTATACCATATGATCTCACAATCAACCACAAATTATGACGATCAACAGAGTCGAAAGCCTTTTTGAAATCAACAAAGCTAGCAACCAAAGGTTTCTGAAACTCTAAACATTTCTCAAGAATCTGCCTCAGTGAAAATATCTGATCTACACATCCCCTACCACTTCTGAATCCACATTGCTCATCACGCAATTGCTTGTCAACCAGATTTTTAATTCTATTAAGCACAATCATGGAAAGAACTTTACCTGTAACAGAGAGTAGGCTGATACCCCTACAGTTATCACAAGAACTGCGATCACCTTTTTTGAAAATAGGGATAATAATAGCTCTGGTAAAATCTTTAGGAACCATGCCTTTATCATAAAAGTTATTCAAAATTTCAGTCATCCAAATGGTAACTGAAACATTCCCAGCTCTAAGCATTTCCGTAGTAATTTCATCCACCCCTGGGGATTTATGAAGTTTAAGTTTAGAAGTAGCCAAACTAACTTCAGATTGTGTTATAGGGCCAACATTAAAGCCAACAATGCATCTATCATCATTACAAACAATGGGAGTAGAATTAACCACATTGTTTAGAACTTAACTGAAATGCTCAGCCCACCTAGCCATGACAGAATCTTCACCTTCTACAACCTTACCTTGTTTATCCTTCAATCCCTGTATACCTGTTCGTTTTCTACCACACAAAACATTAACTATCTGATACAGCTCTCTGCTGTTGTGCTGTCTAACTGCTTCCTCAGCTTTGTCAGCCAGGCCATCAAGCCAAAGATTCTTATCAGTAGCTAACTTCCTTTACACGTTTATTAAGTTCTTTGTAATGCTTTCTATTAGGACTAGTAGGGTACTGATTAAGGACATTCCTGCAGTTCCTTCTTTCTGAAATAAGCTCAAGTGCCTTATCACTTAAATAATTTTGTCTCCTCTGCTCCTTTTTCCCTAAAAGAGTACTGTTAGTTTCCAAAAAAGCCTGTTTAAAATGGCCCCATTCTTCCTCAACTTCAGTATTAAGCACACCATGACTGTCATAATGACTAAGTAACCTATCATGGTAAGCTTTAGCTATAACTGGGTCATTCAGAGCTTCAGTATTAAAGGTAAATTTTTTAACCCTAGCACAACACTTTTTAAGTTTAAGTTGCAAGACACTTTTAACAAGGTAATGGTCAGATCCAATTTCAGCTCCCCTATATGCCCTGGTATTTCTAACAGAACTAGCCCATTTGCTGTTAATTAATATATAATCAATCATATTCCTATGCATCCCATCAGGTGAAACCCATGTGTACTTATGTATGTTATGGTGTTTGTAATAATGGTTAGTTATTCTCAAACTTAAGTTTATTTACCTGTAGCAAATGTTGCCCATTGAAGCTACCAATACCAAAAAGGCCTATCACCCCTCCCAAAGGTCAGAGTCAGTACCAACTTTGGCATTGAAGTCACCTAGAACAAGGGTAATATCTCCTTTCTTGACAGAATTCAAAATATCCTGAAGTTGTCAGTAAAACTTATCCTTCTCATCCTCATCAGAATCCTCAGTGGGGGCATAACAGCAGATAACATTCAAGTCTTTAATGCTTGTCTGAAATTTTGCTGTAAGAAACCTTTCATTAATGCACTCATATCCTAGAAGAGCATCACTAGCATGTCTGCTGAGCAGCAGACCCACACCTTGGTGATGCTTTCCATCCTCCCTCCCTGTAAAGAGAAATTTAAAGTTATTTTTAAGTATCTCACCTTTACCTGTCCATCTGGTCTCTTGCAAGCCTAGAATATCTAGGTTATAGCACTGGAATTCCTGCATGAGGACATCAAGAGAATAATCTCTATGTAATGTCCTCACGTTCCACGTTCCTGCAGAGAGAAAATGATTAGTAGGATTTTTAAAGAAATTAGGTTTATTGAGATTGGTAGGGCCAACAATATCAAACAGCCCCCTGATCGCAGGCATGGGGCAAAGACCTGTTCCTCCTCCGCTAAAGGCTGAAGTCACCGATGCTGGTAGGAACTTCAGGCACCACTACAAAATGAAAAATTTTTTCTGCTACCTCTTTACAAGGCCTGTGTTTACAGGCTGTCTCTTGTGCTATTCTACTGTTGAATTATAGATCAAAGTATGCTTTGATTAATGTACTCTCTTAAAAAGAAATTTAGATAAACAACTTCTTTAGTACTTTTCTGAGTGTAAAACCATGTTGCCCAGTGTGAAAAAATTGTAATTGTGGAAAAAATTTACTCAGAAGCAATTGTCATCTTTACAGTTGCTTTAGAAAATGCTGGAGCAATTGGTCTATAATTACTTGTTAAACTAATACAAATATATGAAAAAAAATATTTTTTTTTAGTAAATCAAAATAGTGTAAAGGATTTTATTAACTGTAATAAATGTCAAATGATATAAATAATATTTAAAATTCTGACACTTCACCATGATCATTTGCTTTATTATTGCTTAACTCCATTATTTTTTTCCCACTTCATTTTCAAATGCTAACATCATGTATAGTGAATTGCTGTATTTCATTTAGATATTTCTTACTAACTAAGCAATTCATTAGTTTTCATTAACATATA
This sequence comes from Ryuthela nishihirai, assembly GCA_038380435.1. Taxonomy (NCBI): domain Eukaryota; kingdom Metazoa; phylum Arthropoda; class Arachnida; order Araneae; family Heptathelidae; genus Ryuthela; species Ryuthela nishihirai. The sequence goes on from JAWZYU010000006.1 coordinate 97,832,400, forward strand.
AAAAGTTCACATTAAATTTATCAAAAGTAGTATTAACATTTGAAACTCTGACAAGATCTGTATATAATAGTTGATTTTTAAGATTTTAATTTTAAGATCTGATTTAAGATAAACCATTAAGTAATATTTTGTAATTATGTGTTTTATATTTCACTATAGGCAATGAATTTTTTTATTCTAGTAATCTTTGCATATTCTTCCCGTCTTAAAATCTTTCCTTTCTTGTTGCAAAGAAATTTATAAATATATTTTAAATTATATAGTTTTATATAACATTTTCTCTTTTGTCAAAGACTCATTGATAATATCTTCAACTTACCATATTGTGGATTAAATTCATTTTTACTCCGAATTTAAACAGCACAATGAAAGGATTTTTTTTTCTAGAATAAGAATTCAATGAATATCATTAAACTCCATTTGTTCTTTTTACCCATCTTGTTACCTATCATTTCCATATTTTCATCACAATTTCCATGCAGTCTTCATGAATGTCTGTTACTTCAAATTCCAAATTCATATCTTTTTTTTTTTAAATTGTTCCACATTACTTTGGTCTTAACTGCTTGCACTTCTTTATGCAGCTTATTATTTTAATTTTTCATAAATTGATTTTCATTCACAATTGCACTTTAAAGAAATAAGTAATTAATTATGACAAAGGAAAAGAAAAAAAAAGTTTTATATTCAATTATATTATTTTTCAATTATATTGAAAGTTTTAATAAACTAGTAATGATTTTGAGTATTATAAAAATTATTTTTTCTCAATAAATTAACATTTTATTTTCAGCAGAAATGTAAACAAATTACAATTATACACAAAAATTAACTTAATTAAATTCTTTATCTGAGGCAATCATTATATCAGAGAATAACATTTTTCTTTAATCAGTGTTCTCTGACATTGAGAAGCGAAAACAAATTGCATTGTTTCATGATGCCAAAATTTGGATCGTAATACAGTCAATAGCCATGAAGCAACACAATAATTCTCTGTTCAACCAAAGAATAGTACTTTAGTATGAAAACACTTTTTTCATTTTGTCTTATGACACCTGAAAGAAGTTTATTACTGGACTCAGTTTAATCTGAAAAAAAAAAAATTGTGTATGAAATATGTTTTTTTTTTGTTTACTGGGATGTGACATTCCTATGTATGAGGAAAAAAAGTAAATTAGTAGTGATGATTTTTTAACATATTAATATTTGATTTGTGTTTTAGTTCTTTTAAACATTTTTCATCAGGAAAAGCAAGATCTCTGAAGCTTCCTCAGTTGATTGATATGGCTGCTCAAATAGCTGCAGGAATGGCATATCTGGAATCTCAGAATTACATCCACAGAGACTTGGCAGCTAGAAATATATTGGTTGGAGAGAACAACATAGTTAAGATTGCTGACTTTGGTTTGGCACGTTTAATCAAGGTAAATATATTTTAGTTTCAGATAAAGTTTCATGATTGAAAGGTTTTGAAGTCCAGTGTAAAAGTAATGTATGTCAAGTTACTGGTTTCCAAGAAAAAGTAATCTTTGAATTTCCTGCATCAAATTATGAAAGACCTGTTTCCTTGACAGCTTTGAAACTGCAGTTTTTCCACTATTGTTGGTGAAATTCTGCTTTTCACATAAAAAAAAACTAAATACTTTCTCAAGCAGCTGTTGCCACAGAGGTCTGACAGGAGCCTGTCAGTTTATATGCCATAGTAGAAGGTCTGAGAGGATGGTGGGCCCTCAGCACAAAACGACACAAACACCCATGCCTCACCCATGGCTTGAACCCATCAAAATATGAAATCAATAGCCAAGCATACTAACCACTCGACCATGGAATGGCTACATGTTGTAATATGTAGCCATCTCATGGTCAAGTAACTCGTGGTTGTGGTAAAAATGGTTGAGATGAGGTTTATTCATGTAACATTAATTAATTTTCATGAGAAAGAGCATGTTTGTTCTAATATCTTCATGTACTGCTTGTATATATATATTATGCTAGATAAAAAGAAATGAAGAAAGTATAAATTTAACCTTTCAAGTTGATAAGGACGTTTTATCTTTTTTTAAACACATCTGAACCCCTTCCATACACATCACCACCACCTTGTAATTTCCCAGATATGTGATTGCCTGGTCAAAAGTTTGGCACATGGGTTTTCTTGTGCCACTCTGTGTTGTGTTAAAAAAGTAGTTTCTTTCTTTCTCTGATAGTACTAGAGTTTGAGATTAAAACTTCATACTATAAATTGCCACCATTTTTGATGCTATTAAATTATTACCCTCAGTATTATTACAGTCCAGATGGCACCTTCCAGTTTAGTGCACACAGCCAGCCGGTGTACACTTGATGTGGTCTGGCCGTGTGCACTAAACTGGAAGGTGCCATCTGGACCAGAGTCTTTAATTACGGTCAACTACATTTCCAATGACTCTTCTATAGTATAATGCTTAAAGCCCTAATAGAGGAGGATTGTTCGGCAGCTGGTAGCTCAGTGGTCAGAGCACCTGACATTATCAGGAGGTGTGGGTTCAGATCCCACCTAGATAATGACAATTTTTCCTCTATATTATTCTAGCAAACTATTGCCAGGTGTATATCTGATAAATTCTATTATTGTAAGGATATATCTGTTTTCAAAATTATTCTCATTTGGTCTTCAACAACATGCTTCCCATAGTTTATTGTTCAGAATTAAATGCTTTTTCTTTTTGTAACACTTCAAAAGATTGTTAAACTTCCCTTTGGATCTTTTAACTGATCCAAATTAAACTAAACTTCTGGATGGTATCTGGTGCCAGGCAATTGATTTTGCCAAATAAAGTTAAATAAGGCTTCATTAAGTATATGGGTGTTAATGAGTAAGAAATCAAAAGATTGTCAAATTCATCATCATCCTCAAGCAGCCATGGGCTACAGAGGTTCAACTAGACCGTGCAGTTTAATTCTCCAAGCATATCTGTCCTGAGCTACATCTGCTGCATCCGGCCACTGTACACCAATTCTAACAAGGTCCTGTTTGACATTGTCTGCCCACCACATCCTAGGTCTCCCCCTCCTTCTGATGCCTTTAGGCACACTGTTCATAACCCTATTCGCCAATCTATAATTATCCATACGGGCAACATGGCCAAACCAGCGGAGTCTCTCCCTGCACAATATGCTGCTTAAAGGAGGTTGCAAACTCCTTTGCCTAACCTCATCATTAGTTACAAAGTTGAACCACCTAATGCCCAAGATACTGCGTAAACATCTGGAATCAAAAGCATCAAGTTTCGTGTTATCCTGTTTACAAAGTGTCCAAGTTTCACTACCATAACTAACCCTAGAAAGAACCAAACTATTATACAGTCTAATTTTAGTCTTTAGATGTATACGCCTATTTTTCCACACTCTCCATAGATTCTTAAAAATCCCAGCAGCAATCCCTATTCGTCTGTTAATCTCATGCCGCACATCACTAGTATCTGTTATGTAGCTCCCAAGATAATTAAACTGTGACACCTGCTCAAGACTGCAACCATTCAGATTAACTGAATCACAACCTACCTGACCAAGTTTCATCACTTTAGTCTTCTCTCTGTTTATATCCAAACCTACTCTACTATAAGTCTCATCAACATCATTTGCCAAAAGGGCTAAATCATCAGCATAATCTAAATCAGAAATTTTCGTATCTCCAGCCCATTTAAGGCCAAAATCTTTCCCTTGAAGTGAATTTCGCATAACATAATCAATAACCAAACTAAAGAGAAAAGGAGAAAAAATGCATCCTTGATGAATACCAGTAGCAATGCTAACCAATTGCTACAAGCCTTACCAACTCTCACACACGACTCAGTGTTATTATAGAGAGCCTTCATTATGTTAACTAACACATATGGTATGCCATATGATCTCACAATCAACCACAAATTATGACGATCAACAGAGTCGAAAGCCTTTTTGAAATCAACAAAGCTAGCAACCAAAGGTTTCTGAAACTCTAAACATTTCTCAAGAATCTGCCTAAGTGAAAATATCTGATCCACACATCCCCTACCACTTCTGAATCCACATTGCTCATCACGCAATTGCCTGTCAACCAGATTCTTAATTCTATTAAGCACAATCATGGAAAGAACTTTACCTGGAACAGAGAGTAGGCTGATATCCCTATAGTTATCACAAGAACTGCGATCACCTTTTTTGAAAATAGGGATAATAATAGCTCTGGTAAAATCCTTAGGAACCATGCATGCCTTTATCATAAAAGTTATTCAAAATTTCAGTCATCCAAGTGGTAACTGAAACTTTCCCTGCTCTGAGCATTTCCGTAGTAATTTCATCTACCCCTGGGGATTTATGAAGTTTAAGTTTAGAAACAGCTAAAATAGCTTCAGATTGTGTTATAGGGCCAACATTAATGCCGCCAATGCATCTCTCATCATTGCAAACAATGGGAGTAGAACTAACTACATTGTTTAGATCATTGAAATGCTCAGACCACCTAGCCATGACATAATCCTCACCTTATTTATCTTTCAATCCCTGTATACCTGTCTGTCTTCTACCATACAAAACATTAGCTATCTGGTATGGCTGTTGGTGTTGTTTTTGTGCTGAGGGCCTGCCATCCTCTCAGACCTTCTACTATGGCATATAAACTGACAGGCTCCTGTCAGACCTCTGTGGCAAGCAGCTGCTTGAGGGGGTATTTATTATTATTTATTTATTACAGCTCTCTGCTGTTGTGCTGCCTAACTGCTTCCTCAGCTTTGTCAGCCAAGCCATCAAGCCAAAGATTCTTATCAGTAGCTAACTGATCCTTTACACGTTTATTAAGCTCTCTGTAATCCTTTCTATTAGGACTAGTAGGGTACTGATTAAGGACATTCCTGCAGTTCCTTCTTTCCGAAATAAGCTAAAGTGCCTTATCACTTTAATAATTCTGCCTCCTCTGCTCCTTTTTTCCTAAAAGAGTACTGTTAGTGTCCAAAAAAGCCTGTTTAAAATGTCCCCATTCTTCCTCAACTTCAGTATTAAGCAAACCATGACTGTCATAATGACTAAGTAACCTATCATGGTAAGCTTTGGCTATAACTTGGTCTTTCACAGCTTCATTATTAAAGGTAATTTTTTTATCCTTAATACAACATTTATTAAGTTTAAATTACAAGACAGTTTTAACAAGGTAATGGTCAGATCCAATTTCAGCTCCCCTATATGACCTGGTACTCCTAACAGAACTAGCCCATTTGCTGTTAATTAATATATAATCAATCATATTCCTATGCATCCCATCAGGTGAAACCCATGTGTACTTATGTATGTTATGGTGTTTGTAATAACGGTTAGTTATTCTCAAACTTAAGTTTATTTACCAGTAGGAAATGTTGCCCATTGAAGCTACCAATACCAAAAGGGCCTATTACTCCTCCCCAAAGGTTAGAGTCAGTACCAACTTTGGCATTGAAGTCACCTAGAACAAGGGTAATATCTCCTTTCTTGACAGAATTCAAAATATCCTGAAGTTGTTCATAAAACCTATCCTTCTCATCCTCATCGGCATCCTCAGTGGGGGCATAACAGCAGATAACATTCAAGTCTTTAACGCTTGTCTGAAATTTTGCTGTAAGAAACCTTTCATTAATGCACTCATATCCTAGAAGAGCATCGCTAGCGTGTCTGCTGAGAAGCAGACCCACGCCTTGGTGATGCTTATTGTCGTCCCTCCCTGAAAAGAGAAATTTAAGATTATTTTTAAGAATCTGACCTTTATCTGTCCATCTGGTCTCTTGCAAGCCGAGAATATCTAAATTATAACGGTGGAATTCTTGTGTGAGGACATCAAGAGAAAAAGCTCTGTGCAGAGTCCTCAAATTCCAATTACCTATGGAGAGAAAATGGTTAGTGGGTTGTTTTAATAAACTATGTTTATTGAGAGAGGGAATGCCGACAATATCAAACAGCCCCCTAATTGCAGACATGGGGCAAAGACCCGTTTCCCCACTACTAAAGGCTGAAGCCATCTACACTGGAAGACTTTCTCCAATGTAGAATTTGCCGATGCCAATAGAAGCAAAGAGTTCAGGTGCCTGCGATGACCTCTGCTCAGGATTATCCACCAGCTGATAAACATATCCTGTGAATCTATTCACTTGGGGCTGTCAACCCACAAACAAACAGAAAACACAGTGGAAGATTTTCCCTCTACAGAAGCCCACCAGTGCAGCAAAATCAGGATCCATAATCAAGCTCAGAGCCATATAGCTGTCCAGTCCAGTGGGTTTATATGGTCAGCATCAGGACCCTGTGTGGTTGACCACTGCTCAGCAGGGTAGGAAAAAAAAAGAAAAGTAGCCATAGTTGTCCAGATCAGTAGGCCACACTAATCTGGCAGCCCTCCCCTTCCATTCACTTCCACAAGAGAGCATCTCTTTTGAAAGGTACTAACAGTCTGCACAACGAGATGGTGGGGTCGGACATTAGGTGCTAGGCCTGGCCGGTTCTATGCATCATCACAGGGGATTGGTGCAGAGCTCTCCTTCCAGTGACTACCTAGCTACCATTTACAGACCAAAAAAAGTAAAAATATAGGTAAGCAAAAAACTTCCTTCACTTTGAAAATGAAATCCCCAAATGCATCATAGGTAATATGCATTCTACAAATTTAAACTGTTTGATCGCTTGTATAAGATAAACTATTGAATAAGACAGATTTCACCTGACTGAATTTGATCTATGTAGCTACGTTTGGGATGACAGACAATGTTATCCATAAAACTGATAACACTTATGAAATTATTAGATTTCTGTTTATATCTAGTTATCTAGTATATCTAGTTTGTAATAATATCTATATTTTATTTAACTTTCATATTATGCAATTCCAAATTTCAGATCCCTAACATATATGTGAGTGCCTGAATATACCTTGGCTGCCAGAGGTGTATTGGGAATGACTGTTTGATATGTTTTCTATATATATCTATTGGTCATTGAATTATAAACACATCCTTTCCATGTTATATCAGTGGAGGCTAAATTTGAAGATCTATAACTTCTAAAATAAGCATCTTCTAAGGAAAAGTGGCTGAAGATAATTTAAATATATCAATCAAATCTATCTAAATTTTGATTTTTTTAGCAATATTTGTATTTAAAGTTATGGAAATTTGAATACTTAACAACAACAATTCCTCAAAAAATTGAGAAATAACAAGAATTATTTGCACAAACGTTTTAAATATTCATCTATTGTATTAATTTTTTTGAAATAATGCTTCTTATTCAAATTATAACTTATGACGAAAATTCTAATGTTTGGCATTGCTGTAGTTGCTTTGAGGTTAGCTCCCACTAACATAACAAAGTGTCATATTTCAATGATCACTGATAAATCTCACATTTATATCCAAAATAAAGCAACAGTTTTAAAAAGAAATCAGAAGTATTTTATTAGAATGAAAAACCAATTTAGTGCTTTATGCTGGAAACTGTAGTATCCCAGTTAAAAGGAAACTAAAATGGTCCTGGAATGCAAATTAATATTAATTATATAAAGTCAGGTGCACAACTGTAAAAGGTATGAAGTGTCAATACAACTGATGTCATCTAGGAGATATTATTTAAATAATGACTGTGATATCACTGCAGAGTTGAATTTATATAATGTTTATAAAACTATATAGAAAAATAACTAGGAAATGTTTGAGATGATATTAAAAGCATTTAGATCTTGCAGTGACAGTGTGAAAGATTTCAAGTACTCTTAATGTTCTTGAGTTATTTGTTTATTTTCGTAATAGGAGGATGAATATGAAGCCAGAGTAGGTGCTCGTTTCCCCATCAAATGGACTGCACCTGAAGCTGCCAATTACAGTAAATTTTCCATTAAGTCTGATGTCTGGTCGTTTGGTATATTACTGACAGAGTTAGTAACCTATGGCAGAATTCCATATCCAGGTAATTATTTTAATTTCACAAAACTTCACTTTCTTAATATATTTATTTCCTAAAATGTAAACCAAAGCTATGGAAGTCCTACTAGATTGATTCCATTCCCTAAACATCTAAGCAACAGCTGTAATGTTTGACCATTGCAAGCCAATTGCGATAAAATCCTGCTCGTCATTTTCCACCCATCTCATTCTTTATCTAGCATTTCTTCTTAAGCATTTCAAAATGTTCCTATCTCAATATCTCAATTCGATCCTATGTAGTTTTATGTTGGGGCAACACTTCCAAACCAACTCATCTCTCTTTACATAGGATGTTGCTATCAAAGGCAGTGGGATATTGATTACTCGAGGAATGTACTTTTGTAAAATCATAGCTATTTTGTGGAGTTAATTAACTAGTTGTGAAAGACACTTGGTATACTGCTATATGGTATACTATATATAGCACTGGTATAGCTAGAATCAAATATCTGGATCCATTTTTTTCGGGGGGGATTGATTACAATTGTTATATGTAAGCATAAAATAATAGACACACAATTGTAAGCATACAATTCAAGAAAAAAAAAATGAGTTATGCTATGAGTTGAACAATTTTTCCACCCAGATCAACTCAATGAACAGTGGGATTTGTTACCTCATTCTGCTTTTACTATATATGTGTAACTGTCCATCTGAATAGTGCAAAAGGAAATATAATTAATCAGACCAAGAATCATGTTTTCAAGTGCTCGTGGTCATTGCTTGATGTTCCCATTACCATACAAGTCGCAGTTTTTGATATTGTGTGGCTAAGAGATGTCAATTAATCTGATATCCCAAGCTAGGGAGAATTTGATTTTTTCAATAAATAAAATTCAATAAATAACTGGAAATCTGTTGACTTGACCAGCATCGAATTTGTACATGAATATCTCAATGGCTATCCCACTGTTGCTCTGCAGAAGCCATTGAGCCCATTTCTCACCTTATGCACTCGTCTTATATTTCCCATCACAGGTTCTTGTTCTTACTGGTTGTGTTTCCATCACTGGTTCAGTTCTCATATAACTGTACACACGTATTGCTTTGGAACAACAAATGAGATGTTTGGTTAATAGATTCTGAAAAAAATTCATCGCCGCCACGGCGGGAATCGAACCCGCATCTCTCCAGATTCATGCCAGAGCGGGCTAACCATTTTGCACCACGCGTCGGACAACGAATATTTTCAGAATTTGACCTTTTTAAGTTTTTCTTCTTGAGACGTGACTGAGACAACGCCATCTATACTCAAGGAGATGCAACGTTTACAGTCGTTGCATTTGATCATCAGATGTTAATGAGAAGGTCGCTAACGCTACCGCGTTAAATATATAATTGTTTCTAAGATTCCCAGTACCAAAAATTATACTTACAAATTCTAATATAAATATTTCTGTAGGTTGCACATATTTGCGATACCAACACACTTAGTACCAATACTTTATTGCCTCTTTCAAATTTTAATAAATTTTGCCATTTGTCGATATTTGTGTCACTTTTGATTCACATCACACAAACTTCACCATGAACTGAATATGAAACTCAAACTATGAAATAGACCAGTAATCAGAATTATAAAGTAATAGACAAAAGTGTACATAACTCAAAATGCTTTTTGGCAAATACAAATAAATGTCCTCCAGAAAGGTATTGCAACACAACTTAGTAATAACAAATGGGATAATGATGAAATCATGTCATATGCATGAGTGTTACATATAAGAACTTGAGTTCTTATCAAGGTCAGTAAGATTTAAAAGTTCCAACTAAGTGGATAAATGACAGCTTAGTGGTTATAGCACCTGGCATGTAGCTGGGAGATGTGGGTTTGAATCCCACTCATTGGGGAAACTCATTTTTCCACAAAATTATTTCATAAGTTCTTATAATGGAGTTACTGAAAGATGATTGATTATTGCCATTGAAATGCTCTCTTTCTCTGTTACAGCAGTTGGGGCAATTTTCTTGTTCACTTTAGTTCAGAATTAGTGTTCAAACTGAATCAAGATTCATCTGTAAAAAGCACATTCGTTCTCTGGCCTTGGCCCTAAAGTGATATCTAGAGTGATTTAAATGAGCTTTTTTTTTTTGGTTTAAGCTCGTGAGAGGACATAAACCATAGGTTTTTTCACACAGAGGTCTAATTCACATAGCCTAATGCAGTGATTCTCAACCTTTTATGCTTCACATACCCCTTGGAAATGTGTATGTAACTAGCATACCCCTTATATAGATAGGTAAAACTATAGTTAGAGTATAATAATGTCAACTTAGTGACTTCTTTGCTAGATCTAGCGACTTTTGAGCTCTTACGGTGTACCCCAAAAAATTTTACCGTGTACCCCATGTTGAGAACCCCTGGCTTAATGTATGGAGTACACTGCCTGTGTGGCTGCTGATAGCTCATGAGATGGTTTTCTAAGTCATCCTGCTGTTAAGATAGTTGTTGTCCTGAGCAGTTGGTTTATACCTGAGCAGTATAAATGGAATTGCAGCTTTTTAGAGACAATTCCTCCTGTTACTTTGCTCTGTTTTAAAAATGAGAAACCCACTTTTTATGAATGGTATAAAAAAAAAATCTCATTTACATATTATTTTAATAATAAAGTAGAAAGTTATTATGGAGCATATGTGAATGAAACTTATTTCTAGAAAATAATTGTGATGAAGGAATTTCTCTGCATTTCCATTTTGTATTCTGACTAATGTTACTGAAATTGACTCTTGTCATGTTTAGGAATGACCAATGCAGAAGTTTTACATCAAGTAGAACATGGTTACCGCATGCCTTGCCCACCAGGTTGTCCTCCGGCACTCTATGAGATTATGCTGGAAACGTGGCATAAAGATCCCATGAAAAGACCGACATTTGAAACGTTGCAATGGAAACTGGAAGATTTCTTTACGTTAGAAGGATCAGAATATAAGGAAGCTTCTATAGCATACTGACCAGTTCCTCCTTTTTGAAGGAACAGCTCATTTTAAGTAAAGCATTGACCATTTAGTTAGGTCATTAGCTCATTTTAATTTATTGGTGCATATTTACAGTGCAGTATTTTGGCCTGGCCTGCTTCAAATGGAAAACACTTCCTCCGTGAATGATGTTTTCTGATGACTTGCTCAAATTAAGAGTTCAAACAAACTTAGGACAATATATGTATATGCCAGTTCAGAAGAACATTGCTTCTGTCAGCTTCATAGTAAAGACCTGCGTGTGCATGCCTTTGTAGTTGACTATTCAAATTTTAAAATGTATTAACTGAAAAAATCCAAAAAAGAAATTTAACAAAAAGTTAAGTCCACAGATTCACTGTTTATAGGCATTTTTAGTATTATTTAATGTAAACAACCTATGATTTAAGGGGCATATCATTTAGCTTTTGAACTTAGTGGGAAGTTTTTTTTTTATCAGGCCAGCAGTATTATGAGTACATTGTTGTATTAGAATCGTCTAGGTAGAGTTATGAGTGAAATGAATTGCTTCATATAATGGGCTCCTATGAGTTGGTAGAACTGTGCGAAAGCAGAGGCAAGCAATCTGCCATGGGTGCAAATCATATTTAGAGTGCAACTTCTAATTATCTGAATCAGTTTTTATTAATGTGTACAGAAATTGAAATTGTTCAATAGGGCACAATTAACTCCTGCTGTGGGCATGAAGCCTTTGCCTTCCCCAAGTGCAAAAATGGACAAGCACAGCCTTCTTGATTGATATTAAGAATTTCAATTAACAATGATCAGCTTGTTTATAATATTTACTCTTTTTATATAAATATGAATTTTAGAGATTTTTGAGAATTTAGATTTTGTATGTAGAAATATTTTAAAAAAATTATGTCAACTGCATTTCTTTTATCCTTGTCTGAATTCACTAAGTATTTATAGTCTAAAATATGTCTCTTTAAACATCAAAATTGCCTAAAAGTTTAAACTCTTTAAGTAAAATAAAATTATTTGTATCTCCTGAAATGTAAAAAACAAGTTATTTTAGACCACTTTTCAACTATAAAATTCCTTGGACTAACTGCTTCTACTAATTATAGGTTTTTTCATGTATCATAAAGAAAGATGTGATTGTTTAAATGCTGTTTTATAATGCTCTGGGGTCTTTTTCCCCCTACTATAACGAAATTCTGAATTCAGTTAGTTAAATTTTAGAGACATCAGTTGTGAAATAATTTGCATCTGTTCATTATGAATATACCTTAAAAATGGTGTTTTTTTCCCTTCTCGAATATTTCTCCAGCTCAACTAATTAATCTAGACAGGGAAAGTAAGGGAGACAAAACCAAAAATATGAAGTGTGAAAAATTGGAAACAAAATTTTGTTGATCTGAATGAACACTGGCAGGTCTCTACTTTGGCATATATATATATGTAAATAGCTTTATGCTATGCAGTGTATGAAACTGACAGTATTGATATGTGATAGAAAGGAACATTATTGCCAAAATAGGTCAAACTTAGAGATTTTAAATACGTACTGCATTAGTAAAACTTTCTGTAAATCAGTGCCAATAAATTGATTAAAACTTTCATGTTTCTTAAAGAGACTCATCAGTAATAATTTTTTTAAATATGCTTCATTTTTAACAACTTGTATGAGCAACAAATTCTATTCTTTATTTGCATTTGATAGTAATGTACCTGAGCAGGTTTCAGTTAAGATGATGTATATATGTAATTCATGTTAAAATGTACAGATCTTTAAAAACAGATGATTGTAAGATTACGGGATGTGATAATTCTGTGTACATTAAGCACGGTTTGTGCTTCTCGAAATATCGATTGGGGCCACCTTCTCTTTTCCATTAAATCTTGTATTTAGTATGGGATCACATTTTCCTTCCCCTCACAGAAAATATTTGGGTAGAGATCAGCTTAAGCAGTACACTTAGTAGCTCTTAAGAAATTTTTTGCTTATTGTTACTTGAGGTTAAGAAAATGAAAAAAACGAATTTTGTAATTTCTTCTTGTGATGTTTTTAAATTTGTGGATAAAAAGCTCAATGAGGAAGAACCTTGGTAAAGGTAGCATAAGGGCATTTTATAGCTTTTTGCATATCAAAAAAAAAAAGAAAAAAATTGCATATCATAAATTATTAGTTAGATCAGTCTACAAGACAATTTTGCTTTGTAAGAATTTTTTAAAGCTTTCTGTAATCAAATATTACATTTTTCAATTTTATTTTTTGCTATTATTATACTTTGAAATTTTTGTCTTAGATTTATATGCACTTCTAACATTCCAATATTGACTATCATGCAGCGTATGGTGGTTCTGGACTTAATTGTAATTAGCATAGCCATTTTTGGTTTATGTTCAGATTATATTTTACTAGTATTTTATACATTTTTTGAACCTCTGTTTTTATTCTTTATTATATAAAATTTGCGATGATTGTTCTACAACTTGATGAGCAGTGTTTAAAAAAGGTCAGTGTAACAGTCTGTCGTCAAAGGTACGTGTGCAGTATTAGAAATCTTGAAAAAGTGGAAGGAAATTGTTAAAAATGCAGTGAAATGTAAAAGAAACATGTTGTAATCGCAAACTGGAACTTGATATATAAAAGCTGAAAATTGTCTCCTACCTGTGGAAATAATAGCTGTAATAGCAGCTATTACAGTGCCTTATTTCAAGTATGGAAACGTTCTAAGCTTTTGCATATTAAGTTCTAGTTGGTTCATATTTTTATGCATTATAATGCTGTTATAGTATTCCTGACGTTGGAAGAATCTTGTTGATGTTATGGTATTTCGAACCAGAATGACCAGATTTTGAGTATGTTGAAATTGGTAGTCATCTGAGCAATTATGAATGTTATTCTTCGTTAATAAATGTTTAAGAGATAATTATATATTAGTTTATAAAAATCGCTTCAGTTTTCTGACATTAAAGTTGTTGTGAACAGTGAGAAATTGAAGCACACAAAGGTTCTATCTTTAGGCATTAAAACATTCTATTGTTATGTAGTAGAATAGATTTATTATGGAACAAAATTTTGGTTTTATATTTCCGTTCAGTATGATGCAGCAAGTATTATTGCATTAAAATAACTTATTTGTATGCTAATTAGTTGATGCACAATATTACAATCCATATTAGTAGGTAAGCAATATTTTTTTTTTATCTTACTGTTTCACCTTGACAAATATTTATTTGACCTTACAAATATTCTGTAGCAAAATTCAAATTGTGAGCTGAATTTTTATGTTTTTTCCTTGTTTTTGTGTAACATGAAAATACCAAAAGTTTCCAATAAATACCCATCTCTGCAATTTGTTTTAAAAAAAAAGGTGTTTTCTGACAAAAATGTTGCTCAATATTAGATAGTAGGATTTTAAACATTTGTTGGATAAATTTTATCACCTTCAGTTCTTTTTTAAACAAGTCAATAATGACGAGGAAGTGTTTTATAGCAGCATGTTTCAGACCTCTGTTTATCAAACTTTTTAATAGAGTAAGCTTGTCTACTGAAGAAATTTCTCGTGACCCACTGAAATTTTCCTCAACTCAGCAGTATTTTTTATTAGACCCATAACATTGTATTTCAGGAAGCAAGACTTGGTGCTTTAGATTGTAGATGTTGCAGAGCTATTTTAAAAAGTTAAAAAAATATACTCTTATTATTATTATTAAGCAACACTGAGATGATATTCTTTCTATCAGTCACATGACTTTGAGCCTGTTGAAAATGTTTTGTTTTTACCAATATCCTGTCCCAAAAAGCTAAAGTGTCATCAGTGGCATAGCATTACTAGGGGCTACTGGGGCTAAGCCAAGATTAAGGTGGGTGGGGGTGGCTCAGTCGGTAGCGCGCCAGGCTCGTAATCTGTAGTTCCCAGGTTCTAGTCCCAGCTGGGTCAGCGTTGAGATTTCTCTCCGCAAAATTCCCCGCCCTGCCCACGGTCAGTAGGGGACACCGATGGGCTTGGAAAGGCCGCCGTCCGTCGGATGGGACGTTAAGCCGCGGCCCCGTGTGCGAGAGAGCCATGCCCTGTGCACGTTAAAGAACACGCTGGATGGCCTTGACGGGAGGCTATCATCTGTCTCCCAACAGCTGTTCCAGTGGGTCCCCTCCCCCAATCTTCTCTGAGCCTTCGGGGTCCTTGTAACCTGGCCATTTAGTCCATGGTGTGCAAAAAAGTGCCGCTCAGAGGTAAAACAACCCAACCCAAGATTAAGGCTACGTCAATGATTTTGAAAACGTCATGTTGGAGGAATGATTTTTATAAATTTAAATGAAAAAATTACTAATAACAATATTTAAAATAATCTTAAAAGTTTTCCAATTTTTAATTTTGTGATATTCATGTAAAATAATACATTTAATATTATATTCATTTTGTTAGGTATATCCAAAAGCTAACTACAGTGATATTATGCAAAATTCTATATAAAAAAAGTTATCTCTGTTCATGATATTATTAAAATTGCTGTCCTGTCCTCTCCCTCAGCAGCCCCTAATCACCCAACGTCATTGAGTGACACGCACAAAAAATTTTTTCAACATTTTAAAAAATATTTTCAATATTCAGCCATTTTGTGGCCCTTAAATGGCGAAACATTGTTTTGGTTGGTAGTTACTATCTATAAATTGCAAAGAGTTTTTAAAAATTTTAGCACTTTAATAACTCGTTAGATAAGTTAATTGTATTATAAATTTCAGCTCATACTTCAAAAAAGCTTTCTATTTATACTGTATAATAATAATAAAGAATATCCTTTCAAGCAGCTGCTTGCCACAGAGGTCTGACAGGAGCCTGTCAGTTTATATGCTATAGTAGAAAGTTTGAGGATGACAGGACCTCAGCAGAAAAACGTCACGAACATCCATGCCTTCCCAGGGCTCGAACCCAGGTCCCTTTGATTATTAGTAGGCCACGGGGCAGCTATTTATACCATTGAAATGAATAGTTCATTTGCAAGGAGAAAATTTCCTTTTTTTACAGAAAACACTTTTTCCATTATCAAACTGATGAATTCCAATGATGTTAGTAATTGATAAATGACTTAAAAAAAAATACCCCCTCAAGCAGCTGCTTGCCACAGAGGTCTGACAGGAGCCTGTCAGTTTAATACGCCATAGTAGAAGGTCTGTGAGGATGGCGAGACCTCAGCAGAAAAACAGCACACACATCCATGCCTTACCCAGGGCTCGAACCCAGGTCCCTTTGATTATTAGTAGGCCACGGGGCAGCTATTTATACCATTGAAATGAATAGTTCATTTGCAAGGAGAAAATTTCCTTTTTTTACAGAAAACACTTTTTCCATTATCAAACTGATGAATTCCAATGATGTTAGTAATTGATAAATGACTTAAAAAAAAATACCCCCTCAAGCAGCTGCTTGCCACAGAGGTCTGACAGGAGCCTGTCAGTTTAATACGCCATAGTAGAAGGTCTGTGAGGATGGCGAGACCTCAGCAGAAAAACAGCACACACATCCATGCCTTACCCAGGGCTCGAACCCAGGTCCCTTTGATTATTAGTAGGCCACGGGGCAGCTATTTATACCATTGAAATGAATAGTTCATTTGCAAGGAGAAAATTTCCTTTTTTTACAGAAAACACTTTTTCCATTATCAAACTGATGAATTCCAATGATGTTAGTAATTGATAAATGACTTAAAAAAAAATACCCCCTCAAGCAGCTGCTTGCCACAGAGGTCTGACAGGAGCCTGTCAGTTTAATACGCCATAGTAGAAGGTCTGTGAGGATGGCGAGACCTCAGCAGAAAAACAGCACACACATCCATGCCTTACCCAGGGCTCGAACCCAGGTCCCTTTGATTATTAGTAGGCCACGGGGCAGCTATTTATACCATTGAAATGAATAGTTCATTTGCAAGGAGAAAATTTCCTTTTTTTACAGAAAACACTTTTTCCATTATCAAACTGATGAATTCCAATGATGTTAGTAATTGATAAATGACTTAAAAAAAAATACCCCCTCAAGCAGCTGCTTGCCACAGAGGTCTGACAGGAGCCTGTCAGTTTAATACGCCATAGTAGAAGGTCTGTGAGGATGGCGAGACCTCAGCAGAAAAACAGCACACACATCCATGCCTTACCCAGGGCTCGAACCCAGGTCCCTTTGATTATTAGTAGGCCACGGGGCAGCTATTTATACCATTGAAATGAATAGTTCATTTGCAAGGAGAAAATTTCCTTTTTTTACAGAAAACACTTTTTCCATTATCAAACTGATGAATTCCAATGATGTTAGTAATTGATAAATGACTTAAAAAAAAATACCCCCTCAAGCAGCTGCTTGCCACAGAGGTCTGACAGGAGCCTGTCAGTTTAATACGCCATAGTAGAAGGTCTGTGAGGATGGCGAGACCTCAGCAGAAAAACAGCACACACATCCATGCCTTACCCAGGGCTCGAACCCAGGTCCCTTTGATTATTAGTAGGCCACGGGGCAGCTATTTATACCATTGAAATGAATAGTTCATTTGCAAGGAGAAAATTTCCTTTTTTTACAGAAAACACTTTTTCCATTATCAAACTGATGAATTCCAATGATGTTAGTAATTGATAAATGACTTAAAAAAAAATACCCCCTCAAGCAGCTGCTTGCCACAGAGGTCTGACAGGAGCCTGTCAGTTTAATACGCCATAGTAGAAGGTCTGTGAGGATGGCGAGACCTCAGCAGAAAAACAGCACACACATCCATGCCTTACCCAGGGCTCGAACCCAGGTCCCTTTGATTATTAGTAGGCCACGGGGCAGCTATTTATACCATTGAAATGAATAGTTCATTTGCAAGGAGAAAATTTCCTTTTTTTACAGAAAACACTTTTTCCATTATCAAACTGATGAATTCCAATGATGTTAGTAATTGATAAATGACTTAAAAAAAAATACCCCCTCAAGCAGCTGCTTGCCACAGAGGTCTGACAGGAGCCTGTCAGTTTAATACGCCATAGTAGAAGGTCTGTGAGGATGGCGAGACCTCAGCAGAAAAACAGCACACACATCCATGCCTTACCCAGGGCTCGAACCCAGGTCCCTTTGATTATTAGTAGGCCACGGGGCAGCTATTTATACCATTGAAATGAATAGTTCATTTGCAAGGAGAAAATTTCCTTTTTTTACAGAAAACACTTTTTCCATTATCAAACTGATGAATTCCAATGATGTTAGTAATTGATAAATGACTTAAAAAAAAATACCCCCTCAAGCAGCTGCTTGCCACAGAGGTCTGACAGGAGCCTGTCAGTTTAATACGCCATAGTAGAAGGTCTGTGAGGATGGCGAGACCTCAGCAGAAAAACAGCACACACATCCATGCCTTACCCAGGGCTCGAACCCAGGTCCCTTTGATTATTAGTAGGCCACGGGGCAGCTATTTATACCATTGAAATGAATAGTTCATTTGCAAGGAGAAAATTTCCTTTTTTTACAGAAAACACTTTTTCCATTATCAAACTGATGAATTCCAATGATGTTAGTAATTGATAAATGACTTAAAAAAAAATACCCCCTCAAGCAGCTGCTTGCCACAGAGGTCTGACAGGAGCCTGTCAGTTTAATACGCCATAGTAGAAGGTCTGTGAGGATGGCGAGACCTCAGCAGAAAAACAGCACACACATCCATGCCTTACCCAGGGCTCGAACCCAGGTCCCTTTGATTATTAGTAGGCCACGGGGCAGCTATTTATACCATTGAAATGAATAGTTCATTTGCAAGGAGAAAATTTCCTTTTTTTACAGAAAACACTTTTTCCATTATCAAACTGATGAATTCCAATGATGTTAGTAATTGATAAATGACTTAAAAAAAAATACCCCCTCAAGCAGCTGCTTGCCACAGAGGTCTGACAGGAGCCTGTCAGTTTAATACGCCATAGTAGAAGGTCTGTGAGGATGGCGAGACCTCAGCAGAAAAACAGCACACACATCCATGCCTTACCCAGGGCTCGAACCCAGGTCCCTTTGATTATTAGTAGGCCACGGGGCAGCTATTTATACCATTGAAATGAATAGTTCATTTGCAAGGAGAAAATTTCCTTTTTTTACAGAAAACACTTTTTCCATTATCAAACTGATGAATTCCAATGATGTTAGTAATTGATAAATGACTTAAAAAAAAATACCCCCTCAAGCAGCTGCTTGCCACAGAGGTCTGACAGGAGCCTGTCAGTTTAATACGCCATAGTAGAAGGTCTGTGAGGATGGCGAGACCTCAGCAGAAAAACAGCACACACATCCATGCCTTACCCAGGGCTCGAACCCAGGTCCCTTTGATTATTAGTAGGCCACGGGGCAGCTATTTATACCATTGAAATGAATAGTTCATTTGCAAGGAGAAAATTTCCTTTTTTTACAGAAAACACTTTTTCCATTATCAAACTGATGAATTCCAATGATGTTAGTAATTGATAAATGACTTAAAAAAAAATACCCCCTCAAGCAGCTGCTTGCCACAGAGGTCTGACAGGAGCCTGTCAGTTTAATACGCCATAGTAGAAGGTCTGTGAGGATGGCGAGACCTCAGCAGAAAAACAGCACACACATCCATGCCTTACCCAGGGCTCGAACCCAGGTCCCTTTGATTATTAGTAGGCCACGGGGCAGCTATTTATACCATTGAAATGAATAGTTCATTTGCAAGGAGAAAATTTCCTTTTTTTACAGAAAACACTTTTTCCATTATCAAACTGATGAATTCCAATGATGTTAGTAATTGATAAATGACTTAAAAAAAAATACCCCCTCAAGCAGCTGCTTGCCACAGAGGTCTGACAGGAGCCTGTCAGTTTAATACGCCATAGTAGAAGGTCTGTGAGGATGGCGAGACCTCAGCAGAAAAACAGCACACACATCCATGCCTTACCCAGGGCTCGAACCCAGGTCCCGTAGATCAGTAGCCAAGCGTGCTAACCACTCGGCCACGTTAAGATTATGATAAATAAGAAAATTATTTACAAGGTAGATGTTCATAGGACTATCAGTATTATTATTATATAACCCATTTCATATATATTACTATTTGTAAGGAAAAAAGTTCTTTCTTAAAGATGAGATGTTGCCACTCACAGAAAAGGCACAAAAATTTCAAGTGACCGATAGCTAAACATTCCATGCACGGTGTAACATTAAAAGAAAAAAAAAATCTATAAATTAGGAAAATTGAAAAGAACTATTATCTTTTTATAAGCACCCTAAAAAGTGAAAAATAAAAGTAAAATATAACACCGATTACATCCCTCACTCAATTCATATACAAAAGGAGCAACATTGGTAAAACCAATTTCTTTTGGCAACAACAGAAATTGGCGATGCCCAATATTCCTTTGAAGTTAATATGAATTCAGTAAGTGATTTCATCATTGGTATGCTTTACTTTTTATTTATTTTTAGGGCACATATAGCAAGATTAGTATTTTTTTTTTATTAACATAGTTTTTTTTATAATGGCTGCATGGATTTTTGTCACTAAAAACGCCTATCTTTGCTTTCGAGGAGAAACTGCTACATTCCCACTGCACTATATCCGTGTTAAGTATACATTTGATATACAACTCCTAATGATCAACCCCCTCTTAAATATTCCCCCCCCCCTTTTATTTTGCAGGGAAGTGGAGGAAAGAGGAGGCACGATGTTGAGGTGGCCCGTGCCATCATGAGCTTCCATTTGAGATAGAACTCATTGCTATCAACCTCTTTTTGGGGGCAGAAGTAGGATGGGCGCAAAACATAATAAATACCCCCTCAAGCAATTGCTACAGAGGTCTGACAGGAGCCTATCAGTTTATATGCCATAGTAGATCTGAAAGGATGGCAGGACCTCAGCAGAAAGATACCACAAACATCCATGCCTCAGCCAGGGCTCGAACCCAGGTCCCTTAGATCAGTAGCCAAGCACGCTAACCATTCGGCCATGGGACTGCTTATTATAGGCTAAAACAGTCTGTACAACACGAGCTTTCATTTGACACCTAACTTGGTACATTTGGCTTTTGTGTTTTGCAGAATAACTGTTTCGATATACAAACCAGCAAATAATGAGTGAAAAAAGCACTAGAAAGATAAGTAAAAAATAATATGTGGATTACGAGGCAAACGCGACAGCTAACAATATAATCTTCCATTCCTTGAGCCAAATGGAACCAGGAGACTACTTATACGAGACATGATAGAGTTAACAATAGTTCGTCATCGTCATCTCAGAACGAGCATCAAGAAATGGAAAATGCAAGTAAGGCTAAGGATACTTTGGAAAGAGGATTGGACAAGATTCGTGTTTTTTGCTCAAGGGATATTGGCACGAAAGTGACAGCAATGGAAAAGATTGAAAGCCCTGCAGTTGGCAGACGGGAAATATCTTCACTTGGAAAATATAATTTGTCCCTTTTTTTTAATGCTAAAACTGTTAATTATTTCAAAATGATAATGCAGAATGAATTGAACAGCAATTCCTACTCTAAAGTATCCTTGCATGCCATTAAAATGGTTGATTGGCATTGAAGTTTCATTTTGGACTTCTCTTTCGGATAACGGTGAATTTGTTTCAACCATACGACAAACGTCGAAAGCATTTTCACTTATTTATTAATTTCACACACCTTTCTCTTATTTCTGTTTTGATTGCAATCTTTTATGATTTTTGTTTTTTAAAGTTATTTTTTTTAAAGCAGCATCATGTGCAGTTTCAAAAACATTTCAGTTGAGAGTTGACTAGCAGCAGACTGAAGAAAAATATTCCCAAAGGAAGAAATTTTAATACTTTTTAATACTTTTTACATTTTTGGCATTAGCAGATTTCAAAATTAGGTATCTTATGAAGATTCGATAAAAACAAATTCTGCCTTCACCTTTTAGCTTCATAGATAATAAGGAAGATTTTTCTTTTTTTAAGTTATAGAAATCCTTAATGAAGCAAAGTGGTGGAAACACAAGAACACCTCAAAATTTCTGTTGGTTCACGAAGGATATTAGAATTTTTACATTCTAAATACGTGTTTCTTTTTCTGGTATTCTGTTTAAAAAGATGCAAAAAGAAAAAGCCCAATAAGAGAGGCTCCATTGGCCGACTTCGTATCAAGATGCCGAAAAGAGAAAGGCAAAGCTCGTGCTACTTAGGAGTAGGATGCAAAATTTATAGTTAGAAACAAACTGTAATTATTCACCGAAAATCAGATATGTTAAACATTTTTACTACTTTATCCCAAATGATATGGAGACATTAAAATACGAAACCCATAACCCAGGAGTAAGCGTGCTTTTGTCTTGACCCATGCCCATTTTTAAATTGTCGCACAAATTATTTCCTTGACGTCTACGCACGTTCACTTGTCTTGCAGATCTGGATTGTTCCTCGCTACAGAAACGGGAAAAAATTTTCTATTCGAACGATATGTTCCATTTGTTGGTGTAGAAAAATCTCGAATAGTGGGGTGAAGAGAAACTATTAATCATTTTTCAGTATATTTTGTTAAACCTTGTCGATAGGATCTTGTATATATTTTTTAGAAAATTATCAAAGTATATTTTTTTTTAATTTCAAGTGTAAAAATTTTAAAAGCGTTTCCTAGTGTTTCTTAATACTTTAGCCAAAATATAAAAGCACATCATGATTTGTTCCTGTATCATCATTTCAAGAAAAGAAAGTACAGAGGTAAGAAAAATGGAAAACACCAAAAATATTACTGTTTAGTAGAACACGGTTTCTAGTTGGGAAAATACTGAATGGATGATGTGAAAATTGACTCGTGTACTCCTGGATTAAATTGAAATAAGTAGTATTTAGTAGCATATGCATAGAAAATGAATGATTTACCAAACTGATGTTTCAGAGGACTCTGGCTTTTGCAAGGTTTTACTTTTAAACAAAACGTGATGAAAAGACTTTCATGGCATTAAAGAAGACAAAATTTAAATTTGCCTGTAAATTATCAATGTCACGAAAGCTAACAGCATAGTATTATAGTTATTAGTGAGAAGGGCAGTGTAAGTCGTTGTTTAGTTCTGTTGAAACTACCTTTACTTTCTCTGAACCACTCTTGCTGATATTCCACCATCTTCTTATTCCACATGACCGTGAAATGTCCACTAGCTCTCCATCTGCAAGGAAATGATTCCTTGCCATCTACTAAGGAGTAGGGTAGCTCAGTTAGTAGTGTGTCAGGATCATAATCTGCAGTTCCCAGGTTTGAGTCCTGCTTGGGTCAGCGTTGAGATTTATCTCTGCAACCCCCCCCCCCCCTGCCCTTGGTCAGTAGGGGATATCGTGGGCTTGGAAAGGCTGTCTTCCCTCTGGTGGGAGTTAACCCGTGGCCCTGTGTGCGGGAGAGCCATACCCTGACAGTTAAAGAACACACTGGGTGACCTTGATGGGAAGCTACCATCTGGGTCCCCTCCCCCAACCTCTGAGCCTTCGGGGTCCTTGTGACCTAGCGATTTAGTTCATGGTGTGCAAAAAAAGTGCCACACAGAGATAAAACAGCCCAACTTTTGCCAGCTTCGATCTTGATTCTGTCCCGCGCGTATCCATTCGAATAATGCTCTCACCACTGTTAAAGTTCACGTTAATATTGACTCCTGTTTTACACGTCGGTGTTGTTGCATCATCAATTCATTTCCCGTCAGTTTTTTTTTTTTAACCGCCATCACAGTGTAGATTATTAATTTCAATATTTACTCTCATTACAATAATTTTTTTTTAATCATAAATGTGTATGCAATTTGTAGTAAATTTTTTTAGGACAGTTTGACTCTCGATGTTATTTTTACATTGCTTCTGCTCTGGGTCCTAGTGGATGTTGGAGTGCACGTAGCAAAGAGTAAAGTGGGTTTCCTTTGCGAAAATTTTTATGGTGATTTTGCGTGATTAATAATTAACAGCATTCTTCCACTATGAATTGGGGGGAAAAAACTGCAAGCAAAATGTGCGTTTCGCTATTTTTGTAGCTTATTTTGTTAGAAGACTAGTCAAATTGAACAAAATTAAACCTATTTAGAAGTTTTGTTGGAGGAAGAAATGATCCTAAAATTTTGAAATTCATCATAAGCTTAATTAATCTCGACTGCATTGCTCAATAAATTTCCTGAGATTTAAGGCCAGGCCATTTCTACCTTGCGTAGGACAAAAAAATACTATACATGAATATGGACACTTACAATGCAAGATATAATACTTGTGGTATTTTACTTTTTACTTTGTTTTATATAATTAACATATGACAAAAAATTCGATTTTTCTGCATTAAAACTATTGTATTTCACTTAAAATATCACTTTAAAATGTTTTTTTTTAATTATTGTAATGGCAACAAGTTCCTTTTTCAAACCAAGAAATAATTTCAGTAGCTTTTTTATAAAATTAGAAAACAACAATGCATGTAAACATTAGAAAAATGCGTAAAACGCAACAACTGGAATTAAAGATTTTGGATAATTTTACTTTCAAATGCATTTTATCAGACAAGCTCCGATAAAAAAAGAGGTTGTTAATTGAAATGTTCTGTCTTTCTCTTCGTATCCACTTTTCGGTAACTGTTTCTCGTATCCACGAAAGAGATCCTAATTTCATATTTTCATTTCATCCTCCCCCCCCCGCAACAAATGTCTGGGGGGGGGCTTTTTGTTTCATTTAAGGTCACCATTATCCTTGAAATTTAACTTTTTAAAATCGTACAGAATAGATGTGACATATGTTTCGGTTTTCGTGACATATAATTCGACATTTTGGAATAAATTCTTTTTATAACTTCATAAAATACTGAATCGGTTGTTTTTTTCAGATGGGCATAAACAAATTTGCATTGCTTACCCCCCCCCCCCCCATCCCCAAACACCGTTCAATACCGTGGTCTAAAAAGTGACTGAAAAGCATCAGGGACTGCACGAGATGTTGTGGCAAAATTTTGAAGTTGAACAGCTCGTTTCTTTTTCGCAGTCTCTACGGATTCTGCAATCAACAGAATGCCCTTTTCGTTACTTGCGCGCTGCCATGCGGTGATTGAGGATTATAAGAGGCTGATCGCTTCGTGAGTGCATCTTTCAGCTCTTCAGATAAAGCCATTTCCCTTGTGATGATCAGTTACGACCAAAGGAAGATTTTATGTTCCGCATTCTCTTTGGCATTGAAGTAAAAAAAAAAATCGGGATTTCTTTGATCATTACCGTCTTGCTTGATCGGATTTTGCTGTATGACTTCAAGATTTGATCAAGCACAATTAGAGATTTCAAATGGTCACGAAGCTGAACAGAACCCTCGCCACCTGCGCTCTCCAAAAATTGGTTTTCTACTAGGTAAACATATGAATGCAATCAATAACTTGAAAAGGTATTTTTATTTATACATTATTGCCACTTGAAAAGCCGTTATAGCTAGAGTGTCTACGAACAGAATTGAAAAAAAAGAAAACAGGTAGGTTAGAAGCTAAAATATTTAAAATTGATGTTGAATGCATTTTCACGGTTATTTGTATAATAGTTATAAAATACATGTATATGAACTTGCTAACGAAAACTTTGATAATTTGTTGAGTGAAAAATTAACACTTTTGAAGTACAAATTAATAAATACGTATTGTTAAACATATATAGAAACTTGCATTGAAAGCTAAGTAGAAAAGTTGTTAACTACCATTTCATAATGAATTATTTCCAGAATTTGATATACAAATTTAGTATTTTTTATTTCTGCTAGATAAATAGTCAGCAAGAGACAAACCGCGACCGCAGTGGAACAATCGTTTGCAATCATTTTTGTAACAACTGAAATCATGGCTGTGGAAGAAAATGCATTTATTTACATTTCACTGTAGAATAATCATAATGAGGAGACACTTACGATTATAACAAGTAATCTACTAATTACAAGGAAATTAGTCATTATGTTTATTCTGCAGTGACATATAAATGCAGATTTCTGGGTAATAGCGAATAATATAAAACTTCCAACCCAGGGACATCTGCAAATAAGGTTGTATTTTCGGTAAAAAGACGAAAATTGCGTATATCATCTAACATGTATTACTTTTAGTAAATGAAGTTTTTACCTTCTAGATGCTTGTATTTTTTAAAGGCTAAATATAAAAGTTAAAGGTATTAATAAATCAAAGAAGGAAAACAATGTTATACTGGCGCCACCTACCAAGGCTTAACCAGCAGACAGAAATATTGGAAAATTAACTAGCAGAAGTAAAAACTAATAAAACTTGTTAAATATGTATATATACAGTTAAGTAATTAGTGTTCATTATAAAGGCTAATCTGTTAATAGAGTATTAATTATGTATTCCTCATTAAGTTAAATAATTTTCTCGTTAAAATTGGGTTTGTTTATTCACGAATAGTGAAGGTAATTCTTTTTCCTTGTTTTGAGAACAGCAAAATCGGACATTCCTTTGCCAAAGGGATTTGGGAAAAGTTGAAACTTAATTAGACAATCTTGCAGTTCTTCCTCAAACGGAAATTGTACAGTGGGGATGTATTTCTGCTTGGGCACGGGAAGGCTGCAGGTTTTTCGTTTATTGTGACGTTGCAGTTTCGGGGTCTTTATGTATTTCGATGGCTGTTGCTGACTCACACTGTAGAACTTTTATACAATAAAAGGTCACATTCTTTAAGATACTATTGTTCATATCAGTGGATTTAATAAAGCTAATAATTCAAAGGAACAGTGTGTGCTTGTTTTTTTATTTCGATAATTATGTAATTGAAGACGGAAATCCTTCCTAGGATATGGGAAAGAATCGCATGCTTACGTGAAATTTCCTGGAATACTTCTCTACCGAAACTTCCATTGAGCAAAACTGATAAAGTGGTGGCAGTCCCTTTCCTGATCATAGATGGCATCAATTTGCTGAAAACAGATAGCTGTGTAGCTGAGATATTCAGCGGTCAGTTGGATTGGCTGTTGGGAGACAGATGGTAGCCTCCCGTCAAGGCCATCCAGCGTGTACTTTAACGTGCACAGGGTATGGCCCTCCCGCACACGAGGCCACGGCTTAACGTTTCATCCGACGGACGGCGGCTTTTCCAAGCCCATAGGTGTCCCCTACTGACCGTGGGCAGGGCGGGGGAATTTTGCGGAGATAAATCTCAACGCTGACCCAGCTGGGACTTGAACCTGGGAACTGCAGATTACAAGCCTGGCGCGCTACCGACTGAGCCAACCCCGCCCCGAGATGGGAAGTTAAGCCGTAGCCCCCCGTGTGTGGAAGAGCCATACCCTGTGCACATTAAAGAACACGCTAGATGGCCTTAACGGGAGGCTACCATATGTCTCCCAACAGCTGTTCCAGTGGGTCCCCTCCCCCAACCTTCTCTGAGCCCTTGGGGTCCTTGTGACCTGGCCATTTAGCCCATGGTGTGCAAAAAAGTGCTACTAAGTGGTAAAACAACCCATCCTAGGAGAGATACCCTGTGCACATTAAAGAACACACTAGATGGCCTTAACGGGAGGCTACCATATGTCTCCCAACAGCTGTTCCAGTGGGTCCCCTCCCCCAACCTTCTCTGAGCCCTTGGGGTCCTTGTGACCTGGCCATTTAGCCCATGGTGTGCAAAAAAGTGCTACGAAGTGGTAAAACAACCCATCCTAGGAGAGTCATACCCTGTGCACATTAAAGAACACGCTAGATGGCCTTAAAGGGAGGCTACCATATGTCTCCCAACAGCTCTTCCAGTGGGTCCCTTCCCTCAACCTTCTCTGAGCCCTTGGGGTCCTTGTGACCTGGCCATTTAGCCCATGGTGTGCAAAAAAGTGCCACACAGAGGTAAAACAACCCAACCCTCGGCTCTGACCACATGAAAAAGCATACCTTGTGCACCTGCCCGATCTAAAATTAAAGTTAGGGGGGGGGGAGAAGTGATGCAATGGAGCTAGAATTAGTGGATGGTGGGAGCAATAGACTGGATTTTCGTATTGCAATATAACATTTTCCCCTGACCTTTATAGGTCTTCAAAAAATATGCATATTTCACACATTTTTCATAAGTTAGCTATTTGTTTTTCCATTACCCTTACTAGCATTCTGAAGGGGGGGGGGGCTTTACTAACACCCCTCTCAGATGCCGCCTTGCTTGTACACGTTAAAGGTCGTGCTGAATGTCGTTAGCAGGATGCTCTCCGTGGCTCCCAACCTTCTTAAGAGTCCTGTCCGTTTAGTTCGTTATACACTTAAAAGAATACACTGGATTACCATGATGGGAGGCTTCTGTCTCCTAAACATCTCTCCAGTTGGTCCCCTTCATGTAACCTCTGAGCCCTTGTGACCTGGCCATTTTTCCCATTGTGTGAAAAGTGCTGCTGACAGGCAAAACCATTTTTTTTTCAGCTTATTTCACGAGTTCCATGTCTACAGGACATATCCTGTGATTCTTGACTACTGATTTATTGATTTAACGCCCTGAGCGTGAGTGAGAAATATCAATTCCATCTCTAATGAGGCAACAGAGTTGTCCACTTCCCGGATAGATGGCGCCACTAGTGCGATTCAAGGGAAAAAAATCCGGAAAGTTTATAAGGTCACACAAGCTGAGAAAAGGTTAGCCATTGGTTGTGTAGTTGTAAAGTCCTGGAGACGTTGGTTCGAATCCCACTCATGGCAAAACCAATTTTTTTTTCAGTTTATTATTTCATAATCGCTTTCATTTCGACAAATTTTCATTTTGTGATTAAAACAATCTATTAAATATTGTGACTCACCATTTCGTGTAAAACTGAGTGGGAAATATTAATTCGCTCTTAACAAATTTTATGTGAAACTGGAGATCCACTTT
This sequence comes from Ryuthela nishihirai, assembly GCA_038380435.1. Lineage (NCBI taxonomy): Eukaryota > Metazoa > Arthropoda > Arachnida > Araneae > Heptathelidae > Ryuthela > Ryuthela nishihirai. The sequence continues at coordinate 97,861,111 of JAWZYU010000006.1, forward strand.
TTTTATTTGACTAAACGAATGTACAAGACAACTCCGAACAGATGAACAAGTTTTACAAAAAAAATCCTGCTTTTCCGATTTGAAAGCAGAAATTGGTTTGAGTATTTGTAAGGTGAAAGCAATGAACAAGATTTTTGATGCCTTGAAAGATCTCATTTTCTTCAAATAGTTTTTCACAATGACTTGTGCAATTATATAATGCAACATTGGGATATGGCAACAAGAACTCTGAGTGGAGACACATTAGTCTTGTTTGCTTAACTCTGAGTGGAGACACATTAGTCTTGTTTGCTTAACTCTGAGTGGAGACACAGTCTTGTTTGCTTAACTCTGAGTGGAGACACATTAGTCTTGTTTGCTTAACTCTGAGTGGAGACACATTAGTCTTGTTTGCTTAACTCTGAGTGGAGACACATTAGTCTTGTTTGCTTAACTCTGAGTGGAGACACATTAGTCTTGTCTTCTGGAGCACATTAGTCTCGTTTGCTGTGAAGAGTAAACATATAAAGGACTCATGGTGACTATTATCCAGTGCTGTTCTTCGAAATTATTTCAGAACTGTCTTAAAATTCAGCCAGTGAAGGTAAATAATCTTTTCTTTTTGGGGGGTGGTCGAAAAAATTTAAGTTAAAAGAAAAAGGGAATTTATACAAAAGAAATAATATTATTTTAATACTAAGCAACTTTTATTATCCATTGACGAATGATGACTTTTAATTTTCCCCCGAGTTGTACTTTGTTGGATTGAAAAGTGCGAGTCGAGGGACAACCATTCTAATCAACACTCGATGTAGTGGATGTCCACAGAGAAGGCCTAGCTGGTGAGAGAATCAGTCATTTGCGAGAATTCTTTTCACGTTTGCTTGTATAAATCGCCACCAAATGAAGGGGGAGCAGTACAGACGACGGTACTATTTTTCTGAAAATATTCACGAAATCCTCCGAGTCTTTTAGAAACTTTTTGTCTTTTATTTAAGTACACTGTATTCTTTTAAAAGTTTTCTGCACTGTAAATAAAAGAATAAATACCACCTCAAGCAGCTTCTTGCCACAGAGGTCTGACAGGAGCCTGTCAGTTTATATGCCATAGTAGAAGGTCTGTGAGGATGGCGGGACCTCAGCAGAAAAACAACACAAACGTCCATGCCTTAAACCCGGGGCTCGAACCCAGGTCCCTAAGGTCAGTAGCCAAGCGCGCTAACCACTCGACCTTGGTGCACTGTACTACCGGTGCCTACGTAATGGGTACTACCTAAATAATGAGATTTTACATGTTATGGGAATCTAACTTCAAAGCTCTGTAACTTTTAAAATATGCGTTTAATGGTAAAATGTGGCGGAATATAAAGATCTTAAATCTCAGTTCTCAATAATATTCATTCAGTATTTAAAGAATTATGCAAAGAGGAATATTTTGTAGGAATAATGCTTCCTATTTACCGGAGAAATTAATTAAAAGCTCCATTTACGCAAACTTCCAGAATGTATATTTTATTAATAATGATTTTAAAATTCGACAATTATGAATGATATTTATGAGCGAAGATTATTATTGCAGTTTCCATACCTCTTGACTGACAGAATATTTTTGAAAATCGAAACTTGAATAGATTCGATTATGATCTTTATCTTCAGTGATATTTTCCCATTAAACGCATATTTTAAAAGTTATATAGCTTCGAAGTTAGATTTCCATTCACATAACACGGGAATTCTCTAATAAGTTGTTAGTGTAAACATAAAACAAAATTTTGGTTTATAACTCTTATTGTAACAAAAAAATACTAGTCAAGGGGTTCTGGCTGATACCCAGGATTCACCTAATTGTAACGAAGCACCTCATTGGAATAGTCTGACCAGGATAAAGGCACCTGTTGCCAGTTCGAAGAACTTGGAACTTCATTTCGGTGTACAAAGATTTTCGTTGGAATCGATTCCTTTGACATTGTAGTTTCGCACTAACAGTGCAACACTAAAGGCGATGTGACTATTCTAATCGCATACCTGACGTCACTCTCTTCCAGCGCGTACGTCCGCGATTAAGTGGCTCGGTTAAAAAAACTCTACCTTTCGAACACTTGCGTGAAGATTTTCACAAATGGGTCATCTTGTTTGGTGCGGGACATTCATCGTTATCTTTGAACATGTCCACGTTGAATCCGTCTTTGTCGGCATTGTAGCCGTGGTTCACGCTCTCGTAAATTGACGTCGTCTGCCCCCTGGCAGAAATATCCAACATGACGGGACGGAGGCTGACCTGTGCAGCGTCGAGTGCCATGGTGGTCGTCATGCGGTACACCCTCGGCAGGAACACCGTCAGCAAGATGGCGGAGGCTGTTCCCACGAGACCTAGGCAGAGCACGAGATCTCCCCACTTGGGCGGGAGGAGGAAAAACATCAGGAGCCAAACGACCCACACGGTCATAGTGGCGAGGCTGGCCACGTGCAGCAGAAGTCCCTCTCGATAGCTACGGTGACTTCGGACACAAAACGGAGACACCAGCAGCCACAGGACCCCGAGGAACATGACGTAAGAGAGGTACACTGCCACGTGACTCCTCTTCATGCTGCACGACGTTGACGACTGCACGTTGATCCACCAGAAGCACAGAGCCAATGCCACCTGCACAGCACCAATAAAGAAACACAGCACTGACTGTATAAGGCCGCTCAAGTGACCTGGGAGCCCTTCCGCATCGGCCGTGGCCAGCATGAAGCACCTGGAGACAACAGGGGAGAACATCGCCATATACGCCACACCGACAAGGATAATGCGCAGAGAACAGATTTTATTGCTAGGGTCGTTGAAGGCAAAAGCGAGGGTGCAGCAGTAGGAGAACGTGATAGCCATTAAAGTGACGATGGCAAACCCTTGGTTACCGTCCACTGTGTCCTCGTGACATATTCTGGCCACGAGGTACACAATGATGGCGAGAGCGACGAGGCTACCGATCGAGGAAATGGTCAGGGTGACGGTCAACCAAGTCTCTGTCCGCCATTTCAGGTGGATATAGCTCATTGTGGTGGCGTTGTGTTGGTTGACACAGTCGCACTTGTAGCAGTGGAACTCTGGAATTCTGAACCAGCCAGAACCGACAGATTGAAGGATATTCATTTTCTTTTTATCTAGACTCAGCTCGTTATTTTCGTAGCTTCCGACCTGAAAATGAAATAAATGAATCTTTAAATCTGTGAGTAGGTAACAGGCGATATTCTGAAGAATAATCTCAATAAATCAACGTATACTTTTAGGGGAATAGCCATGGGGGGCGGGAGGCTCCCCCTCCAAAAGTAACTCGGAGTTGGCAAAATTCGAATCCACTTGGTAAAATACGGGCGATTTGTGAAAATTGGGATTTTTTTGTGAAATTAAGGAGAGTTTATAAAATCGAGAAAACTTTACAAAATCTAGGGAAGTTGGCAAAACTGGAAACCACTTGGTAAAGTAAAGGTGAGTTGTGAAAATTGGGATTGGTTTTGAGAAATTAACTAAATTAGAGTTGGAAAAATCGAGAACTCTTGGCAAAATCTAGGGGAGTTGGCAAAATTGGAAGCCACTTGGTAAAATACAGGGGAGTTGGGAAAATTGTGCAATTAAGGAGAGTTGATAAAATTCGAAGTGGCTTGGCAAATTCAGGGAAGATGTAAAAAGTGAGATTTTTTCTGTAAAATTACGGCGAGTTGGCAAAAACTAGGGCAGTTGGCAAAATTCGAATTCACTTGGTAAAATATAGGCGAGTTGTGAAAATTGAGATTTGTTTTGTGAAATGAAGGAGTGTTGGATAAATTAAGGAAACAACAGAATGTAGGGCTGTTGGCAAAATTCGAATCCACTTGGAAAATACGGGCGAGTTGCGATAATTGGGAATGGGTTTGTGAAATTCAGGATAGTTGACTAAAATCGAGTAAACTTGGCAAAATATTGGGGAGTTTGAAAGTTTTAAGTTTCCTCAATTTATCCAAAACTCCTTCATTTCACAAAACAAATCTCAATTTTCACAACTCGCCTATATTTTACCAAGTGCATTCGAATTTTGCCAACTGCCCTAGATTTTGACATCTCGCCGTAATTTTACAGAAAATATTGATCTTTTTTACATCTTCCCTGAATTTGCCAAGCCACTTCGAATTTTATCAACTCTTCTTAATTGCACGAGAGAGGCACAATTTTATCAACTCCCCTAGATTTTGCCAAGAGTTCTCGGTTTTTCCAACTCTCCTTAATTTCTCAAAACCAATCCCAATTTTTACAACTCACCTTTACTTTACCAAGTGGTTTCCAGTTTTGCCAACTTCCCTAGATTTTGCAAGTTTTCTCGATTTATAAAATCGAGAAATTTTATAAAATTTATAAACTTATTAATTTATAAATTATTTATTAATTTATAAACTCTCCTTAATTTCACAAAAAAATCCCAATTTTCACAAATCGCCCATATTTTACCAAGTGGATTCGAATTTTGCCAACTGCCCTAGATTTTGACATCTCGCCACAATTTTACAGAAAAAAATCCCAATTTTACATCATGCCTGATTTTTGTCAAGTCACTCCGAATTTTGCCAAATCCCCAAGATTTTGGCAAGTCACTCCAAATTTTGCCAAATCCCCAAGATTTTGACAAGTCACTCCGAATTTTGCCAACTTCCCAAGATTTTGCCAAGTCATTCCGAATTTTGTCAAATCCCCAAGATTTTATCAAGTCACTCCGAATTTTGTCAACTTCCTAAGATTTTGTCAAGTCACTCCGAATTTTTGTCAACTCCCCAAGATTTTGCCAAGTCACTCCGAATTTTGCCAACTTCCCAAGATTTTGCCAAGTCATTCCGAATTTTGTCAACTCCCCAAGATTTTGCCAAGTCACTCCGAATTTTGTCAACTCCCCAAGATTTTGCCAAGTCACTCCGAATTTTGCCAACTTCCCAAGATTTTGCCAAGTCATTCCGAATTTTGTCAAATCCCCAAGATTTTATCAAGTCACTCCGAATTTTGTCAACTTCCTAAGATTTTGTCAAGTCACTCCGAATTTTTGTCAACTCCCCAAGATTTTGCCAAGTCACTCCGAATTTTGCCAACTTCCCAAGATTTTGCCAAGTCATTCCGAATTTTGTCAACTCCCCAAGATTTTGCCAAGTCACTCCGAATTTTGTCAACTCCCCAAGATTTTGCCAAGTCACTCCGAATTTGGCCAACTCCTCAAGGTTTTGCCAAGTCACTCCGAATTTTGTCAACTCTTCAAGATTTTATCAAGTCACTCCGAATTTTGTCAACTCTCCCAGATTTTGCCAAGTCACTCCGAATTTTGTCAACTCTCCCAGATTTTGCCAAGTCACTCCGAATTTTGCCAACTGCCCAAGATTTTGTCAAGTCACTCCGAATTTTGCCAACTGCCCAAGATTTTGTCAAGTCACTCCGAATTTTGCCATCTCCCCAAGATTTTGTCGTCACTCCGAATTTTGTCAACTCCCCAAGATTTTGCCAAGTCATTCCGAATTTTGTCAACTCCCCAAGATTTTGCCAAGTCACTCCGAATTTGGCCAACTCCTCAAGGTTTTGCCAAGTCACTCCGAATTTTGTCAACTCCCCAAGATTTTGCCAAGTCACTCTGAATTTTGCCAACTCCCCAAGGTTTTGCCAAGTCACTCCGAATTTTGTCAACTCTCCAAGATTTTATCAAGTCACTCCGAATTTTCTCAACTCCCCAAGATTTTGTCGTCACTCCGAATTTTGCCAACTGCCCAAGATTTTGTCAAGTCACTCCGAATTTTGCCGACTCCCCAAGATTTAACCAAGTCACTCCGAATTTTGCAACTCCCTAGGATTTTGCCAACTCACCTGTTTTTACTAAGTGTCTTTGAATTTTTCCGTCTCTCCATTTTCCAAACTGCCTTAGATTTGCCAAGTTTCCTCGATTTTGACAACTCCCTTTAATTTTCAGAAAAAAAATTTGGGAGTTTGAAAGTTTGAAGTGATTTGGCAAATTTAGGAGAGATGTAAAGATTGGGTTTAGTGTCGTTAAATTAAGGAGATTTGACCAAACAAGGCAAAAATTCATACATTCATACTGATTTGCTTTTTTATTGGAAGTCAAATGACAAATTACGGGAAGTTTGCAGAATTGAAAGTCAAAAGGCAAAATGTAGAAGAGACGTTAAAATTGTCTAACCCCATCCCCACCCGCCACGGAGCGGAAATCTAAGCAAGTTTGCTCGAGTTGGAAAATTTTGGACTTTCCCCCCCTCCCCAACCATAGTCCTTCGCTACGCACCTGCGTATACTGTTTGTATTTCATGACTGAATGTCGTAGATATAGTAATGGGGAACTAGACAATGCAATACCATGGTTTTCCTACTGGCAACTTGGGAAAAAAAGTTTAATAGCCGTGAGCTAAGTTTGCCACCAAATTGCCGGTTGTTTGGTTCGTATTAGGGGGGTAGTTCAGTTTTTACTAGTTTCATTTCAGTATCTCCGAAAAAGTGCCTTTTAACGTTTTACCTCTTTAGCAAGATGAGAATCTTTTGCTTTTCCATTAATTGCTCCAACAGAATTTCAAAAGGAAGCAATAAATCTTTGCGCAAATCCTCGTTAATTTTTGCTATTTAAAAATACACTTTTTTTGTGACTGGTAGATGGTTTTTCAGTTATACTTGAAGAGGATAATATTTATTGTAAAAGAGGAACAATAAATATAAATAGGACAGCCATAGTTGCTATGCAATATACCTAAGTCCCTTCATACTGTTTTCAAAGCATTCAGTAGTAAACACTTCAGCTTATCATTTCATGACTTTTCAAATCATTTTGAAAAACAAATATATTGTAGCATTATCTGAACTCTTCCATTTGCTCATAACCTTCCCCTCTTTACCACTGATGCATTTAATACATCTCCATCCATAGGAAAATTGTTGCTAATAAAATTTAATCATTCAAACTTTAAGTAAAAAAGCAGTTGGGGAATCATAAAAAATGGAAGTGGAAAAACATTTCTTTAGTTCCACAATATCCATATTAATCGGCCACGAGATATATTTCACTTTAATACCGATTCAGCAATATTTAAACTAACAGAATGTAAAGGAATTACTTGACATAATGAATTTTAGTTTTGCCACCAAAATGGCGGTCTTTCAAGGTAGGCTGGGTCAAAATTTTGTTCCTCTATGCAGTATCTTGTTCTCCTTTACCAAAAGATACACAGCCACCAATAAAATAATGGGAGAATTTCCATGTTATGTGAATGAGAATCTTACTTCGAAGCTCTATAACTTCTAAAATATGCATTTAATGTAAAAATGTGTTGGGTTGGGTTGTTTTACCTCTGAGCGGTACTTTTTTGCACACCATGGGCTAAATGGAAAGGTCATATGGACCCCGAAGGCCCAGAGAAGGTTGGGAGAGGGGACCCACTGGAACAGTTGTTGGGAGACAGATGGTAGCCTCCCGTCAAGGCCATCCAGCGTGTTCATTAACGTGCACAGGGTATGGCTCTCCCGCACACGGAGCCACGGCTTAACGTTCCATCCGACGGACGGCGGCCTTTGCCACGCCATCGGTGTCCCCTACTGACCGTGGGCAGGGCGGGTAATTTTGCGGAGATAAATCTCAACGCTGACCCAGCTGGGACTCGAACCTGGGAACTACAGATTACGAGTCTGGCGCGCTACCGACAGAGCCACTCCCGCCCCTGTAAAAATGTGACTGAAGATAAATTAACGATCATAATCGAATCTATTCAAATCTCGATTTTCAACAATATTCGTCAGTATTTTAAGAATTGTGAAAGCTGGAATATTTTACAGCAGTAATGCGTCATAATTCATATTAGAAATTAGCTAAGATTTTAAATAATAAGTATTTTTTTCAAGATATTTAATAAATTAAGAATACATTTCATAAGTCTGCATAATGCTTATTTCCATATTTGACAAATATAAATTTTTATAAACCAAGATAATTTATTGCTAAATATTCCAACTCTCATCTCTTTAAATACTGAAAGAATAATGTTAAAAAACGAGATTTAATTATGATCGTAATCTTCAGTCACATTTTTCCATTAAATGCATATTTTAGAAGTTATAGAACTTCGAAGTTGGGTTCCCATTGACACAACGTGGGAATTATCAGATATTTTGGTAGGCAGTCTACTTCTTTCACCAAAAAGTAATAAGTTTAGAAAGAATTTAATATGCATGCCAAATACCTCGACGAAGTTGTTATGTTTCTTCCTTGAATGTTGGTAAGTCCAGATCTTAATTGCACTGTTCTCTTGCTTCATGGATTCCACTTCTTCAACATCTGTGACATCCGTTTCGTTTGCCAATCTGTCTCTTCTATCCGCCAGGACGCCTGTGCTCACAGGGGGCGAATCAGTTGGGTGCGTGACGTAAGCGAACTTCGCCACCGCTTCTGCAGTCTCTGTCAGCAGTGGATCGAACACTTGAACCATCTTCTTGCAAAGACTGAGGTCCCGTGGCGCGGCACTTGAGTTCCCTTCGCAGAGTCCAATGCTGAGAAAATATTCCTGCAGAAGATCTGAATAGGCCTGCGAGATATTCATCTGATAGGCTTCCGTCAGGTTGGCCAATAGGAATGGGTAAGGAGAATTGGCTTGCTGGACCAGGATCACTGGATCTGTCGGACCCAGCAGTGTCAGGTCGGGGCTTTCTGCGTTGATTCCAGCTAATAGCCAGTAGAGCCCAGTGATGTTGGTCGACTTGGCTGCGACCAGCAGGTGATAGAGATCGCTGTCCGAGCCAACCACGACCACCACTTCAGTTCCGGTGTTGACGAGTCTCGTGAACATTTCTTGATGGGAGGATTCCGCCCTACAAAAATAAAAAAACGGTTTTCAGTTAGAAAACAGAGCGAAGATAGAAGCAACAACAGGATTGCGCCTAATGATGTTGAAATTACCCCAACAAGAGAGTGGCCTGAAAACGTAGGCAGGTGTATTTCGGTGAGTAGGCAAAGAGTATATTTTGCTGACCCTAAAAGTTTTGAGAGAGGGCATAGACTACATTTTTCTCATCCTAAAAATTTCGATAGCAGGCTGAGTATATTTTACCCACCCTGGAAATTCCAAGTGTGGGAAGGGCATATTTTGTCCCCCTAAACATTTGGATACGAGGCAGAGTTCATTTTACCTACTATGAATATTTGAAGAGTGGATGTACAGTTTGCCTACCCTGAAAACATGAGTGGGCAAAGAATATATTTTCGGATGCGGAAAATTTAGGGAATGGTCAGAGTATATTTCTGCACACTTTAAAAATTTGGAGAGTGGGCAGAGTACATTTGGAGAGAAGACAGAGTGCAATTCACCAACCCTGAAAATTCGATGAGTAGAGCATAGAGTATTTTTTCCCCCAACACGAAAATTCAGGGAATGGGCAATGTTTTTGTCCACCTGAAAATTTGAAGAGTAAGCAGGGTATGTTTTAAACACTAAATATTTAATGAGTGCGCAGAATATATTTTGCCCACCTTAAAAATTCGGAGAGTGGGCAAAGGTTACATTTTGCCCATGCTGAGAATTCAGGGAGTGGGCAGAGCAAATTTGTGTCCATCCTAAATATCTGGAGAGCGGGCAGAGCACATTTTACCCACCGTGTAAAATTAGGAGATTGTTGAGGGAGTATATTTTGCCCCACATGAAAATTGGGAGAGTGGGCAAAGGACGTTTGTTTTCCTACCCATGAATTTTTTATTTCATTTTAATCTTGTAAATGATACAAAAAATTGCTTTTGGGGTGCTATTTGTAAAGCCCTTAATTTGGCATACGGGATTTTCTATCTGATGCTGATAAGCAAATGAAAAATCGAAAGCTTTGAAAATCGGGTTGTTTTACTTCTGAGAGGCACTTTTTTTGCACACAATGGGCTAAATAGCCAGGTCACAAGGACACCGAGAGCTCAGAGAATATTGGGGGAAGGGGACCCACAGGAACAGCTGTTGGGATATAGATGGTAGCCTCCAATGCTTGTCCTAACAGATGCATTGATTCTTTCCTGTAAAGTATTTTTTTTTGGAATAAACGATGCTTTTAATGCATTCCCTAGAAACAGAATATCAGTGATGTCAAATCAGGACCACTTCAGAGCCACATGATCAGTCGACATCTACCATTCTAGCGCTTTGGAAATTTACCATTTTAAGACGTTACGTGTGATACTTCATGACAAGAAAAGTTTGACATTTTGGACACACAATTACATTTATTACTTAATTCTTTTTAAGAAAATGTAGCACTTTAAAATATAAGTATAATTTGATAATGGCCCTTATATTTTTGAAAAAAAATTTTTTTTTATCGCCAACACGGTGGGAATCGAATCCGCAACTCTCCAGATTCATCCCAGAGCACGCTACCATTACACCATGCATCGGACGAGAAAATCTTTCAGAATAAGACCTTATAAATCTTTCACTGAGATGTGGCGGATCTGGCGCCATCTATACTTCAGGAGAGGCAACTTTCCCAATTGTTGCTATAAAAAAAAATTTCAGAAATATTAACTAATGTTGAAGTCTGCTTCTAAAGATAATTTGTGTATTTACTATGGATGACCCTGTATATGTTTCATTCCTAAATAGAATTGTTTTTTTCTGTGGCTCTTTAAGAATGCATTTTAAATTTTGAATTTTTCGTAATTTTGGATTTGCCCAGACTTGGCATAGAGAGAATAAAAATCTCACCATGTTGCTGGAAAGATGGCCGATGCTGCAACGCAGACGTTTACTTCTTCTGCCGCCAGGTGGAACTCTAATTCTAACTTTCTGTTACTGGCAAAGAGAGCCACCTTCTGCCATTTCAATTCACGAAGAACTGAAACAAGAGCCTGGAAAAAATAATACAGAGGAATATTGATTTAAAATTTAGAAAATAAATATATTTTAAGAAAATCAGATTTCGAATGAAAGAAGTCCTTTCTGGCGAATACAGAAATCATGGTACTTATATTTGCTTACATTCATCATTAATTATTCAATCAGAAAATAATTAACGTTTATTTTGAAATGTCGTGATGTGGAGAAGGAACACTTTAAACAATAAAAAGTAGGCCAAAAGGGAGAAAAATGGCATGGTGTGATGCACGGGTCTGCGGTCAGCATTACGCTGAGAGGGAACCCGTAGCCGCAACAAGATTACTTCGGTGGTTTAATACTCTCATATCAGGGATGGTTCCACCCTTATTCGTTCAGGCTGAGACAAGAGATTACATAGATAAAAATACTGCACTATTTGAAACCTTTATTAATTCAAAAGACAAAGTCTTAGTTGCTCACACGTTGGTTAACTGCAAGTCATAGCTCAGTTTCAGAGAGAGTGGAGGTTGGGTCAGTTGCATCAGTCAACTCTTTGTTCACTGTCTTTCACAGGAAATTGTTCACGTGAGCTTCACCATTCGAGATTGTTGAGGAAGGGACGTAGCTTTGAGAAGCAATTCGGGCTCCACGAGCGTAGGACAACAACAAAAAAGAGAAAAATTCAGAACGAAGGACAGTTGCAGACACTTGAAGTCCATATTTTGGGAAATATGGGCTCCACAATATAGCAGCAGAATTGCCCTGGCATTGCTCGGCTATTAATATATAGCAAATGACTCAAAACAGGAAACTTTCATCTGTTGTATATTTTTGGGTGTATTCCAGATGGGTGCACGGACACGCATTTCTTGTACGTTGGCGGTGACGTCATTGCTGAAGGAAGATTTGGAAACCCCGTAATTCGTAGGAACTTGACTGATCAGTCCCAAATTTAGTGTGGTAGTCCCGCTAAAAGTGTTTAAACCGCCTACAAAAGTCCAAAAAATACGGGGGTCCTGCAGTCGCTTACTTTGTGATGTTATCGATATAGAGTTGAAAGTTCTGGAGTAGTACGTTATCGATATAAGATTCAAACTCGTGGGGTAACTACGTTATCGATATAGGATTGAAAATCGTGGAATACTACGTTATCGATATAAGGTTGAAAGTTATCGAGTAGTACGTTATCGATGGTAAAAGTTATTTAATGAAATCATGTTTCAGCCAAACATTTTATGGGGAGAATTTAATTTTATGGTTTCCAAACCCTTAATATACACCAAATTACGATGGGATGAAGCTGTGTACGAAATTTGGCCTTGGCTTACTTTTAGGAAGAATTTTCGAAAAAACAAATGGCTAAACTCTTTAAAATATATAAACAATTTTTATAAAAATAAAATCACAGTATTTAATGTGATTAAAAGCCTGTAGGCAACAAAATAATAATGTTACCCTTAACTGCAAAGCACAAATCGCATTCAAAAGATAATTATGGATAAAAAAATAAAGTAGGAAATTATCTGATTCCGTTGCAGATGAATTTTAAGAGGAATCGATTCCAACTTACCTTTATCTCTGCTACAAGTGACGTCATCTCAATAGGGAAGTGAGGGATGTCGAGAGAGTTCAACAAGTTTGCTACGTGATGACTGATATGTCTATCTGATGGACCCAGAACACCTGAAGCAAAAACGAGTCATCAGATCAATCTTGTCGCTTCTTTAATTTGTACAAAAAACACAGGCATAAAAAATAAAATCATTCAGTGCTATTATTAAACTATGATTAATCACAGAGTGATCTTAGTAACTATAAAAGAAAATTACCAACTGCATCAGGCCCTTCCAAACAGCAAATCATTGCATAAAAAACCTTTTTCCCTATAAAACAAATTATCGATATACTGAATCTGGCTCATTTCTTCAAATTTTTTGACTAAACAGTCTGACAGGCGATCGCGGTATGACTGAGATGGTAGGGCTATGAAAATTTACACCTTATTCCGGATCAAATATCTTGGTAATAATACGAAAATTGACTTGACTTGTTCTTTAGGGTCAAATGAAGTTCACGAAGAGGTCAAACCTTGATCTACGAGGGTTAAGACTTGAAAATTAGTATCTGGGATTGTCTCACAATCTCAAACACTAATTTCGGAAATGTTATGATATTTTGGCTCCAAAGGGTTCTTTGAAGTCAAATTTAAATCTGTAGGAGCTAGAGAGTTAAAAATTGGCCCTTTGGGTATTTTGAATCGTTAATCTCAGAAATTATGAAATTTTAGATTGGATGGGTCCTTAGTGGTCAAATATAGATCTATTGGTGTTAGACTGCTAAAAAATGGCGCCTAAGGACATTTTGAGCCGTACATCTCAGATATTTTGTCAAATTTTGGATGAGATAGGTCGTTCGAGGTCAAATTTCGATATACCGGTGCCGGGGTGTTAACAAATGGTAAACGTAGCTATTTCAGGCAGTAGAATCCCTATTTATTTATCTATTGTTATGAAGCTCTGAAGCAGTCGGTGCAAGTACCGCTCCCTCACAGAACGCATTTCTTTCTCCTTACGCTTCAGACGTGTTCAAAAATTTCTATTGAAAAGTGCGTGAATTATGCGCGAGATGAATCATTTTTTGATCACTTACCAACTGCTTTGTGCGTTCCACATTTTCCGTCTTTCAAATATCCAACTTCGTGCAGCGCGTGAAGCACTTCTCTCAAAGCAGTCTGCACGTTGGAGCACGTGTCATAAGCTTTGAAACCTATTCGGAAGAGAAACAATTTTGCATCCAAAACGGAAGGTTGCCATACAAAAATAAATGATAGTTATACAGAGATATAATTTCGGAAATAAATAAATAATACACTTCCCATTTGACGAAACTGTTCCAAACAGTATTTTAAAAAAATAATGTGTTCATTTTGTCGTCTGATTGTCCATTTATAGAAGTTTAACTTTTTTTCGGGTGTATAGAGATAAATACAAAAATTCTTTTTTTAGGTTGGATAGGAATTGATGAAACATTACATTTCGCACTTTTCGAATCTCTCAAATATTTAGTTGCGCCCTCTAACGGTGAAAATATTGAAAGTTCCAAGACTTGAAAGGAGTATTGTAAATATATGTTACAAATTTCAAATTTTGGTTATAGAATGTGAAATTCACGACGACGTTTCCATGGCAATTATAAGTCTCAGGATTCCCTCAGGATGAGTGGGAAAACGAAACTTTTACATTTAAAGAGATAAAAATATTTTTAGACCTAACAACTTTTACATTTAAAATGATAAAAAAATTTTTAGAGATAAAATTTCTTTTTTGGTTAGGTAGGTACTGATGAAACATTGGGACTTACACTTCTTGAATCTCCCAAAAGCTATAAGTGTGCCCTGTAACAGGGAAAAACATCGAAAATTTGAAACGTAATTTGCAGGTGATCTTTTTATGACAGAAATTTGAAATTTCGATGATAGAGTACTTAGAGATATTCCACTGATGGCAACAATCTGCCCCCTTTTCTCAGAGGGGTGTCAGAAAAGCCATTCCTTAAATTTAAGGAATAAGTGACAAATGCTTTTTTATTTTGTATAATCACCAATCAAATACTTCTATTTTAATTTTCCCCGTCATCTATTAGTTCGAATTAAACTTTTAAGGAGTGAAAAGTGGGTAAAGGAAAAACTTCATTCTCTTTGAAAACGAGGTTCCCAAATGCACCAGAGGCGATATGCTCTCTTTTTTTGGTTTTTACTCTTTCCATGTTTTTCGCTCTGTTAGTTCTATCTAAATTAGTTTTCCCATTATATTTTCCCAACCCCTTGCCCTATCTTAATAGTTATGTATCAAACGAAAGCTTGTCACGCAGGAAGTAATCACAGGTTAAGAAAAAAAAATCCCTCCCCACGTTTTCTTTCTCCTTAAAAAAATGCGGGAATATGAAAATAATTTTTCCACGTATCTTCCGAACGCGAGGGCCCACAGTTACGAGTTAGGTGTGAATTCAAAGCTTCAGCTTAAGAGAGATTGGACGGTTGTGGGCCACCTAGAATTACGCCAACACCCCATCATTCATTCCCGCCAAAAAAGGGGGCAGAAATTTCACAGGGGTCGATCTCAACATATCTCAGATTTAAAGTTTGTGAAGTGTAGAATGTTGTGGGGGAGGGGGGGGGGTCTGAAAAGAAGACTTGAGTAGGGCTTCTCAGTTACTAAAATATTCGACCGAACAGAAAAGGTTAAAATAATATTTTGTGTAGAATGAAATTTTAGAGTTTTTTTTAATCTATTTTTAGTGTGTGATATATATTATGGGGCTAAAATGAAATTATTGAAATACAACTGTTTTGGATTTCAAAGGAAATAAAGAAGTCTGCGATTTAGTACATTGGATTGGATTGTTTTACCTCTGAGCGACACTTTTTTGCACACCATGGGCTAAATGGCCAGGTCACATGGACCCCGAAGGCTCAGAGAAGGTTGGGGGAGGGGACCCACTGGAACAGCTGATGGGAGACAGATGGTAGCCTCCCGTCAAGGCCATCCAGCGTGTTCTTTAGCGTGCACAGGGTATGGCTCTCCCGCACACGGCGCGATTTAGTACAACACGACTGGATTTTAGGGTACGACCCTGCCCTCCCCCCCAAAATAATAATAATAATAAATAAATAAAGAGGGAAGGGAGACAAAAAATTAATGGAGATCAACGTTTATGATCCTTATGTCAAATGAAACATTCAGAAGAACAATGTAGCAATTCCAAAGACTGGTGTTTTTAGTGACAAAGCTAAAAAACATATATGTATAAAATTAAAAAAAATTATCATTTCATCTGCTCCCTAAAAAAATAAAAGCATATCGGTGACGAAATCGTTCGTTGTATTCGTATTCACTTCAAAAGAAGATATAGTGCATGTAGTAATTTTTGATAATTATAATAATGAAAAGGATCTTTTCAAGGTCATCCACCTTGTTTAACGCCTACTGACCGTAAACAGGGCGGGAGAGTTTTGCAGAGAAAAATCTCAATGCTGACCCAGCTAGGACTCGAACCTGAAAACTGCAGATTACGAGCCTGGCGCTACAGAGACAAATGAAAGCCATAAGATGTGCCATCTGCAGATCAATGTGTGTCGAAACACGACAGTATGAAACCTTTAATAAAAAGAGAAATCTGTAAAAAAAACATTGCTTTTAATTAGTTTTGAGGTCGATAGTTGTATCTAAATGAATGTTTAGATTCAAGAACGGATTCAACGCATTGTCCCTCGTAGTACTTTGACCTTCTGAATGAGAGGTCAGGTTCGCACGTGATCCATTGTCTGTCAGCTGCAAATTCTGTTTGGAATGGTTCATCAGACGAAGAAATCCATCAACAACATCCAATTGCATCGACTCCGTTGCCATCGCATTCCTGGAAATAGAACTCGTGAACAATACCTCAGGAAACGTGTACTACATCACCATGGCAACCCAGCTGTATCCACTCACCTATCCTCGCGTTCCTCCCATTCAGCTGTTCCACCGTGCCCAGTGCCACGTGCATTTGCTCAAGCCCTCCTGGTTTCATGATGTCGCAGTCGTTCCCCTCGTGCACGTCGAACAAACCAATCACGATGACGTCAGAGTCTTCGT
The DNA here is from genome assembly GCA_038380435.1 of Ryuthela nishihirai. Classification (NCBI taxonomy): domain Eukaryota; kingdom Metazoa; phylum Arthropoda; class Arachnida; order Araneae; family Heptathelidae; genus Ryuthela; species Ryuthela nishihirai. The sequence continues at coordinate 97,877,559 of JAWZYU010000006.1, forward strand.
TTCTCGTGATGGATGGATGAACCGTGGACTCGAGGCAGAGGTGGTCCGTCATCGCCATGACAACGGCCATCGCAACATGAGCGAACGCGAGACCCACGGCGGCACTCTGGAGACGACAGCAGAACATGGAGACTCTCTAAAGTAAAAAAAAATAGATTTTATGTAAATATTAGAACAAAAAATTTCTCTGGAATTCTCTTAATCTTATAAACAATGAAAATTCAGACCCTTCTGAAAATAGAGGCACCAACGGTTGGTTTCTATATCTCTGAGCGACATTTTTTTGCACACCATGGGCTAAATGGCCAAGTCACAAGGATCCCTAGGGTTCAGAGAAGGTTGAAGGAGACCCACTGGAACAGCAGTTGGGAGACAGATGGTAGCCTCCTGTCAAGGCCATCCAGCGTATTCTTTAACGTACACAGGATATGATTCTCTCATATACACGGGGCCACGGCTTAACGTCCCATCCGATGGACGGCGGCTTACCCAAGCCCATCGGTGTCCCCTACTGGCCGTGGGCAGAGCTGGGAGTTTTGCGGAGATAAATTTCAACGCTGACCCAGCTGGGATTCGAACCTGGGAAGTACAGATTGCGAGCCTAGCACGCTACAACTGAGCCACCCCCTCGAAATCCCCATAGACTAAATATTAGTGCTTGTAAACTGGGGAAATGAAAGTCTACTGACGTAGGAGGGGCTATCCTGGGATACTTTCAGTTATATCTCCTTCCCCTCCCAAAAAAATCAAACCTAATCAGTTCGATATCAAACGGAATTTTTTCAAAATTTATTTTCTGTTGGAATGGTATTGATGTAATATGATTTGTCTTTTAGGAATTTCCCAATTCTTTTCGCATCGCCTTCTAATGGTAGAAAATGCTAAAATTTTAAATGAACATTGCAAACGATCTATTTTTTTCAGTAGAAATTCGAAATTTTGTTGGTAGAGCGCGATAGTGAAGACGTTTGCATTGGCAGTTATAATTTTACACCTTATTCGTAGAGGGATGGAAAAGCTTAACATTTTTTGATAAAAAGAGATAAATGGAAAAATTTTTCGTGTTTTACAGATGCGAATAAAAATTTACAAATTGTATTTTACCAAAAATCTGTTGGGGCGGGGGTGGCTCAGTCGGTAGCGTGGCAGGCTCGTAATCTGCAGTTCCTAGATTCGAGTCCCAGTAGGTGAGCGTTGAGATTGATCTCCGAAAATCTCGCCGCCCTGCCCTCAGTGAGTAGGGGACCCCCCCCCCCCCCCAACCTTCTCTGAGCCTTCAGGGTCCTTGTAACCTGGCCATTTAGCCGATGGTGTGCAAAAAAGTGCTGCTGAGAGGTAAAACAGCCCAAGCCCCAAATATCTATCAGTTCTAATATCCACTGTTAGAGGGTGCTTCAGGCGGTAAGTAATCTTCATCCTCTTTGAAAACGATCATATATATTCGCCGGATGATAAAATTCATTCTTCTAGTTTGAATTTGATTCTGGTATTTAATTGCTGTATTTAACACAGACTACGAAAATTGCTTTTAAATTCTTATGTTTTTTTTTAATTGAACGAAGGATGGCGATAACTTTTTTGTCAGCCACCACACGACACAAAAGTCAACCAATCCCCGGATTCGAACCCAGACTATGACAACCGCACTGTGACAGCCAGACCACTGCCATTTATTACTCTTATTTCCCGTTATTTTTCGCTCCGAAATTTTTAACGTCTGCTAATCCCAACGCTTTTCTACGAACAAGTCCTGTTTCTACTAAATATTTATAGAGACCAATTAAAGTCTCCATTTTCCCCAGAGACGTGTGCTGAATCCGAAGCGAACCACCTCGCATTGTATTTTTAAGATTTCCAATTCGTGGTCTCGAGACCTGACTCATCAGTGTCACTTCCTCCCTACGTGACCCGAATGCCATTAAGTCGGCTTCTGTTCCCCACCATTACCCGTCCACCCTCTAATCTCGTGCCCTCGCGACCACTGCGTTATGACCACACCGTTAAATGCGGTGAGCGCGCCCTTTCGAAGGTGGACGAATGCCAACGAGAGTCGCCATGGAGACCCAATGTTTTCGGCCGGCCGGAAGCGTCGCTTGTCACGTGACCTGCGCCGAGAGGGATGACCAATATGGATAATGCACGAGAAAGTGGCAAACAGCAGACGACACACCGCAGCGTTCACATCTTCTGGTCATTGGAAAAAGATAGAAACACCAAGCGATTGTTATCGATCGTTTGAAATGATTCACCGAGCAGACGACATTGCTTTTCAAGGCAATGAACAGCAATTTCGAGGACAGAGCGAAATCAATAATATAGATGACGAAATTGTTCCAAATCCTCCGAAGGTTAAAAAAAAAACGACACAACTGCCGTGTATACCAGAGAATTTAAAAAACACCCTGGACACCTTGATGGGAAGCTATTATCTTTCCCGTAAGAGCAGTCCAGTCGGTCCCCTCCTCCAACTTTCTCTGAGACCTCGGGATCCTTGTGACCTGGCCATTTAGCCCAATATGTCCAAAGAAAGTGCTTTCAGATGCGAAGCAATCCAACTCAGTCGCAATTTAATACGGTTAATCTAAAATGTGTGCAGCGCCATGTTATTACTATTTACAACCCCAAAAATAATGTTTTGGAAGGCAAAGTAATACACAAAACAGCAAAAAGGAAATTCTTTCTTTAATCTATATCTAATAATCTAAATTATAAATCGTAAACTGTTATATATTAAAGATACATTTAAAAGATATACACAGTCGTATCAGAATAATATGACCACCTAACATAGTAAATGCATGGTAGGTGGTCATATTATTTTGATACGACTGTGTATATATTATAATTCCTCCAAATTCCCATAGACTTAACATTAGCGGGTATTGAAAAAAAAAGGTTTCCAAAAATAAATTTGAAGTAGTTGAATTAATGTGTTGCTTTCACGTAATAAAACCATCATTCCACAAATGGGTTAATAACACCAAATTTCTCGTGGAGTTAAAGCTGTTCGAAAACCGAAGCCTATTCTCACCACCACCACCACCATCATCATCATCATCATCATCATCAAGCAGCCATGGGCTACGGAGGTCCAACCAGACCGTGCAATTTAGTTCTCCAAGCAAGTCTATCCTGAGCTACATCTACTGCATCTGGCCACTGCACACCAATTCTAACAAGGTCCTGTTTGACATTGTTAGCCCACCGCATCCTAGGTCTCCCCCTCCTTCTGAGGCCTCTAGGCACACTGTTCATAACCCTATTCGCCAATCTATAATTATTCATACGGGCAACATGGCCAAACCAACGGAGTCTCTCTCTGCACAATATGCTGCTTAAAGGAGGTTGCAAACTCCTTTGCCTAATCATTAGTTACAAAGTTGAACCACCTAATGCCCAAGATACTGCGTAAGCATCTGGAATCAAAAGCATCTAGTTTCCTGTTATCTTGTTTACAAAGTGTCCAAGTTTCACTACCATAACTAACCCTATAAAGAACCAAACTATTATACAGTCTAATTTTAATCTTTAGGTGTAGATGCCTATCTCTACCCAATGCTCCATGGATTCTTTAAAAGTCCCGGCAGCAATCCCTATTCGTCTGTTAATCTCATGCCGCACATCCCCATTATGTGTTCCATAGCTCCCAAGATAATTAAACTGTGACACCTGCTCAAGACTGCAACCATTCAGATTAACTGAATCACAACCTTCCTGACAAATTTTCATCACTTTAGTTTTCTCTCTGTTTATAACCAAACCTACTCTACTACCAGTCTCATCAACAGCTCGAATGAAAGAGTTCATCTCATCAACATCATTTGCCAAAAGGGCTAAATCATCAGCATAATCTAAATCAGAAATTTTCGTATCTCCAGCCCATTTAAGGCCAAAATCTTTCCCTTGAAGTGAATTTCGCATAACATAATCAATAACCAAACTAAAGAGAAAAGGAGACAAAATGCACCCTTGTCGAACATCAGAAGTAATGTTAAACCAATTGCTACAAGCCTTACCAACTCTCACACACGACTCAGTGTTATTATAGAGAGCTTTCATTATGTTAACTAACTTGTCTGGTATACCATATGATCTCACAATCAACCACAAATTATGACGATCAACAGAGTCGATAGCCTTTTTGAAATCAACAAAGCTAGCAACCAAAGGTTTCTGAAACTCTAAACATTTCTCAAGAATCTGTCTAAGTGAAAATATCTGATCCACACATCCCCTACCACTTCTGAATCCACATTGCTCATCACGCAATTGACTGTCAACCAGATTCTTAATTCTATTAAGCACAATCATGCAAAGAACTTTACCTGGAACAGAGAGTAGGCTTATACCCCTATAGTTATCACAAGAACTGCGATCACCTTTTTTGAAAATAGGGATAACAATAGCTCTGGTAAAATCCTTAGGAACCATGCCTTTATCATAAAAGATATTCAGAATTTCAGTCATTCAAGTGGTAACCGAAACATTTCCAGCTCTAAGCATTTCCGTAGTAATTTCATCTACCCCTTGGGATTTATGAAGTTTAAGTTTAGAAATAGCCAAACTAACTTCAGATTGTGTTATAGGGCCAACATTAAAGCCACCAATGCATCTATCATCATTGCAAACAATGGTAATAGAACTAACCGCATTGTTTAGAACATCACTGAAATGCTCAGCCCACCTAGCCATGACAGAATCCTCACCTTCTATAACCTTACCTTGTTTATCCTTCAATCCCTGTATACCTGTCCGTTTTCTACCACACAAAACATTAACTATCAGGTACAGTTCTCTGCTGTTGTGCTGTTTAACTGCTTCCTCGGCTTTGTCAGCCAAACCATCAAGCTCACATGTTCATTTATATACGAAATGTAAATAATTTCCATCAAATCTATAAAATGTTGATATTAACTTCACTAAAGCGTGTCCGTTAATTTCAAATTTTGAGCTTTGTTCAGTTTCTTTTTCTGAAAATAATCGGCGCTCATACAATAAAAGAGCAAACATTCTGGAACACGCGACTGCGTGCATTGCACGAGTGTTTGTCACGCTCGAACATGACTTGGAGCCAGCGCTTGCACGTAAAACCCAATGTCAACCCCAACAGCGCCTCCACACACACGATGTACCGCTGCTACCAGACGAAGGAAACTAACATTTATTTAATGAACAATTCCGCCATCGTTATGTCTGGCTTTCTTCCAGACGTTTCTTGTTTTAAATGAAATCGAATCGATATGAATGTGGGAGTTATTCAGAATTAGAAAACCCATGGGTGATATAAATGACTTTGAACACATTATTAGAGAAAAACGTCGTTCCAAGTCGTGTGCTAACCAACCGCCAAGCCTGTTATTAAGAAGTTTCGACTCATTGCACTAATTATAAAAAGTGAATACTAAACGCAGACGTTCTATTCTCAATAGCATCAACATGCAGACGTACAAATTATAAGTCATTCTTTATCTTAATCGAATTTCTTTGCTTTCAAGGGAAAGATTAATAATGGCTGTTGCACGTGTTGGTTAGATTACCATTTTTTTTTTCGAAGACCGTGTACAGTTTTCGCTGAATATGTAAAAAGAGGCCGATTCGAAATGATTGTCATATTCAAGGTAAGTTCTGGGGTGGTGGCTCAGTCGGTAGAGAGCTAGGCTCCTAATCTGCAGTTCCCAGGTTCGAGTCCCAGCTGGGTCAGCGTTGAGATTTATCTCCGTAAAACTCTCCGCTCTGCCCACGGTCAGTAGGAACACCAATGGGCTTGGAAAAGCCGCCGTCCATCGGACGGGACGTTAAGCTGTGGCCCCGTGTGCGGGAGAGTCATACCCTATGCACGTTAAAGAACACACTGGATAGCCTTGACAAGAGGCTACCATCTGTCTCCCAACAGCTGTTCCAGTGGGTCCCCTCCCCCTAATTTTCTCAGAATCATCGGGGTTCTTGTGACCTCGCCATTTAGACCATTGTGCGCAGAAAAAGTGCCGCTCAGAGGTAAAACAACTCAACTTATTACCATTTCTCAAATGTTAGAAAATTTTGATGTCTCTTTCATAGCCCAGTATCAGTGTGCTGATATATGCCCAGTATCAGTGTGCTGATCGTCCCTTCTGGTCTTTTCTATAGTATATGTCCGCTTTGAAGCCTCCCGTCAAGGTCACACACTGTACACGGGGCGACAACTTTACATTCCCATCCGACCGAGGGCAGGGAGTTTTGTGGAGATAAATCTCACTGATGGGACTCGACCCCTTTTATTTAGGAGAAAATACGTCTGTTAGGGAGGAGGTGGATTTGCTTTAATAACGTATGCAATGCAAGTATTATAGAAGCCAGTCAGAAAATATTTTCTGTGTGGGATTGCAAAATAAATATTTCGGTATAGCGGAATTTATTTTCTTATTTCCTATAAAGTACAGCAGTGGTTCTCAATCTTTTATGCTTCACGTACCCCCCTGGAAATGTGCATGTAACTGGCGTACCCCTTACATAGATGAATAAAACTATAGTTATAAAAATGGAAATAAAATTTGTTACTAGATCTAGCGACTTTTGAGCTCTCACTATTTGTACCCCCAAGGGGGTACGTATACCTGACGTTGAGAACCCCTGAAGTACAGGGTGTCCGGTAACTTCCGTAGAAGTTTTAACGAGCTTAAGTACAACTCATTCATCGAATGCCTTCATTCTTGCGGAATCGGATGCACTTCCTCTTTGTGGAGTCAGGTGTGAATTGTCATTGCGTAACCGGGTATGGTTCGTCTTTGCGGAAATGTGTGCACTTATCTTTGCGGATTTGGATTAATCTGTTTTTTTGCCCGATCGGATGCGATTTGTCTTTATGGCACCGTGTGCAATTCGTATTTGCGGAATCGGGTGCAATTCATCTTTGCGGAATCGTGTGCAATTTGTCTTTGCGGCACCGTGTGCAGTTTGTCTTTGCAAAGATCATGTGCCGGGTGCGGTTTGTCTTTGCGGAATCAAGTGCAATTTGTCTTTGTGGTCATCATCATCATCATCCTCAAGCAGCCATGGGCTACGGAGGTCCAACCAGACCGTGCAATTTAGTTCTCCAAGCAAGTCTATCCTGGTACTGTTTGAAATATGTCTTTGTGGAACCGTGTGCAATTTGTCTTTGTGGAATTCGGTGCGATTTGTCTTTGTGGCACCGTGTGTAATTTGCGATTGAGGATTCGGGTGCAATATTTTTTTTTTTGTGGAACAATGTGCAATTCCTCTTTGCCTAATCGGGTGCTATTTGTCATCGCGGAACAGTATGCAGTACCGCAATCCATTGAATACCCCCCCCCCCCGATAGGGGACCACCTTGTCGTGGTGGGGGGGGCCTAGGGCCCAGCAACCCGGCTGAAGGCTGTGCCGACCGGGTTGGGCGCCGGTTGGACATGGCCAAGGCCAACCGAGGTTGAAGACGCTGCTGGCCGGCTTGATTGCCGGTCGGGTGGTGACGGCGTCGGATACCTCACTTTCAGGGACCTTGGGTGGTCAGTTCGACGGCTCGGTCGAAAGGTTCCTCCTGCCTAGTAGGCACGAGCCGTCCAAAAAGTCTGGGTCCTACTAAGAGTCTCCACCCCGGGTGCCGATCGAGCTTGGATCTTTATATCCTTGCACATTTGCAAACCGGGGAATAGATTAAATTTAGGTTTCTTCCGGTGGTTAGCTTTCCTTCTATAGGACTGCTGCCATGTGAGGCCGGGGTTGAGGTGCGCCTATAGGGCGTATTCCTTGCCCCCGGCTCTAGATAGTCATGGCTTTTCTTTAACTAGGTAGTGCTGTCAGGCGGAACCGGGAATTGCCGTGGTTGCACAAGATCGCAACATAGAGATCAATCCATTGAATACTCCCTTACCACAGAAAAAAAAAATTAATTAAAATAATTAACATTTCCGAAATGGATTTCTTTTCGTAGTTAGTTAGTTTTATCCTTTTTTTTTACACTCACGTAAGATTATTTTCTCAAGAAACAATTTTTCGTCAAAATTACATTTAAAAAAAAGTAAAAAAATTTGAATCCCACACTTTTAAAAATCCTGGCTACCTCACTGCATGAGATTTTAAATTTTCCTGAAATAAAAATAATTGTGATTATTCTGCTATAACGTCCTTTTACACCCAATTATAGGGAGATTTTCACATTCTCCCCCCCCCCCCCATAGGAAATATTTTCAAGAAAATTTTGTGAACGGGTGAGTATTATTATTATTACTAATAAATATAAAGGAACCGAAGATACAATCAGCATGTCATGATAAAGGAAGTCATATCATTTCTTTGAGGGGGAATGCATCATGTGTTTGGAACTCATTAGCAGTAATTTCAATGGCAGCACCAATCCCCTGTAATGATGCATAGAACTGGCCAGGCTTAGCACCTAATGTCCGACCCCGCCTTCTCGTTCCTTTCAAAAGAGATACTCTCTTGTGGAAGTGAACGGAAGCGGAGGGCTGCCAGATTAGTGTGGCCTACTGATCTGGACAACTAGGGCTACTTTTCTTTTTTTTTTTTTTCTACCCTGCTGAGGAGTGGTCAACCACACAGGGTCCTGGTGCTGACCATATAAACCCACTGGACTGGACAGATGTATCCTGATTTTGCTGCACTGGTGGACTTCTGTGGAGGGAAAATCTTCCGCTGTGTTTTCTGTTTATTTGTGGGTTGACAGCCCCAAGTGAATAGATTCACAGGATATGTTTATCAGCTGGTGGATAATCCTGAGCAGAAGTTATCGCAGGAACCTGAACTCTTTGCTTCTATTGGCATCGTCAAATTCTACATTGGTGATATTGTCGGCACTAAAGGTTTCTTACAGCAAAATTTCAGACAAGCTTTAAAGACTCGAATGTTATCTGCTGTTATGCCCCCACTGAGGATGCCGATGAGGATGAGAAGGATAGGTTTTATGAACAACTTCAGGATATTTTGAATTCTGTCAAGAAAGGAGATATTACCCTTGTTCTTGGTGACTTCAATGCCAAGGTTGGCACCGACTCTGACCTTTGAGGAGGGTGATTTGGTGTTGGTAGCTCCAATGGCAATGGGCAACGTCTCCTACAGGTAAGTAAACTCAATGGTTTCAGAATAACTAACACTTATTACAAACACCGCAACATACATAAGTACAGATGGGTTTCATCTGATGGGCTGCACAAAAATATGATTGATTATATATTAATTACAGTAGACTCCCTCTTATCCGGCGCTTATGGGACCGGACCCTGGTCGGATGAACGAAAAGCCGGTTAATCAGGAAATGAATAAAAACGGCAAATGATAAAAATATTAACTGTACTGTATTTTCATCAATTAACACTTTTTTACCTGCAAAGTCTTGCCCTTATTAAATAAACATCCAATGAATCGCAAATGAGGCCTGCTGTTGTTCAATGTATCATCAAAAGCTTCTTTTCCTTCAATATGGCTTTCCCTTCTTCCTCTTCTTCTCCATTCCTTTCTTGGCAGACTGCATTGATAATTTCGTCATCATTCAGTGTTTCATTTTCCAACCTATCATCACCTTTCAACGTTTTTTCAATGTCATCTTCTTCAAGTTTGTCGCATCCAGGCAACAGCTTAGTCATTAAGCAGGGAAATATTGTCATCCGTCATATTTTCGGCAGGCGCAGACTCATTTGATACTTTCGTTTTTTTTTTTCAACTTCGGGCCAAAGTTTTCTCCATAACTTGACAAACGTTGTACGAGGCATTTCTTCAAAAGCTCTTGCCAACATGTAGATCACATCCTTGATATTTATTGTTTTCAAAGCATTTAGAAGTCCCATTCCGTCATTTTCGGTTCGCTGCAGAATTTTTGAAAGAAGCTTTCTCCTGTATCGCTATTTTTAAGCTTACAAGCACGCCTTGATCCATTGGTTGCACTAAAGGTGTTACATTAGGTGGCAAAAACATGGCTTTTATGTTGTCAGAAATGAGTTTGCTTGGGTATGTTGGAGCATTGTCGAGAATCAGTAGAGGCTTTACAGGCATTTTAAGACTTGTCAAGTGATTTTTAACTTTTGAAACAAATTCTGTACAGAACCATTCTTTAAACAAATACGAGTTTATCCAAGCAGACTTTTGAGCTTTGTAGTAAACAGGCAGAGCAGCTAAATTTAAATGCTTGAATGCTCGGGGTTTTGCTAATTTCCCAATTACAAAAAGAGGACATTTGTGCATACCTGCAGCATTTGTACACACAGCCACAGAGAGTCTTTCTTTCTTTGTTTTAAATCCTGATGCTGAGGTTTCTTGCACTGTCACAAACGTTTTCATTGGAAGAAGTTTAAAATTTAACCCAGTGTCATCTACATTGTAGATTTGTTCTGTGCATAAGCCTTCTTCAATAAGCACTAAAAGTTTTTCTGAAGATTCCATTGCTACTAAAGGATCAGCTGACAATTTCTCATCACAAACACCAAGGTAATGAACACCATGCCCATTTTTCCAGCGAGAAAACCATCCCTCGCTTGCTGGAAATCTCACCCATTACCGATTTACAATGAAGGATTCATCCTTTTTCATTCAAGATTGGCCCACTGATTGGCGTTCCTTTTCGACGCTCTTGCATGAACCGTAACCAAAGTGCATCATCGACAATTTTATATTTCGGCTTTTTAAGAGGGCACCGAGAAGAAAGCGTTTTTTCAGACTCGACTTGAGTGCAAAAATCTTGTAAAGATTTTCCATTCCTTCTGCAGTCATTTACCGTGCTTTTACCAACGCCAGGTTCATCACAAATACGCATTACTCGATCGCCTTTGTCAATACGTTCTAGCGCTTTTAATTTCATCTCCATCGTAACGACATTACGCTTACGTTTGCACCCACTCATTTTATACCACACAATAATTAACAGATCACAACACACACTCCTGTATATGCACAGTACACTGTAATATTCACAGGGCCAGTTCTGTTAGGAATACCAGGGCATATAGGGCATCTGAAACTGGATCTGACCATTACCTTGTTAAAAGTCTCTTGCAACTTAAACTTAAAAATTGTTGTGCTAAGGTTAATAATATTTACCTTTAATTCTGAAACTCTGAAAGATCCAGTTATAGCTAAAGCTTACCATGATAGATTACTTAGTCATTATGACAGTCATGGTTCGTTTACTACTGAAGTCGAGGAACAATGGGGCCGTTTTAAACACGCTTTACTTGAAACTAACAGTACTCTTTTAGGAAAAAAGGAGCAGAGGAGACAGAACTATTTGAGTGATAAGGCACTTGAGCTTATTTCAGAAAGAAGGAACTGCAGGAATGTCCTTAATCAGTACCCTACTAGTCCTAATAGGAAGGAAGTAGTATCATCACACCCGAGGGATCCCCCACTAGTGCTTTCCCCCCCCTATGACGTCACCGACCACGCCCCCTATGACGTCACCGACCACGCCCCTATGACGCAACATGACGTAATCATTACATAATCATTACGTAACCGACCTTTATTAATAATTCCTCCCCCTTTATTAAACCCCCTCCCCCCTCAGTGGCGCCATCTGTTGACAGTGAGAAGTACTATTTTCCCAAAAAACCCTTTATTTTCACTCTAATTTCTCGTTTTCGGACCCCCCGGTCGCCCTACCTATATTTTAAGCCCTCCCCCTTATTAAAAGCCCTCTGGCGCCATCTGTCGACAGTGAGAAATACTATTTTCCCCAAAAACCTCTTTATTTTAAGTCTAATTTCTCGTTTTCGGCCCCCACGGTCGTCCTACCTATATTTTAAGCCCTCCCCCTTATGAAAAACCCTCTGGTTGACCATTTTAAGGCCCCACTCCTTCACTCGGCTGATGCAAGTCTCAGAATAATTGCATGGAACGATTGACTGGTCTTAGAATAATTGTACAGAAAAGGATGATACAAAATTCCTTAGTAATTAAACACTCATCAAAATTCCCTTACCTCTATTAAAAATCATCCTACAGTTGAAACTCATTTTACTCTTACTGTTTCCATAGAAAATACCATAGGGTGAAATTAATAATGGTTTAAATTATTCGTAGGGATGACATGTTAAATCTGCTTTTAGAACACACGTCTGCAGTGGAAAAATTTTCAAACTCCGTTAATCAACTCCCTAGTAATTAAACACTCGTCATAATATTCCTCACCTTTATTAAAATCACTCCAAGGTTAAATCAGTTTTTCTGTAGATGTGTTTCACCGGAAAAAAAAAAAAAATCGTCCCTCGCTCTGTGGATTCCGTCCGACCTACCATTCTTTATAACTAGCTTTTTCTATGTATTTCTTACATCAAAGCCAACACTAGCACTGAACTCTTTTGAATGCAGATCTCAAATTGTAAATCAACTCGCAGAGTTGTATTTATTCCTTAGTAATTAAAACTCTTTGCTATTCATTTATCCAGGACGACTAAACGATTCCTTTATAATTAAAATTCCCTGCTATTAAACTCCCTAGTAATTAAACACTCGTCAAAATTCCCTTACCTTTATTAAATAAAACAGTTTTCTGTAGAGGCGTTTTATCGAAAAAAAACTTCTCTCCGGCCAACGAGAGTCGAACGCGCTACCACAGCTTCACTCTTAACAAGAACCAACCTGCAATGGAAAAGGCATTCCTGAAGTCGTACGTGGAGTCATACACATACGTGTCAGGTAGCAACGAAACATCTCGTGACACATGATGCAATCGCCCTAGGGTTGAGTGTCCTGTGATTGTTGCTCTCTAAGGGTAAGTGACGTGTCACTCGCTGGACAGTCCACGTTATTCTGATCTTGTTGTGACACGTATTAGATAGTGGGATTTGGGGGTGTATATATACGTGGTCAAGTCAGCCCAAGGACATTCCATTGCTAGCTTCTGTACTGAGTTATCAACGCTGCTGACTATCCCAAGATGTCTACTGAGCAAGTTCCTGCTGGATCATCAACAGCTAACAGGTAAATAAAACTTTATTTAATGCTATGTTGTCCTTAAGACACAATCATTTACTGACGTACATAGAATATTATATTTGTTTCTATCCAGTAAAAGTCATTTTACTTACTTTATTCTACTTATAAATTAGTTAAATATTTAATTAGATCTTTTGCCCGGGTTAGCAAACTGTTTCTCAAACTTTAGTGAAATATTTAATTAGATCTTTTGCTCAGGTTAGCAGACTGTTAAATTGTTTCTCAAACTTTAGTGAAATATTTAATTAGATCTTTTGCTCAGGTTAGCAGACTGTTAAATTGTTTCTCAAACTTTAGTGAAATATTTAATTAGATCTTTTGCCCCGGTTAGCAAACTGTTAAATTGTTTCTCAAACTTTAGTGAAATATTTAATTAGATCTTTTGCCCGGGTTAGCAAACTGTTAAATTGTTTCTCAAACTTTAGTGAAATATTTAATTAGATCTTTTGCTCAGGTTAGCAAACTGTTAAATTTTTTCTCAAACTTTAGTTAAATATTTAATTAGATCTTTTGCTCGGGGTAACAAACTGATCAACATAGAGTTTTATTGTAAAACTTAATTTTCAAACTTTAGTTACTTAGATATATTGATCGCGCTAGTAAATGTACTGCATATTCTGAGACCGTATTATCTATCTAGGAAAACTACGGACATGGAGCATTTTGAAATGCTCCTAAAATCAGTGAAGACCCTAGATGATGTCTCCAAAAGAAGCCTGCCCATGGAGGATCCCCAACATGCAAAACGTCCGTGTCGTCAGTTGGAGGCAGGGCAGGATTTACGGCAGAGGACTATGAGGATGTCCCTCACCCACCGGAAGCGCATCGCCGCGGCAAAAGCAGCAACGGAGATGAGACCACCCGCTGTCCTCCGGCCTGATGCGCTCCCTTCAACGGCAACTAGGTAAATGAAATTTTATTTAACGTTGTCCTTAAGAAACTCAGCTATTTATTAACGTACATCGAGTTTTCTAACCTGTAAAGTCATTTTATTGTAAATGCTAACTTTAGTTACTTAGATTTTTTGCTCACGCTAGTAAATGTACTGCGTGCTGTCTTTTATCATAACATAACTGTTTCAATATAGAGTTTTATATTTGTTTCTAACCTGTAAAGTCATTTTATTCTAAATGCTAAATTTAGTTACTTAGATTTTTTGTGCACGCTAGTAAATGTACTGTGTGCTGTCTTTTATCACAACATAACTGTTTCAATATAGAGATTTATATTTGTTTCTATCTAGTAAAGTCATTTTCAAACTTTAGTTAAATAGTTACTTAGATTTTTTTTTTTGCTCAGGCTAGCAAAGCTCAGGCTAAAACCTAATTTTCAAACTTTAGTTACTTAGATATTTTGATCATGCTAGTAAATGTACTGCATATTGTCTTTTCTGTTCTAAGATGAAAAACATGTAAATGTTCTGCATATTCTGAAACGGAATTATCTTTCTAGACCCATCAATGCTCCGGACCGCGCGGCCCCCGCAGCTGATGCCGTCTCAACCAATGACGCGCGTTTCAAGGACGCTGCTGTCAAGACCCCGACGCCTATCGTGGGCCATGGCGTCCCCCTCAACGAAGTAGCCGGTGATGACGTTACCTCGGGAGTCTTCAGCGGCTCTGCAGTCAGGTAGATGAAATTTCATTTGATGTTGAGCAGGTCTTAAACGGCTCAATCATTTACTAAAGCATATATAGTTTTATAGGCTGTAAAGCCATTTTACTTTCTTTATTCTACTTATAAATTAGTTAAATATTTGATTAGACCTTTTGCTCGAGCTAGCAACGGTTAAATTCTTCCACAATCGAGTGTTTACTCTCGTGGAACATTTTTTCTCAGACTTGTACCGTAGGCAAAATTATACTAGCAATGTGTGTTGTCTTTTATTACAACTGTTAAATTTTTCCACATTCGAGTGTTTACTCCTGTGGAACATTTTTTCACAGACTTGTACTGTAGGTAAAATTATACTAGCAATGTGTGTTGTCTTTTATTACAACTGTTAAATTTTTCCACATTCGAGTGTTTACTCACGTGGAACATTTTTTCTCAGACTTGTACTGTAGGTAAAATTATACTAGCAATGTGTGTTGTCTTTTATTACAACTGTTAAATTTTTCCATATTCGAGTGTTTACCCCCGTGGAACATTTTTTTTTTTCTCAGACTTGTACTGTAGGAAAAATTTCTATATATATATATGATTTTTATTGGACAAACTATGTATAAAGAAGAATATTAGTAAATGTAATACTTTAAAAGTGTGTATCTGGGGAAAATGTAATACTTTAAAAGTGTGTATCTGGGGAAAATGTAATACTTTAAAAGTGTGTATCTGGGGAAAATGTGATACTTTAAAAGCGTGTATCTGGGAAAATGTGATACTTTAAAAGCGTGTATCTGGGGAAAATGTGATACTTTAAAAAATGTAATACTTTAAAAGTGTAATACTTTAAAAGTGTGTATCTGGGGAAAATGTAATACTTTAAAAGTGTGTATCTGGGGAAAATGTGATACTTTAAAAATGTAATACTTTAAAAACGTGTATCTGAGCAATACAGCATTATAACTTCAGTTCTAAGATAAAAAAAAAAACACGTAAAGTACTGCATATTCTGAGAATAAATTATCTATCTAGGTCTGTCGAGTCCTTCAACGGTCCAGGACCATCCACAGTCAGACCTGCTGCAGCAGCACCTTACTACACCGTTGTGAACACACGCCACTACAACTCCGCCAAGTTTCGCACACAGTTTATCTCAACAAGTGTGCGGCTTGGCGGAATGGAGGATGTACAGCCCCATAATTTCATTCCGGTCCTGCACGACTTGCACGAGCGGATGCTAGCCGATATCGTCCCCACAGGCGAATATAGCCATGTACGGCTATGCTTACGCTCCCGGGATTTGAAAAACCCCGTCAACCTGTCCCTAATTCGGCGTAATGCCCTGACGGGTGAGAGATTCATGACTGCATTAGACAAAGTAGTGCAGTCAAATGAATCTCTCGGTCCTGGGAGTGAACTAGAATTTGACTTCGTCTGTGCGGACTTGGACAGGGTCGGCAGCGGCGGTATTGGGAGACGTGCCGGGCCGGAGAAACGCAGCCTTGTCGACATTCAGTCTTTCGCCAGCAGGAAGGGTAGTGTCCGAAGCATCATTAATAATGATGAGATCTGTCTTGCAAGGGCTCTCGTCGTCGCACGAGAGCTCTGCTTGAAAAATAAAGGGCTGGTGAACACGTATGTCCGAATCCGGGACTACCGCTACCCTTTGCAGCAGACGGAGGCCCTTAAGCTTCACCTGGATGCCGGGGTCCCTGTTGCCCCCTGCGGACTCCCGGAAGTACAATTGTTTCAAGCGCACATGGTGCAATACCGGATTGTAGTGTATTCTGCTGACGACGCCTTCCTCCCCATCTTCATTGGTCCCGAAGGAGGGGACAACCTTTATTTATTGTTTAGTGCTGGGCATTACGATGTGATTACCAAGCCATCAGGGTTTTTCGGGGTTAAGCAATTCTGTCCGAAATGTTTAAAGGGGTCTAACAATGGGCACGTTTGCAAGGGGACCTGCAACAGGTGCCTGTCAACCGATGTGGTTCATGCAGGGGAGTTGTTGCTCTGCACAGTGTGTTGTGTGTATTTGCGCGGGGCTGAATGCTTTCAGGCGCATCTGCTGAAGGCATGTCAGACACAACATCGCTGTGTTAAATGCATCAACATGTACGATCCCCTGAAAAAACACGTTTGCAAGGTTGACACTTTAAAATTCGTCGAGCCCTGCAAGATTGACCCTGTCGGTCAGACTTATCTCTACTTTGATGTAGAGACTGTGCAGTGTGCCGACGGATTGCTGAAACCGATACTGTGTGTGGTCACATACCAAGTGGACGACGAGTGGGTCTATGCTTCATTCCCGGAAACGGACGCCTTTATGGATTGGATTCTAGCCGAAGAACGTCCCGGGGTTCAACGATTCAAGGATGCCACAGTCCTAGCGCATAATCTCAAAGGCTTTGACGGCATGTTCATCATTAGTTACCTGTACAGAAAATTTTTAAAACCGGATCTCGTGTTCGATGGATCCAAGATTTTAGGTATATTTTTACCTGGCCTTAAAATAAGGTTTATCGACACGTTATCCTTTATTCAGGCTCCTCTTCGATCATTCACGAAGACCTTCAACTTGGAGACGGTGAAAGGCTTTTTCCCCTTTAAATTTGTGAAGGAGGAAAATCTACAATATACAGGACCCATCCCTGATCGGCTTTTTTTCCAGCCGGAAGACATGGAGCCTGAAACTCTGTCAGCATTCAATGAGTGGTATGCCGCAGCAAGCCTTGAACCCTGGGATTTTCAACAGCAGCTTCTGTATTACTGCAAGGCAGATACAGAGCTGCTGCGGCGAGGCGCCCAAGCTTTCCGTGAGGAATTTTTAAATCTCACAGGTGTAGACCCATTTGCGCGTGACCTGACTATTGCCGGTGCTTGCCTTCGCATATTCCGTGGAAAGTTTTTGCAAAAGAATACCCTCGGTGTGTGTCCCGCCCAAGGGTATTCGGCGAGTAACGACCGGCAGTCCTTGAAAGCTCTCGCGTGGTTAGAGTATGAGGCTTCCAAGGACAACATCGAAATTCAAACTGCGCGATCACCCGGAGGTGAGTATAAGATAGGGCAGTACAAATTGGACGGCGTGTGCCACAGTACCCGTTGTTATTACGAGTTTTTAGGTTGTTACTTTCATCACTGCTTGAAATGTTTCAAACCTGAAAAAATAGATCAGCGCACGAGAAAGCCATTTGGTCTGCTAAACACCCGGACCATGGATCGTCTTGAGACCTTGAAAGTGCTGATGAACGGGTACACATGCAAAATTATGTGGGAGCACGAATTCGACGAGTTGATGCGCAAAAACCAGTCCATCGCATTAATTTATAAATCCGTCGAGCCTATCAGGCGTATAGGGGCCCGTGACTACCTCTACGGAGGGCGCGTGGAGGTGTTCTCCATCTTTGCATCGGTTGACTTAGGATGTAGCCTTAACTACGTTGATTACAACAGCCTGTACCCCTATGTTTGCAAGAAGGCTGCATTCGGTAAAGGTCACCCGGTTCGGATCACCTCCGATTTCGCCACGGACCTCGACCACTATTTTGGCATTGCACACGCCACACTGTTACCCCCCGACGGTTTATTCATCCCTGTACTGCCCTATAGGTGTAATGGGAAGCTGCTTTTTCCCCTTTGTAGGATCTGTGCGGATGGACAGCTGGCACCCCCTTGTCGGCACACCGTGAACCAGCGCGCATTGACAGGATCTTGGCCTACGTTCGAAATTTACGCTGCGATGCGTGCTGGCTACAGACTTCTCCAGTTCCACGATGTGTGGCACTTTAATACCATCCTGCAATATGACCCTACAACAAAAAAGGGAGGTGTCTATGCTGGGTACATAGACACTTTTCTGGGACTGAAGCAGCGCTACTCCGGGTTTCCCCCTGACGTGCAGACCGAGGAGCAAAAGGAAGCCTTCTGTGAGGCCTTCTTCCAGGCAGAGGGGGTTCGGATCCTCCCCTCGGAAGTTGAGAAAAACAACCTTAAGCGAACTCTTTCCAAGGTCTCGCTTAATTCGTCATGGGGGAAGCATGCGCAGAACATGAGTCGAACCCAGACGACCATTGTGAGTTGTCCTGTCAAGTACATGGAGCTCTTGACGGACGCATCGCTAGTCATCACTGACGTCGCTGTTATCAGTGATCAGGCCGTGCTTGTCACGCACAAGCCGGCGGAGTCTGCCACTCCAGCGAACACCCGTGGAAGCCTGATTCTCGCTGCAATGGTGACGAGTCACGCCAGACTAAAGCTGTACGAGCTTCTATCGAAATTAGATAGTCGTGCAATGTATTCTGACACGGATTCGGTGATTTATACAACGTCTCCTCGCGACACCTACACACCATCACAAAATCCCTTCCTTGGAGGTCTCGTTGACGAAATTTCTTCAAAGTATGGCCCCGGTGTACACATCACGGACTACATTAGTGCCGGGGCCAAGAGTTATGCCCTTCGGTTGAGCAACGGCGATGAAATTCTTCGCGCCAAGGGCATATCTCTCACGAAGCAAAACAGGTGTAAATATAATTTTGAACTTCTAAAATCCATGGTCCTAGGGAATTCCCCAGCCAGCGAGACCTTCGTAGTCCCCTTTAATGTGGTTCATAATAAAGTGGATGGGTCACTTACGAACAGGCCCATGGTAAAAAGGTTTAAGGCTAACCTCGATAAGCGGTATCTCAGCCCGGGTTCGACTCTCACTGTACCTTATGGTTACAATGACCTGGGCCTGGATACCCTTATCCAACTCATGGATGAGTAATTGCACAGTTTTATTTATTATTGTACACTAATGTATTATTGTAAACTAATTTATTATTTATTTATTATTGCATCTTCATTTATTATTTCAGTGTGCATAGTATTACAACTTTATTTCGTTGCTCACCAGTGTAAATATTATTTCGTTGCTCACCAGTGTAAATATTATTTCATTACACGCTTTATTTATTTCACTGCATACTTTATTTATTTCAATGTTCCTAGTGAACCTTATTATTTCACTGCACACTTTATTTATTTCAATGTTCCTAGGGGACCTTATTATTATTATTATTTCAGTATCTGTAGTGGATCTTGTATCCGTAGCAGACCTTTTTTTTTTTAAACTTATTATTTCAATGTTCCTAAGGAACCTTATTATTTCAGTATCTGTAGTGGATCTTGTATCTGTAACAGACCTTTTTAAACTTATTATTTCAATGTTCCTAGTGAACCTTAGTATTTCACACGTAATGACCCAGCACTGAGGCGTCGTCAGCTTTTGAATTACTGTATTTAACTTATTGTATTTAAAACTACAGCGGATCTGTCATTGTTTTACTGTCCAGCATTGGATATGTCATGTAAATTATTGTCTGTGAATTGTTTCAATAAAAAAGGTTTCAAAAAATCTGCCTCTTTATTACCTAGCTGAAACACACTACGGCAGGGGGGAAAGTTTTATCAATGCCGTGCTCCACAGTGCGAGCGAGAGCAGCGCATACTGACGCCAGCCAATAAAAACCACCGGTGCATCCAAGCTTAGAGCGCTCCGAAGACGGACCAATGAGAAGCCTGGATGCATCCGTGCTTAGAGAACTACTCCAGCGGTGTTTGGGGGGACACTGCACGGATTTGTAAAACTAATTAACTGAATGGAGTAGAAGAGTGAATGAAGCAAGAGATGCAAATATCAGTTTTACTTTCTTTTATTGGATATTTTGTAATGCACATTTTAAATACATGGGTTTTTTAACACAAATCTTCAAGCGCACAGGGCTTGGATTTTACAGAAGGTTTCAATATGCTGACCACTCGGATAATTTTCTTTTCTTACGTCGGATGGGTACAGCAATGTCTTTTGGCGGGCGCTCTTCAGCTATAGTGCTTCTGGGGATGTTGACTTTTAGTTCATGTGGAGTGTCAAGCTGTTTTGAGAATAACAAATAATTTTTCAAAGCAGTCAGATACTTTTCAGATTTATCGTCAGCATCGTCAGACTCCAATATTTTCTTCATCTCTGAGTCCAAATCACATACTTTTTTTCTTATGTTTTTTCTCTGCACAGCTTTTACAGAAATCATTTTTTTTTAAATAGCGAAACCAACAGGGGGAGGGCAGCAGTCAGCAGGGGTATAATGAACCCTGAACCACGCTGCAGCAGATGCTTCTTGTGACGTAAAGATGCACGTTTGGACGCTAGACTCCTTATGACCGTCTTGTGCTGGCGTAAATTCTTTAATACTCTGTGGGAAACAGGTATATTTCCTTTTAAGAAATTGGAACACACTTCACATAGAGCATACATCTGGGGGTCGGAGATGTGCTTCATCAGAGCTGTGCGCTGCTTTCCCCCTAGCTTTGGTAAGCACTGAAGGAACGGACCTTGAGATTTAACTTTCATTTGGAACGTAAAGTATTTCGGGTTCTTCTGATGGAAGAATCTTTGCACGGAGCCTTTCACTGTCCAACGTTCTGGGGTGAAGGTCAACACACAAATAACCGCAGGTTGCCTGTGTAGCCAGTCTATAGGCATCCGTCAGGAGTTTAGATTGATGGGGGTACACTTGTCTCGCCAGGTGGGTTATTTGTGATGCATCCCGACAATTGCGAAATAAAAACATGTAGTGAGCATTGAGCGATATAGTCCTCGAATGTCTTCCCTTTAAAAACAGATTTTGTAAGATCAGGACAATCGTGATATTTTTATGATGACCCCCACGAATAAACAATTGTGATATGCGCTCACTGGCTACAGACTGTTCCATCAAGTCATCCAGTACCAGAAGTGTAGGTCTGTGAGGATCAAATTCCAGATCTGTAGGTAGTCCTTCATAAAATTCCACCGTTTTCTTGAAGGGTTCAAAGGCAGGCTGCCACTCACCGTAGCAGTAAACGACACGCTGGGGTGGGGGTTCGAATACTTGAGCTGCTTCTTTGATGAGTTTCAGAGTGAAAGTCGTCTTCCCACACTGTGAAGGTGCTGCAATTATAATATTTGAAGGAGTGCGGAGAGCCATCGCACCACCATGCAGTCGTTAAAGTCTACTCGACACGTGTAATCACGATGCAGTACTGTGGGAAGAGTCGAACCACACGATCTTTTAAACAGGAAATACAGACAGTGAGCACCGCATGTGTCTCCCAGGGGGTCCTGCAGAGGTATCGAGGGGTGTAAGACGTGACGTATGCCTAGTCGACTATAGTATTCTTGCATGGAGGCATCGGGACTCGTACCCAGGGGGTCAAAGTGATCTACTTGCACTCCTTTCTTGTAAACCGCTATCCAGTGGGTTCCAGGCAGGGAGGACGGATCGGTATTGTAGATAAACAAGGCTTCTGACTGATTGATTCTGTGAGGTAGTCTGTCACGGGGGAACACTCCTAGACTTGTGGGTAACATCGAAAGGATGGATTCTAACTGATAGGAATTCATGAGCTGTAGTCAAACAGGACTTTACGATCCAATGGGATTTCCAACAAATTCTGGTACTCGGCATACAGGATCACAGTGACCGATGCGGGTAGCGGCTTGGCAAACTTTAATTCGACTCTCACACTCCCACTCTTTATTAAAGAAAATACTTGATTGCATTCACGTTGCTCGGGGGTCAATTGGAATCCGAATAATGTAAAACCTTCTCCATAGGCTTTTCGCGATAAGTTAATACCACTATCGGATTTCCAGGCGTCCACAGCTTCCAATAATCCTTGGTAACAGCGGAGATAGCGCCCATTCGCAAAGTCGGGGGTGTAGGACTGATGATCACTGTCTATGTGAAGACTGATGTAGTTTAGGTCGAAATGTTGGAAGTTGAAGGGATTTTTTTCATACGATCCATTCAGGCTGGTACTTTCCAGCATACCCAGTACAAGCCGTACAGGGAGCTGGCCGAGAAATAAATTGTCACGGTTCACACTTGTCAGGCCTGAAGCGATGGAAAACATACGTAAATCCGTTCTTCGCAGAGGGTACTTGGCACTCTCCGAACCCAGCAGGCGAGCGTGTGCAAGGATGACACCCGAAGTGGGTTTGATTTTACGCACGAAAAATTCAGCTTCGTGTATCTGTACTTTGTAAGAGGGGTCTGCTTCACCTGTCATGAGGCAGAATTCGGGTTTGGATCTCAGCAAACGCAGTCTCAGGTCGACTTGATTGAGTAGGTAACGATCTTGATTAAACAGGTCAGCGTGGATCCACGAGATGAGTTCGATACCTGTTGGTTTGACGTACCCCTTGCGTTGATGCCACCCCTCATTCTCCCTGCTGGTCAGTTCCATTTTACCTGGGGTGTCGAGGTACCAGAGCGAGGTGCCTAGCTGACTTCGTGTGGCATCGGCCCCGTAATTCAATAGAGTCTCTAGATACGCCCTGTAGGGGTACAGGGTGTGAGAAGCACTCACGAGATGATCGTTGAGGAAGACGTCTACCTGGCTGAAGAGGGCGTGGAAGAAATGATTGCAGGGGGCAATCACTTCCGACGGTACTGTACCATCAGATTTTACAATTTTCAAGACGAGACGTAGGTGACATCGAGATAGATCGATGTAATCGTCAGTCCCCTTCACGATGAATTCGAGTGGTGCATTACCTTCCAGGGAAGCCACAGGTAAATAATTGACATAACAGCCTCTTTCTAATTGTGAGACAGTGGGTGGAACCAGAAACAGATCCAGTTCTGAATTGGCACAGTCGCCAGAATCAGCGTGAATTTTCTGAATGCTCATGATGAAAACACGTCCTGCACAGTACAGTGTCTCTTCACTTTATGAACCTTGGGATGCTGACGACGACGTTTTATTCCTTTCCCTCCCTGCAGCTTTGAACTGGCACGCTGCAAGAGGTCGGCACCCGCTTCACGGAGCCCGGCTTTGGCTGCAGATTTGAAGTTTTGCCCCTGGGACATCTCTGAAACGAACCGTAGCCCGCCCTTACGCAGGGTAGACAGCGCAGGTCGTACGAGAGGGCTGATGAAACGTCCGATCCTAGCAAAGATGCTTCCTAGCCCGTCGCCTCTCTGATAACGAGGACCACGGAACACACCCTTCCCTGTCTGGCTCTTGTAGTAGCTCACGTAGGCGTCTGCGGAAGGGGGAACGAATTTAACCCTCATGACAGAAATGTAACTTGACTAAAACTTTACCGAATTTAAAATGCAGCGGTTCTCCGGTGTCGGTACGAAGGAAGATGCTCACACTCTCGAAACTGTTCCTTGCAAGGGGGTAGTAATCAGGCTGTTGATATACAGCAACAATGGCTTCGTTATTACTGGTTCTGACGGCAGGATTCACGACACGCAACAGTTCACCGTGAGTATCGCCTAACAACTGAGGAGCAATCAGATCTGAATACAAATAAATACCATACATTCCTCTGTTCATATCGATGGGATAGTCACCCAGGACTTTATTCAGTGGTATATCTAATTTAGCAATTCCTAGCATGTCACCTAATCCGGGGTTCGATCGAGGAAATTTAATGTAATGCGACTTGTCTGTATCCATCAACACGGTGTGATCTGCCTGCTGCTTGAAACGGTAAGCTTTTCTCAGCCTGTAGGGTAACATCTGGTTCATTGCATCGAATAACGATTCGACAGTTTCGTATCGTCCGTGGGGTACCTTTCGTTCTTGGAAACTACCTGGTGGGATCACGTAGAAATAACACTCGTCATCTATGTCGAAAGTTGGTGTATTGCAAAGTTTGCTGGCAAATCGTTGGTGGAAGGGTTTGTCAACTTCTCCCTCGCCGATACACAGAAGTTTACCGAAATTCGTTTTAGGAAACATCAGTCCGTACCCCTCACTCGGTTTGAATACCCAGTAACCACCGTTATAGGAAACTATTATTTCTTTGGGGAGCTGTGTGGTGAGGAGAGACAACAGCTCCATTCGAGTTATTTTACCCGGTTTAAGTTTGATTTTCCTGTATTCTTCAGGGGTGGCAGGGGCGTAATATTCATATGTGTCGTTAGAACCATCCACATTGTACCAGCTCACCGGTAAGTGAACTTCTGCTAGTCCCACTTTCCATTTTCCTCTCAGTCTTAGGGGTTGTGCCAGACGGACTGTGAAATCGGTCTGCGAATTGTTCGGATAAATATTCTGACTAGCCGTGGAGGGAAGAGTCAGGTAGAAACTATCCATTTTTTAGGGATCCAGGAAGGTTTGGGATATCCGCGAAATTTGACCAGTGCCTTTTGACCTTTTCTCTCGATTATTTTCTCAACCGTGTAAAGTTCGGGTTCTGTCACTTTTTGAAGCTCCGATTTATAGAATGTACCTTTCAACACTTCTCCCTCAGAATCCCTTACGACATACACAGGGGGCTGCCGTTGTAATACCTTGTCGACTATAAATATTTCTTCGGTCCACAAATGTGTACCTGCCTTCTTGAAGGGCGCTTTTACACTGGCTAGTCGAACTGTGTCACCTACTTTAAATGCTGGTTTTTCTTTTACTACACTCGGATTGCGATAGAGTCGAACCCACACGACGTCTTCGTTGCGTAAGGTCACGTCCTTGGGGGCCATATCGTGTGCACTGTGAATGGTGGCATTGTATCCCCTTACAACACGCTGCAGCACGTCCAGGTAGCGGTAGGTATTGTTGCGTGTATAATATCTCCCCAGTCTCTCGCGTAGGGTACGATTCCATCTTTCCACCAAAGCTGCTTTTTTGTCGGAGTATGTAGCAAAGAACCGAATACCTTTCTTTTTCAGGAATTTCTGGAACACTCTGTTGGTAAATTCCGTACCCTGATCAGTATTTAAATTCATTGGGGATCGACCCTTGGAAAGTATTTTTTTGAAAGCTGAGACCATTTCTTTCCCCGTTTTAGCCTTCATGGCCAGCGCCCACCCGTATCTCGAGAACACATCGATGACTGTTAATATGTAGCGATACCCGTCATTGAAGCGAGTTAGATTTTTCACGACCATGAGATCGGCTTGCCATTGTTCGTCTAACCCTGTGACGTAAACTTTGTTACGAGGGAACTTTCTGCGAACAGGTTTATGTAACGTGTAGGCAGGCTGCTTTTCTAACCATTCTCGGACGAGTTTGAGTGGCAGTCCCGTATTCTGTGCCAACTTTTTTACACTACCGAATCCTCTTTCGGGGTCGAAATAATGGGACTCCAAAGTTTTGTTTTCTGCTGCACCCAGACGTCGTACCCCACCAGGTTTTGCCATTGATGTAGTGAAAGTGTGACACCTGTCACTGTAGGAACGTCACCTATAAACTGTCTGATATCCACTGTTAAGTTACACACACGAATTTTGTATTCTCCGTCTAAGGCTTTTGACTCCCCACACTGAATATTTTTACTAGGAGCTACAAGTTCTAATACAAGTAAGGCTATCGTTAACAATGTCACGATTACACTACCCACACTAGCTAATACCTTCTTTCTCCTATCCATACCAAGACTAAAATGACAAAGGATGAAAAGACAGACACATTATATAAGGTTATAATTATTTATTTAATTTATACATTTCATTTTTTGCCTCGTCGACAATAGCATTATATTTTAGATTGCAAACAAAACCAGAATCTACAAAATTCAATAGACCTCGCTTCCAGGCCGTATCCACAAATACCTGTGCTAGACCATTAATGTCCAAGTCACCAGACCACCCTACGATGGTCGGTATTTTTTCTTCGGGTTGCAGTCCATCTAACGGTATCACACGCATAAGTTCTTGCTGAAAAATATTCAGCAGCAGCGGGTAAACACAATCGGGACCATCAAAAACAGGACTCAGTAGGAAAGGACGAATGGATTCAGAATGTTCCATAATGGCTGTACGGAGTTGGTGATCTTTGGGGGTACCGCACACATTGTGCACAATGCGCATCACCTCGTCTAAGTGAATAGCCAGCGTGAACAACTGCGAAGCGTTCAATGTTATACAACGTCTCACCACACGGAACTGTAGAGTTCTTTGGTCTGCTGATTCTTTGATGAAGTCGACACAGCGTTCACCGCCTGCAGTGCGATACATGTAGGCACGTAAACTGTGCATCACGTACCATGTCTGTTGATCGGGGCCGATTTTCACTTTGTCCTCTATGTGGGGTACCGTGGCACACAAAGCCTCCCATTCAGGTATGGAGAGGCTAACTCCTGCTGGTGTAGGGTAGATGAGTTCACCATTTTCATATTTCTTGTAGCGGCGTACGTGCACAGAAAACTTATTTTTGAACAGTGAGGGCACGACGTACACATCTTCACCGAGACACCACGCATCTGGATTGCTAGGCTGCATCGTGAACAATGCGGCACAGAGCACTCGCTCCCTATTTAACTAGAGAGCCGCACCACCTGAGACGACCAATCAGGAACGAGCTGATAAGCAGGTGTTTGTTGAGACATGCTCTCGACGATCGATCCATCCAAAGAAAGCAACTGTTTCTGCTAAAGAGCAGTGGACGTCCTCTCCGGTGTGATATCCGCATTCGAACTTGGAAACTTTGGGGAGATCACAATATTTGGGGCAGCCGTAAAGTTCGAGATTAACACTGGGAAGATTTAATTGTTCCAAGAGAATTCTCTCCACAGTACCTCCTTTGTAACCCACCACAGTAGCTTCTTCAGTACGTGCAAGTTTGTAAACATATTTCACGATGTTAGGGACGTGATCTAGCGACCACACCTTTTCTCGAGGTAGAGGATGAAAGGGTAGACCTATCACATATTTAGACACGTAGTTGGCTGTCCTTCTGTCTTTTGCTGACAAAGGTTGGTGCTGTTGAAGATTGAAACGATAGACACCACATTTCCCATTCAGAGTTGCATATCCAAGTTCACGCACTAAGAAACGACCATTTACACGGAAACCGTCGAGATCTAGAACCATACAGATGTTTTGCATAGTTGTACTAGTTCGAGTATCTGGAGATGAAAACACTTGACGTCTTCACACTGGCAGGGTCTACAGACGTCTCTGTCGTTTACGTCTCAGAGCCTGCACAACACTCTGCGGTAGTCCCGGTCAACCATTGGGGTAAAATAAAGAAAAATCGGGGGGTTTTTGGGAATTAGTGTTCCTCACAGGCACCAGATGGCGCCAGGGGTTTTTTCATAAGGGGGGAGGAATTTTTTTATAAAGGGGGAAATCAAAAATCGAAGAATTGGAATAAAAATAGGGTTTTTTGGGAAAATAGTACTTCTCACTGTCAACAGATGGCGCCACTGAGGGGAAAGGGGGTTTAATAAAGGGGGAGGAATTATTAATAAAGGTCGGTTACGTAATGATTATGTAATGATTACGTCATGTTGCGTCATAGGGGCGTGGTCGGTGACGTCATAGGGGGCGTGGTCGGTGACGTCATAGGGGGGGGAAAGCACTAGTGGGGGATCCCTCGGGTGTGATGATACTACTGAAGGATTACAGAGAGCTTAATAAACGTGTAAAGGATCAGCTAGCTACTGATAAGAATCTTTGGTTTGATGGCTTGGCTGACAAACTGAGGAAGCAGTTAGGCAGCACAACAGCAGAGAGCTGTATCAGATAGTTAATGTTTTATGTGGTAGAAAACAGACAGGTATACAAGGATTGCAGGATAAACCAGGTAAGGTTATAGAAGGGGAGGATTCTGTCATGGCTAGGTGGGCTGATCATTTCAGTGATATTCTCAACAATGTGGTTAGTTCTATTCCCATTGTTTGCAATGATGATAGATGCATTGGTGGCTTTAATGTTGGCCCTATAATAAAGTCTGAATTTATTTTGGCTATTTCTAAACTTAAACTTCATAAATCCCCATGGGTAGATGAAATTACTACCGAAATACTTAGAGCTGGAAATGTTTCGGTTACTACTTGGATGACTGAAATTCTGAATATCTTTTATGATAAAGGAATAGTTCCTAAGGATTTTACCATAGCTATTGTTATCCCTACATGCAGAAAGGTGATCACAATTCTTGTGATAACTATAGGGATGTCAGCCTTCTCTCTGTTCCAGGTAAAGTTATTTGCATGATTGTGCTTATTAGAATTAAGAATCTGGTGACAGGCAATTGCGTGATGAGAAATGTGGATTCAGAAGTGGTAGGGGATGTGTGGATCAGATATTTTCACTTAGACAGATTCTTGAGAAATGTTTAGAGTTTCAGAAACCTTTGGTTGCTAGCTTTGTTGATTTCAAAAAGGCTTTCGACTCTGTTGATCGTCATAATTTGTGGTTGATTGTGAAATCATATGGTATACCAGACAAGTTAGTTAACATAATGAAAGCTCTCTATAATAACACTGAGTCATGTGTGGGAGTTGGGAAGGCTTGTAGCAATTGGTTTAGCATTACTTCTGGTGTTCGACAAGGGTGCATTTTGTCTCCTTTTCTCTTTAGTTTGATTATTGATTATGTTATGCAAAATTCACTTCAAGGGAAAGATTTTGGCCTTAAATGGGCTGGAGATGCGAAAATTTCTGATTTAGATTATGCTGATGATTTAGCCCTTTTGGCAAATGATGTTGATGAGATGAACTCTTTCATTCGAGCTGTTGATGAGACTGGTAGTAGAGTAGGTTTGGTTATAAACAGAGAGAAAACTAAAGTGATGAAAATTGGTCAGGCAGGTTGTGATTCAGTTAATCTGAATGGTTGCAGTCTTGAGCAGGTGTCACAGTTTAATTACCTTGGGAGCTATGTAACTGATACTGGTGATGTGCGGCATGAGATTAACAGACGAATAGGGATTGCTGCCGGGACTTTTAAGAATCTATGGAGAGTGTGGAGAAATAGGAGTATACACCTAAAGACTAAAATTAGATTGTATAATAGTTCGGTTCTTTCTAGGGTTAGTTATTGTAGTGAAACTTGGACGCTGTGTAAACAAGATAACAGGAAAGTAGATGCTTTTGATTCTAGATGCTTACGCAGTATCGTGGGTATTAGGTGGTTTAACTTTGTAACTAATGATGAGGTTAGGCAAAGGAGTCTGCAACCTCCTTTAAGCAGCATATTGTGCAGAGAGAGACTCCGTTGGTTTGGCCATGTTGCCCGTATGGATAATTATAGATTGGCGAATAGGATTATGAACGGTGTGCCTAAAGGCCTCAGAAGGAGGGGGAGACCTAGGATGCGGTGGGCAGACAATGTCAAACAGGACCTTGTTAGAATTGGTGTGCAGTGGCCGGATGCAGCAGATGTAGCTCAGGATAGACTTGCTTGGAAAACTGCTTCAGGATGATGATTATGATTAGTGTATAACGATATTTGAAAAAATAATATCTGATTTTATAGATAACATTTCTTTAGTCTGTTGTTTATATATTTATTAAATTTTTTTGTATTATTTAATTAATAGAATTCTCTTTCTAAACCCTTGTAATGTGATAAAATATAAATTAGCTGAATTATTTGTTTCCAGGCCCGGATCTGGAAAAAAAAAAGCGGGGGAGGGGGGGAGACTGAATTTGAAATGCTGTTTATTTTAGAGGTTTAAAAAAAATCATGAAAAATGCTTGAAATATGCAAAAGTTTAATCATTCTTAGCTTTCATTACCCTTATAGCATTCTCAAGGGGAGGGGGGCAGCATACCCGTTCTGACCCCCCCCCAGATCCATCCCTGTTTGTTGTGATAATTAAAATTAACATGTTTTATTACGTCCTGTTATTATGCCGATGACTATTTGAACATTAAATGCTTTTCCATGTGCACAATTGTTAAGAATTCATATTAAAATAATTGAAAAAACGTTTTAGTTTTAAAAACAAACATGTTCTTAATCTGAAAGAGAAATCCTGTATTATTTCTAATATTTAAATTCTGAGAAACTAGCAATTATTTATTTTTTAGGGATCGCATAATTTTACAACAGTTACCAAGATTACAAAATAATCAGTGAAAATTTAACCAGTTTAATATTAAATTGACACATTTCTCAGCAAAAAACACAGCGCACAAATCAATCTTTCTTACCTGTTATTATTAAATCACTGAAGTGCAAATAAATGTCATGATTCCTTGACGCGAGAGATCAGCGAAGAGGTCACAACGATACCGAAGGTCGCAGCCCCGCAGAATAACGTCCTCACTTTCCATTCGCCACCCTCACAACTGTCGTCTGCCGCCGCTGCAAACGCCAACGAAGATCGCCGGCATCATTAAACGTCGTCTGCTCTCGCTCGACAAAGCGCGCGCAGCTCCAACTGTTGCCTGATTCATCAAAACAATCCGCTTGTTGCCATATTTGTTTTTCTAATTCCGCTGCGAGATTTAACTTCTCTTTCGGTGGCCCGTTGCCGTGAATAATGATTTCAGAATGGAACCAGTGTAAACAGAGCAAGACAGTTTCGATAACCGTAAGAAAGATTCAAATGGCGAAATATTCAGTGTGAGTGAAATGATGCATGACCAAACATTTCAGCTTTCGCTTGTACACTTCCTGTAAAACCCATTCCTTTGTGAATTATGTTATCACTGAACCCCTAAGGCAAACTTAACGCAGTTATTCGCTTAATGCCGTTAAAACAATACTAATATTAACAAATACAATTAAACTAATTCGCGATTCACACCATTCCTTTTAACATCAGTGAACTGTTTAATTCAGCATTCTATCGGCACTTCCAAAAGATATATGCTACAAAGTGCAATTCACAGATTTTTTTTTTCTTTTTTTCCTATAGGGTAAATTTGTGATTTTAAAAGTAAAAGAATGTCATGTCACGTCTCGCAAATATGGGGTGCACTTTCTAAAAACAATGAAGTTTTTCATTTTCTGCTTTTACCGCCCTCTAAGTGCGAAAATTCGAACTAATGGATAATTGTGACAATGCGAATGATAATATTTATTTATAAATTAACACCTATAAAACACACCTATAAATTAACACCTATAAATTAACACTTATAAAACACACGCAAAAATTATATTTATCTCTTAAAACGATAATAGTTTCAGTTTATACAGCGCTCCCTGCTGACAAGAGGAGAAATTATTACTCTCAGTCTATAAACAATCAGAAATTTCAGTTTTCTGACATAAATAGATTTGTTGTAATTTTCATTTATATTTTTTTCATTTTCCAGGAAATGTCAACCTTTAGAAGGAGCTATTTTAAAGTTATTGGGAGATTTGGAAAGTGAATTTAGTAATTCATTAATAAAGTATCACAGTGAAATGTCCTGTAGGCAAGAAACACTAGAAAAAATTACCCGGCAAATTTTTTCAAGAACTTAGTGATATTTCATCAATACCTATCTCTAAAAAAATCAGACGTCTATGATTGGATTTTTTTTTTTTTTTTTGAAAACGAACTAATTCGGGCCTGGATCTAGAAAATACTGCCCTGCTCAAGGTCAGTAGGGGACACTTATGAGCTTGGAAATACTGCCGTCCATCGGACAGGACGTTAAGCCATGGTTCCGTGTGCGGGAGAGTCATACCCTGTGCACGTTAAAGAACACGCTGGATGGCCTTGTCGGGAGGCTACCATCTGTCTCCCAACAGCTGTTCCAGTAGGTCCCCTCCCCCAACCTTCTCTGAGCCTTCGGGGTCCTTGTGACCTGGCCATTTAGCCTATCGTGTGCGAAAAAGTGTCGCTCAGAGGTAAACAAGCAACCAACCATCTAGAAAAATAGTAAAAGAAAGGGGGAAGAGACTGAAGAGTAGTATTCCTTCCCCCCTTCCTTTTGAGAGTTCTTTAAATGTTGAAAAAAATCACTAAAAATGCATGAAACGTGCATAAGTATAAATATTTAATATTTTTTGCCTCCATTACCCTTACTGTATGGAATGCTCCCCTAGATGCTTGGAAATGTTGCCGTCTGTCGAATAAGATATTAAGCCATGGTCTCGTGTGCAGGAGAGCCATACCCTGTGCATGTTAAAAAGGAACACGCTGGAAGGTTTCCACACGAGGCTACCATCTGTCTCCTAACAACTGTCCAGTGGGTCCCCTTCCCCAACCTTTTCTGAACTCTTGGGGTCTTTGTGACCTGGCCATTGTATGCGCCAATGTGTAGAATAGAGCCATACTCTGTGCACGTTAAAGAACATACTGGATGGGAGGATACCATCTGTCTCCCAAGAGCTGTTCCAATGGGTGCACTTCCTTCTGCCCTTCTGGTCAGTCCATGTAGCCCACTCTGGAGAAAAGGGTGCCACTCAGAGGGAATAAAACACTCACCCCAACATTTCTATGAGTCTGATTTTATTTTCTGCCTTCATGTTTGAATTAAAAACAGAAAAACCAAATTCCAGTTAATCATTATTAACGGTGTTTTAAAACTGCTATGCTGGCAAAGGTATGATGTAAAGACAGCACTTTATGCGACGTTTATTTTGAGTTGAAATTAGAGCAAACCCATTCAATTACTACCATTTCGCCATTAGAATTTTGCCCACAAGACACCTCTTAAAGTGCTTGTGGGGCCAACCCTGCTCACAATGCGGCAGTTCGCCTTATTACGTTGCAAGAAAGCTTTTCACAAAGAAATCCTCCCTTTCTATTCGCGCTCTTCCGTCAGAGCGTTGCGACCCCCTGCTTTGGAAGAAGGGGGCGGATTTAGGGGAAACACATCGGGAAAAGCGCGTGGAGATCTCAGACACGAAAATTGGTCTTTCAACTGACATTCGAATTCCTTTCACAGGAAGAAGAAGAAGGTGGACAAAAAAAAAATGAAATCTGTCAAGATAAAAAAAAAAGTTGGAGAATGACATCTCCATTTTTGACGGAAATAAAACTGAAAAAAAAAAGAAAAAAAAAATGAAGAATTAGAAGAAGGCATGTCGCCTGCGAAAAATGTGCAACGTTCGTTTTCACACGGAAAATACAGTCATCCATTTTCCAACTTCAGCCCCCTCTAACAGTGAAAAGTATAACTAATAAGAGTAGGGAAATTTAAATAATAATATTTATTCAGTATCGATATAACTCAGAAAGAAGTAGAGTAGGGGGGATAATTGCTATCAATGTTAACCCCCTAAGAATAATTTTCTAGCTCCAAAATTTCAAATTTGTAATATTATAATTATATCGTTTACAACATTCGTGTAAAGTTTTCGCATTTGCCACCGTTAGAGAGCGCTTTAAGGTTATCGAGACATTCGGAAAATAAGTATCCTGATGTGTCATCAATATCTATACAATACTAAAGGATTTTTAATATATTTCTAAAAGCATAATATTATGTCCTTCCTCTTAGGGTAAATCGGTGTTCTCAGCGCAGACTTCGTGATTACCTATATTTCAAAATTCCCACCAATAACAGATCGTCTGCAATATTCTTCTTCAGTTGTGCAATTTTCCACATTTTTTTACCGTTAGAGGGCGCTATTTAAACTTTTGGCAGATTCAGAAAATGTGAAACATAATATTTCATCAATACTTATCCAATCCAAATATAATTTTAAGTATAAGGCAATTGAGCTTATTTCAGAAAGAAGGAACTGCAGGAATGTCCTTAATCAGTACCCTACTAGTCCTAATAGAAAAGATTACAGAGAGCTTAATAAACGTGTAAAGGATCAGTTAGCTACTGATAAGAATCTTTGGCTTGATAGCTTGGCTGACAAAGCTGAGGAAGCAGATAGGCAGCACAACAGCAGAGAGCTGTATCAGATAGTTAATGTTTTATTTGGTAGAAAACGGACAGGTATACAGGGATTGAAGGATAAACAAGGTAAGGTTATAGCAGGTGAGGATTCTGTCATGGCTAGGTGGGCTGAGCATTTCAGTTATGTTCTAAACAATGTGGTTAGTTCTACTCCCATTGTTTGTAATGATGATAGATGCATTGGCGGCATTAATGTTGGCCCTATAACACAATGTGAAGTTAGCTTCGCTATCTCTAAACTTAAACTTCATAAATCCCCAGGGGTAGATGAAATTACTACAGAAATGCTCAGAGCAGGGAATGTTTCGGTTACCACTTGGATGACTGAAATTTTGAATAACTTTTATGATAAAGGCATGGTTCCTAAAGATTTTACCAGAGCTATTATTATCCCTATTTTCAAAAAAGGTGATCGCAGTTCTTGTGATAACTATAGGGGTATCAGCCTACTCTCTGTTCCAGGTAAAGTTCTTTGCATGATTGTGCTTAATAGAATTAAGAATCTGGTTGACAGTCAATTGCGTGATGAGCAATGTGGATTCAGAAGTGGTAGGGGATGTGTAGATCAGATATTTTCACTTAGACAGATTCTTGAGAAATGTTTAGAGTTTCAGAAACCTTTGGTTGCTAGCTTTGTTGATTTCAAAAAGGCTTTCGACTCTGTTGATCGTCATAATTTGTGGTTGATTGTGAGATCATATGGTATACCAGACAAGTTAGTTAACATAATGAAAGCTCTCTATAATAACACTGAGTCGTGTGTGAGAGTTGGTAAGGCTTGTAGCAATTGATTTAACATTACTTCTGATGTTCGACAAGGGTGCATTTTGTCTCCTTTTCTCTTTAGTTTGGTTATTGATTATGTTATGCGAAATTCACTTCAAGGGAAAGGTTTTGGCCTTAAATGGGCTGGAGATACGAAAATTTCTGATTTAGATTATGCTGATGATTTAGCCCTTTTGGCAAATGATGTTGATGAGATGAACTCTTTCATTCGAGCTGTTGATGAGACTGGTAGTAGAGTAGGTTTGGTTATAAACAGAGAGAAAACTAAAGTGATGAAAATTGGTCAGGCAGGCTGTGATTCAGTTAATCTGAATGGTTGCAGTCTTGAGCAGGTGTCACAGTTTAATTACCTTGGGAGCTATGTAACTCATACTGGTGATGTGCGGCATGAGATTAACAGACGAATAGGGATTGCTGCTGGGATTTTTAAGAATCTATGGAGAGTGTGGAAAAATAGGCGTATACATCTAAAGACTAAAATTAGACTGTATAATAGTTTGGTTCTTTCTAGGGTTAATTATGGTAGTGAAACTTGGATGCTGTGTAAACAAGTTAACAGGAAACTAGATGCTTTTGATTCCAGATGCTTACGCAGTATCTTGGGTATTAGGTGGTTCAACTTTTTAACTAATGATGAGGTTAGGCAAAGGAGTCTGCAACCTCCTTTAAGCAGCATATTGTGCAGGGAGAGACTCCGCTGGTTTGGCTATGTTGCCCGTATGGATAATTATAGATTGGCGAATAGGGTTATGAACAGTGTGCCTAAAGGCCTCAGAAGGAGGGGGAGACCTAGGATGCGGTGGGCAGACAATGTCAAACAGGACCTTGTTAGAATTGGTGTGCAGTGGCTGGATGCAGCAGATGTAGCTCAGGACAGATATGCTTGGAGAATTAAACTGCGTGGTCTGGTTGGACCTCCGTAGCCCGTGGCTGCTTGAGGATGATGATGATAATGATGATGATATAAAAAAATATTTTTAAAAATCTATTATTAATTACAACTTCGCTATCAAAATTAAAAAAAAAATATTTGAATTATTTGAAATTAAAAAACTTTAGAAATGCACAATATGCCGATCTTTTGGAACGTTATTTAAATTTGGTGGCTCAGTCGATAGCGCGCCTGGCTCGCAATCTGTAGTTCCCAGGTTCGAGTCCCAGCTGGGTCAGCGTTCAGTATTTATCTGAGCAAAAATTCCCCGCCCTGCCCATGGTCAGTAGGGGACACCGATGGGCTTGGAAAGGCTGGCGTCCGTCGGATGGGACGTTAAGCCGTGGCCCCGTGTGCGGGAGAGCCATACCCTGTGCACATTAAAGAACACGCTGGATGGCCTTGACGGGAGGCTACCATCTGTCTCCCAACAGCTGTTCCAGTGGGTCCCCTGCCCCAACCTTCTCTGAGCCTTCGGGGTCCATGTGACCTGACCATTTAGCCCATGGTGTGCAAAAAAGTGCCTCTCAGAGGTAAAACAACCCAACCTTAACTTTGGACTCTAATTTCTTCCACTTTTTCCTCGAGGGTTGATTTCTTATATGGGATCGATCTCCTTCACTTCTGACGACGCCAGCAAGTCAAGGTCTCTCTTCGCTATTTGAGAGATCTGTCAGCCGAATGTCCTTAACTGAACTTGAATCACACAGCGTTTAAAGTACTCAACAATCAAACCACCAACTCGGCATCTCTTGATTAAATATTCCTATTTTAATGAGCAACACTTCACATTAGCTACAAACATATTCAGAATTATACACCAGAATTTCAAATTTCTAACATGAACTAGGTCGTTCGTAATATTTTCGTTTCGCTATTTTATCAATAGCAAACATTTTCACCGCTAGAGGGCGCCATTAAAACTATTGAGAGATTCTGAAACAACGCGAATCGTTATATTTCATCAATACCTATCCAACCCGAAAAAATATTCTTTTAATTTACCTCTAGAACACAATGAAAATAAAATAAATAAATAAATTAGAAAAAAAAAGACGACAGAGTGACAAGATTATATTTTTTTAAAACGAGCTACTAATAGCAAGCATTACAGAGAACTTAATAAACGTGTAAAAGATCAGTTAGCTGCTGATAAGAATCTTTGGCTTGATGGTTTGGCTGACAAAGCGGAGGAAGCAGTTAGACAGCACAACAGCAGGGAGCTGTACCAGATAATTAATGTTTTGTGTGGTAGAAAACGGACAGGTATACAGGGATTGAAGGATAAACAAGGTAAGGTTATAGAAGGTGAGGATTCTGTCATGGCTAGGTGGGCTGAGCATTTCAGTGATATTCTAAACAATGCGGTTAGTTCTATTCCCATTGTTTGCAATGATGATAGATGCATTGGTGGCTTTAATGTTGGCCCTATAACACAATCTGAAGTTATTTTGGCTGTTTCTAAACTTAAACTTCATAAATCCCCAGGGGTAGATGAAATTACTACAGAAATGCTTAGAGCTGGAAATGTTTCGGTTACCACTTGGATGACTGAAATTCTGAATATCTTTTATGATAAAGGCATGGTTCCTAAGGATTTTACCAGAGCTATTGTTATCCCTATTTTCAAAAAAGGTGATCGCAGTTCTTGTGATAACCATAGGGGTATTAGCCTACTTTCTGTTCCATGTAAAGTTCTTTGCATGATTGTGCTTAATAGAATTAAGAATCTGGTTGACAGTCAATTGCGTGATGAGCAATGTGGATTCAGAAGTGGTAGGGGATGTGTGGATCAGATATTTTCACTTAGGCAGATTCTTGAGAAATGTTTAGAGTTTCAGAAACCTTTGGTTGCTAGCTTTGTTGATTTCAAAAAGGCTTTCGACTCTGTTGATCGTCATAATTTGTGGTTGATTGTGAAATCATATGGTATACCAGACAAGTTAGTTAACATAATGAAAGCTCTCTATAATAACACTGAGTCGTGTGTGAGAGTTGGTAAGGCTTGTAGCAATTGGTTTAGCATTACTTCTGGTGTTCGACAAGGGTGCATTTTGTCTCCTTTTCTCTTTAGTTTGGTTATTGATTATGTTATGCGAAATTCAGTTCAAGGGAAAGATTTTGGCCTTAAATGGGCTGGAGATACGAAAATTTCTGATTTAGATTAGCAAATAATAATAATATAATAATTTATATTATTATTATTTGCCCTTTTGGCAAATGATGTTGATGAGATGAACTCTTTCATTCGAGCTGTTGATGAGACTGGTAGTAGAGTAGGTTTGGTTATAAACAGAGAGAAAACTAAAGTGATGAAAATTGGTCAGGCAGGCTGTGATTCAGTTAATCTGAATGGTTGCAGTCTTGAGCAGGTGTCACAGTTTAATTACCTTGGGAGCTATGTAACTCATACTGGTGATGTGCGGCATGAGATTAACAGACGAATAGGGATTGCTGCCTGGACTTTTAAGAATCTATGGAGAGTGTGGAGAAATAGGCGTATACACCTAAGACTAAAATTAGGCTGTTTAATAGTTTGGTTCTTTCTAGGGTTAGTTATGGTAGTGAAACTTGGACACTTTCTAAACATGATAACAGGAAACTAGATGCTTTTGATTCCAGATGCTTGCGCAGTATCTTGGGCATTAGGTGGTTCAACTTTGTAACTAATGATGAGGTTAGGCAAAGGAGTTTGCAACCTGCTTTAAGCAGCATATTGTGCAGAGAGAGATTCCGTTGGTTTGGCCATGTTGCCCGTATGAATAATTATAGATTGGCGAATAGGGTCATGAACAGTGTGCCTAAAGGCATCAGAAAGAAGGGGAGACCTAGGATGCGGTGGGCAGACAATGTCAAACAGGACCTTGTTAGAATTGGTGTGCAGTGGCCAGATGCAGTAGATGTAGCTCAGGATAGACTTGCTTGGAGAACTAAATTGCACGGTCTGGTTGGACCTCCGTAGCCCATGGCTGCTTGAGGATGATGATGATGATGATGATGATGATGATGATGAAAAATGAATGAACGACTTTATAACAATCTTAAAAAATGCAGGGAATATAAATCAGTATAATGATTTATAGTTATTTATTATTTGTATTAATTTATATATATATATATAAATTTATAATTATTATATAATTAATATATAATACGGACGGTATATATGTGTATTTCATATTAAACTATTTTAAAAAATCAATATTTGTTCAACTGGGATGAATGAAATATCTTAAAATTTTCCTTTTCAATTTAAATAATATTGCACAATATTAAGTTCCATCATATTGCTTAAAAATTCTCCCCTATGATTGGTGAATTTTCCTGTTTTAATTGCACAGTTTTCTTAGAAATAAAGTAAACAATGATATGAAATATTTGTTTCATTGTAACGTGTATCCTATATGTATTTGTTTTCTCAGTTTGTAAATAAAAGTATTTTTTTAATGTGGAATTTGTTGGTTGTTTTTCTTAACATATGCAATATTGAAACATACTGTTTTCATTAAATAATGTTTTAGACCTCTTATATAAACATACATATTTGTGAAAAAATATATATATATCTGTGGTATTTTGTAACAAGTAATTTTTTTTCTAAATATATTTCGCACTTCTAGAATCCTTTAAGAGTGAAAATTTAGTAACTGTTCAATACATTAATCGATCGTTTGCAAAATTAGTTAAAAGTTTTGGAATTTCCGAACGTTTAAAGAGTGTTATTATCTAAATAATAATTTAAAGCTATCTGTATAATCGGAAACGGTAATTAATGGTTTATCAATACTAATCAAAGCAAAAAAAAAAACACGGTATCTCTAAAAAAAAATTAGAGAAAAAAAAGTTGGGAAGCAA
Organism: Ryuthela nishihirai; assembly: GCA_038380435.1. Taxonomy (NCBI): domain Eukaryota; kingdom Metazoa; phylum Arthropoda; class Arachnida; order Araneae; family Heptathelidae; genus Ryuthela; species Ryuthela nishihirai. The sequence goes on from JAWZYU010000006.1 coordinate 97,917,242, forward strand.
TTTTTTTTTTAAATTATATGAAAACAAATTATTTTAATGATGATTTATTAGCGAATATTCAAAATCTAAATGGGAAGTTCTATTAATAAGGATAAGCTATCTCTCAATCTACTCTGCCGGCAGTCCGGTCCAGTAATGCTGACGTCACAAATGAGTGGTACGTTCACCTCTAGGTGGTGTTGATTCTGAGCCCCGGATAAGGCATGGATGTTTGTGTCGTTTTTCTGCTGAGGTCCTGAAATCCCAAAGACCTTCTACTATAGCATATAAACTGACGGGCTCCTGTCAGACTCTGTGGCAAGCAGCTGCTTGACGGGGTATTTATTTTTATTTTATCAGCTGCTTGAGGGGGTATTTATTTATTTTTATTTTACTTTTTATATATTTATAAATATAATTCCAAACAAACCATATTCCCATGTCTGATTATTGTTAAAAAATCTGTGATTTTATCAGAAATTAAGCTTATTAGAATAATTAATTATTAATAATTACGATTATAAATACAATACCCTGATCACCTAGTTGCATTTTAAAACATTTAACACTGCGGATATTTTCAATATCTACTTATTTCAGATTAGAAAAATTAGCACTTAATTTTGGCCTAGTCTTCACTAATCAAATACAAGGTCATTATAAAAGAATATCCATATTTTGAAATGATATATATTATTAAATTATTATCACTAATAACAACACTGGATGTCAGCATTCCAAAACAGGAGCATCAAAATTCAAGATAATAAAATAAATACCCCCTCAAGCAGCTGCTTGTCACAGAGGTGTGACATGAGCCTGTCAGTTTATGTCACAGTAGAAGATCTGAGAGGATGTCAGGACCTCAGCAGAAAAACGACACACACGTCCATGCCTTAATCCGGGGCTCGAACCCCAGGTCCCTTAGATCAGTAGCCAAGAGCGCTAACCACTCGGCAACGGGACGGCTTCAAGATAATAGAAGTTGATTAATCTCCTCTAAAGAAAAACTCCACATAGAGCCCAGGGACCGCAGGACGCAATAAAAAACGAATTTCAAAACAACTTCATTTTGGCTACTTCCAACAACAGCGGAAAGCAGACGATTGTATTTAAGCGGAAGACCATTCCACGATCTGAAAAATGCTTCCTTTCAAACCTGTCATCTTTTAATTTATTCCGATGTACCCTCGATCCCCAGGTGACCTTAGTTTCAAAATTGATTTCCCACTCTTTTTAGATCAGTGAATATTTTGCACTCAAATTTTCCGACATCTACCGGAAATGTGTTCCTAAATATTTTCGAAACCAGGTGCTAACCTTCAACAATTGCTTAGAGAAACGTGCGTGTTATATCACGAGGTGGTAGAAAATAAAACTCGCTGATAGGTTACAATTTACGAGAAGAAATTGTTCACTTGTAATTTAATCTTTCACTGTTAAAAAAAGACTATACACCCACGTACAAAATTCATGCGCATACAAACATAGAACGTGAAATTAGCGTCTTATTTTTAAGGTAAATAGATCGATAACTTATAATAAGTGATGAGTCAAGGTAATTTCTTAAAAAAAGGCGTTTAATCAGATGATGTGATGATCCTTATTCCTGTAGACATTATTTTTTTAACCGATGGGCTTGGAATGGCCGCCGTCATTCCGATAGTGCGTTAAGCCGTGGTTCCGTGTGCGGGAGAGCCATACACAGTGCACACTAAACAACACGCTGGATGGCCTTGACGGGAGGTTACCATCTGTCTCTCAACAGCTGTTATAATGGGTTCCCTCCCCCAACCATCTCTAAGCCTTCGAGGCCCTTGTGACCTGGGTAATTTAGCCTAAACCCCTCTTTAAAAAAATAAAAATAAATACCCCCTCAAGCAGCTGCTTGCCACAGAGGTCTGACAGGAGCCTGCCAGTTTATATGCCACAGTAGGAGATCTGAGAGGATGGCAGGACCTCAGCAGAAAAACGACACACACATCCATGCCTAATCCGGGGCTCGAACCCAGGTCCCTTAGATCAGTAGCCAAGCGTGCTAACCACTCGGTCACGGGACGGCAAAATAAATACCCCCACAAGCACCTGCTTGCCACAAAGGTCTGACAGGAGCCTGTCAGTTTATGCCATAGTAGAAGGTCTGTGAGGATGGCAGGACCTCAGCAGAAAAACGACACATACATCCATGCCTTACCCGGGGCTCGAACTCAGGTCCCGTAGATCAGTAGCCAAGCGCGCTAACCACTCTGCCACGGGACGGCTTAAACCCCTCTTTATCTCTTACTAACTCTATCTAACTAGCCTCTAGCGAAACTACTACTTACTAGACTTCCTTACTAGGTAAAGATTTGATAAGAGAGGTAATAAAAGAACGCATTTCTTTAGGAATGAGTTTTGACGTATTCCTCATCTAAGCAACATGTGAAGTGTGTTAAGAGAAACAGGTTTTAAAACAGATTCCTCTACATACCTGTGGAAAACGACGCCATCTTTGATGTGTCACGCAAAGCAGAGGACTTTAATGATCGGGTTGCCGCCCGATCAGGGTGTGTGCCAACAGACTTATCTGTGGACGTTAATTTTTGTGGTCGGGTGTGGCACTGATTGGCAGCCTTTGTAGTTCGACTCACAAATCTCATGGCAGCGATCGTTAGATTTTCAACGTAAACTTATCGCCACCCATAAAGGGCATGACCTTTGTGACGCATTCGTAAAAGGAAGAGCCTCTTGCAGTTTGAAATCTGCAACGAAGGATTAATTAGGGTTATTGATAAACCAAATGTTTTAAACAGAGGTGTCACTGATTGCCCAGTGTTCCATTCCTGAAATTTTTGGGAAACATTTTGAAACTTCTGTCAAAATAATAAAAGGTGTCTGTGTCACCCATAACGCATCGGGAAATTATGACACACGCTTCAAATTTTCACAGAGTGTTTCTGGTTGTTGTCCGGATGGGAGTGACAAGTTTCAGATAGAAATTCCAAAAGGGAGGTTTGCTAGAAGCAAAAATATTTACCATTCTATTCTTACAGGATACAGTCATCATCATCATCATCATCCTCAAGCAGCCATGGGCTACGGAGGTCCAACCAGACCGTGCAATTTAGTTCTCCAAGCAAGTCTATCCTGAGCTACATCTACTGCATCTGGCCACTGCACACCAATTCTAACAAGGTCCTGTTTGACATTGTCTGCCCACCGCATCCTAGGTCTCCCCTTCTTTCTGAGGCCTTTAGGCACATTGTTCATAACCCTATTCGCCAATCTATAATTATTCATACGGGCAACATGGCCAAACCAACGGAGTCTCTCTCTGCACAATATGCTGCTTAAAGGAGGTTGCAAACTCCTTTTCCTAATCTCATCATTAGTTACAAAGTTGAACCACCTAATGCCCAAGATACTGCGTAAGCATCTGGAATCAAAAGCATCTAGTTTCCTGTTATCTTGTTTACAAAGTGTCCAAGTTTCACTACCATAACTAACCCTAGAAAGAACCAAACTATTATACAGTCTAATTTTAGTCTTTAGGTGTATACGCCTATTTCTCCACACTCTCCATAGATTCTTAAAAGGCCCAGCAGCAATCCCTATTCGTCTGTTAATCTCATGCCGCACATCACCATTATCAGTTACATAGCTCCCAAGATAATTAAACTGTGACACCTGCTCAAGACTGCAACCATTCAGATTAACTGAATCACAGCCTGCCTGACCAATTTTCATCACTTTAGTTTTCTCTCTGTTTATAACCAAACCTACTCTACTACCAGTCTCATCAACGGCTCGAATGAAAGAGTTCATCTCATCAACATCATTTGCCAGAAGGGCTAAATCATCAGCATAATCTAAATCAGAAATTTTCCTATCTCCAGCCCATTTAAGGCCAAAATCTTTCCCTTGAAGTGAATTTCGCATAACATAATCAATAACCAAGCTAAAGAGAAAAGGAGACAAAATGCACCCTTGTCGAACACCAGAAGTAATGCTAAACCAATTGCTACAAGCCTTACCAACTCTCACACACGACTCAGTGTTATTATAGAGAGCTTTCATAATGTTAACTAACTTGTCTGGTATACCATATGATCTCACAATCAACCACAAATTATGACGATCAACAGAGTCGAAAGCCTTTTTGAAATCAACAAAGCTAGCAACCAAAGGTTTCTGAAACTCTAAACATTTCTCAAGAATCTGCCTAAGTGAAAATATCTGATCTACACATCCCCTACCACTTCTGAATCCACATTGCTCATCACGCAATTGCCTGTCAACCAGATTCTTAATTCTATTAAGCACAATCATGGAAAGAACTTTACCTGGAACAGAGAGTAGGCTGATACCCCTATAGTTATCACAAGAACTGCGATCACCTTTTTTGAAAATAGGGATAACAATAGCTCTGGTAAAATCCTTAGGAACCATGCCTTTATCATAAAAGAGATTCAGAATTTCAGTCATCCAAGTGGTAACCGAAACATTCCCAGCTCTAAGCATTTCCGTAGTAATTTCATCTACCCCTGGGGATTTATGAAGTTTAAGTTTAGAAACAGCCAAACTAACTTCAGATTGTGTTATAGGGCCAACATTAAAGCCACCAATGCATCTATCATCATTGCAAACAATGGGAGTAGAACTAACTACATTGTTTAGAACATCACTGAAATGCTCAGCCCACCTAGCCATGACAGAATCCTCCCCTTCTATAACCTTACCTTGTTTATCCTTCAATCCTTGTATGCCTGTCCGTTTTCTACCACACAAAACATTAACTATCTGGTACAGCTCTCTGCTGTTGTGCTGTCTAACTGCTTCCTCAGCTTTGTCAGCCAAACCATCAAGCCAAAAATTTTTATCAGCAGCTAACTGATCCTTTACAAGTTTATTAAGGTCTCTGTAATGCTTTCTATTAGGACTAGTAGGGTATTGATTAAGGACATTCCTGCAGTTCTTTCTTTCCGAAATAAGCTCAAGTGCCTCATCACTCAGATAATTCTGCCTCTTCTGCTCCTTTTTTCCTAAAAGAGTACTGTTAGTGTCCAAAAAAGCCTGTTTAAAATGATCCCATTCTTCCTCAACTTCAGTAGTAAGCAAACCATGACTGTCATAATGACTAAGTAACCTATCATGGTAAGCTTTGGCTATAACTGGATCTTTTAGAGCTTCAGTATTAAAAGTAAATTTTTTAACCCTAGCACAACACTTTTTAAGTTTAAGTTGCAACACACTTTTAACAAGGTAATGGTCAGATCCAATTTCAGCTCCCCTATATGCCCTGGTATTCCTAACAGAACTAGTCCATTTGCTGTTAATTAATATGTAATCAATCATATTCTTATGCAGCCCATCAGGTGAAACCCATGTGTACTTATGTATGTCGCGGTGTTTGTAATAAGTGTTAGTTATTCTGAATCCATTGAGTTTACTTACCTGTAGGAGACGTTGCCCATTGCTATTGCAGCTACCAATACCAAAAGGGCCTATTACTCCTCCCCAAAGGTCAGAGTCAGTACCAACTTTGGCATTGAAGTCACCAAGAACAAGGGTAATATCTCCTTTCTTGACAGAATTCAAAATACAGGATACAGTAATCGCTACTAAATTATTTGTTGCCATTTACTGCTCCCTAACTGTGATCGTAAGACTCATAATAACATTTCAATCTACTGCTGTTGCCAGATCCCTCACATTCTCAAAGGAATTATTATTTTAAGGATTTTTTTTTCTGATTTTTTTAACCCAAGTTTAAAAAATCAGGAAAAAATCCTTTTTAACTTGGGTTAAAAAAATCAGGAAAATGGAAGTATACAGAAACTTTGAGTATCACGGGAACCACAGGGCAGGTATGTACCCAGGGAGGGGAACCAAGGGCTAGCCACCACCATCATCCGAAAATCCGGTCGTCTTATACGAAATCCCAAACCTATCTAAATAAAAATAAATAAATACCTCCTCAAGCAGCTGCTTGCCACAAAGGTCTAACAGATCAGTTTAATACTGCCACAGTAGAAGATCTATGAGGATGGCAGGACCTCAGCAGAAAAACGACGCAAACATCCATGCCTTATCAGGGGCTCGAACCCAGGTCCCTTTGATCAGTAGACAAACGCGCTAACCACTCGGCCACGGGACGGCAACCGACTTTGAAATCCAAAACAGTTGTCTTTGCATAGTTGAATTTTAGCCTCGTAGAATATATGTTCGCCACTGAAAATAGATTAAAGAGAAAACGACTATGAAATAATTTCTTACGGTATTTATTCCATCTCCGGTGGAATATTTTTGTAAATGGGAAGCCCTACTCAAGTAACGCCGGGCAATTCCTTACGTGTTGAAAACCTGACCTAAAATGTTTTTGGGAGGGGGGAGGGGGATCACAAAACTTACCTTTAGTGCAGTAAAAAACAGAATGTACGGATTAAAAGTGAAGCCCCAGTAGTTGCTGTTCAGTTAGTTGGTCAATAAATGTCTTAGCTACGAACTTCAAAGAGTACCGCTCAGCTGCATTTTTCCTTCGCAAAATGGACTAAATGGCCAGGTTACAAGGACCCCGAAGGCTGAAAGAAGGCCGGGAGAGGGGACCCACTAGGCAGCTGTTAGGATGCAGAAGGTTGCCTCCCGTCAAGGTCACCCAGTGTATTCTTTAACCTTCTTTCATACGGACATGCACTGGGTATGGCTCTCCCTCACATGTGAGTTAACATACGGTATATATGATTTCTGCGTGGGGCGGAGGTGGCTCAGTCGGTAGCGCGTCAGGCTCGTAATCTGTAGTTCCCAGGTTCGAGTCCCAGCTGGGTCAGCGTTGAGATTTATCTCCGCAAAATTTCCCCGCCCTGCCCACGGTCAGTAGGGGACACCGATGGGTTTGGAAAGGCCGCCGTCCGTCGGATTGGACGTTGAGCCTTGGCCCCGGGTGTGGGAGAGCCTACCCTGTGCACGTTAAAGAACACGCTGGATGGCCTTGACGGGGGGAGAGCCATACCCTGTGCACGTTAAAGAACACGCTGGATGGCCTTGACGGGAGGCTACCATCTGTCTCCCAACAGCTGTTCCAGTGGGTCCCCTCCCCCAACCTTCTCTGAGCCTTCGGAGTCCTTGTGACGTGGCCATTTAGCCCATTGTGTACAAAAAAGTGCCGCTCAGAGGTAAAACAATCCAATGATTTCTGCGCATGCGTTGGTTGTGTTCGTGACAAAATTGATATTGACTCTTGATTCTGTTTGGTGTGGGTGTTAGTGAGGTATTGGTCCGAGATTTCTTTCTAATTGTGATTGGAATACGATAACATTATTATTTGGACTCAAGCATCATTCGCCAAAAGAAAACAAAATAATAAAATATGAATAAATAAAACTGAATACAAAGCGACGTGGTGACGTCATTAGTGGCTAAAAAAAAAAAAAAAATTCTGTTTGGCGAAAGTTTTCGGCGCTCTGTAATTAAGCAGCTACTGGACCCACTGGTCCCGAATTTTGTGTTGCGGCGATCCTTGTGTCGCCGTGTGTTGGGTTAACAGACTGGGTTCCTAGCTATCGTGGGTCGAAATTAAACCCGTTGTGAATATTCCAAATACCCGAGGGCGCTGCCTTCGTCTCGGCTACCTTGAAAGTTATGAATGGAGTAGTAAGTATGGGGAAATTTAGCAATGGGCCAACATTTTTGCATAAAAAAATTGGCGGGATACAGATATTTAAAATAATCGTAAATTTGTTCTATGTTCTCATATCGAAAACATTTTTGAAACATTACCATTTCACAATTTTATATTAATCAAAAGTCATTTAATAATTAACGTTTCCTGTAGTTTCGTGATCTGATAGGTTCCTGTCAGATTTCTGTATCAATCAGCTGCTTGAAGGATACTTTTCATTTATAATAATAACATTTCATAATAACATGTTCGTAATAAATTTAATCTTTCATTGTTAAACATGTTAACATTAACACTTGTATGTAACATACCCCAACCCTATTTCTAAAACTGAAAATGCTCTACATGTTTTACTCTAATTAATCAAAAATATTATTGTAAGAATACTACTACTACTACTGAATTTCCTACAAACAATCCCCGCCCAGCCCACGGTCAGTAGGGTAATACGCCCACGGTCACAGTAAAATAATACACACCGATGTTCTTGGAAAGGCCGCCGTCCGTCGGATGGAACGTTAAGCCGTGGTCCCATGTGCGGGAGAGCCATGCCCTGTGCACGTTAAAGAACACGCTGGATGGCCTTGACGGGAGGCTACAATCTGTCTCCCAACAGCTGTTCCAGTGGGTCCCCTCCCCCAACCTTCTCTGAGCCTTCGGGGTCCTTGTGACCTGGCTATTTAGTCCATTGTGTGTAAAAAAAATTCTACTAAGAGGTTAAACAATCCATCTTAGGAGAGTTATACCCTGTGAATATTAAAGAACACAATGGATGGCCTTGACGGGAAGCTACCATCTGTCCCAGTGGGTCCCCTCCCCCAACCTTCTCTGAGCCTTCGGAGTCCTTGTGACCTGGCCATTTAGCCCATTGTGTACAAAAAAGTGCCGCTCAGAGGTAAAACAACCCAAATCCTACAAACAAATGTTGAAATAAATAATACAAGTACTAGTGACATAATGAAAATTGCTTAAATTGATTTAATTCTAAACCAACTAGTCAACATTTTTTGTTGAATTACGTCTGTTTTTTTTTCACTTTCTTTAAGTTTTAAATTCTTTTAGAAATTTTAAATATTTTTCCTGAATTATTTTGATTTCCTCTAGACCAGTGTTCTGCAAACTTTCTTAGTTCACAGTAAAGTATTCTGAGCAACTTTGAGACACATTATCTAAAAGAAATTAATAAATGAAACATGCCTTTTTTTTGCCTGGAACACTTTTCTGGATACTAGCGTCCCGTGGTCGAGTGGTTAGCGCGCTTGGCTACCGATCTAAGGGATCTGGGTTCGAGCCCCGGGTAAGGCATGGATGTATGTGTCGTTTTTCTGCTGAGGTCCTGCCATCCTCTCAGATCTCCTACTGTGGCATATAAACTGACAGGCTCCTGTCAGACCTCTGTGGCAAGCAGCTGCTTGAGGGGATATTTAATTTTATTTATAATGCAATTTAATCTCTCTCTGTTTACCCCGTTTTCGTGACATAGGAAAAATAGTTAAGTTTATAGTGAGAATTTATTAGACTATGTTTAAAAAATGTTACCTATCCTTAAGGATATCATACAATAAACTGAATGCTACGTTTTTAGTAAAAGTGGCAAAACAGAGACTGTTCACAGGCACGGTGCAATGTGTATACAGTCGCTCAAAAAAGTATCCGAACACTATGGATGATTACAGAATTCAGAAAAAATATCTGGCATTGATTTTTTTAGAAATTAGTGATCTGGCAACCTTCGTGTCACGTGATTACAGAATTCAGGAAAAATATCTGGAGCGTGTACAGCAACTGTACACACTCCAGTTACCGTTCACAGCAAACTGGAGCGTGTGCAGTTACTGCACACGCTCCAGTTGATCCAGTTAGATCCAGTTTGCTGTGAACGGTAACTGCACACGCTCAATATTTCCGTGAGTGAACCCACACGATCTAGTATCAAAATAATATGACCACCTACAGTCGCTCAAAAAAGTATCCGAACACTATGGTGGATTACAGAATTCAGAAAAAAATATCTGGGAACGATTTTTTTTTAGAAATCAGTGATCTTCGTGTCACGTGACACACGTTTAATCCAGATCACTGATTTCTAAAAAAAAAAAGTCGTTGCCAGATATTTTTCCTGAATTCTGTAATCGTCCATAGTGTTCGGATACTTTTTTGAGCGACTGTACTTGATTAGAGTTTCCCAATTACTGAAATATTCCACTGGACAGGATATGTTCTATATGGGATAAAATTTTACAGTTGTTTTTTAAATCTATTTTTAGTATCGAACATATACTATGGGGCTAAAATAAAATTATGGAAAGGCAACTGTTTTGTATGTCAAAGAGGATACAAATGTTTGAGATTTCGTATAAGACTGGATTTTCTGAGGGGGTGGGAGGGGGACCAGAGCCTCTTGTCACAAGTAACAGCAAAATATTATGCAGTCAGTCTCTGTCATTTTCTCGCTTTGGAAAGGTGTACATTTTCGCGTGCTTAATTTTTTGCAGGCTATGGATGATCTGGTAACTGAGCAGTGTTATGCGATACGTTATTCTATTTGGCAAGACTTAAAGGGTACACAGACAGTATCAGAAATGACTGACGTGGATGGAGAGCAGTGCTTGGTTGCCAGATCCACGGAATTGCGCTTCGTGATGAGGAATCTTCTCCATCCTCTTCAGTCATTTCTGCTAGTGGCTGTGCACCACTAAAACCTTACTGAACACAGTAAAATAATACACACAACAGCTCAGTTTCCATTAAATATTGGGGCGGGGGTGGCTCAGTCGGTAGCGCGCCAGGCTCGTAATCTGTAGTTCCCAGGTTCGAGTCCCAGCTGGGTCAGCGTTGAGATTTATCTCCGCAAAATTCTCCGCCCTGCCCACGGTCAGTAGGGGACACCGATGGGCTTGGAAAAGCCGCCGTCCGTCGGATGGGACGTTAAGCCGTGGCCCCGTGTGCGGGAGAGCCATACCCTGTGCACGTTAAAGAACACGCTGGATGGCCTTGACGGGAGACTACCATCTGTCTCCCAACAGCTGTTCCAGTGGGTCCTCTCCCCCAACCTTCTCTGAGCCTTCGGGGTCCATGTGACCTGCCATTTAGCCCATGGTGTGCAAAAGAGTGCCGCTCAGAGGTAAAACAACCCAATCCATTAAATATTGCATGCAAAAGCTTTCCAAAGCGAGAAAACGGTAGAAACTATATACTCTTCTGCTGTTACTTGCGATCCTAAAACAAAGGGTTCCAACTTGCAACTAGTGACGATTCGTTCGCAGATTTGTTCAAAAATGAACGAATGAAGTAAGTGAGTCAATCGTTCGTGACTCCTTTTTGAAAAGAATCGATTCTTTGAACCAATTGACCTCACCATGGATTATTTTTCACAAGGAGCCGAAAGAATCAGACTGAACGAATCAGCCGTGCTGATTCAATTGGCTCAAACGGATCCTTTGACTCATTTCGTTCGCCAATCAGAGGAACTGACTCACGAACCCTTCCGGAATAACTCACGTGATTCTTTCGATTCCTCTGACTCCGTGAATTATGAATCGCTCACGGGAGATGTTTATTAATAATAAATACAGGGTGTTTGAAAACTCTACAAATTTCAATGGGAGATAGGGAACACCAAGACAAACCTTTTTCCTCTCTGAATGTACAGTCGCTCAAAAAAGTATCCGAACACTACGGTTGGTTACAGAATTCAGAAAAAATATCTGGCAACGATTTTTTTTTTAGAAATTAGTGATGTGGCAACCTTCGTGTCACGTGACTACAGAATTCAGGAAAAATATCCGGAGCGTGTACAGTAACTGTACACGCTTCAGTTGCCGTTCACAGCAAACTGGAGCGTCTGCAGTAACTGCACACGCTCCAGTTTGCTGTGAACGGTAACTGCACACGCTCAATATTTCTATGAGTGGGCTCACACGATCCAGGTTTTTGTGAGCTCACACGATCCAATGTGCTGTGAACATTAACCGCAACCGCTCCAGTTTGCTGTGAACGGTAACTGCACACGCTCCATATTCATTGCATTATATGTATATTAAAAAAGTATCCGAACACTACGATTGATTACAGAATTCAGAAAAAATATGTGGCAAAAATATCAGAAAAAAGATCTGGCAACCTTCGTGTCACGTGACGCGAAAGTTGCCAGATCACTAATTTCTAAAAAAACTTACCAGATATTTTTTCTGAATTCTGTAATCAACCATAGTGTTCGGATGCTTTTTTGAGCGACTGTACGTCCGCTGACAAAAACCCTTTGGTGGCAGAGGGTGCAGGCAGAAATCAGTGCACGAATCCCACACGAAGAGGGTAATCCTGAGGTTGCAATGTCTGGACTCTCTGACGATGAAACGGATGTAACTGTTGCTCGTGCAATACTCTCTACACGAGGGCATGGGTCACACCGAGGCTACGTGCAACAGCCTGCGTCGGGACTTTCCTCAATCCACCATAAGTTCTCTTCTTCCATGTCAGGAGAGCGCATGGTTCTCTCCCGTTCAGTGTCATGCATATTTCCATGGAATGTTCCAGTTCCTCGTAGTTGCCGGTGCAGATGTTTGGTGGTTTAGCACATGTCTGTCAGGGAAGTGCTGTCAGTACAACCTCACAGCAGCTCTTTCGTTTCCATTGGCAGTCCCATGTGCCAGATGCATGTCCGCCATCTCAGTAGTCGTGAAACACTCCATGTTACACGTAATGTGTCTGATTTACGAATCCGACGGTAAACACAAGTCCGTTCTCCATTCCCATTGCGCCTCTCTAGCCAATTGCAACGCCCTCTAGCACCGAAGGGTTACGTCAGCAGACATACATTCATAGACGAAAAAGGTTTGTCTTGGTGTTCCCCATCTCCCATTGAAATTTGTAGAGTTTTGAAACACCCCGTATAGGCAAATGAAATGCCAGAGAAAGTTGACTTAAATAAGTGAAGTCAATTTTAATATTTGCTATGATTTGAATATAATTCTATTTCAGTAATTTCTTCAAATAAAGGGGCTGAAGAAGGCTGGTTTTATATTTTTCGACTTTGAATAATTTTTTTATATATATATATTGATTGTTCTATAGCATGCTAGATTTTTTCAGGTGGTATCTGAACAATCAGTAAATGAAACCATTTCGGGCAAATCTTTTGAACTTGTGTTTAATTTCTAAGTGCTAACAAAAAATTAATAATAATCAAGAGTGTCAGGAAAACTCTCGAACATAAAACGAAAACTTTAGTAATGTGCAAAAATTAAGTTATTCGCCTAAAATTTATCTGTATAGTTTTTCAAAATGTGGTGAAATAAGATAATTTAGTTATTGAAATTTAGGAAAATGAATTTTTCTGTATTAATTAGTGTCTATATTTGAAACAGTTCACCTACTACATTGCACTAAACAGCAAATGATTGGAATCAACGGAGAATCGAAACGATTCTTTTACCGCTACCACTGTGACAGGTGGCGCTACTGTCGGTCAGTAAAGCGATACGAATCCCCAAGTCGCCCCGCTTTACGCGACTTTGGGTGTTAACGAAGTATTACGATTCGTATTTCTGAATTAGAGGTCCTGTATAGTTAGAGGCTGGCCATCTCGGTGATTCACTGGCACCGATTGATTGAGTCACGTGGTTTATGGACGCCATGTTTTGTTTTACCGTGAGACGAACGCCTATGAGTTAGTGTGTATACAAAGTTAAAACTTCTCATTTGTTACAGTTTTATATATTTCTAATACTTTTTTTTGTTTTTGAAAGCTGTCATATTTTATGAATGTCTCACTGCGCTGCATTTGGATGTAAAAATTTCACTCAAAGAAATAATTTAATGAATATTTTTCCCCGAGAAATTCTATGAGAAGACGGCAAACGGCTGCAAAAGTGAAACGAGCTAACTGAAAACCAACAGATTTCTTTTAAGGTTCGTTTGAAAAACGAGCTAATGTTTTCACTTTGTCGTCTGCCTCTGGCGCACATGGGAATCTAATTTTCAAAGAGAACGAAGTTCTCCCTTTGCCTACTTTTTCACTCCTTAAAAGTTTTAATTATGGATGTTCGTGTTGTTTTTCTGCTGAGGTCTCGCCATCCTCATAGACCTTCTACTATGGCGTATAAACTGACAGGTTCCTGTCAGACCTCTTTACAAGCAGCTGCTTGAGGGGTTATTATACTGATCATTGGATACTGATCATATGGTTAATGTATCATAGTAATATTTCATTAGTAATCATAAAACGTAAAAAGTATTTGTCTTTTAGTTCTTGAATTTAGAAAGTTGCTTTTCTCTCGCTCCTCTGAAAATAGTGGGCAGATCATTGCTGTCAGTGGAATTTCTACCATAACAGAACTCTACACGCCGAAATTTCTACCATAAAGAGATCACTTGAAACATTCGTTAAAAGTTTTGCAGTTTCGATATTTAGTGATCTCTAATGACATAAATTAAAACTACCTTTGAAAATGCGAATTGCATTTCATTTTAGTAACCAACTAAAAAAGAGATTTTCCGTTTCTTACCTGCCTTGATCTTAGGGTCAACTCAATGTTGTCAATCTAATTTTCAAGACCGTCACATTCCACGACCAAAATTTCAAATTTCTAGTATAACTACATTGTTTGCAATATTCGTTTTAAATTTTTGGTATTTTTCGATCTTTTCCACCGTTAGAGGGCGCAGTTTTAGATTTTGGGTTGGATTGTTTTACCTCTGAGCGGCACTTTTTTGCACACCATGGGCTAAATGGCCAGGTCACATGGACCCCGAAGGCTCAGAGAAGGTTGGGGGAGGGGACCCACTGGAACAGCTGTTGGGAAACAGATGGTAGCCTCCCGTCAAGGCCATCCAGCGTGTTCTTTAACGTGCACAGGGTATGGCTCTCCCGCACACGGGGCCACGGCTTAACGTCCCATCCGACGGACGGCGGCCTTTCCAAGCCCATCGGTGTCCCCTACTGACCGTGGGCAGGGCGGGGGAATTTTGCGGAGATAAATCTCAACGCTGACCCAGCTGGGACTCGAACCTGGGAACTACAGATTACGAGCCTGGCGCGCTACCGACTGAGCCGCCCCTAAATTTTGGGAAATTCGCAAAATTCAAGTTGTAATATTTCATCAGTACCTGAGCAACCCCAAAAAAATATTTATCTCTAAAAACATACACTTTTCTGTTATAACAAAAAAAAAGTTGCATTCACCTCCTCCCTGGGTCTAAAGAGTCATGTGATTGTTGCCAATGGTAACTTCGTAATCTTCACATCTCCGCACCAAAATTTTAAACTTCTAACATAACTACATCGTTTGGAATATTCGTTCGATATTTTGGAATTTTCAAATTTTTCCACCGTTAGAGGGCGCAGTTATAACTTTTGATAGATTCGAAAAATGCAAATCGTAATATATCATTAATTCCTATCTAACACAAAAAAATTTTTTTGTTTATCTGTATAAACTAAAAAGTTCGATGTGTAGAAACGGACAAGACAACGACTCTTTTTTAAAGAAAAAAAAAAGCCGTAAAATGGGCGTCCGCAGAGGGGGGCACTTGCTCCTCCCCTGGGATCGAGTAAAAAATTCCACAATTATGATTGTAACAATTTAAACGCAATTAATTTATATACATTATGTGCTTTTGTATTGATGCAATACTGTATTCTATAATCTACTTGTGAAAAAAACCCCCCTAAAATATTAAATAAAAATTTATTGATCTAATTGTCTTCAAGCTTTGCCCCCCTCCCCCCCCCAGAAAATTTTCTGTGGACGCCGATGCCCAACACTATTCGTTTTCAAAGCCAAAAATGAACACAATGTTCCATTTTAAATCGCAAAATATGTAATTCACGTGCGAATACTAGGAAACCAGTGATTGGCGAGCCTTGAATCTACTGTTGCTTGGACCACCGGGTTTTGAGTAGTGGAGGAAAATCATGAACCCTTCTCAATGGAAGTTCTGATGTCAGGTACGCACACAAGGGGAACTGCAGCCCCCACCAAAAATTTCAAACCGAAACGAAAAAGATACCGTATTTTACGGCATAAGGCGCACCCCCTTTTCAGCAGGGAATATTTTAAGAAATTTTTATATATATTTATGTATTGAATGATTTGTTTTAGTGGGGCATAAATCTGAAGAACCTAGGAAGCAAATTACCCTTTCCAAAAAAAAAAAATCTTAGGTACATTTCTTTTAGCGCTTAAAATCAAATCTGATATCGGTAAAGGTTTCCTGCATAAAATCATATTATTATAGGGGTGCAGTTTGGCTCAGACGATAATATGGGGTATACTGTATCCAAAGAATATAATGTATATTGTCAACAGATCTGAACATTGCATATTTCACTATGGATTTGAAAACAGTTTACTCCATTGCCACGTTTCAGACTTTCGAAATATAAATTTGACCAACATTTGATATCTATGACAGGTAACTGTCGACTTTGTAACCTAAAGTGCTTTGCATCTATACTCTTCTAAAGTTACCAAAAGTAAATAAATTTTGTCAAAATAATACGAGGTGTCAGACCCAAATTCAATTGACTATCAAATTTCAGGCCAAAGGGGTGGAGCGTTTCCTCAATAAAAAAAACCTCACTCTAGGGTTCAGTAGAAATTGGACTGATCCAGAGGAATTTCCAAAAGAAACCTTGACCAACATAATAAAAAAGAATGTTATCATTCTAGGCCAAAACTGACGCGTTAAATGGATTTATCTCTAGAATGTGGTGCCATCTATGTGCCGACACAGAAACTACGTATTTCCAATCTTTTAAAACTACGCCCAAATAACTTTTAAAATATTCCATGTGTTTCGTGTAATTTCTTTCAACATATCATTGATGGAGATACCGCCACACTAGGTCTTGTTAAATTTAGAATGTTAACCCTTTGAGTGCCCGTTGAAGTACGTCATCTGTACCACAGAGGTTGGTAACAGAAGTTTCAAATCTAGTCTATCCATTCATACCATAGCGAGATTTTAAAAGATATTATGTGTGAATTAAAGAAGATTGATCCTGGTATTGTTAAGGGTTAAGCATTGAATCTCGTGAATCGTAGCAGACAGATTACCACGATGACAATAATGTTAATAGCAGTACAACTTTCAAAGAAAGTTTCATAAAAAGCCTAATAATTTGAGCAACGACTCACTGGGTCTTTTCTTTGTAGATATAACAAAATGATACTAATGTAAAACATTTTAACTTCTACTTTATGTGTACATGAATGAAACAAATTTATTAAATTTCCGTTTGAACCATTTATAAACGTCATTTGAATATTCAAGGTAATATTTCTTAGCGATCAATTATTAAGAGAGAGCACTCTTCCCCAATATCAATTCCCAAATAAACGCGATACTTGCATCTGTAGTGTGCTATGATTTCTTTGTAAAGCATTTGTAATAACAATTTCAATCTGTATCCATGGGAAACCATGAAGCAAAAAAGATTGCCCCTTAGGTCCAGCTCCGCTTTTTTTTCCAATTCGGGCCTAGTCACAAACAATTTTTCTGCTGAAATCAGTTCAAAATTATCTTAATTTCATGCATTGTAAGAAACATGACACTTTAAGGCCTAATAGATTGGGCTGTTTTACCTCCGAGTGGCATATTTTTTGCACACAATGGGCTAAATGGTCAAATTACAAGGACCCTAAGGGCTCAGAAGTTGGGGGGGGGGAAGGGACCCACTGGGTAATTGTTGGGAGACAGATGGTAGTAGGCTCCTGTCAAGGCCATCCAGTATGTTCTTGAACATGCACAGGCTATGGCTCTCACACACACACGGGTCACGGCTTAATGTCCATCCAATGGATGTCGGCCTTTCCAAGCCCATTGGTGTCCACTACTGATCGGGCACAATGTTTTGTGGAAATAAATCTCAACGCTGACCCAATTGGGACTTGAACCTGGGAACTGTAGATTATGAGCCTGGTGTGCTACTGACTGGGCCACCACCTCCCTTAAGGTGTAATAATTATCTGTAAAGTTCCTTGATAAGTTATTCATATAGGCATTTATGCCACTATATTAGAGAAAAAGCACACCTTAATCTTTGAATATTTCTAATTTAATATAATTCAAAACAGATTTCTACTCTTCGAAGAAGGCAAACACTTCAGGTTGGTTCAAAGCATAGCCAAATTAATGTTTTTGAAATAAGTGGATGGGCACTTGCTGTGGTTTATTTACGCCACTTCAAAGATCCAACACATGCATGTAGCATTTCTTTCAAAATATTAGCTTTATTTCCATATCTATCAGATTCAGATCTTTTGACGATAAGTTATACTATTAGCATCATCATTTGTAAAGTTGCTACCTTCAAGCACAAGACAAATTTTTAATGCATTTTTTTCACTACTGCATAAACTGTTGCACTCTCACAGGAAATGGCAAAGTTTATAAGATCAACAGTACCAGAAACTCAACTGCAAGATTTTTTTTTAATTCTTAAATGGAACTTTTTTTTATTTCTCATTGTACTGAACTGTTCTTAAAACTGCTAAGACACAAAACTAAATATAATAATACTGAAGAGGGTACAGGCATGCCCATTTTATGTTTAGAAGTCCACTTGTATCTTTTTCATCAGTGCCCATGATAATCTAGTTTCACCACTAATACTGAATATAAAAATATGAATCCTGAAAAAAAAAAAACTTTTTTTTTAAACACTAAAAAACGTCACTACTACTGCAATTCATTCTGAAGAAACAGAACTTTCCTTTGTTCAAGAATATTATTTGTGACAGTAAAACGTAGAGTTTAATTCAATGTATTGATAAAATATGGAATCTAATGCATTATGTTTGAAAAAATGTGTCATTGAAATGTTATCCATTAGCTACAGTCTGACATTATCTAACCTGAGCTTGTGAATTAAATCCAAACATGGAATGGCATTTGGATATTAGTTATTTAATCCTAATTATCAGATGATTATGTATTAAAATGATTTTTCTATTCATACAACAACAAAATAAGTTATTTTTCTACAATAAAAAAAGTGGAAATTTTAAAGTATTGGTTGGAACATTTTGGCAGTTCACCATTACTCTAAGAAATATGAGGACACAACAAAAAGATTTCATTTGTACAAAGTTGGGTTGTTTTACTTCTGACATGCAATTTTTGCACCATGGCCAAGAGGACCCATTGGACAACAGTTAGGAGGCAAGATGAACCCTCTTGACAAAGTCATCTAGTATGTTCTTTAACGAATGCTCTCAGTTTACATCTCATTTAACTGATGGTGATATTGAGGTAAATGGAGATAATTTCTATCAGATATAATAGCAGCAGAATATCTAGCAGGTATTTAATATATTCTTACATGTTATTATTTGAACAAAAATTAATCCACCATTAGTATAAGAGGGTGCAGAAGCTTATGACATCAGACAATGCCACTCATTAGGGTTGAAAATATTTATAACAACCTTATAAAAAGGTAACTCCACCAACAAAAATGAATGTTGCTATACTAGGCATCAACTGCTGCACCAACCTTCATGTTTGAAATATGATCCCTTACTTGTCCTTAATTGTCCAGAAAGCAACACAATTATCAAATGCTATGTTCATCTATTTTCAGGTGCAATGAGCTCAAAGTTAATTTTAATTGACAATAATGCTCACCTTGTGGACCAATATTTTGAATGTGAGGGGATTGAAATACTAAGTGGCCTGTAATATCCCATAACTCAATCCTATTGATCTTGTCTGGGATGTCTTGGGGAGAACCAAATTTAACACTCTCAGTCCTCTGAGAATCCTCCATGACCTTAGGTCAACCCTTTTGTATCAGTGAAATTTACTGTCTTCAGAATTTACTGGACACTATGAGGAGGCACACCACACCCTGCATTGCTGTCAGGGATAATCATACTTCTTATGAACTGATCTCTGTTTAATGATTCTTATTAAAATCTTTTCATTCACCTATCTGCAGCTCCCAGGTTCGAGTCCCAACTGGGCAAGAGTTGAGATTTATCTCGCCCCCCCCCCCCCCCAACTCTACCTCAGGCCACTGATGGACTTGGAAAGACTGCCACTGTCAAATGGGACATTAAGCCACAGCTCTATATGCAGGAGAGCTATACCTTATGCACATTAAAGAACACACTGGTTGGCCTTGATGGGAGGCTACCATCTGCTTCCCATCAGCTCTCCAGTGGGTTCCCTTTCCTCAACCTTCTCTGAGCTTTTGGGGTCATTGTAACCTGGACATTTGTGCATGTGTGACCATTGTGTTCAAAAACTGCCTCTCAGAGGTAAAACAACCCAACTCCAGTTCTGCAACTATTTTACAGCATCCAGTTCTCAATGTGATCCATCGATCTTTAAACAGAGCCCAAGAAATTGAACAATCCACAATAGAATATGTCACTGATATTAGTAATGTTATTGTAATTGTGCAATCACTTCTATGTTAGAGTTCAGTGGTAGCAGTTTTGACTATGCAGTAGTTTTGTAAAAATGTTTTTCCTCATAAATTTAATAAAACTCTGTAATATTGTATATATAAATAAATAAAACATAGTACATAATTAAAACGACCTTCTTGCTCAGAAATTAATTAAAAATAACTTAAAATTTTCAATAAAATTTTAAAGTTTATCCTTCAAACTATTTGTATGTTGAAAGGTTTTAGGAGATGCTATGTGGTGACGTCACCACATAGCGCCACTTTACTGAAGACGGAGCACTGTCATTGCTCCAAAAAGTTTCTGAGTTTTCTCCTAAAAACTTTCAACATAAAATAGTTTGAAGGATAAACTTAAAAATTTTATTGCTCAATGACAGAGAATTTTAAGTTATTTTTAATTTTTAAATAAAACAGCAGGAGCACAGCAGCATATTGCAACAGTGGTATAACAGAATATGTGGTATTGTAATTGTAAAAAAAAATTATTTCCCCTCTCACCAAGTTGTCTTGGATTGAAAATTTGATCAACATATACTCTGTACACAGACATTTATCCAATACAATCACCATGGAAACTTACTCTGAGACTATCTGCTCCTTCTTGAAACTACCTATAATGCAGACATAAATTTATATAGTGCTAGCCTTATATAAGTTGATGGCACCTCTCTTCACTTGCCTACCAAAGATGTGGTCAAATAGACCATGAAAAACATCTAGGACTACAGCAGATACATCTAGCAGCAAAATTGCAATGTATAACACTTTTTTTCAGTTAAAATATAAGTTCCAATGACTAGTTACTAGTCCAGCACAAGTCAAGAATTGGGTAAGGTAGAACACTAAATCAGAACTGTGCACTTAGAATTTCTAACATCTAAGGCAGTGGTTCTCAAACTTTTATGCTTCATGTACCCCCTGGAAATATGTATGTAACTGGTGTACCCCTTGTATAGATGGATAAAACTATAGCTATAGTATAATAATGAGAATAAAATAAAACATATATATATAACATATATCTAGCGACTTTTCAGCTCTCATGGCGTACCCAAAAAATTTCTGCCCATACCCCACATTGAGAACCCCTAATCTAAGGTACTTACCTTTTTGATTAGCACTACCTGCACACCTGAAAAAAAATCACCGAACTATAAAAATATGCCTTGCATGGCATTTGCCTTGACCTACAAATTGTGTTCTCTCTTAAAGAAACTCATTCTATATTAAAGGGATACCTCTCTACCTGAAATATAGACAAATATGTCCTGTACACTATTTTGGCATCCATCTTATAAGTTCTTGTTACTATATATTGTGATATGCCATTACTGTTAGGATTATACTACTGTACTCATGATATGTTTTATTTATATGTACACTGTGATTTTATTACGTTGTTTTTCCTCATGCTATTAATATTAATCACTTGTCAGGATTTCCTTAAGGTGGTTTTTCATCTAGAATTCTTAATTACTGTATTATTAACTTTCTTCAACAAAATGCTACAAAAAAAACCCCCAAATACCCATACCTTGTATTAAACATATTCAGACTTATTTTACTGTTATATTAGAATAAATCACTTTTTAAGTTTTTTAACCAGTCAACCTATAAAATCAGTAAAATAAGTTATTAACTGCTGCAAAAATAATTCACAGTCTTAACCCATGGGAGTATTTTTTTTTTGCATTATAATAATAACCATAAAACTGCATATATAATGTGGAATCATCATATTAGAGAAACAATTTATTTCACCACTTAATGTAACAAAACCATTGTGAACTTCTGCTGATGGATCTTACTACCCTTACTCAAGATTTCATTTTCAAAAAGAAATGGCAGAGTGAAAGAGTAAAAAAAAAACATTTTTTTATTATTCCCACAACTTATCTTCCTTGCTATGAAGATCAATGGGAAAAATCCTGTTATAGCAACACTGAATACAGTGCTTAAATATACAAGTCATTACTTCAGAGGAAAAAATGAGTTTTGCCAACTTTGTGGGATTCAAACCCACATCTCTCCAGATTCATGCCAGTGTACTAAATATCAGTTCCGTCATTTATTTCTGCAAAGTGCAGGAATAAATCCCAAATATTCAAAAATATTTTCACACTTTGCAGAAATTAATTACAGAGCCAATATCTACTATAGTGGTTAGTACAATCTATCATGAAATTGGAGAGATGTGGGTTTGAGTTCTGCAGTGTCAGCAAAACATTTTTTTTTTCAACTGAAGCATAATTCTCTATCAACAGATAATCTATATACTTGATATTGATTAATAACAAGTAATTTCTTAGAATGATTTTAAGTTTATTATCTGAAAGTTATTTTTGCTGTAAGAACTGAATCAACTAGTGTTACTGTAAATATTAGGATTTAATGCTTTCATACAATAGCCACCAAGATTAAATGAAAATCATGGCTTTTAAATGTTGGGTGTTACAAATTATTGCAAAATAAACATAAAATAGTAGTACTTAAAAAATGTAATGGTTCTATTAGACGAATCAAAAATTATCATTTCATAGTATGCATTCATATATATATCATGCTGGTTAACACCAAACTTGACAACATATCTTTGAATTGACCTGTTTCTACAAAATATGTGATCTTTTTTTTTAAGTACAACATATATAGAATTGATTTTTGGCTTCACTGCTTATGAAAAAGCTTTAAAAGAAATACTCATAGGCCCCACATTAATAATTATCAGACAAATTATCTTTGAATGCTACTAGAACTATCATTTCAACATTGTTCAAATTATTTGTCATAAACATGCTAATTTCAAAATAAAAATTACAGTATTAGGTTAGGTAAGAATATTTAAAATAGTGCATAAACATAATTTTTAAGACAAAAATTTAGGGAAAAAATGGCTTGTTGATAAGGTAAATAAGTTTTAATCAAAACATACAGTGAGAACCAACAAATACATATGTTCACGTGAAGAACAGTGGATCACACCGTTGAAAGACTTGGAAGGTTCTTAGGATATTCATTTTCACACTGTTATTTGTACTGAACATTCACATTGGAAGCATACAGCAAGTGCCAAAAATTTTCTGTAAATATCTGTATCGAAAATTTTAGCATTTTTTTATCCGTTTTGCTGAGAGTGATTAGATATTTTGATAAACTATTATATCTTTTATATTTTTATAATTTTTTCTTGTAGCCCATGTTTCCGTTATGTTGTGATATCACAACGCACTGTACTACAATTGGAGAGTGCAGAAAATATACAGCTTCCCATTCCACTGTAACAAATCAGAAATACTGCAGCAAGGAAGACAAGACTGCATATGGTACATGGTTTACGTTCTAGGAAAAACCCGGCCAAATATAAGATCATAAACATCATATGGTTCTGCAGAAGAGCCGGATTCAGAGGCTTCGGAATCAGCAACACGGGAATCAGCCATTGTAAACAATACATTTTCAATAACTAAAAAGGAATCTTCTTAATCATAAACCTCTCATGAATTTCGAAAACTAACGACTTTGATTTACATACCGGAATAAGTTTTAACAAGCTGCTTCGCACAACTAACAAGAACACTATTCTTTTCAAGTCACCTTCTGATTCTTTTAAACCACTTTAAATGCAAACGTTTCCGTGAAATTATACAGAATAAAAAATATCAGCAAACAAGTTACGACGCAACTTAAGGAAGACGAATTGATGTCAGATTCCAGATTCTGAGCATTTATTTTATTAACTTTATGTATTAAAAACGAAGAGGAAATAAGATGCACTGAATGGCCCAATTGTTTAAATAAAAGTCTTCAGATTCGGAACAGTCGCTAATAGAGCGGAATTTATTTTGCCATAGCTTATCTTACCTTAGATTGATATCTAGCATTTTAATCCTTTATCGTAGCAATTGTTTTCAAAAATTAATTTCGGAAACATTTTTTTTACTTTGACCTTTCTTTGGTATTTCTCTTCCATAAATAATTTGTATACTGTTAATTGCAGTATAAGATTAAGTTCTATTTGAGTAGAGTGTTTAAAAGCTTAAAAGTGACAATAACTGGTAGAGTTTCAGATAATATGAAACTTCATCCTAAGTTCAAGTTAATATACTCTCTTGGGTGCAGGTACACAGTTCGAGTCCCAGCTGGGTCAGCGTTGAGATTTATCTCCGCAAAATTCCCCATCTTGCCCACGGTCAGTAGGGGGACACCGATGAGCTTGGAAAGGCTGCCGTCCGTCGGATGGGACGTTAACTCGTGGTACGTTGTGCGGAAAATATATACACTGTGCATTTTAAAGAACACTCAGGATGGTCTTGATGGGAGGCTACCATCTGTCTCCCAACAGCTGCTCCAGTGAGTCCCCTCCCCCCAACTTTCTCTGAGCCTTCGTGGTCCATGTGACTTGGCCATTTAGCCCATGGTGTGCAAAAAAGTGCCGCTTAGAGGTGAAACAATCCAACAACCCAACGCATGCACATAATTGGGGCTGTTGACTCTACGAAAGGGTGAAGTGTAGAATTTCTGTAAATAGTTCCGACCTAGAGACGATGGAAAAGGGTCTTCTCAGCTTTTGTGAAGCTTCCGTGATTTACAAGCGTGAGAGAAAGGACTACAAGGAACGCAAAGAAAGAAACACTGGAGTCATTCTGCCATTGGGCGAGACGGTACTGCTTCATGAGGTGTGTTATAAAAATATTAGTCACCGAAAGAGGAAATTTGATACATACCCCTCAGTCTGAAGCGTTTCTTTGATCGTCAGATCTGCAAGTTCGTTGCCAGATATTCC
Source organism: Ryuthela nishihirai (assembly GCA_038380435.1). Taxonomy (NCBI): domain Eukaryota; kingdom Metazoa; phylum Arthropoda; class Arachnida; order Araneae; family Heptathelidae; genus Ryuthela; species Ryuthela nishihirai. Next base: position 97,942,082 of record JAWZYU010000006.1, read on the forward strand.
TATGTGTGAGGTGATCCTCTGGAAGTGGATCGCGATACTGGCAGAAATGAGCTTGGAGCATACCTCCATGATGTTCTGTATAAGAAAAGTGTTACAGATACTGGTATCTATGTTCTGGAATGCTTGTATGAAGTCGCAAAGGATGACTAAGTTGCCGCTAATAAGGTTGTTGATGAAATTTATAGCTTCCAGAAGAGCATGAAGTTCAGCACTGGCAGAGGAAGTGAGATGGGGAAGTCGGAATCCTCAGGTGATGTCAGTTTCTGGGATGGCGAATACAAAAACGGTAGATAGTCTCTTCGGGTAAAACATCCATCTGTGCTGTGTAGAATTCAGTACAGCTCTCATAGTTAGAAATGACATAGGAGATCGAATTATGTCTGATAGTCAAAGATTCCGAGTCCTTTCATCCTAAAGATGGGATGGAGACGATCTTAAGCTCATTGTTACTTCTGGGTGGTAAGTCAGAAAGAGAGAATTGGCAGCTGTAGAGCTAACAGGAAGGACTCGGTCAAAGAAGCCATTTGGGGCATGGTGATGGCACACTGAGCTGTCTTGCAACTTCCTGAGAAGCTCGTGGTTAAAGTTGAGAGTATGGAGCCTGGATAGACAACACATTAAACCTCTCTTCCAATGAACAGAGAAAGGTATGTTGTGAGGCTCAGCGATGACACATTAAGGGTGTTGGGTCCTTTGGGTCAAAGTCCAAGGCAAATGTGAACAGATGTGATGTAGATAGTGGAGAGCTTGTTAAATTGAATTGCAGAAGCATTGCACAGTAGGATACCATTGTAGTTGACATAAAAGAGTATCAGTTGTAGGTACAAAACCAGGAGGGTCTTGCTCAGTTGGTGCCTGCAAGGAAAGACAGGATATTTACACGGTTATGATACACTGAAGTTCCATTGAATTAGGGATAGGAGACATTATCCAAATTAAGTCCCGCAAGCCCACATTTGCGCGCAAGCGTGGCTGAAACTCTCGTCATATATAGCTGTCAGCTTTGGCTTTCACAAGCATTCGTCATGAGAAGCGTAATGGGAAAGGCACGGGATTTAGATGCATTTGACAGAGAGCAGATCGTTGGTGCTCAACGGACGGGAGACTCGATCTCTGAAATTGCCAACGAACTTGGATTTTCTCGTACGATAGTTTCAAGAGTGTTCTGGAAATATGAAAATTCCGGCAAAAAAACAAGCACCTAGACAAACTGCAAAGGACAACTAGCCTTGAACAAACGTTGGCTTCGCCGTCTGACCTGCATCACATGGTTCGATAGGGGTCAGACATTATCTGAAATCACCTCCCATCTGAAAACGGGTTCCAGCTGGGAAGTCAATAGATTGATGTACAAATTTCACTTCATCGTCTAGGCTTCGGGAGTCGCCGACCTATGAGAGTCCCACTTCAAACAGCACGACATCAGGCTAAACGCCTTGCCTGGGCTAAAGAACATCGAAACTAGACCATCGAATATTGGCAACGGATAACCTAAAGTGACGAATCCCGATTTAAACTTCATCACGTCGGTGGGAGACTAAGGGTATTGCGCCAACCCCATGAAACCATGGATCCTGCATGTCAGGTCAGAACAGTACAAGCTGGTGGTGACTCAGTGATAACTTGGGGTGTCTTCAGTTGAACGTCTGTGGGACCTTTGGTATTTGTACTGATGACTCTCAATGTATCCCGGTACGTAGAACTCATGGCTGACCATTTACACCCATTTATTGCCATCATGCATCCCAAAGCAGATAGCATCTACAGCAAGACAACTATTCATCTCACAGGTCCAGGTTGGCTACTGCATGGCAAAAAAGCGTTCAGATGAAAAAGGACAGAATTAAAGTATCTAAAATTAACCTTTCAAAACGTATAAATATCTATATATATATATATCAGTCTTCAATAGTTTTGATTTCTCACAAGAAAATAAATATTTTCCGTTAGTTCAAGTTTGAAAACTTTGAAGCAGTTTCTTCTATTAAGTGTTCATGCCGTAAAGCAGTCTTTCCAGTTCCCTATACAGCTCAATGTGCAGAGCTTAGTCAATGAGAAAGAAGTCGATCAGGTTTCCTTTGCCGCCTACCTGACGATCAGGTCTCCTTTGCCGCCTACCTGACGAGCAATGTTAACAATCTGCTTGAAGGTCAGTCACATACTTTGAGATACAATATGAGGTTCTCTAGAAAAGAAAATTGTTTTCGCCTTCTCACCCCTTCGAATTTAATGAATGGGAAAATTTTCACATATGCCTGGTGAAATTTTGTTCAGTTTAATAAAATCATATCCATTTTTGACAAAATAAATATTATCATAAACTACGTTAATAAAAAGCGAATCGATGATAAATAATTAGAAGATAATATACTGTATAATGATTTTAACTGAAAAACAGGGCTGTCATAAGTTGTCATGGACATACGATCAAGAGAATTATGATCAAATATTTAATATATTTTACAAGTTGAATACTATACAACTTGAATTATTATTGTGAAGTCTATTAAATGAGTAAAACAAATAAAATAATAAATACCCCTTGAAGCAGCTGCTTGCCACAGAGGTCTGACAGGAGCTTGTCAGTTTATATCCCATAGTAGAAGGTCTGTGAGGATGGCAGGACCTCAGCAGAAAAACACCTACATCCATGCCTTACCCAGGGCTCGAACCAGGTCCCTTAGATCAGTAGCCAAGCGTGCTAACCACTAGAAAAACAAAAAATTACAGTGTTCATTATATGATTAAGGACCATAATAGGAAGCGTACAGAATTCTTAGATAAGTCAAAGGTCTTTGGTGTCAAAAGAAGAGTGCGATTTTACCAGGAAAATATTCCCTGAACTCTGATTGACCGAGTGGATAGCATGCTTGGTTACGGTTAAAGGCCCCTGGGTTTGAGCCCTGACCAAGCCATGAATGTCAATATTGTTTTTATGCTGAGGTCCCGTAGACCTATTATGGCGTACTGAAATGGGAGATTCGTGTGAGACCTTTGTGACAAGCAGGTTTTTCACAGGATATTTATTTTTATTTTTTTACGAAGAGTATGCTTTCCTTAGAGTAAAACTCTAATAGCTCTAAATATTTGGAAACACATGAAGAAAAAATTAACAAAATGCCACGAAACACAAAATATATGTTTAACATAGCGCACCCTTTTCATACAACAAATACGTAGCCATACACATGCTTTTGAAATAAGCTACAGTACCAACACTTTCATTTTGTTCTGTCATCCTGAATTTGCGTGATTTTACACCAACAAATTTCGAAAGAACACAATCTGAAGTTTGCATATTTGTACCTGGAGCTTCCTATGTTGCACGTGTTGCATCTATGTCCTCAGTGAAGGAAGAGGTAAGAAGTTGAAGTATCAATGTATCATCGAAACTCGACCAAACAGCAATTCTGGCAAGACTTAGCAACGATCGTTTTTGTAAGAAAGTTTTCGTTTATCTATCAGTGCACGAGAAAGAAATTCGAAGAGAAAAAGAAAGTACATCATCTATGGAGAAAAAACGTTAATCTTGAAATCAATCATCGAATTACATACTCAAAAAATTTGCCTACATGTAACAAAATGCACGATGACATTCTGAAAAGTAGTTTCCTGTGTAAGGCCAAAATTCCTTCATTTGAAAGACGATCTCAGATGCTTAAATTTTTGATCCTGGATACAGTGGGTGCTCTTTGTTTTTTGAGAAAGAAACAATCGTCCATATAGTCCCGCAGTGTTCTAGAATATTCAAATCAAGGAGGTGATTCTGAGGAATCAAGCATGACTGTAGAGAAACTTAGGGTTTGACCATTGACTAGGTATAGCAGCAAATAAATAGCAGAAAATACGAAAAAAGACTCTCTGGTACTGGTATCTTAAAGGAGATTGAGGTTCATAGAGATTAGTCGAACGAAACAAGCAATATTTTGTGAAATCGAAAATAGATTGTAAATGATGAGTAGGTATTTGTCTGGGAAGGGATCTTACTCTTTCTAAAAAAAATACCCCCTGAAGCAGCTGCTTATATGCCACAGTAGAAGATCTGAGAGGATGGCAGGACCTCAGCAGAAAAACGATACACACATCCATGCCTTATCCGGGGCTCGAACCCAGGTCCCTTATATCAGTAGCCAAGCGCGCTAACCATAATGGGACGACCATACTCTTTACTGATACAGGCCATGGGACGATCCTACTCTTCTACTGGCTATAATAAAGTTATAACCGTATCTGTATTATTGTAGTTGCACCATGCTGGTAGTTGTGGAAGTAACGGAGTAGTGTATACTCGACTGACGTTAGATATATTTTTTGTTAAATATATAAATTTTTTCTTAGACGATCATCGAGGAACTCGATTAGTCCCATCCCGAACATATTATATTGAATATATTACAATGGGAAAAAATAAGAAAAAGGGTAAGTTGTATTTTTACAAGTAGTTATAATGGCCTAGGTGGTAACGTTATCAGCATAACTATCAAATTTTCTTTAAAGATTAGTGGGTCCGTGGGAAAATTAAAATGGTTTCTAAACTCAAGCTCCGGGTATATCGCAGATACAGACCCGAATTTTTAACGCAACGTGGGGTGGGCATGACTAAACCCGCTGGACAAATTTGGGACAAGGCAGTCAAATAGGTCGAAAAGTGTTGGATTGAAAGTTTCAACCGATAAACTATTAAATTGGGGGGGAAACAAGGGTTTCAAATTCGGAATCTCGAATATTTTATGCAGTACAGAATGGCACAAGGATAATTCGTGTAATTTAGGGAATTATGGAGGGGAGGGGGTCGAACTTTGTTAACTTTCCTGATAACTGGAATGCATTCACCACAGCTGTGTGGTCCTCTAGCACAGCTGTTTCCAATCATTTTTCAGTTGTGGATGACTTTAAAAATTTACCAAGAAGTTGTGGACCACTATTGAGGAATCTGCATATTAATTTTAGGTTGTTTTTTTTTGTGAGACCTCTAACCAAGAATATGAGAGAGATCTAGGTCAGTGTATTTGTTCACGGTCCTTAGCCAAGAGATGGTGCTGCTCAAGAAATGTATAACATCAAAGCATAAAGTATGATAGAGAAAGGTAATGTTAGAGTAACTAGTTTGTTAGTAGCCTAGGGTTCTATGATTCTTGTCTTTCAGATGGGTAATATGAAATTGTGTTGTGTGTGGGATTTGACATGAATATGATGTTTATGCTTAGATATTTTGTCTTTCATGGATAATTTGTATGAATGGTCACAGGTAAGTAGCTATGTGTAATGTATAGTGTATGATAGGCTGAAAAGAGGTAATTAATACCTCTTCCTTTTTTTTTAAATATAGTAAATAAGAAGGTATTTAGGAATTGAAATTATTTAATTTTAGGAGTGTTGTTGAAAATGCTAGTGAACTGTTTTGTAATGTTATGGCCAGGTCATTTGAAAGTGGGAGTTGGGTAGCTTCTTGTGGCTAGGGTGTAGGCAAACGTTTTATGTAAGTTGCTTAGAGTGAGGGTTTGAGGAGGAAGGGAGAGTTTTCAGAACTCTTTTTAATTGTATATTTGTGTTTCGTATCGTTTCGTTATTGTGTTGCTTAATCGTTTTGATTAAAGTAGGAAAGAAATGGTAAAAGATTTGAATGTAGGCAAATTTTTTATGGATGTTCGGGTTTTAGAAGAATGGTTTTTGGGGTATTGTGTACAGTTGGTTTTCAGCACATTCTAATGTAGAATGTTCAAAGTGCTTGCATGTGGGAGTGAACATGGCAGCTGTAATGAACACATCTATCTCATTATAATAGTGTGAGATGAATTGAGTGATTATTATTAATTATCTATAGTATAATAATTATTAGTGTGTTATAGTGGTATATTTATTTTGTTAGATATTGATTGCTTTTTTAATGTCATTAATATGGTTTATTGGTAATGTTTGAAAGTGTTTGGTGGCAGTTTTTTGTATGTTGTAAAATTATTGGTTTGGAAAAATGTCAATTCATATCCATTATGAAATGCAAGAAGATCAATGAGAAATTCAGGGGAAGATATTTTTTGAGAATCATGGGCGTTTTTTAATGGGTGGAGGGTGGTCTGTAATTTTTTTGATAGCTTAATTCAATGTGCTTATGTGTGTGCTTATTAATATTTCTGGTTATGAATATTAATATTGACTGTTAATATATTTAGTTATGGAATTGAATATTTTTAATTTTGTTTATTACTATTTGTGATTAAGAAGTTTAATATAGATATTTAATGAAAATGTTGGGTAAAATATTAATGGAATATCCATTTGATACTTACAACTTTCTACTGAATGGGATATAAAGCCTCATAACTACAGATCCCATAACATTCAGTCAAGACAAGACAGCACTCCATCTTCAGTGAAGTGGCACTATGTTGTAACATAGGGCTATTTAGAATTTCTTTCCACATGTGAAGTGCGATTCCAATGTTTTGGACCTGCAACCTACAGCATATCTAATTTTACGTGCACCTTTTTCTATTTTCTATCTACAGCATGGTTTTGATCAGAAATGTTTTTCATTTGGTCAATAAAGTGCCAATTAATGTAGCTGGTCTTGTGCATGTACCTAGGAAGAGCTTTGATAATAGAATCTTGCAATCAAAAGACAGCTGCTAGTGGCTGCCATATGGTGATGAGGGTTAACATTGAATATCAAGGTAGTAGCGCACATCACGATCCTCAGTTGCCATTTTTTTCACGCAACGTAACAAAACGGTCCTTTTCGTTAATTCCCACAAACCCCAGACCCTAACCCAACCAGGAGTTCCTAGAAAAAAGATTGTTTTTTTTTTTCGTTACTATGGTAATGGTAACCCAAGTTTACGTCAAATGCAAAGTACTGTTACCATGGTAATGGTAATTTGTGTTGTAAACAAATGCAACGTAACCAAAAAAAAAAAGCGATTCCACTAAAAAAACCCTCACAACCACGAATTACTAAAAAATAAAAATTATATATATAAAAAGAATTATCAACCCCCTCCCCCCCTAAATAATCTCATTGGTGATAACACATATCAAAAAGCATAAAAATTGGAAACAATGCACCACCGAATTATAAAAAAAGCCCCCAAAACTAAATAATGTTCTCACAGACAACACATACCAAAAAACATGAAAATCGGAAACAGTGCACCACCGACTGAATTATAAAAAAGCCCTGAAACCAAATAATCTCATCAGAGATAACAAAAAACTAAACAAAAAAACTCCCCTTAAATTATTGATTAACTTTCCTGACTCCATCAGAAACTGCAATTTTTTTCCACACCTACAATTCTACAATGCCCATAATTTCTACATCAAATAGCTGCCAAATGATTTCACATATTAACAATAAATCATATAAGTAACTTTAAAAGACTCCTAAATATATAACGATTGGCGAATAGGGTTATGAACAGTGTGCCTAAAGGCCTCAGAAAGAGGGGGAGACCAAGGATGTGGTGGGCAGACATTGTCAAACAGGACCTTGTTAGAATTGGTGTGCAGTGGCCAGATGCAGCAGATGTAGCTCAGGACAGATATGCTTGGAGAACTAAACTGCATGGTCTGGTTGGACCTCCGTAGCCCATGGCTGCTTGAGGATGATGATGAAATATATAACAAAACTAATAAATCACTTTAATACATTAATAATTACCATACTACACGTAACTACTAAAAATCACTCAATTCATCCCAAACCACTATAATGAAATACCATGTTCGTTACTACTGTCATGTTCAGTCCCACACAAAAAAAATTTCCAACTTTCTTTCCCCCAAGCATACTCCACCCCCCACTACATTAGAATCCTCTGAAAACTCACTTTATATGTTTCACCAAAAACTATCTCCTTAACACCCCATAAAAACTCTCATTTTTAAAACTTAATTACCCCACATTATAAACTTTTGTAATTTTCTTCCACTCACAACAAAGCACATACTACTACACCATACTATAAACAAAAAAAGATTTAAAATAATTCTGTTTGGTTAACCACTTTTCCCTTTCCCTTCAAATGCACCTCACTCCAAACAACTTACAAAAACATTCCCCCCTACACACAGCCATAAAAAGCTACCGATCTCCCACTTCCAAACGACGTGACCATAACATTGCAAAACAGTTCACTAAACTTTCCCCAACAACCTTTTTAATATTAAATAATTTCAATTCCAAAATATATTAAATAACTTATTATTTATCATATCTTAATGAAATTTTGAAAAAAACAACAGGAACATATTAATTATTCCTAATCCCTCTGGCTATCATTAAAAATCCTTCATTAAATATATTATACATATGTTCTTACCTCTAGCTGCATAGGCATGTTATCCCAAAGAGTTATCAAACAAAAATGGCGGAAAAAATCAAACTTCACATTCCTGTCAAATCATACACGACACGTGACTTCACATTACCCACCCAAAAGAAACAAATCAAAGAACCATAGGCCTCCAACAACCAATGGTTATATTTCTACATCATACTTTACACCTCGACATCATACGCTTCTTGAGCAGTGCCATCTGTTGACTGAAGCCCATGAACAACAAACCGACCAATATAAAGGTTATCTTTATCAGTGGCTGATAGCTCAGTGATCAAATCACCAGACATGTCATCAGAAGGTAATGGATTTGGATCCCACTCTGCTTAATAGAATTTTTCTTCTATACTTGTATCAACAGGATATTTATACAGTATTTTAGTGGTTAAAAATTTAGCCAATATAAGTCTTTATCAGTGGCTGATAGCTCAGTGATCAAATCACCAGACATGTCATCAGAAGGTAATGGATTTGGATCCCACTCTGCTTAATAGAATTTTTCTTCTATACTTGTATCAACAGGATATTTATACAGTATTTTAGTGGTTAAAAATTTAGCCAATATAAGATTGATGCTACTGGCTTTTTCTGTACTCACTTCTTTCAAGAGTTTCTGGATATTACTATACACCAAGTGTGAGATTTCCAGGATTTTTCTCCCCTCCAGAACTCACCATGATATCTCAAAGGGTAGAACTTTTCAGGATGCATCTCTTGGAACATTTTCCTCACCTCATCAGGGGTTCAGTTCAAATTTAGACTTGTCCACACATGAAACTAGGTTTAAAAATCTCTGGCTTCTACTCTGTATGTTTTCTCCACCTCATGAAGAGTTCACTTCTAATTTGAACTTGTTCACAGAGGAATTTGTGCCTAAAACTGACAAAAGTGGAAAATGTCCATTTGGGACAAATTCATATATGGGCTTAGATAAAGATATAAAAATAAATTTCCCCCTTTTTTGTACTAGGTCCTAAGCTTTCAAAAGAAGAATTATTGGTGATTACTGTAGCAGAGATTATCCAAGAATTAATAAAAGCCTACAAGCAGAATAAAAATGTAAACTTAAACAGGTAAGTTATGCATTCAAAATATTCCTTTTGTTTTGTTTGTTTTAATTTAAGCACTCAGATTGTATTCTTTTGGCAGGCTAGTTTAATGTGTGGTTAAATAATAATTTTGCATTCCTAAAATATATTTGCAAATAAAAATTATTCTTTAAGGAATGTTTTTATAAAAATGGTGAATCACAATAAAAAGCAAAAGTATTAGAAGGCAGGTGTGAGATTTTTATCTCACACCTACCTTTAATTAGCTAATATAAGAACTAAATATATAAGATAATTGTGAATGCGACTATCTGATCACTTGGTGTACAGCATGACATTCAAATCAGCACATTTACAATACAAATAATAAGTTGAATAAATCACTTGGATCAGAAATGTTAGCAGATATAGATTTAATAGATGTTAGTAGGAAATCATGTTTACATATCCAATCTGGTAAAGACTAGCTTTCCTCTGTGTTTAAAAAAGTGCTTAAGATTATATTTCCCCCTATAGGGATTTACCTCTGATTGCACAGTAATAAGCTTAGTGTTTATGATTGTTATAATTTCTAGTGACACTGGAAAGAGGTCAACAAATTTATTGATAAGGTAATTGGTCAATATAAGAAACCACAAGCACCAGAAAGTAAAAACTGGCAGTCCTAGCATATTCCAAATGTATATAGACAGCAACAAATTTGAGGAAGTGGGTGACCAAGGACAAGTGTTAACACCAAGTAGCTGAAGAAGCTGCAAATCATAGACACTGTCTGGAGATGACAGCAGCATGTGATTAGGCACTGTCCAGCTGAAACATGGTTTCTGCCTCAATTTCCATGAGCTGTAATACAATGGCTGTAAAGATATGTAATCAATAGGGTAGTTAAAGTGCCATTGACAAACACCTAAGGTAAATAGCTATTGTAATTTATTGCTCCCTTTACCATTACACCAACTGTTTGTGCTCTATGTCATTTCTGAATGTGTAGTGAATCAGCATCTCAAAATGCAACGATCATCTGCACATAAGCCATAATAGGACTCATTATTGAAGATGACACAATACTAGTCATTCTTCTCATCATCTCTAGTCTGTCACTATTCCAATTTCAGTCATCACTGATGGAAAGAAAGTGGCTCAATAGATGATGTTAAGGTATCCTTTCTTCTGCAATATGCAAGTCTTTATTGTTACAGTGTGCCTCAGGATTGGCAGTACACCTCTCCTTGTAACTGACAGTGGTGTGAAAGAATTTGTTTGAGCCTAGTTTTGTATCAAGTAGCTATTCCATTGATTTGTTCTTCAGATCTTGCTCAATAGGTGTTGTGCTATCCAGCACTTACTGTTGACAACACTGACCAATTCTCACATCACATTCCCAAATAATTCATAAGCCCAATAATGTGGGCTCTCTCAAACTGAATCCACTGACAGTCAGGTTGCAAACATTTGTGCCCATTCCACACACTGTAGTGCTGCTGTTATATTGTGATTCCTTGGAATCGTGTTGGAGGATATGTATATCACAGATGGCTTCCATCTGTCTGCTAACAGCTGTTCAGTTGGTTCTGCTTCCATCCAACTTTGAGCCTTTGATGTTTTTGCAACCTGGCTATTTACCCCATTTTGTGTGAAACAATCCAACCAAACAACTCATTTTGAAAGACAGTCAGAATTGGCAAAAATTAAAGAAAAATTATACAAACCACTAAAAAAGACACTTTATATATTCTGCCAAAGTTCAATGTAATGGTGGTTTTCATTTTAACGTGTGAATTAATTTGTCAGATCAAATATTGCAACTTACATTGTTGCTGTTAAATGTTTCAGCTTCTCTAACTCTTTAAAATTGAATATATTGAAAATTTAAGGAGATTTGAGATCTTTAATTTATCTTTAGCCACATTTATTTCTTAAAAAGCTTATTTAAGCAGTTATTGAGCTCTGGATCTGAAGCCTTATTGATATAGCATGGATCAGATTCTAATCAGGTGATCACTTTCAAAGCAGCTATAAGCAGCAGCATGATGTCTCCTGAATGTCCATTTCCATCTGCACCACTGATCTTACATACATATTTTCTTTTAAGAATTAGGTCTCGGGTAATGGCTGTCAAAAGACCAATACTCACTAGGTGAAAAGGTTTGCCTACTGCCATGTTACATCACTCCTGTAGATCTGAGCATTCTCTGTTTATGGAATTGTTTGCTGATAAAAATTTTGTCACGGGGAAAATTATCTCATGGTCTGAAGTTTGTGCATCACTGGATTTAATAAATTGATATAGACAACCTTACTATAAATTAATGTAAATCAGTTGTGTGCATTTTACATCATTTCAATAAACATCTCTTTCACAATTTGCCAGCTAATTAAAAAGTGATAAAACTAATACACAAGTATATATATATAATAATTTTTTTCAGGCTCAAAGGTGAGATATCTTCAAAATATGGACTTGAATCTCAGCCTCGTTTGGTTGACATTATTGCAGCTGTTCCCCCAGAGTATAAAAAGGTAAGGCTAGTGTATTCAAAGGAGTTATATTCCAATTCATTTATAGAATGAACCATTATCAAATATTTGTTATTAATCATTGAGATCTCAGAATTTTGAATGAAGGAGACGTTGTTTGAAACTGAACTCATTCTAGTGGCCAAGTTAATTTTGTTGTTGTAGAGAAAAAAGTTAAAAACATTATCCTGAATGATCATGCATAAGTCATGTTATGTATTAAAATGAGAAACATATAATTGTGAGTAATGAAATGCCAAATGTTCAAAGAAAGATAAAGGTAAATGAACTTTTTATGCATTTTTACAAAAAAAAAATTGTATTTTTTTTTTGTTTCGACTTCAGTAAAAATGAAAAAATATTAACTTTTCCCTCTTTTCTAAATTATTTAATCATTCCAATATAAATAGTTCATAATATTTCTGTTATTACTAAAATCTTTTATTTTGGTTCACTTAAAATATTTTGTCATTTATGCAAATAAAGTATAACATACTTAGAATTTTTTTGATCAACAGTTTGTAAGATGTTTTCACCACGTGTTTGAGACCATTGCTATGATCATAAGTAATGCTACAAAAATTAGTTTTACTTTAAAATAAGATAATTTTAATAAAAAACTAAAAAAGAGCTAACAAACTGTATAAAAAAAAAATCAAAACTATTTCAAAGCATATAAAATTTGACTGAAGCATCAAAATCTGATAAAATTTCCAGATCAGATATTGAGTAATCTGCAAAAAATTTCATTTTTTAATTCATACTGGTAAATATCATAGAAAAGTAATTAAGCTAATCGAGTCCTACCATTTAAAAATAACTTTTCCTCAATCAGTTTGCATCTGATTGATTCAAGTATAAAAGGATTGATTTTCAAATGAGGCATGATTATTTTTCAAGCAGAATTAGACTTGGAACATCACTAACCAAGTCCTACCATTTAAAAATTACTTTTTCTAATTCTTTGTCTATTGAGGCAGCTACCACATGAGGTCAGCATATAAAAAAAAATACCCCCTCAAGCTAGCTGCTTGCCACAGAGGTCTGACAGGAGCCTGTCAGTTTATTTCCCATAGTAGGTCTGAGAGGATGGTAGGACCTCAGCAGAAATACAATACAAACATCCATGCTTTATCCGGAGCTTGAACCCAGGTCCCTTAGATCAGTAGCCAAGCACACTAATCACTTGTCCATCCTGATGTATAATGTTTTTGATCAAATTGAAAATTTAAAATAATTATTGTTTTTCATAGCAGTATATATTTAAGGAATAGTATAAAAATAATCCCAGAAGTAGCAAAGCAGAAAGGAAGTTTTTAAACCAAAAATATACTCAAATATGTAAGATTCCATTTAAAAAAATGGCATTTTATTAGTGACCAGCATTGTGAGCACATCTTTCACAGACTATACTATAGAACAGAGGTCTCAAACTAAAATTATATAGTGTGCCAAATCAGTTACTTCTTAATATAGAGGGGGCAGCATTTTATTTCAAGTAATAAGCAAAACATGATTACTAATATTGTTTTATTATTTAAATGTTACATACTTTTATACCAAATTTCATTTGTAATGGATTCATCTTCTGCTGAACATGGCTATATTTTCTGTATTAATATAAGATCATAGTAGTTGAGCCAAGCTAATAAGCAACAGTTCACAACCATGATTATGACAGAATGTATTGCTTGTGGGCTGTACAAAATGACTTCATGGGCTGCACAGAATTATATCATGGGCCACAGAGACCCTCTTCTATGTAGAGCAATCTACGAAGTCTTAGTTTGCTTCTCTAGAATTAAATATCTAAATAAGAACTACCTTCTGACAACTGAAGCTTTAAATGACATTTCAATGTTTATTACATTCTATTTCTTCAAATATCTTTAATTTTGTCTCATATTTCATACTGTACTTCTGTATAAATGAAAAAAAAAATACCACATCTTTAGGAATACTTTTCATAATTTATTTCCTAATTTCTCTTTCTGCAAGCAAGTGAACTAGTCAAAAGGGAAAAGGAAATATCCCCATGTAGAAAAAGTTATAAGTTGTTTTTTAAGCATTAAATTTAAATCACTGGATATTCTTGATACTATTTTTGTAAGTATCTGGAATTGGATCATCAAACCTTCTGACATTAAATCAGACTTTTGAAAGGATAGGCTGTTGTCCTTTTGAGTTCAAAGCAATTTTCAGAACTTCTTCACCACTGTTTTCATTGTTTTGCATGTAATTGTTGTGTTATTACATATATATTCAATCCATCACTGTTTTAACAATTTTCTAATACATTATATGAGTTATTAAATCTGTTTCATAATTTTTTCACTTTGTATAATAATATTACTTGTTTTAGATGCTTCTACCAAAGTTGAAAGCTAAACCTGTGAGAACTGCTAGTGGGGTAAGTAAATTGAAAACTTTTATTGTCACATAGCCTTAAATTTATGCATGGTAATTTTGCAAGTGATGTCTTACCCTTCCATACAGATCTTTGGCATAGTATGCTAACAATTTCCATTCACACCTCTTTGGAAAGTAAATTTCTTGAGGAATAATATACTTTTTAAATAAAGGTAAAAGATTATCTGGATTAAAACCACAGATCACTAGAAATGTCAATCTTTAAGTTACTAATCTATTCAGTTTTACATGCTTAATTTTCCTTGTGGATGTCTGATTTAATTATCATCAAAACAGTGATATTAAGCGAGTTTGACAACAGTAGTAAAGAGATAAAATTGGGATATTGCTAGGTTGATATTATTTATTCTCAGAAATATTCAATGTAAAGATAGGTGTTATTTAAAAGAAAAGTAGAATTATATCTACAATTAATGCCTATTGGGCATACTTGTGAACTTCTTTCATGGTTTCCATCAGACTATGCAAGTACAGATCCCCATTCACAAAAATATAAATTAGATTTCCTCACTTTGTTTTTTAAGTTATGCACAGTTATATGAGTAACTCTTGAATGTGAAAATAAATACATTCAGCATATTTTTTTTTTCATGCTTAATTTTTTATAACTTTTAAAATGTTATTATCTTTACAGATAAATATTTTGGAGAAGATAGGGAGTTTACTTTGATCTAAATGCTGAGATATTTCATATTTATGATCCATAAATTATATAACAGCATAAGAGGGTTGGATTGTTTCACTGTGAGCAACAGTTTGTTTTACATGCAATGGACTAAATGTCCAGGTTGCAAGGTTCAGAGAATGTTAGGGAAGGAAACCCACTGGACAGTTATTATGAAATGGATGGTAGCCTGTTGTTGAGGCCATCCAATGTGTTCTTTAACATGCACAGTGTGGCTCCTACACATGGGGGAACAGTTTAACATCCATTCCAACTGATGGCAGCCTTTCCAAGCCCATCACTATTCCCTTTCTCACAATGAGCAGGAGGGGGAGGGGGTTACTGGACCTGTGAACTGCAGATTATAAGCCTGATGCATTACTGAGTGAAACTCCACCCCCTCTGATATTAATAAAATATCACCTGGATTTATTAACAAAACAGATTTTATGTATGGGATGTATCTCTTACAGTTGAATGTTGTGGCTTTGGATTGATGCTTAGTGCTCCAGGTTCCCCCCCCCCCTGCATTATAGTTGCTGATTTTGCATCTGAAAGATTTTTTTTTTAGGTCTAACAGCAAATTAAACAGTACTACTGATTATTCTGCAGAAATCACTGCAATGTATACAATGAATAAAAATATCAATGGGGTTGATTACTGTTGCAAAACTTACTTTTGTTAAAATTTTACAGTTGATTTAAAAGCCTATTAATATAGAAAAAAATTATTTTATAGATTGCTGTAGTGGCAGTTATGTGCAAACCTCATCGATGCCCACATATTAATATGACTGGAAATGTATGTGTGTAAGTTGCATTTTCATTCATAAATTTGATATGCTTAATGGAATTTTTTTTTATATTCTTTTAGTTTTTGCAAGTTACATAAATCCCTTGTTTATTATTGTTGAATCACCTATTTTTAATTAAGCTATGACAAAAATTGCAAAATTTAATTTTTTTTGTGTAAAGCATAATTATTTGAAAATTATAAATGCATTTATTTGAAAACAACAGTGGTAAGTTTAATTTTGAATACATGAAAATTGCAAAGATGTTATAGTACAAACATCATTCATCTGCCCGCTTTATAAAACATATTTCTCTGAGACCACTTACTACACAATTAATACATTGCTTCATAACTTATAAATTGGTGTCAAGCTACAAGATGGTAACGTACCCTAAGAGTTCTGCCAATGCAAGCTAAATCTTTTTTCTTAAACAGAATTCAGTTGTTTGGAGAAGTATAATTATATGACTTGATATATAGTTGCCTATTTTGTGTTTGAGAGTATAAATATTCTAGGTCTAATAGCAAATTAAACAGTGCTACTGAATTTTCTCTAGAAATCATGTTGATTTCAATGATGAAATCTCTATACCTGAAGAGACAAGGACTTTTATTTTTGACAGACCTCCCTTGTAGAGATATAACTTTATCAATCCAACAACCTCTGTAAAGAGAAATATATTATTATTTAAAAAAAAAAGTAAAATTGAAAGACCACTGAATTACACTGAATGGAAAAATCATTATATGCATCTACCTAATAACCTGTTGCTCCACCTTTTGCCCTGACAACAGCAGCCAGACATCTTGGTAAGGACTCAATGAGGTGTTGAAACCACAGAGGTGGTATTGCTGGCCATGAAGCCTGTATGACCCCAACTTGGCAAGCCGGGTCCATTGCTTCATGTGGTTTATGCCATACACACATCCTCCCATTGATTGATCCTCCATGATAGAATTGAAACCATGATTTGTCAGACCAGATGGTGTGATTTGTCAGATCTTCTGCTCTCCAGTTGCAATAGGCCTTTGAAAACTGCAGCCTAATCTTTTGGTGCCTTCCAGTCATCAAAGGGATACGATGTGGACTTCGACTGCCATAGCCGATTTTTTCCACAGTATAATGGATAGTCTTTGTGCATAAGCTTGTGGGTGTTCACATACTTTGTGCCTTTGATGGAGGTCAAAGTGGAAACGCCCTCATTCAATACTGATGTTATCTGCTCAATGGTAACTGTGTAATTCCTTGTAATGATGCAGGACAGTCTGTGCTCACCTCGAGAGTCAATTGCACTTTTATGTCTGCATTTTTCCTGCTGGTTGGAAGCTTTGCCGTATTTCACGTAATCTTGGTATGCACGTGCGATCATCTGATATAGAAATCCTGACAGTGTAGCAGTTGCAGTGATTGAATGACTGGCCTTCCTCACACCTACTTTCTGGCCATGGTCAAACTCACTTATGTCACTGCCTATAACCATGATTACTTCTTCGTGACTGGTTTCCAATGTAGAGACCTTCTCTATTTATAGGCATTGCCAGTTTCAGCATCCCATGTGACTGGACGAGATACTTCTGCTTGGCATATTATCAGGGTGCATATAATAATTTGTCCATTCAGTGTATAAATTAATAGTAATAAATGTGGAATACAACAAATGCAGTGATCTAACCATTTGAAAAGAAAGCATTGAGCATTATATTAATTAGGTGTTAAATAAAATAATTAAGAAATTTTATATGTGCTGAAAATTAGACTGATGAATATCAGATTTGACAATAAATCAGTAGGTTAAAATTAATGTGCAAGTTCATATACTCTAGTAATGATATCATTTAAATTGAGAGGCTCAGTTTCTGTTTTTTCAGACTGAAAAATGTAAATAGTTCTATAATTCTCGAATTTACAGTAAGAGTTGTAAAGAAGATGAAGCCTTAAACTGAGGTGTGGTAACTGTGAAATCTTTTCAATTTTAATTCAAGGAAATTTAGAATAATATCTATTGCCTCTGGTGAATAAGGAATGCTCATTTTCAAAGAAAATGAGGTTTGCCATTTTAAGAATTTTGCACCCTCTAATAGTGAATATTCTAATCTATGATTCAGAAAATGTAAATAATAATATTTCATTATTTTCTATCAAACCCACAAAGAATGTTTTATTAATCTCTTTAAAAAAGGGGAAGGGGGTAGTAGCATATTAGGCTTGTCAGTAGCATACTAGGCTTGTAATCCTATGTTCCTGGGTTTGAATCCCAACCATATCTGCATTCCTCATCCGTTTCTCAGTGAGAAAGGAATTAATCCAATCATGGGTTGGAAGAAAAATGTGACTGGACTGAGTAACAAAAAGGTGTTATTGCATTTGGTAGGGCTAAAGAACACACTGTGAAGGAAGTAGCCAAATTTGCTGGTGTTTCGAAACAAACATCCAGTGAGTGAATAAACAGTGGTCTACATCCAATTTGATTGCTAATCATAGATGTTACTGCAGCTACATATCAGTGCTCATAGATGGACCACTGATGAGTATCATGACTAGTGACTGCAAACCAATTTTAAACCAGACAGTCATTGAAGGACCAGATCAGCCTATTTCAGCAAGAACATTGTGAAGGGAACTGCATTCCATGGGTATTTGGAGCAGAGTACCTTGGAAGAGACCTATGTTAACAGCAGCCTGGTTGCAATGGGCTGTGCACTATAGACATTGGACTACAGATGACTGGAAAACCATTATCTAGTCAGATGAGTTGCATTTCTGTCTGTATTCCAGTGATGCAAGGCAGAGAGTGCATCTCATGAGTAATGAAGCCTTCCTTATGGACTCTCCAAAGTGTTATTCAAGATGGAGGTGGTCTTTTGATGTTCTGAAGATGCTTTACCTAATATGAGGTAGACCCATTAGTTGAGGTATCAACTTGTTTAAATAAGGAAGGCTATATGCAGATTTTGGATGACCAGGTGTTGCCTTATATGCTTCGTGTGAAGGATGAGCACAACAAACACTCTGATGTTCCTGGATGACAACTAGAGGGTGCACAGGGCCAAAACTGTTTGTGACTGGCATGAGGAGCATGAGGTAATGTTGGGACACCTCAACTGACCCACAAAGTCATTGGATATAAATCCCATTAAAAACCTTTGAGACTCTTTGGAACAGAGGATGAAACACTGAAAGTGGCATCAATGTAATCTAGTTGAACTACATTTGCTATTATTGGAGGAATGGACTAGAATTGATGTAAACTGTTATCTGAAGACTGGTGGAGTCCATATCTAACAGGATTGCTGCTATAATTCATGCGAAGGGAGATGTTGCACAGTATTAGGAGAAAAATTACAAAGGAGACTAATTTTTTGTTTAGGGAGCCTATATGCTTTGGTGGTACTATAAAGGTAGTAAAAATAATTTAACATTGACATGTACCTAAATCTCTTATTTCATTAGTGGTAGTTTGTTTTTAAAAGATTACAGTAAATAATTGTATGTAAAATTAGATTTGCACAATTCAAGTCTTGTGTACCTTGGGTAATGTTTATAATTCAGATTTCCAATCATTGTAATTCTAGAAACATGATTTTTGAACAGTGTATATTAGCATTAGTTGCTTATTTTTGTTGAACTTAATTATTATTTCATATTCATAGTTACTGTCCTGGAGGCCCAGATTCTGACTTTGAATATTCAACACAGTCATATACAGGCTATGAGGTATGTCCCCTATTGAATTTATACAAACAAATATTACTATTTATATAAATGCAGGTAGCTAAAAAATTGTTGTATATCTCTATACATTAAATTTGGTAGTAGTTAGTTTCATAAAGTTACGATCCTAACCAAAACCAACTGGGCAGTTTTCTGGCTACGATTTTGGTTGGGAAGTCTGAACTTATTATATCTGGTGCATGGCCTCTGTTGAAGGAGAATCTCCTGCTTTATTTTCTGTATGTGGGTTATATGCTCTATCTGAAGAGATACATCACTTTACATTAGGAAAATGATCTCGATCAGATGCCATCACAGATATCTGAACACTTGAAACAAGTTTTAGTATTGCTGATCCTAAACTGAAGTAACATGTCTCAATCACTGGCTTGCTAGTGCTTGAAAGACCTTGATTTATTCTGATGGTGAAGAATGCCATTGATTATCTGAGTTCCTATGATTCCCAGACTTTAGCTTTAGCAGATCACTTACAGTTGGGAGGCTGTTTGATATTGTTGGATACCTTCTGTCAATAATGTAGTTTATTTAAAAAAACTTATTAAATGGTAATTTAATGTACTATGTCACTGTAGTTAACAATTGCATATTTAATATATATATATAAGAAATACGTTTTTACTGAAAGGCACTTGGGTGGGTTGGGTTGTTTTACCTCTAAGCGGCACTTTTTTGCGCACCATGGGCTAAATGGCCAGGTCACATGGACCCCGAAGGCTCAGAGAAGGTTGGGGGAGGGGACCCACTGGAACAGCTGTTGGGAGACAGATGGTAGCCTCCCGTCAAGGCCATCCAGCGTGTTCTTTAACGTGCACAGGGTATGGCTCTCCCGCACACGGGGCCACGGCTTAACGTCCCATCCGACGGACCGCGGCCTTTCCAAGCCCATCGGTGTCCCCTACTGACTCTGGGCAGGGCGGGGAATTTTTGCGGAGATAAATCTCAACGCTGACCCAGCTGGGACTCGAACCTGGGAAGTACAGATTACGAGCCTGGCGTGGGCACTTGGGTGATTACAGTACCTAACTTGCATCAAGGTTATGTGTCTTATGCAATCATTGTTGAGAAAATGTAATTGTCATTAACTGCTTGGTAACCTAACTGAATGGATACTATTCTCTAGTAAAAGACTGCTAACAACCGATGGCATTTTGTTGTAGGCTGCTTGTGTTGAGTGCTGTTTTTTTTAGCTTAGCTTGCCATACTCACTATCAGAATATTCTTTATAGTAATTGTTAAGCTTAATGGTAGTTGATGAAAGAGTATATAGCATGCTGATACCTTAAATTTTTCTTTAAGGATGCACTTTTAAATGATATGCAGTGATATAATGCCATTAAATATTTTTGTTTATTAAACTGTGTAGTATTATGTAATATTTTTCATGATTAAATTTATACAAGTTGTTATTGCATATGTTGATAGAGAAATTAAAATATTTATTTTTTTTTTGCTTAGCCAACTTCAATGCGAGCTATTCGAGCTCGATATAATCCATATCTGCAGACCAGACATAGGCTTGAACAAGTGAGTAACTTCTGTACCTTTCATAAAATGCAATCAAATTAATGACAGAAATGCTAGATGGCTGCCTACCATCTCTACAGAATAGGATGAAACAAAATTTGCTGGACCACTTCACCTGCCTCAAGTCTTCCACCATCTACTGTCAATGCTCTTTGCACTATTGAAGTTTTTTCTGTCTGCTGCTCCAATGATCTCTTTTAACCCTTTAGTGTATGAGTTTTTTTTTAAAGCAAACCTTTTGCATGGCATAGATTTGTGAAGCAGTTTATTCAAACTGTTTTGCTGTACAGAAAGTCTTTAGGGTGAAAGAGGAAGTGGGATTCATTGAACCATAACACTGTCTTCAGTTTTCTCATGTTTACAGTTAGTGCTTTTCTCAAATGTTTGCACTTGTTTAACACTGAGAGGAGAGTTTTTCTGAATATATACCAATGACCAGCCTTAGTTGCCATGATTTTTTGCACAGTGTGCAGCTGTATCTATAGGCTACATTGCAGTACACTATATTGCCTGTTTTCTCAGTTGTGTTCCGTATTGTATGACCCCTTTGTTAAGAACAAAAGCTTACTTCAGTTTTGCTGCTTGGACTGCTTTGTTCACTAGTTTTCCAAACATCAATATTTTTTTGTGTGCATGAAATATTTATTATATACTTATTCAATATCATTCAACCATAACTGGCATAGTTCTTAAGTAGCTAATTACTGTTCCAAAAAGCATACTTTGTGTGATGTGGTCAATAGTGACTTAGTCTGCTAACCTCTGCTCTTTGTGAGAAAGGAAGCATTGATGGACTTGGGAAGACTGTTGTCCTTCAGGTGGGACATTAAGCCAGCCATGCATCCTATGCACAGGAGAGCTATGCCCTGTGCATGTTAAAGAACATGCTAAATAGCCTAGTTAGGGGACTTCTACGTCTAACAGTCATCCAATGTGTTCCTTTCTCCTGCCTAGCTTTGAACTCTTTGCTACCTAGGAATTTTTCTTATGCATAACAATTATATAGTGTCTTTAATATCAGTGTAATTAGCATTGAGTAACCTAATGTATACATACACCACCAATTAACCTCTAGAACTCATCAATTATTGCTGCTTTTTGTAACCACCTGTTTTACATATGCTGACACAATGCATACTGTGGCAGAGGTTCTTTGTTCATATCAGTGTTTTAATATTGAACATTAGAAAATACAAGACTGGAATATGGTGTTGGACCACCATGTGAGTTCGGTACATCCTGTATACATTGTGGCATAGAGTCTACCAGTGTCTGAACTTCAGCAAGAGGGATATGATACCATTCATCCACAAGAAATGTGACTAATTCTTGCTTGTTTGATGAAAGTTGGAAGTTCCCATATATTTTCCAGTGGGTTGATATGTGGGACTGCAGTGGCCATGGTATGTGAAAAAGTTCAAGCTCATGCTCTAAACCATTGAGTAACCACATGTGCTTTTTGGATGGGAACATTGTCATCCAGAAAGACAGCTCTCTCTCTCTCCATGAAAGAAGTGCTGTACCATTGGATGAAGATGATCACTTGGGACTGTCAAATTCAATCGATTGGCATTAATCATGCTTTCTAACAGAATGAATGCATCCAAATCATGCCACGAGAAAGCACCCCACATCATTACAGACCCTTAACAGTAGGAAACAAGCAATCAGAAACAAAGTGTAGGTGATTTCTCAGACCATCTCACATTCCTACATAGCTTAAGTATACACTGCTTGTGCTCTTTGCACCACTGGACATGATGATGTGCATTAGTAGGTGTGATGAGTGGCTTGTGAAGTACAACTCCACCATGATATCCACCTCCATGGAGTTCTTGACATACTGTTTTTGATGAAACTGGTCTTTCACATGCTACATGGAAATCTGTGCACAACTGATCAGCTGTAGCTCCCTGGTTTCACTTTGCACATTGCACTAACTCTTGAATGTCCCTATTCTGGAGTATGCACTTTTGCACACTGTTACCTTTTGCAGATGATGTCTTCCCTTTAGATTCCCATACAGACATAACTTTGGAAACTCTTCCTTGTGAAACATTAGCGAGTTCAGCTTTCTCTGACCAAAGTTCCTGCCAACTATTCTCCAGCAATCGTGCCCCTTTGGAAATCACTAAGGTTGTCTCTCGACAACATGGTATCAATAATGACATGCAGTTACTCCAAGTTTTCCTTTATAGATGTGACACTAAGCATGCTGGGATGTCATTTGCATGTTTCATGCCTTTGTCAGTGGCATGTAGATGCCACTGTTTAACACCAAAGGCTTTCCTCAAACCTTGGTGTTTCATTTTTCTATCTATTACCTGTAGGTTTGCAGTATTTTTATTAGTTGTAAGAATTGGTTTTAAATTGTTTTAATCACCTAGTGATTACTGTGTTATATTGATGTTTACAAAATTATTTATGAAATCTAATTCTATGGTGGATTTTATAGTTAAAACAGTTAGGTCATGATGTGGACAAAGTGGAATTCATTGTCATGGGTGGTACTTTTATGGCTCTTCCTGAGGATTATCGCGACTATTTCATCCGTAATCTTCATGATGCACTATCAGGACATACAAGCACCTGTGTAGATGAAGCTGTGAAATATAGTGAAAGATCAAAAACAAAATGTATTGGTATTACTATAGAAACCCGTCCAGATTATTCCTTGAAACGACATCTTAGGTATGTAAATATGGAAATATTAGATTACATTTAAATTAAGAATGTTTATTTTAGCATTAGGAATAAAAACAACTGCTGGTTAAATTTTAAAATATCAATTGAAATAATTATATAGATGAGCCTATACTTGTTTCAGAAATGAAAGTAAAATTCAGTTAAGATTAAGGCAGTAGAACAGAGTTAATTGTACTGCCATTTCAATGACATCAGTGATCTAACCTGACTGGATGGAGAGAAGGAAAAGCAGCAAGTTAGAAAAAGTTATGAGTAACTCTATTTTCAAAAGTGTTAAAATTATATTGTGAAGGTTTAAATAGTATTGGAAATCGGTCTCTGTATACACTGTTTAATTTAAAAAGAAACAGTAGACAATTATCATTCTCTACTTATATATGTTATAAATCAAATATATGTCAGTTGAGGTATATTCAGATTTTCTCCAATAATTTTTGAAGTATAGCAATAAATAGTTGCTTTGTAATTTAAATAATTTATAAGATGCTGTTCAGAACAGTGAGCAGTCTATAAAAATATGCAGATGTATGTTACAACATCTGTGGGAA
This sequence comes from Ryuthela nishihirai, assembly GCA_038380435.1. Classification (NCBI taxonomy): domain Eukaryota; kingdom Metazoa; phylum Arthropoda; class Arachnida; order Araneae; family Heptathelidae; genus Ryuthela; species Ryuthela nishihirai. The sequence continues at coordinate 97,966,385 of JAWZYU010000006.1, forward strand.
AACATGCAGTGACAATGATCTGTGATGATTCTGAAGCCACTAAAGACAGGCTGCAAGTGATTACTGGATTCAAAAATACACTTATAGAGGTAACACCAGCAAATACACAGATGCACACTTCCTACCTTTCCACTACTGCAAAAAAGGATGGAATGCAGTTTTACCAAGGAGTGTGTTAATTCCCTCTCTTACACCGTACCCTTGGTCAGATGGGGACACTTGAGCTTGGAAAGGATGCCATCCATCAGATAGGGCTTAAAGCTATGCACTGTGCACATTAAAGACCATGCTGGATAGCTTGATGGGATGCTTTCACATGTCTTGTAACAGCTGTTCATTGGGTCCTCTTCCCCTAACCTTCTCTGAGTCATTTGGGTCCTTGTGATCTGGCCTTTAGCTCATTGTGTGTCCAGATGAATAATCCAATGGAATCATTCATTAGCTTACGTGTGAAATCACTGAAAAAAATTATCCCCCCCCCCCTCCTGAAAGGTCTTGACTGTTGTGAGGCTATTTTTTCCCTTTTTAAGACACCTAATTCTGAAGGCACTTTGTGAAGAAAACTCAACAGTCACTTATTGTACATTTCAAAGCAGGAACATGTTGGTTCCTACTGCAAATGCAGAGATTATCAGGTGACCTTGTGTATTCAGACTTGGAGGGTTACCATACAATACATATAACACACACAAAAGCATGATAGTGCTTTTTTAGTTAACCCTTGGTTGTATTATTTTCATTCAGAATTAACTCTCTTTTGATATCTGATAAAGACATATTTCTGTTCATTAAATATTTTAGAATAAGATTCACATCGGAGAAAAAGAATTTTTACTGTATTCTTCTAAAGAAAAATATTAAAATTTATTTATCCCAAATTTCATTTAAACATTCTGTACTATTAAGAATTAAATGTTCTTTCTTTTGGTATATAACATATTACTTTTCAATATCAATAGTATTTCCAGATAAGATTCCAGAGTTTTTTTTTATTGTTGAAATGACTTGAAAATTAATTTGGGCAACAGGCAAAGTTTATTATTAAAAACTTGGCATAACGTTTGTTAATAAATGGTTTGCACATAAGAAAATACTGCAAGTCTGTAAACTGAGGAGAGATCTGTCTTATCAGTAAAGACACCAACAATGGTTTTGTATATTTTTATAAACATAAAAATTTTCAGACTGATTGAATAATTATTCATATATGAATTAAAAGTTAAAAAGATTAAAATATATAGAATTTGTTGAAAATGTACTAAGTAAAAATGCAAGCAACTATTTTATTGGATTGGAGCCAAAGCAGTATCATAGCTGTTACTGTATTTTATTGATTTTTTTTTTAGCTCACCACCCTGAAAGACCTACTATGGTGTATAAACTGACAGGCTTCTGTCAGACCTATGTGGCAAGCAGCTGCTTGAGGGGGTAATAGCTTGTACTTTATTTATAAATTTACACATGTCTAAGTAATAGTTTATGCTCTTAGAGTGAAAGTTTTGTTTCGAATCATATGATGAAAAATAATATTTTTTAGTATTAGGTAATTTCTCTATTAGCAATCACATATAATAACATTAATATTGTATAAAGTGCTTCTTGCAATTTGTTTAAAATGTTTATAAATCATGTAACATTAGAAAATTTTATGTGTTTTTTATTCAGTGATATGTTGAAATATGGATGCACAAGATTAGAGATTGGAGTACAAAGTGTGTATGAAGATGTTGCTCGTGATACTAATAGGTAAGCAAATGTTTTGATTAAATGGCATACTGAAAATTTTTCTAATAATCTTTCAAACTGCTTAACTTCTACATACACATGCTAACATGATTAACAATGACTAGAATTTTATTCTTTTTTGTAATCTTTCTGGAAAAAGCAAATTTATTCTTTTTTTTAATATATAAGGAATGAAAGTAATTCATTTAACATATCAAAAATACAAATGTTTAGCTCTGAACATTATGATGAATATGAATTAAATAACAGACTGTAGTGAATTTTTCTTCAGTGTAATAAATATATTTTGTATAGTGTCATTCCAAGGGAATAGACAAAGTTCTCTATTATCTATTTTTAATCAAATTATTTATATTTTTTTATTAATCTCCCAAAAATACCCAATTAAAATTTCATAAAAAATAGTCAACCTAAGTTTCATCTGCCCCTGCTTTAGAATTGAGATTGGTATCTGAAGGGTCAGTGTAAGAGAGGGCAAAGTTGGTGATTTCATAAGGATGTGATTAGACTTTTGTAAATGTCTGCTTTTTTAACAAACGGTTGTGGATAAATTCTAGCATAGAAGGATAAAGTGTCAGTCAGGTTTTTGTTTCATACATAAAAGGGTATTGAATGTGAGTTGGATATAAAGGAATTTAGTAGAAGTGTTTTCATTTTTTAATATGCACATTATTGGATTTTATCTTCAGGAACCAAATATATTTTTTTAAATGCTTTATATAAAAAATGCTGCATTACAATGAGGACTAAAAGATATAATTTAGGTAAAAGTTTGGTATAAGGAACCTGTTATTAAATATTAATAGGAAGCCAAAATTTCTTAAGAACCTATGGGTAAAAAAATGGAGCTGAAGTTAAAATTTTCAGTCAAATGTATCTAACTTTGATTTTTCAAAAACATTGAGTTAATATTTAAAGAGTTATGGAAGCTGGAATATATGTAACAGTGACAATTTCAATTAAAATAATTCATATAAAAAGTTGATTTAGACAAATTAAAGAAACGAAGTGCATTAGAATATAATAATAATATATCAAAGCCATTAACTGTTACACTAAATTGTACAAGTGTAGCTTTAATCATATAATTATTACATTAATTTTGCCAATTTTGCATGAGTATTAATTTTTGAGATAGATTTGATTAAGATCATCACTGAAGATCTTTATCTTCAATGATATTTAAAAACATTAAGAAGTTATTAAATTCAGAATCTGTGTCAATGCTACATGATGAAAATCTTTATACAAAATTCAGGAACATTTTCTAAACAGTGAGTTATTATTTTAATATAAATATATTTTAACTGTTATATCTCTTGGCTTCTGTTCCAAAAAGAAACTCGGAATGCCACCTGGACGACATGTTTTTTTTCCTCTGGCATTTGTACGATTTAGCTGAAGAAGCAATAAGAGTAACTGCTTCTGTACTGTGAAAAATGGGCTGGGGGATGAATTAGTTGGTAGCATGTCAAGCTAGTAATCTGTAGTTCCCAGGTTTGAATCTTCACTGTATGTGTATCAGTGGATACTATTCTCTCTACTCTCTCTGAGCCCTTGGTTTTTTTTTTTTTGACCTGGCCATTTTGCCCATTGTATGCACAAAAGTGCCAGTCAAATGTAAAGCAACTGAATTATGCTACATGAATGATGCAATATTTTTATGTGCATTGTTTTGTAAAGCAGTGTAAAAATTGCTGATTTATTGTTTTCAGTTTTAATATTATAAGAATAGTTATGAATGCAAATTTTTATATTATATTTGACTGTATTGTTTAAATTAATGCTTTATTTACAGAGGCCATACAGTGAGGGCTGTTTGTGAGTCTTTCCAGTTGGCAAAAGATTGTGGTTTCAAAGTAGTAGTACATATGATGCCAGATCTTCCCAATGTTGGGCTAGAAAGAGATATTGAGCAGTTTATTGTGAGTTGCTAGATATTATGCTTTGTTTCTCATGTTTTATGTCACATTCTTCAACTTCCTCTGTGCATTAATTCTTAATCTTTACAGTGCTGTGTTTTTAAAACAGAATTCACTCTGATAAGCTGGGCTAATAAAATGTTTGCTTTCAGAAAATACAATAACTTTAGCACCTTATCCGAAGTAACTAAAAACAGTAAAGGTTATATACCAAAGAAAAAGCATTTAATTGTGGGTAATAAAATAAAAAAAAATAGAGGTAATATCTCTTTTTATTGTATGGATGTAATGCTCCAAAAGATGATGAAATACTTTTAAAGTTTGAACCCTTTGATCCAATTATTTTTATGCTCCGGATAATTGAGTTGGGCGCCAGGCAATAATTAACAAGTTGCCAAAAAATAAAGTTTAATTAGGGTTCAAAATACAAGCGAGCATTAATGAGTAAGAATTCAAAAATATTAAATGATTGTCAAAATTTTTTGTTAATGCTAATCAAAACAAACTAACGTTACTCAAGAGAAAAAAATTAGTAAAGATTCAAAAGGTTTAAATAACAAACAATTTATTTCCAAAAAGCACTCACCAGAACTTCAATAAAGAAGATACTACATCATTTCTTACTACAAACATCTTCAACAAACTCCAAACTAAAACTGATCTCTGAACTGTGCTGTGCTCTACTACTCTCTCTACTCTACTATCTTCTGTGCTACTCTGACAACATGTCACCAGGTTATAACAAGAGGTACAAAGCCTGCGTGTGTTATGTTGCACGCTGGGAAAGACATTTGCATAAATTGACGAGCGGTGCAAGCTATGACGCAAGAGGGGGCGTGTCCTTGTACACGATAAAGGCCGCCGTCCGTCGGATGGGACGTTAAGCCGTGGCCCCGTGTGCGGGAGAGCCATACCCTGTGCACGTTAAAGAACACGCTGGATGGCCTTGACGGGAGGCTACCATCTGTCTCCCAACAGCTGTTCCAGTGGGTCCCCTCCCCCAACCTTCTCTGAGCCTTCGGGGTCCATGTGACCTGGCCATTTAGCCCATGGTGTGCAAAAAAGTGCCGCTCAGAGGTAAAACAACCCAACCCAACCCAACCTTGTACACGCGCTTTAGCGGGTGACAATCGGAAGTTCGGAGTTGTGCCTGCGCAACTCCTAACTCTTGGTAACGAGTGCTGTGATGCCAAAAAGGAAATAAAAATCCCCAAAATGATAAATATAACGTAAATTAAGCAAAACTGGTTAAGGTAAAGTAAAAGTGAATGAGGGGGCATCACATGGACTATGCATTACACTTGATTGTATCTTTACTGCTAAAGTAGGCCAAACAACTAGACAATACAGAACTCATTTTGCTTTCAAAACAAGGTAATTAAATAAAAGAATGCCAAAAGTTTAGTTTTAGCTAAAAAGAACTAAAAAAAAATAAAAAAATGAATATGAATATTCTACACCATATAAAGTTTAACTGTAGCATTCAATTTGCAATTGGAATTGCTTCTGATAAAATTGCCATTATTATTGTGGAAAATGTTTCTACCAAATGAATGATGATGAGCATTATCATTCAGAAAGATGAAATCAGGACTAAGAGCATCTCTGAAAAGCCTCATATACATTACTTACATAAGGTGCAAGAATCTTGTCTCTATATTGCTGAGCAGTCACAGTGCATCTCTGAAAGATGTAAAGCTCTGTGTAGCCAGTCATCATGATTCCAAACTAGGCTATTAGAGTTCCCCCACTAAAATGGTTTCTTTCTCTAATGTGGTTGCGGTGAGTTCCTGCTTTCTCCACATTAATAGCATCAAGAATTGGTATTCAAATTGAATCAGGATTCATTTGTGAAGAGCAAGTGTGTCTATTGGGCTGGCCTCCAAAGATGATGTCTGTATGACAACGAATAAAAAGTTCTATTGAAAGGGTTGGGAGCCAGAGGGTCTTGATACTTATTAACTTCGTGCAGTCTCCTGTAGAGCAAAGCTTGAAATTGTTGATACTGTGGGTGCTGCTAGCTCACAAGACAGTTGCCTAATTGACATTTCTCTATGTCATCTTTTTGTTAAAGACAGAAAGTGATAGTCTTGAGCAGTTGTGGCTCTGGGATGACCTTGTCCTGGTATGACTAACATCTCCTGTTTCTTGAAATTGTTTCAAAAGTCTTGAGAGAATATTTTGTGGTACATTAAGGCTCTGGATACCTTAGTCTGGGATTGACTCTCTTCCATTCTAGTGCTTTACTTCATTGTGACATGGCAAAGCCAAATTGCTACTCAAGTTTATTCCATTCTGTCTGCAATAGAAATGAATGATAACAGCAGTCACTTGTTCTTGTTTAGCAATCCTAGTTTGCAAAGTTGATAGCATTGGTTAAATCAATGCTATTAACTTTGCTATCAAAAAAATGCATGCATTTTCTTCTGCACTAAAAATTTACATATATGCCATATTTATTTCTTCATATACTTTTAGAAATAACTCCTGGTTACATGCTAGTTGCTGTACTAGTTAAACTAAGGAGGTAGCACTCACACTTGCTTGTTTTTGGTTTGCATCTGGGTTTCACAACTTAGTTCTATGTTTAATTTTTATTTGTTACTTTAGAAAAAGTTGGCAAAATTGAAATAGACTTATTAAATTAATAGACTAAGTTTTATTTGTTTCATTAAATATATGTAATTAATTTTCAGTTCACTTTATTTTGATTAGCAAGTCCTTAACATATATTAATTGATTAAAAAAATCAGAAAATATTTTATTATTAAAATTATGTTTTTCATATAGATATGAATTCAGTAAAAATTAGTTTGAAAAGTTTTAGAATGTTGAGTATTTTATTATTTGGTTATTTTTTGAGCAGGAAAGAATTTATCTTTTGTCATTAATTTATGTGTTGTTTTAATTCCCTTTACAGGAATTTTTTGAAAATCCTGCATTTCGAGCTGACGGTTTAAAGATTTATCCAACTTTAGTCATTAGAGGTACAGGATTATATGAACTATGGAAAACTGGAAGGTATAAAAGCTATCCACCAAATACACTGGTAGATCTGATAGCCAGAATCCTTGCTTTAGTACCACCCTGGACAAGAGTGTACAGGGTTCAGCGGTGAGTTTTCTAAAATGTTGGAGTAATCAAAAAATTTACCACAAAATAATGAAATACAATAAAAGCTCAACAATGATTGTCATGACAAAGCCAATCGACTGAGAAAAGGAAAAGAAATGCCCATTTAACTAATTTTAATGTTGTGTCTTTCCCTACATTTTAAATATATATTCTCTATGGTACCAACATAAGCAAAATGTATAGTCTTAAAGAAAGTTTAAATCAGCAGTTTGATCTATAAAATAGTTAAAATTATAAATGCAGTTCAACAAAAGTGTAATGTGTTATAGCTCTAGCTGTTAAATTTAACTATGGTGTAATAGTAGGTGCATAAATAGAAGCATACCATTATGCTGATAACTGATTTATATCAGAGTTCTATTTTTCTGAGTTGAGTTTCCCCACCCACCCTCTTCCAGCAATCCTTCATATCTATTAAAGATTTCTAACATATCAACAACTGGATGTTAAGTCCTCCCTGACTGTGTGCATCTTTGGGAGAGCTGCCATCACTTGATGATAAAAAAACTTACCTTTCTACACATTCCCATGGAATGAAAGAAACAAAGTTCTCTACATAATGAAATAAACTTGACATATTCAATATCTACTAATAAATCAGCACTTTTTTTGTGTGGGTTTGTATCCCATCTGGCTCAAGACAATTTTTCCTCTAAAATTTGAATCGACTTCAAAGTGCTGATTTATTAGTAAAGTTCTCTTTTATTTAACAGATATAGAAATATTTTAAATAGATTAATTTTGTCTTCCACCCCCTTTAAAAAATGTCATTTGAAGAAAAGGAGCATATTGCAAGATGTAATAATCTTTCTAGATGCAGAAAAATTCTCTGGCATATTGTTATATGAATGTGACCCTCATACCATTTCTAACTGCATAAGCTTGCACTGTTAAAGTGATGCATGCTGGATTCATCAATTTGTGAAATTTTTACCACATTCACTGGTACTATCTCTACAGAAAATATTAAAGCTGAATTTGTCATAGTAGAGGTATCTTCTCCATTTATCTACAGTTTGCTGTCAGTGCTTTCTCCACCATTGCAGTTATTCTTGTCTGTTGATTGCTGTAATGAGAGGTTTATAGATGGGATACTGAGTGCAAGACTGCAGTTCCCTCTACATGATGTTGTATATGGAATTGTTCCTACCCTGACTGAAAGTGCTGTCACAGAATTACACCTTCATTCATTTGTTTTGAGTTACAGTTTCATCATAATTAAATTTAAGTTTGTCCTTAACTTAATTGTAACTTTATCTAAATCTGGTATTATTAGAGTTACTCAAAAAGTTGCTGGAAAGTTTTTTTTCTCCAATGAAATCGTCATTTTTATTTCAAAAGAACCCTGAAAATTAACAAATCAAATTAAAAAATTTCAAAATAAAATAGTTAATGAAATAATCTAATAAAGTGTGACTCATCTATTGTGTCAGCTGATATCTTTCACTCTTATTCATAAAGTATTTTCAGCCAAAGTGATTAAATAGATGAATTGGGTTCACGGATGCTTGCATAAATTTTCCTTTGTGTATGTGTGTGCATGCATGCAAAACATGTGTAGTCATTCACATCAGCTAAAAGATGCTGCAATAAAGATGAAATATATTTTCTGATAACAGTTGCTAGATTGCATTTTTTGGCAACATTATGGAGAATTTTGGGCAGTTTTAATAAATATATATTATAGATTTAATTATTATGTTATATACAAATATCAAACAAACATTTTCTCTATATGTATTAGATTACTGAGAATTTAGAATTTTTTGTTTTCCTGTTTTAGAGATATTCCAATGCCTCTTGTAAGTTCTGGTGTTGAGCATGGTAACTTAAGAGAACTTGCGCTTGCCAGAATGAAAGATTTAGGCGTGCAGTGTCGAGATGTGAGGACCAGAGAAGTTGGAATCCAAGAAATTCACAACAAAGTGAGACCTTATGAGGTAAGTTGGAGAGTTTTGCTCTTTTTTGAAAGAGTAAGCAGATAACATACGTGAAATATTAAAACTTGCAAAAGGATAACGCCAATTCAGTAATGGCATTTAAAAAGTGATGGTACTAAGAAAGTACTGTTAATAAATTTATATAATCCATCAATAAGCAGAACTTGTAGATCACTTCAAGAAAATATATGAAGCAAGAAATATAAATATCACTATATTGATTTGTGCTGTTGATACTTGCAGGTAGAGTTAATTCGAAGAGATTATGTGGCTAATGGAGGATGGGAAACTTTCTTATCTTATGAGGATCCTGATCAGGATATTTTAGTTGGCTTGTTACGATTGAGGAAATGTTCAGATGACACTTTCCGTCCTGAATTAAAGGGAGGAGTCTCTATTGTTAGAGAGCTACATGTGTATCCTTAATGTTTGCAGGGCTTTATTTCCTGAAATTATTTTTGTTTTGTGTATTATAACAAAGTACAGTTTTAATTGTATTATTGCTTTAATGTTAATGTATTATATTTTTAAAAGATCGTACATGTTCACTCTGAATATTGATGATAACATGAGTTATACACCTTGTCAATTGTAGAGTTGATTACATGTGCTTAACTAAATGACACTTTTGCCCAATGAAAAAGAAATGTAATTATACATAGTTTTGAATTGTATATTCAATTTGTGCCATACAAAGTGATAATTATGGATTAAAATGCTACCAAAATTCCCTACAGTGATACTCTGTAGCAAGAACAAATAAACATCTGTCATATACTTAGTAAATAGTAAAACACTTGTTCAGTAGCTGCTTATATAGTTACTGTGGAGCAAGATATGTTTAAGTTTGTTTCCACTATAATTGGCAGAAGAAATCCCAGCTTGGTGATATGCCATTCTGGCATCAATCAAATATTTTGATATGATCTTATAATGAAGTAATTTTTAACCAGTGGGCCAGCCCCTGGGTAGCACATTATAGTATGAAAGGGGGTGCAAAGCAATGCTTAGCAATTAAGGATTTTTTTTTATTTCACATAAACACATGTTTAATACACAGAAGAAATTTTTTTGGCCAAATCTCATTATTTGCATTTTTATTTGTTTTAATTTACCTTAATGTAAGTATATTGTTAATATTTTTGTAATGTAATTGCAAATCATATTGTACAAGAATTACAACTGCTATATATTGAGAAAGTTTTGGTCTTAGTAAATTATATACATTTCAAATTAAAGGTTTATAGTGCTTTATTTTCAGATTTAGAGAGTAAGGTGAAAAGATATCATGGTTAGCATTTTTATGGGGGGTAGGGGTTGAAAACCATCTAAAAATTGGAAGACATTGGTATAATGTGAAGAAACATTATGGTCACGTATTAATCAGGCATCTGTTGGATTTGAAATGAATTGTTTTTATGAGACATAAAAATCTCCTGGAAATATTCGTTTGGGCAGATTAAAATTGATTACAGTTGGACATCAAGATAGCTTTGCCATACTTTCATTAATTGAAAGCATTATTATTTAAAAACTAACACCATAGCAGTGTTTTTATGTTTCTCAAAACAATAATCTCATTTATTACTCTTGTCTCCTTTGAGATACAGTATTCATTTTTAGGGTAGAAGTACAATAATAGAACATGGAGCCATAGTCTTTTTATAGGAAATAAGTTAGATGCAACATTATTTGATTTTTTTTTAAGTAATGGAATAATAAGTTTTTTACGGCTTATAAGCAGAGAAACATGACAGAAATTGCTTTAATGAAAAACTTCTAATTAGATTTGTTTTAAATTAATATATAAGTGACTAAGCTCATGGCCTAGTGGTTAGCATACTTGACTACTGATCAAAGGGACCTGGGTTCGAGCCCCGGGTAAGGCATGGATGTTGGTGTTGTCTTTCTGCTGAGGTCCTGCCATCCTCACAGACCTACTATGGTCTATAAACTGACAGCCTCCTATTAGACCTATGTGGCAAGCAGCTGCTACAAGGGGTATTTATTTATTATTTTAAGTAAATTATAAGATTACCACCATATGTTACCTGTGAAGGTAATATTGTTTGTTTTTTAAACTGAAGAAAATATTTTAAATATATTCCTTTACAATAATAATAGTTATGGTTCTGTGGTACCTGTAAGTGCAAGAGATCCTACTAAGTTTCAACATCAGGTATGATATCAGTTAAAATATTGTAATTAAAAAAAAAAGTATGCATTGTTTCTTTTAATGTACAGTATTTTGTTTTATTTGTGTACACATTTTGCATCTTTCCCTGGGTAAGGCATTGATGTGTGTCATTTTTCTGCTGAGGTCCTGCCATCCTCACAGACCTTCTACTATGGCATATAAACTGACAGGCTCCTGTAAGAACTCTGTGGCAAGCAACTGCTTGAGGGAGTATTTATTTTTATTAATTTTCACACTGAGGATGCTGATGAGAATGAGAAGGATGGGTTTTACAGACAACTTCAGAATATTTTTTAATTCTGTCAAGAAAGGAGATATTACCCTTGTTCTAGGTGACTTCAATGCCAAAGTTTGTACTGACTCTGACCTTTGACCGAATAACAAAAGGGCCGAAGTCCGGGAGACTCGGCCCTTTTTGGGTATTGGTAGCTGCAATGGGAAACCTCCTACAGGTAAGTACATGGTTTGAGAATAACTAACACTTGTTACAAACACCTCAACATACATAAGTACACATGAGTTTAACCAGATTGTCTCCATAAGAATATGATTGATTATATATTAATTAACAGCAAATGGGCTAGTTCTGTTAGGAAAACCAGGGCATATAGGGGAGCTGAAATTGGATCTGACCATTATCTTGTTAAAAGTGTTTTGCTAAGGTTAAAAAATTTACCTTTAATTCTGAAGCTCTGAAAGACCCAGTTATAGCTAAAGCCTTACCATGATAGGTTACTTAGTCATGGTTTGCTTACTACTGAAGTGGAGGAAGAATGGGATCATTTTAAACTGGTGCTGTCCTGGCATCACCTTGTCCCCTGCCAGGACAGTGCCATCAGTTCTATTAAACATTTTTTTTAAATTCTAAACATGAGATTTTGCAATAAATTAAAAAAGGTAAATATTATTAATTAAGCTTAAAATCTACTTTTTTTTTAATGCATATAAGGTTTCAAAACTAGACATTTGCGTTTTTTTTTTTCAAATGAAATATCTTACACTGCATTAAGTAGTAACAGATTGTCAATTTATCACAGACTGGGAAATTTATCATCCATTGCATTTACATTGGAGTTTGATAGGTTAATAATAGTTCTCCAGCAGTTAAAAAGAAACCTAAAAATCAGAAAGATGGACAGTTTAAAACTGGATCTTACTAGGACTGGCCTGAATCAGTTGTTATTATGATAGATGTATTTGGGGAACTAAATTACAATGTGATAGCACTTCCATAGTCTATAATTGTTTGTTGATTATGTGTTTATACAGTTTTTAAATTTTTATGTATATTTATATTATTTCTTTCTCCAAATATTGAATATTTTAGGGTTTTGGAACACTTCTTATGGAAGAGGCAGAAAGAATTGCTAGAGAAGAACATGGTGCTAATAAAATTTCTGTGATTTCAGGTATAGAGTTAATATATTAATTTATAATAATTGACAAGCAATGAATATTGAATGGTTTGTGAGCCAAGAATATGAATGAACTTAATGTTTAAAGGTTTTTTTTTTTTCTTTCTTTATTCATCAAACTCATCCACTTGGAATAATTGATCAGTTGTTAGAGCATTTGACAAGCTGTTAAGAACTAATTAATAGAACAGTGGTATGCAAAATATGGGAAAGAGTGGTTGTTCATTAAAGGCACTTGGAAAAATGGTAGTTTTGAATCATTCCACATGTCCTCTCGCCACTAACATATGTGCTTGATTGATATTCCTACACCTTTAACAAAATATGGGAAAAATATTTAAAAAAATTTGTATGACAAATTGTAATTTAAAATGATAATACTTATAAACGAAATTTTGGTTAATATAACTGACCTTATTTTTGTGTTGAATCAAATTTTACCATTCAAAACAAGTAAACTAAATACAATATCTTACAAACACAGTTCTATTGACATTTATCTGTCATTTGCTTAACTAAGCATTTTCCACATAAGTTTTTCAGTAAAAAATGTCTTAGGTTGTGTTGCCAAAATAGCAAGTAATTTTAGTAAGTATTTTGAACATTTAAATAAATTTAATGTTTATAAATAAATAGGATTGTATGCATTTATTATGATTTCATATGAAAAGCAGTATTCTGCTTTTTTATATTAGGATGTTTGTTTTTGAAGCCTATTTTGCCTTCAAATTATTGGATCAGAAATAGAAACACTTTTTCATACTTGTTTCTTAATTGCTTTCAAATTATTGGGGTCAGAAATAGAAACACTTTTTCATACTTGTTTCTTAATTTTGACCTGTGTTTTCAAAAATAGAAGCCTGACAGTTTCTAATTTTGCCCTAAAGGAAGCAAATCGTTCTTAATAATCCAATGTTAGATTGTGATTATCTAAAAGTTCTGATTGTAAATTTTACAGAAATATGATGAACAACCATAAAATAGTACAACAAGAATAAATTATATAAAACATATATATTTAAAATCTGTTGATATTTTCTTTATTAATGTGATTTTTTTTTTATGAATCCATTTTTATTTGTTTGTTCAGTGCATTTCAACATAAGTTGTTCTTTAAAAAAGAACATGAAATATATTTCATACCTACTAACTCCTCTGATTACATGGAAGACTCCCATTTTTTACCCCTTTCCCCAGTTAGAATTTTCTTCTGATTTTCATGTTAATATACGAATCATTTCCCCCCCCCCCCCATGAAGTTAAATACTAATTTTAAAATAATGCCGTCCCATGGCCGAGTGGTTAGCACGCTTGGCTACTGATCTAAGGGACCTGGGTTCGAGCCCCGGGTAAGGCATGGATGTGTGTGTCGTTTTTCTGCTGAGGTCCTGCCATCCTCTCAGACCTACTCTGGCATATAAACTGACAGGCTCCTGTCAGACCTCTGTGGCAAGCAGCTGCTTGAGGGGGTATTTATAATTTTTTATTTAGTATATAATGTTATTAGCATTACAGAAAATAATGAAAATGGAGACCATGGTATATATAGTAAAAGTTTATTGCAGGATTAAAGGGACTTTAAAAACAGATCAATCTCATGATGCAGAACAGGTGTAATGGATGCAGATAAGTCCAAACAGATCATTCCATCATGCAGAATAGGTCTTTGATGTTCACTTATATGGAAAAATATTTGTTTTGTTTTACAGAATTTGAATAAATGATGAAATTACATCCCGTGAAACAAACATCACCAAGGAAAGCAATCTTATTACACAATAGTAATTTTTAAGTTTTTTGTTCAAATAATTATTTTTACACATTATATATGTATTGTAGGTTGACAAATTGATATTCTTTCTGTTGTAAACGATGGAAAAATGAAAGTAAAACTTTTAGTTCTGGGAATCTCATTATATTCAACCCAGAAGAGAGGCATCAGCTGTTGCTTAAGCAAACAATAGGTGTACAGTACAAGTAAACAATGCTACTTGTAGTAATTTCAGTTTGTAGAAGCTTCTTGCTCATAAATTATTTGTATTAGATACACACACTGTATGATTTTATTTTTTTTATAAATTTTTTTAGAGTTTTTGGTTGCATCTTTATTAAATATTTCTGCCAGGGAAGTCGCAACTTGTTGCTCCTGAAAAATTATGTTCTTTTAACTCATAGAGAATTGGAGAGCAGGAATTTTTTTTTTTTTTTCCAGTTAAGAAATGTCAGTCTTTTGTCATCTGAGATATGATTTCACCTTACATAATTTTTTGAAGAATCATTTATGATGACAGTCAAGGACTGGGTGTATTTTCAAATGTGAATTTTTTTTGACAACACATTGTCAGTGATTTTTTTTAATGTAGGGGAAATTATAGTTGATGCATTAGATGTTCTGTGTATTTCAGTTTGATGACTTTCTATCTAGTATTAAAAGAATTTTCTACAGTGGGTCTAGTGGGGAAAATGAAGGATATTAATGGATATAAGAAGTATGGCAAGAGTAGTTCTTATATAGTAAAACTGAATGTGAGGGAATGTTCAGCTAGGTTATACTTATACAGCAATGTAACATCGAAACTCCTGATAACCAGGAGTTTCGATGTTACATAGTACAGGCAACCATGTCATTGTTTTGGACAGACCTTTCACCCTGAACCTTTAAAGAAAGCAAATTTGCAATTGTGTTTTACAACAATAGCTTTTATCAAACATACATTAGGATAATATAGATTTTTTTTTCTGTTATTATTGATATACATCAAAGAGCCAAAACATTATGACCAGCACGTCTTTATGCAAATCAAAGCAACTGCAGGTAAATGACAGCCCATGTGAAGGTCGTGAAACTGTATAAATAACACCTGATACTGAGCTCTGTTAATTAGCGTTATTCTTGTTCTTCAGATGGGAAAGTCAACGGAGTTAAGTGAGTTTGACAAAGGCCAAATTGTAATGGCCAGATGACTGGGTCAGAGCATTTCTGATGCGGCAAGGCTTGTGTAACTTTCCTGCACATGAAACCGTAGGTCCAGTCATTCATGTGGTAGGTGGTAGATGTCATTTCATTCTATGATGTCTACCATCTACCTAAACATCGTTGTAGACCAGGTATATCCTTTCATAATAACCGTATATCCCTCTAATAGTGTCTTCTTCATGCCACACTGCCTGGATTGTTTGAGAATGGTTCGCAGAATACGAGGAAGACTTTCAGGTATTGCCCTGGCCTCCAAATTCCCCAGACATCAATCCAATTGAGTATCTGTGGTTTATGTTGGAACAGCATATCCGATCTGCAGCTGCTCAACCATGTAACTTACAAGAGTTAAAGGATCTGCTGGGAACATGTTGGTACCAGATACCACAAGACACCTTTATAAATCTTGTAGCATCCATACCTCGCTGGGTAAAAACTGTTTTGGTGGCACGTGGAGGACCAACATCATATTAGGCAGGTGGTCATAATGTTTTGGCTCTTCAGTGTATTTTCCGAATATTGTATCTGTTAATATAAAGAATAGGGAATATTTCTTAATCCCCTCACCCCTCCTGTAAAATTCTGAAAAGATTCAGAGTTTCTAAAATTTTAAAGGTTAGTGGGTATGCTATTTTATTCCATTAATATTCATTTGAAATGACACTTTATCTATCAACTGATAATGCTTTCTGATAGCATGTTCTGGAAGAATGTGGTAACAAATATACATCATGGGAAAAGTCTTTCGTATCTCAACTCATCAGTGTCCTCTGTAGATACTCCGGTTGCTCTCTGTTGATTGCAATCATTGTTCATTTCACACTCGGATCTTATTCCTAGTCCTAATGAATTTTTTTTTTTGAGGTTCATGCTTAAAAATTCCACACTTAATAAAGCACTAAATCATTAACAAATGAAGGATACTTTTATTATGGAAAATTTCTATTACACTTGCACACTAATAAGCTCAGGGCTGGCCTTAAGCCAATTGGGCCCTGCAGTAAGATTATAACCTCCACAAAGGGAGGAATTTTCATTTTAAAGAGGAAATTGGTGTCCTATTTTGTGAGAACTACAGATTTTAGAATTAGTAACGTGTGTAGTGTAAATTTTTTTATGAATTTAATTTTTGTTTAATTGTTTATTTTTAAACATATGGACCTTACATTTGTTAAGGCGCTGGGCCTGAATAAGCCTGTTTTTCTATGTTGAATGTTTCTTAGGTGTCACGAATCTTGTTTTTCCCAGAAATTAATTCTCCAAAATGTACTATCACATTGGGTAACTATTTTACCACCTCATAGAAAGGTGTTATCTCAAGTGAATATTATTTAAGCTAGCAATTGAGAAATTTAGCTTATATAAATATTTATCTTAATAAAAATATTTTATTTTTCTCTTTCTATTAAAGGTGTGGGTACAAGGAACTATTATCGCAAGCTGGGCTATGAACTGGATGGCCCATACATGTCTAAGTCACTTGTGTAAATGACATAAATAGCCACATAATGATCATTATGAGGTTTAACGAGCCATATTTTTGTACACTAAATAAGTTATTTTTGTTTTCAAAATTTATAGAAATGCCTCATTTAAAAATGAATTATGGCTGTAAATTACCTTGAATAATGTAAATTAAAATTGTAAATATGTGTTTTTAGCAAAGGTAATAAAATTATTCTTAATCACTTTTTGCTCATTTTCAAAACATGGGCTAGTTTTTCACTTTGTCACTGTAGATGTTCAATTTTTTATTTTGACATAAAGAAAAAAATTCTCTCTCGATTTCAATAAGTACTAATGAATTGCAAACTTGACCAACTCTTACACATGGCACAAATCAAGTGTTAGAATGAACAGCGCCATACAGCCCTGTGGAGCAAGTGGCAACCCAAGGAGTGAGAGAAAGGTGGTCAAGGCCAAAGGCAACTGAACATCAGGGACAATCAAAAGACCTCAAAATGAATGGAAGCTGTAGGCACTGGTTGCAGCCCTCATAATGTTGAGAGCTAATAAGGGGAGCAGTAGCTAACATTCAGATTGTTCTAGAGGAGATTTTGTGAACAGAAATATCAGCTGCTCAGGTTGATCTGTATATTTTTTTATAGGATTTGGACCCACTTCCATTGGCCTTTACCTCTCTATCACCCACCATACCAGAAGTGCTATTTCAAGTTGTGCTTTTTTTGTACAGGATTATTTTTTATGCAGAACAGTAAGGGTGTGTTATTTTTTTTGTATGCAATTTAAAATTAATAAAAACTATTGTTTGTGTTGACATATCTTAAAGGTCAAATATTTTTCTGTACAACGTTTTAATTTTTTATACACCCAGCAAAAAGCCTTATTATTGTGGTATTACATACATCAACACATGACAAAAAATAAGGAAAATAAAATGTAACAAACCTTTTGGAAAATAAAACTTTTAAAATAATGAGTAAATTATTAGTGAAAAGCAAATAATTATGAGCAACAAAGGTTAAAAAAATTAATTTTGAAAGTTGCAAAAACCGGAGGGTTAAAAATGTTTTTCCAAAATTTGATAATTTCAATCATCACTGAGTTTATCTACTTCGTAAGGATTGACACTGAGCAGTAAGGATTGACACTGAGCGGCATGGAGAGGTAGGATTAGATGTTATAAGCTATGACCTCAGTGCAGGAGAATAGTACACTGTGCACATTAAAGAACATTCTGATTTGTGATGGTAGGCTTTTATCTCCTAACAGTTGTCCAGTGAGTTTTCTTCTATTCCCGTTTTTGACCTAGCCATATGTACTAAAAAATACAACTCGGATACAACAATGTGCCAAGACGAGTAATTTGACCTCTATATAGAACATGAATTATGCGATGAACTCAATTTAGAAAATGTCAAATAATTATTACGAAGCCATAAAAAGTAAATTTTTGGGAGAAATAGACAAGTTTTTGGGGGAAAAATGGTCAATAAGGGGAATTCACTTTTTTTTTCAGACTTATAATGCGAGACAGGCCTGCAAGTAGGCAGAGATAGCCCGAGTCTTGTTCTACTGTAAAAAAATAGACAAAATGGAAAAAACGAAAATATACAAAAATGAAAAACAGCGTGACAAGATAAAGAGAAACCTATCTTAAGACCCCCTCCGGAGATTTCTAGTTCGCAGGCGAAAAAAGGATCACATAAATAGGACAGTAGATACCATACTGCTTGTCGAAACTTGGTACTCGAAGTTTCTACATAAAATTAAAAAAATTACCCCTCAAGCAGTTGCATGCCAGAGAGATCTAAAGGGAAATTGAAAGTTGAATAAGCCACAGCAGGAGATCTGTGAGAGAAGAGATCCCAACAGAAAGACAAAACTTCCATATTTTATAGGGTTTGAACCCAGGTCCCTTGATCAGTAGCCAAGAGCACTAACCACCCATCCATCTGGTTAGATTTACTTCTGAACGGCACTTTTCTGCATACAATTGGCTAAATGGCCAGACCACAAGGACCTGGAAAGCTAAGAGAAGGATAGGGGGAAGATCCACTGGAACAGCTGTTGGGAAACAAGTCTCCCTTCAAGGCCAACGTGCACAGGCTATGGCTTTCACGCACACGGGGTCATGACTTAATGATTCATCTGACGGGCGACAACCTTTTCAAGACAATTAGTGTCCCTTACTGACAAGGCAGGGTAGGGAATTTTGCTTAGGTAGCCTCAATGCTGGACCAGGTAGGACTTAAACCTGGGAACTACAGATTACAGGCCTAGCACGCTACTGACTTAGCCAGCCATCGGGAGTTGCCAAAATTGTTATTGACATTTGTCCAAATGGTAGCTTCGCTTCAAAACAGCACATAGTTAAAGTGCCATTCACTTTTGACTGTTGGGAGAGATTTAATTAAACGAAATTTACCATACGGTACGAAAAGTATGTATGAGAAGTTGGTGGCAGATACAGATTTTTTTTGGCAAGGAAGCGCATAAACACTTCATAGTGATTGTAACTTGTGCATTACAAATGAATGAAACGAATGGTAATTAGTAATTTATGAATTTTCTCGGGGGAGGGGCGTTCCAGTCTCACCCCACCTGGATCTGCCGCATAAATTGGTCTGAGAGACGAGTTCAAGCTCATTTTCGAGCTTGATTATGGTAAAACGTTTCTGGCGTTTTACTATATTATCAGAATCGAATTGTAGCTTAATCGTTGGAATATCTCACCAACACCGACTGCTGCGCCACCGATTGGAATCCATGCCACCATAAATCATTATTTCAAGTGTTTCTTGCCTACAGGACCTTTTCCTGTGATAATTTGCTATTGAACTGTAAATGTTAACTGCGTGCAACAAAATGAGAATTGGAAAATTTCAATTCTTTGGTACCAACTGGATTGGGGTTGGCAAAATACGATTGTGATTCTGCAAACTCGTTTATGGGGCTGTACGCAAGTAGTTCATATTATTTGTGAGGTGCTGTTACACCCTGTTGTTCAATTTCGAGTTTTTCTATATTGACTTATTAGGCATACCTTAATGCAAAAAATTAACATCAAAGTATGTTCAAAGTAATTTTTTTTGCTTACTGGAAGCTGAGTGGACTCTTGATAAAATGTTAATTGCTCTGACCACAGCTGCCAAGCAAGATTTTTGCTAAAACACTAAAAAGGATTCTTTCACCTCTTGTCTTCCCCACATAATTCTGTTCTACTGTATAACAGTTAATATGCTTAGTAATGACATTGTTAACAGAGAACCAGAGTAAAAGTTTTGTTTAAAAGAGAAAAATGAAATAATCTATGGGTCCCTGCAGCATTTCATCCGCATGCTTTTTCTTTTCTTTTAATGCACAATGCTACAATATCCTGTTGTGGATATGCAAAAGCAGTGGCGTACCCATGAACTTCGAAACCAGGTGAAGAGTAGACATGTTTCAGTCTATTTTTCTAGGACCACCTAATAAAATATATGATATTGAATCCCCTAAAGCGGGAACTGCATACACCACGGTTCTGGAGACTAAGTGAACGACTTTGAGAGCAGGGTTGGCACAGCAGATAGTACATCGGGCTGGTAATCTGCAGTTCACAAGTTCTAATCTCAATTGTGTATGGGATGAAAATTTTCTCCACTCAGCCTTATCTCCCCTTCGGTCAGAAAGGGGACACACCGACGGGCTTGTCTATCAGATGAGACATTAAGTAGTGGTCCCATATGCAAGAGAGCCACAACATCTACATGTAAAAGAACATACTGGATGGCTTTGATGGAAAGCTCCCATCTGCCTTCTAATAGCTGTCCAAGGTGTCACCTTTCCCCAATATTCTTTGAGCCATTTGAGGTTTCCTGGTCATTTTGCACAGAAATATTCCTTTCAGAGATAAAACAACCGAACCAGAAGGATCGTGACCGAACTTTAAAACTTTCATTCAATGTCCAGAGAGTATCATTGCTGATATTCTGGATATTCTTCAAGACTAGGAGGGATTCGTAGCTTGAACGTTTATTGATGGGTGGATTCCAGACAAAGCTCGCATGGAAACATTCAAAGTTGGTACTGTGTGGTATTATGTTTTAATTTGATCTTCAGGATTCGCTGTTGAATGAGTGCTTGGAATGTAGTGACACCATCAACTCATTGATATTGTGAAACTACGAACTTTGAGTAGAATGTTTGTTTTGTTATATGAGAACTTCTCATCTGTACTATCCAAGTAATGATAGCAATATTGAACAGATAACGTTGGGATTGTCTGGAACATCCTCCCTATGCTCATGACAGCTTTCCTATTAGATTTTCACACTTGTGGACTTTGTTCAGTTTTTAAATCTATGATTTAATGTGAGCATGATTAATGCTGAAATATATAAACTGTTTTTATCTTGTTGTAGGCAGTGTATATTTCAGTTTTAAGCATGGGTATTTAACTACTTAGTGGAAGTGAATACATAAATGAATGAACATCTCAGTAGTTCATGAATGGCTTAAAAAGGATGTAAACAGAAGAAAATTAAAATCAGAAGAAGAGCAGAAGTACATTGTCAAAGATATTCTTATTTAACAGTCAGTCGCTCTAAGAAAAGGATATCACGTTACAATTTCATGTTGGGGCAAAAGTCCCAATAGGCATAACGGATTTGATCAGATCAATAAACGATTTTAGCTTTTCATTACTGATTTTTCTCCTTTTCATTTGAGCGATCATTGAAATAGACAGAGGTATACCAAAGGACGATTATAATTCCCCACCCTCTTTGTAAGGCTATATAATATATATTTCCTTAGGCAATCTCCGAATATCAGACAAAGACGTCAATAAACCCTCATTAGACGCAAACATGTTAAACTTCCCCCTTTCTGTCTAAGCTACTGCTAATAGAAATCGATCAGCATATATCTAATTTCTGGAATTTTTAACTACCGAGATTAATTTGATATCATACAATTTTCCACTGAATGGGATATAAAGCCAAGCAGCTATAGATCCCATAATATTTTATTTAGCAACTACAGAGGAAAACAAATGACAATGAAAAATTTGCTAATTTTTATTTTTTTAACTAACCATTAAATATACAGTCTGAACTCATAAGTATATTTTGATTTAGCATATACTGTGAAAGTGCAAAGATAAAAGAACACTGTGATCAAATACACAAATATTCGGCCTTTCAACCTCCCGCTATTCATAAGGCCACTCCAGGCAAGTTTCTAAATTTTCAACTTGAACAACTTTTGCTCGTCTGCTAGTGCGTTATAAATGGAAGAGAAACGGGAAGCGGTGGTTTTGAAATGAGTAACTAAAATATAATTTTCCTGTATTTATGTAAGCATGCTCTTTTATTGTCATGGAATAAACTTTGTTAGATAAGTAAGAACAGAAGATACTGCTGATATATGTATTTAAGTATTGTTACGGTAAAAACTGTTTGAAATACATTTGTACATAGCGATTTTTATATGCTAAAAATTGTGATTAACCCCGGTTTCTATTTTTTTTTTACTTTTCTGTAAGTTGTATTATGCAGTCATTATGTCATTATGCAGCAAAAGTACTGCTCAAACTGCTCAAAGATAGTTCGTGTGTTAAAAATACTGCTCAATGTATTCATGAGATAGTACAAATATACCTAGAATTAACGACATGGGAAGTGTAGTCGCCGAGTCAGCCATCGTTGTTTATGCCACAAATGTTTGATTTAAATGCTGCTCTTTTCAGCACTTCCAGGTCGTTTTATAGTAAGTTACAAGTAGAAGTAGCAACATGTTCAACTGCATTGCAAAGTGTATATAAAACTTTTCATACAGTCAGAAGGGGCCTTTGAAAGGTAAGCCATAGTTCAAACAAGATGAATTTGATAAAATTGAAACATATTTGTATTTCACATTGCCATGACTTTTCAGTTGAGTTTGTGGTTAGTGATCCAGTATGAGGATGATTTGTATAAAAAAAAAATCTATTTTTAGTTTTTAGGCAGTGTGTTTCTCAGCTTTAAGCATTGGTTTATAACTGCTTACTGGGAGTGAATTCACGAATGAATATCTCAATAGGTGATGATGGGCAGAAAGCATTTCTTGCTTCCTTCAATATATGTTTTAGCCATGCATTTTGTTGATGAATAACAGTTTAAATAGTTTCAGAGGATATATTAATTTTGAATAAAATGTCAGTAGAGAATAATAATTGTTTATCCGATTCCTTAATTGCATATTTTGTTATGTAAACATCACTTCAGATGTTAAGAAGTGTTAAATAGTGTAGTTGGAGGTCATGCCATAAACTGTTCTTGCCCTGAATCCTTTTAAAGAATTAACTCTTAATTAGAGGATGCATAATGCAATTAAAGTAATTGTTCTGTTACAATTATATAATAAAATTCAAAGCATATAATTACTGAATTTATGTAATTTGAGCACTGATAGGTGGTGTGGCAATGTAACCTATTTGTAGCAGAAATGCTTCTTGGGGGGAGGGGGTAAAGCAGCCCAAATATGTATGCGGATAGATGGAATAACAGTGACAGACAGTGCTAGATTTTTGCACTGAGGAAAATATTCCAAGGTGCAGTGACTGATAAAAGATAAGTTTTATGCATTAAATGCAAAATATGGATTTGAAAAAGAAATAGGTTATTTTTCATGATCTAATTGATTCCTATTAATATATTACTTTGTCATGGGTAATACTTTTTAACATTTGAACTCTTGGTGAGGAGAATGACAAGATTTGGATATCCATTCTCATTCCATAAATGAGATTGAATAATTTGAATTAGAGTCAGTTTACTCGGTTTTCTTTCATAGGAATGACCTAGGGCTAAGTGTACCAGATATGCTAATTCAAAGAATAAGTGCTCTTATTTTTGTACTCTTTTTTTCTTTACATCCAACTTATCTGGTATTTTCAATTTTTTTTTTGCTATCACCATAAATTTTAAGATAAATAATAAATGAACTCAACTTATTTGGTATCTACTAATAAATTACCACTTTGAAGTCGATTCAAATTTTTAGAGGAAAAACTATCTTAAGCCGGGTGTGATACGAACCCACAACCTCCTGATAACATGTCAGGTGCTCTGGACCACTGAGCTACTGGCTGCCGATCAAGATCTCTAATTGATGATATGAATATTTTCAACCTATATTACATCATATCATCAATTATAGGAGATCTTGATCGGCAGCCGGTAGCTCAGTGGTCAGAGCACTTGACATATTATCAGGAGTTCATGAGTTCGTATTCCACCCAGCTTAAGACAGTTTTTCCTCTAAAAATTTGAATCGACTTCAAAGTAGTAATTTATTAGTAGATAAATTTTAAGGTTACTGTATAATGCAGTTGTTTAAACTGCATCAAATAATATAAAATATGATAAAAAAAATTCCTCCATTGAGTTCTGTGAGTGCTATTTAACAAATAAACAATATAAAGCTAGTTGGAAGCTGATTAATATAATTATTCTTTTTTTGTCGAAAATTTAGTTACAATTTCTAATTTTAAAGATAAAATATACAAATTGTCTTTTTATGTTTTTTTTTTGGTGTTATGATGATTGATTAAAAACTGCCTAAAAGTTGAGTTGTAACCAAATGTTTGGGAAAAAAATAGGAAAGTTAATTATATTTATCAGGTTCAACATGTTGTATATTAACAGAGTATTTTCTTAAATTATTTCTTAAATTGTAGTCGGAACACATTGGAACCAAAAAAATATTATTGAAAGAAAATTAATGTAACTATATATAATGTAATAAAAGAGACTTCTGTTTTTATTTCTTAAATACTGACTGGATACTTCTGAATTCAGGAATAGATAGGTCTAATTTAGATCTTTTAACTTTAGTCACATTTCCCCAATGAAAGATTGTTTTAAAAAGGTGTAGAGCTTTGAAGTTAGCTTTCTATTGACATAATGTGAATCCTTTTTAATGTTTGTATCAGTGTAGAAGTATAATACAGTGGAGTATGCAATCCCCAAACCAGGGTTTAATATAAATTCATCAAATATGTTGCAGCAAAAGTATGTAATACGAATGTTTGAATAGTATCCAGACTACAATTTTTTGCTTGTATCTTGTTACAGTTCAAGCTCAGGCTATTATAAATGCCCAGGCTACAAATTAAATAAAAACTAGCTGAGATCTGCACAATCATTGCATGGAGGTTTTTTCCAATTAATTTATGAATGTGATTATATAAATTTATTGATTTAAAATTAACTAGACTTACAGCTATAATTATACAACTTAATATACATGATATTAGCTGTAATTACAAAATTAAAAATCTCGAGAAGAGCTTAAATGGCTCTAGTGAAAGACTATAGCATCAATAACATCTCTAACATTGCATCATAAATCCATCTTAACATCGCATCATAAGGAGCCTGATGAAGCCACGGGAAGAAATGAGTGGCAAAACACGTTGCTAGAAGGAAGGTGTTGGATAATGTTTTTTTTAACTTTTTAAAGAGGTTAAAAGTTTTACCTTAATATGCAGTTGGGTTTTAACAATTTTAATTCTTGAGGATGTGCTATAGTGTCAACTCACTCAATGAGTAAAACCATCCAGGAGCATAATAACATGAATAATGAACAACTAACAGAAGTTAGTGTATGTCAGCAAAGAAAGTTGTGAAGAATATCCATGACTTCACGTTCTACAAATAAACCAGGACTGGTAATCACAGCTAAGAAGAAGTTATTGTCAGTTCAACATCCAACACACTGAAATAGCAAAAACCAGGGGACAAACAAACTCTCTGATCAGCTGTTTACTGTGCCAACAGGTATACAAGCTCAAAGGACTGGTAAATATTCTTTTTTTACTCATGACAGCCTTTACAAGGAAAAGGCATATGTACAAGAAACTGTATGAAATATCAGTACAAGAAAAAATAATAAGCGTAGAAACAATCAGCTGATGCCACTAGGTGGTAATTGATGCTATAGTCTTCGACTAGAGCCATTTAAGCTCTCCTCAAGATTTTTAATTTTGTAATTACAGCTAATATTGTGTATACGAAATTATAAATTTATTGATATGTGAATCTGTAAATGGTAGCTAGTCATGTAATCGGTCTGTAAATGGTAGCTAGGTAGTCACTGGAAGGAGAACTATGCACCAATCCCCTGTGATGATGCATAGAACCGGCCAGGCCTAGCACCTAATGTCCGACCCCGCCTTCTCGTGGTGCAGACCGTTAGTACCTTTCAAAAGAGATACTCTCTTGTGGAAGTGAACAGAAGGGCTGCCAGATTAGTGTGGCCTACTGATCTGGGCAACTATGGCTACTTTTCTCTTTTTTTCTACCCTGCTGAGGAGTGGTCAACCACACAGGGTCCTGGTGCTGACCATATAAACCCACTGGACTGGACAGATATATGGCTCTGAGCTTGATTATGGATCCTGATTTTGCTGCACTGGTGGGCTTCTGTGGAGGGAGAATCTTCCGCTGTGTTTTCTGTTTGTTTGTGGGTTGACAGCCCCAAGTGAATAGATTCACAGGATATGTTTATCAGCTGGTGGATAATCCTGAGCAGAAGTCATCGCAGGCACCTGAACTCTTTGCTTCTATTGGCATCGTCAAATTCTACATTGGAGGAAGTCTTCCAGTGTACATGGCTTCAGCCTTTAGTGTTGGGGGAACGGGTCTTTGCCCCATGTCTGCGATTAGGGGGCTGTTTGATATTGTCGGCATTCCCTCTCTCAATAAACATAGTTTCTTTACACATCCTACTAACCATTTTCTCTCCATAGGTAGTTGGAATGTGAGGACTCTGCACAGAGCTTTTTCTCTTGATGTCCTCACACAAGAATTCCACCATTATAATTTAGATATTCTCGGCTTGCAAGAGACCAGATGGACAGATAAAGGTCAGATTCTTAAAAATAATCTTAAATTTCTCTTTTCAGGGAGGGACGACAATAAGCATCACCAAGGCGTGGGACTGCTTCTCAGCAGACACGCTAGTGATGCTCTTCTAGGATATGAGTGCATTAATGAAAGGTTTCTTACAGCAAAATTTCAGACAAGTATTAAAGACCTGAATGTTATCTGCCGTTATGCCCCCACTGAGGATGCCGATGAGGAGAAGGATAGGTTTTATGAACAACTTCAGGATATTTTGAATTCTGTCAAGAAAGGAGATATTACCGTTGTTCTTGGTGACTTCAATGCCAAAGTTGGTACTGACTCTGACCTTTGGGGAGGGGTGATTGGCCCTTTTGGTATTGGTAGCTACAATGGCAATGGGCAACGTCTCCTACAGGTAAGTAAACTCAATGGTTTCAGAATAACTAACACATATTACAAACACCGCGACATACATAAGTACACATGGGTTTCACCTGATGGGCTGTATAGGAATATGATTGATTATATATTAATTAACAGCAAATGAGCTAGTTCTGTTAGAAATACCAGGGCATATAGGGGAGCTGAAATTGGATCTGACCATTACCTAGTTAAAAGTGTCTTGCAACTTAAACTTAAAAAGTGTTGTGCTAGGGTTAAAAAATTTGCTTTTAATACTGAAGCTCTGAAAGACCCAGTTATAGCCAAAGCTTACCATGATAGGTTACTTAGTCATTATGACAGTCATGGTATGCTTACTACTGAAGTTGAGGAAGAATGGGATCATTTTAAACAGGCTTTTATGGACACTAATAGTACTCTTTTAGGAAAAAAGGAGCAGAAGAGACAGAATTATCTGAGTGATAAGGCACTTGAGCTTATTTCGGAAAGAAAGAACTGCATTAATGTCCTTAATCAATACCCTACTAGTCCTAATAGAAAGCATTACAGAGAACTTAATAAACGTGTAAAAGATCAGTTAGTTGCTGATAAGAATCTTTGGCTTGATGGTTTGGCTGACAAAGCCGAGGAAGCAGTTAGACAGCACAACAGCAGAGAGCTGTACCAGATAGTTAATGTTTTGTGTGGTAGAAAACGGACAGGTATACAGGGATTGAAGGATAAACAAGGTAACGTTATAGAAGGTGAGGATTCTGTCATGGCTAGGTGGGCTGAGCATTTCAGTGATGTTCTAAACAATGCAGTTAGTTCTATTCCCATTGTTTGCAATGATGATAGATGCATTGGTGGCTTTAATGTTGGCCCTATAACACAATCTGAAGTTATTTTGTCTGTTTCTAAACTTAAACTTCATAAATCCCCAGGGGTAGATGAAATTACTACAGAAATGCTTAGAGCTGGAAATGTTTCGGTTACCACTTGGATGACTGAAATTCTGAATATCTTTTATGATAAAGGCATGGTTCCTAAGGATTTTACCAGAGCTATTGTTATCCCTATTTTCAAGAAAGGTGATCGCAGTTCTTGTGATAACTATAGGGGTATCAGCCTACTCTCTGTTCCAGGTAAAGTTCTTTCCATGATTGTGCTTAATAGAATTAAGAATCTGGTTGACAGTCAATTGCATGATGAGCAATGTGGATTCAGAAGTGGTAGGGGATGTGTAGATCAGATATTTTCACTTAGACAGATTCTTGAGAAATGTTTAGAGTTTCAGAAACCTTTGGTTGCTAGCTTTGTTGATTTCAAAAAGGCTTTTGACTCTGTTGATCGTCATAATTTGTGGTTGATTGTGAAATCATATGGTATACCAGACAAGTTAGTTAACATAATGAAGGCTCTCTATAATAACACTGAGTCGTGTGTGAGAGTTGGTATGGCTTGTAGCAATTGGTTTAGCATTACTTCTGGTGTTCGACAAGGGTGCATTTTGTCTCCTTTTCTCTTTAGTTTGGTTATTGATTATGTTATGCGAAATTCACTTCAAGGGAAAGATTTTGGCCTTAAATGGGCTGGAGATACGAAAATTTCTGATTTAGATTATGCTGATGATTTAGCCCTTCTGGCAAATGATGTTGATGAGATGAACTCTTTCATTCGAGCTGTTGATGAGACTGGTAGTAGAGTAGGTTTGGTTATAAACAGAGAGAAAACTAAAGTGATGAAAATTGGTCAGGCAGGCTGTGATTCAGTTAATCTGAATGGTTGCAGTCTTGAGCAGGTGTCACAGTTTAATTATCTTGGGAGCTATGTAACAGATAATGGTGATGTGCGGCATGAGATTAACAGACGAATAGGGATTGCTGCCGGGACTTTTAAGAATCTATGGAGAGTGTGGAGAAATAGGCGTATACACCTAAAGACTAAAATTAGACTGTATAATAGTTTGGTTCTTTCTAGGGTTAGTTATGGTAGTGAAACTTGGACACTTTGTAAACAAGATAACAGGAAATTAGATGCTTTTGATTCCAGATGCTTACGCAGTATCTTGGGCATTAGGTGGTTCAACTTTGTAACTAATGATGAGGTTAGGCAAAGGAGTTTGCAACGTCCTTTAAGCAGCGTATTGTGTAGAGAGAGACTCTGTTGGTTTGGCCATGTTGCCCGTATGAGTAATTATAGATTGGCGAATAGGGTTATGAACAGTGTGCCCAAAGGCCTCAGAAAGAAGGGGAGATCTAGGATGCGGTGGGCAGACAATGTCAAACAGGACCTTGTTAGAATTGGTGTGCAGTGGCCAGATGCAGTAGATGTAGCTCAGGATAGACTTGCTTGGAGAACTAAATTGCACGGTCTGGTTGGACCTCCATAGCCCATGGCTGCTTGAGGATGATGATGATGATGATGATGATGATTATATGAATTATGTGAGGCATTTGAAGGTTATTGGGAGATACAAGACAAATTGATGCTCTTGGGACAGTCCCACAGATTCTGGGATTGCTGGTGTCCCTGAATCTGAGACCTGATCACTATATACATATTCCACACTATTATCCAGCTACAAGGGGGCAGGGGTGGCTTAGTTGGTAGGTGCACCAGATTCGTATTCTGCAGTACCCAGGTTTGAGTCCCAGCTGGGTCAGCGTTGAGATTTATCTCCGCAAAAATCCCCGCCCTGCCCACGGTCAGTAGGGGACACCGATGGGCTTGGAAAGGCCACCGTCCGTCGGATGGGACGTTAAGCCGTGGCCCCGTGTGCGGGAGAGCCATACCCTGTGCACGTTAAAGAACACGCTGGATGGCCTTGATGGGAGGCTACCATCTGTCTCCCAACAGCTGTTCCAGTGGGTCCCTTCCCCCAACCTTCTCTGAGCCTTCGGGGTCCCTGTGACCTGGCCATTTAGCCCATGGTGTGCAAAAAAGTGCCGCTCAGAGGTAAAACAACCCAACCCAGCTGGGTCAATGTTGAGATTTATCCCTGCAAAATCCCTGCCCTGCCCATGGTCAGTAGGGGTCAGTAGGGCTTGAAAAAGCTGCCGTCCATTGGATGGGTTGTTAAGCTGTGGCCCCGTGTGCAGGAGGGCCATACCCTCTGCATTTTAAAGAACACACTGGATGGCCTTGATTAATGCACGTTAAAGAACACCCTGGGAGGCTACTATCTGTCTCCCAACTGCTGTTCCAGTGGGTTTCCTCCCCCAACCTTCTCTGAGCTTTCAGGGTCTTTGTGATCTGACCATTTGTAGAGTAGGGGTGGCTTAGTCTGTAGCATGCCATGCTTGTAATCTGTAGTTTCCAGATTCAAGTCCCACCTGGCCCAGCATTGAGATTTATCTCTGTGAAACAACCACCCTGCCCATGATCTGTAGGGACACTGATGGATGGGCTTGGAAAAGCTGCTCTCTGTCAGATGGAGCATTAAGCCATGGTCTGATGTGTGGTAGAGCCATACCATGTGCATGTTAACACACTGGATGACCTTGATAGGAGGCTACCATCTACCTTGCAACAGCTCTCCAGTGGGTCCTCTACTCCTACCTTCTCTGAGCCTTTGGGGGATCCTTGTGACCTGGCCCTTCATGCAAAAGAATGTCACTCTTAGGTTAAGCAATCCAACCCAATAGAGATCTTGTTCAGTGCAGAGCACCTGACATATTATGAGGAGGTTGCTGATTCATATCTCACCTAACTCTAGACAGTTTTCCTCTATGCTTAAGATTGCTCATAACCTTGGCTACTTATTTAAGGGACCTGGGTTCGAACCCCGGGTAAGGCATGGATATGTGTGTCGTTTTTCTGCTGAGGTCTTGCCATCCTCTCAGACCTTCTGCTATGGCATATAAACTGACAAGCTCCTGTCAGACCTCTGTGGCAAGCAGCTGCTTGAGGGGGTATTTATTATTTATTATTATAACTGTTAATATGGGATTGACTGATATTAAAATGGATGAAATATTCACACACAAGAAAGTATGTGATGTTAAAAACAATTTAAATATCAGTTTCAGTTTTTTTCTGATATTTTTATTATGTTCTGTTATCAGCAGGCAATAACAGAACACAAAAGTAGGATATTCACTTAAATCAGTCATTTCACAGTCTATTGGCCTGTGACCTATTATGTGTATTATTTATTTTTTAAAGTTATTTAATTTAAACCAGTTTGTAATATTAAATTTCTGACTTAATGTAATAAATAGTAATTTTTTTTCCAGAGTTCTAGGTTGCTAACTTTCTATGCTGTGAAATGCCTCTTCAACTAGAAACTGAAAAACTTCAGTATGATTTGGTGGAAGGAATGCTGAATGGAGAGAACCCTGATCTTATTATGGATTATTTGTCACAAGTAACAATGCTAAAAGCCAGTGACTTACATTATTTATTAGAAAAGATAAGTAGTTTCTTTTTCTTTTTATAGTAGAACAATGCTTTTTGAAGTAACCAGAATCAGGCCATTTTGAATAACCAAATTTTCAGATAGTGTTCTTTTTGAAGAAGTATAAGACAAAATGAATGGTTACAATAAACCATTGCAATACTATTTATTGATTAAATGAATAGTATTGCAGTGGTTCAAATTTTCTACTACAAATGCATTATATAATGATGTTTATGGGGCAGGGGTGGCTCAGTTGGTAGCCTGCCAGGTTTGTAAACAGCAGTTTCCAAATTCGGGCTCCAGCTGTGCCTGCATTGAGACTCCTAAGTTTGTATTTGGTGTGTTTAAAGGGGGTGACTCGGTCTTTAGCTTGCCAGGCTTGTGATCTTCAGTTTCCAGGTACATGTCTTAACTGTACCTGTATTTAGAAATTTTCTGCTAACCCCTACTCTGCTCTCAAGTGAGAAAGTAGACACAATGGACATTAACCCTTTTATGACCAAGGAATCTGAGAAAAGGGTAGATGGTAGCGAAGACAAAGAAATAGCACTATTTGGACTAGTCCATTTCAAATCTTGGCCATTTTGGGCCGTTTTGGGCTTTAAAGGGTTAAAACATGTACTTAAACATAACATGTACTTAAAAACATTTATTTAATATGTTTAAAAGGTTAAAACTTGTTTGCAGGAGAATCTTACCCTGTGTTCATTAAAAAGCATGGTGGATGGCCTTTGACAGGAGGGCTTCCATCTGTCTCCCAACAGTGTCCAGTGGATATCCTTCTCTGACCCCTTAGGATTCTTGTGACTTAGCCATTTAACCAACTATGTGCAAAAAAAAAATACTGCTCACAGATAAAATAAACAGCCAGCAGGAAAAAAGTAAGAGGGGGCCGAGATACTAGATATGCACTGCAGTATAACATTTATTCTTTTGTTTTAGAGGTCTTTATCTACCCCTGTCTGAGAGTTATGTAACATGACTATATTTTTTAATATTGCTGTGTATCATTTTCTAACTTTTGATGATGCAAAATGTATTTAAGCCCCTTGATGCTATTGTATGAAATTGCATATAAATGTCTATACAAATGGTAAATAATTTTAATTTTTTGTTCATGCTAATTTCCCTTTGATATTCAAAGGTATATTATATATATAGCTAAATGAATGGTTAACGACAATAATAATAGATGAATACTGGCAGAAAAGGCCATGTGCCAATGATGTTACGTTGAATCTGTTACACTTGTGCGCTCCTCCTCCTCCTTTGAGCGTGAGAATTGATGTAGTTGGTTTTACAACAACAGCTTATATTCGTGTTTTGTTAAACCTATTTATTTAGCTGTGTAATTTATCATTTAGTATATTGCATATAAATTTTATAAGAGTGAATAATAGCCTTTTTTTTTTCTTTATACGTATGCAACTCTCTGGTTGAATGTATCTCTGATGTAGATGGAAAGCAAACTCTGATTGCCAATATCCTGGAAGTTCTTTGGGTAATGTAACTTTCATACTTTTTTATATTTATGTATTAAGCCATCTTATCATTAGCTTTTGTGTGTTATCATTCCCATTTTTGTATACTATATAAATGTTTGCTTCTATAAAAAAAAAAGCCACCATTGGATTTTGAATATTATCCATCCTCATCCTCAAGCAGCCATGGGCTATGGAGGTCCAATCAGATTGTGCAGTTTAGTTCTCCAAACATGTTTGTCCTGAGCTGTATCTGCTGCACCAGGCCACTGTAGCCCAGTTCTAATAAGGTCCTGTTTGACATTAAACAGGATGTCAAACAGGACCTTATTTAGGTAAAGGTCCTAAATAAATCTTTTAAAGTTTTAAAGATGTAAGACTGATGAAAGTGGAAAAGCCATAAGGAATAAAAGTTGAGTGGGTTTAGATAACCCATCCAGCATTATAAAATGATGAGCAATAAAAAAAGATTTGAAATATGTTATTTAAATGTTTCAGATTTCCTTTTACTTGAACAATCTTTATTGTCACATTTGGAAAGAAACTTATTTCCTGGTTGTTTCTTTGTATTAATTCATATTGGTAAAACACTATAAATCTGTTATCCACAATTTAAACCCAAGTCCATTCCAGTTATTCACAATATTATTGTCATCATCTGTGATTCACTTTCTTTATTGAAACTTTTAGTGAACAAATCTACAATATCTTTAAATGTCATAAAAATATATCATACTGAATTATAGTCATAACTCAAACAAAAATTAGAAGATAAAACTCTAATATAATTAGAACAATAAGTAATCATAGTACCTGTCGACTTTTTAACATCTATAAATCAATGGTAGAATATTTGGCATATTTCTGGAGATATGCGGGTTCACGTCCCGTACATAGTCTAAATTTTTTCCACAAAATATTTATTGGCTAATATAATTAGTGTTACATGGTTAAAATTTATCCAAAATTCTTATGACATGCTCTAGCATTTCAGTGCCTTTAATCAGATGGCTAAGAATAGCAATAAGCAACTCAATAGAATGTTCTTGAGCGGCACAAGAAGTGTACTGAGCAGCATACAAGATTTCAACTGCAAATCGGTGATAAATAATTATTTCTCATCATTTAAGTATATATTGTTATAAATTTATAGAGCTTTGAATTTCACTTTTGATATAGCACATTAGCTTTTGGGTATGGGTTGGCTCATTAGGTAGCATGCCAGACTTGTATAATCTGCATTTCCCAGGTTAGAATATCAACTCTGCAGGGTTGAGATTCATCTCCACTAACTCCTGTTCTGCCTACAGTGAGAAAGAGGACACCAATAAGCTTGGAAAGGCTGCCATATGTTGAATAAGATGTTAAGCAATGACCCTGTATGCAGGAAAGCCATACCCTATGCACACTAAAGAACAGACTGAGTGACCTTGTCAGAGAGGGGGATGCCATTTATCTCCTAACAGCTGTCCAGTGAATCTCCTTCCCCAACCTTTTCTGAGCCCTTGGGGTCCTTGTGACCTAACCATTTGGCCCATTGTGTGAAAAAAAATGCTGCTCATAGGTAAACTCAGGAGCTCTCTATAAATATTTTTATAGCATTCATTTCTAATAGGTAAAGAATGAGTAATTGAATTTAATTAGAGACATTTTATTGTGAAGATGGTATAACTTATGAGGGGTGTTCATCATTATATTTTTTAAACAATGTCTAAAATCCTGCCAAGTAATCAATTTTGATCAAAATTATTGTCTCAAATGCATGTATTAAGTATGATGATTTAATAGTATGCCTCTTGCACTCTCCTTAATGCACATCCTGTGAACCTAACGATAACATTGCATGATATGAATATTGTATTCTTTCAGGTTTCATGAAAATTTTCAATCATCTGGTTTGTGCTGCCAGTTGTGTTCTCTAGCACACTGATTTTCTTCAGTTACTTATTTTCCAAAAGTTTGGGCCAGTTTATTGGTGGAGTTTATGTAAAAGTTTTTTGACTATGTTACAGGGATTTATATTTTACTGGGGGGGGGGGGGGAGAGGGTGATGGTGGTTATTATTAATAATCTTTCAATATTCAATCCTCCAACCCAAAGGTAATTATTTTGGCCGTGATTGTATATTTTAAAGCATACATTGATCCTTATTAAAATACTTAAGATAATTAGTAGCCCAGTATTCTACTGAGAACATAGTCATCCTCCCACACAAAAAGGAGTAACCAAAGGCAGGTATGGTATTTTGCTTACAAATACAAACACATTTTATTTACAGAACTATTCCACTTTTTAAAATGCATTTTTTAATATTAGTAACTTACAATAATTTCCATAGTACATCTGCCTCTATCCTGCCTACACTAAAACTAAGCTAAACTTTCATTATTGGAAACGTTCATACTCGACTCACTATCGTGATCACCTCTCTAAACTATGAAACTCATGCTCACTGCCCTCCGCACTCTCCAGAACTCATCTGCCTCCTCTCCCAGTCTCGACTAAACTGAAGTGTCTCCGTCGAGAGCCAAGTGTTGAATATTCTTGTGTCGTACAAGTCAATAATCGAGAAGAGTTCTTTCCTCTCTCAATTACACAAGGGACTGCTATATCAGAAGACTTCTTATTGGTTCTTGCAATTCTCTTTGCTAGGGGGGGGGGGGATGGTGGTGTGGTGGTAAGGGATGGAAATAGAGCATTCTTGATGCGACGTCCTTGTCCTGCAACCACGTGACAGGCCCTCCATGGGAATCGTTGAGTGGTGGTTCAGGGGAATTCCTCTGGGCATCCAGTGTTGTCAGGTTGAATCTCCAACATGGCACCAAGTGTCACTCTGACAGAGGCTTTCCACGAACGAGAGGGCACCTCCTTTTGTGTATGCTACTTGGATTATAGCTGGCCTGCAACAGGGAAATGGCTTCTCCCTGCCAGGCAATGTCTCAAATGGACTGGTTCGCCTAAGATGCAGACTTAGTGGATTTGTCTGCTAAGATAATCCTCCTCGTAGTGCTGGAATGTTGGAAAGGAAGCTGAAAGCAGACACTCGAAACCATTCTATGTGAATTATGCAAATTCATGCCGAACATTTATATGAAGTGTGTTCTACTAAACTATATACACTGGTGCTCAAAATTAAAGTGTACATTTCTCTAAATACAATTAAATGACATAGAAAAGTATTAAGACATGACTGAGTAATATGCATGAGTGCTGCATATGAGGATATGAGTTTTCATAATGGAGGCTGCTGGAATTAGGGCCCAGGGGATGTTAATGAGCATGCAATCGCCATTAATAGCCATGGAATGCTTTCTCATATTGTTGAAGAGGCTGCTGAATGTTTGTGGAAATAAAACCAGTCCTCCACAAGAATATATCTGAGTCATAGAGGATCCTGCAGTTTACCTTCCTACTATGTCTTATGTGTGCTCAATTGAATTCATGTTTGAGAACTTATTAGCTTTTTTGTCCTATGAATATCTTCACTTTCAAGGAAATTGTTAACCACATGAACCTTATGAGGATGGGCATTATTGTTCATAATGTGAAATCAGGAATGAGAACACTCCTAAAATTCTCACATAGGATGCAAAATTCTTGTTTCTGTATTGCTGAGAAATCAGAGTACCTTCCTGAGAGATGTGACTGTTGTTAATCATTTGATGCATTTAGAATGTGTTTTATCTTAGACCTTTATGTTCTGGATATACCTCTGTTAATCATTTTTGTTTCCACAAATTATGTAGGCTTTTGTTCATTTACTTACTTTTAGTGTCAAAAAAACTTTTTCTTATATATGTAGTTAAACATGCTTTGAAATTTAAAAAGTAACTCATTGTTGCTAATAGATTAGGTTCTCCTGGCTTAGAGTGAGAAGTTCCAATTTATAATTACAAGGGTAAAAGTAATTTCAAAATATATATATTTATGTTTTAAGGCAGTTATTTAGGTTTTACTAGTATTAGTTAGCAATTTAGTAATTGTTAGTTAACCATGATGTTTGATTTAGGAGAACAGACCTGTGCTGGCTAAAAGTTTTAATAGATATTAATCCTTTCTGCTCATTTTTTACATATCTTCCTATTGCTTTTCACTCATCATTTATCAGTTTATTGGTTTGCGGATTTGTCAAAACCACTGTTCCACCATATCTTTCAAATGTGATGGACAAACTTAGTGATTTATATGTCAAATGGAAGCTCATCATTAAAAATGAATGCTAGCTTACACTGGGAGTGTCATAGGCTATAAAAAAATTACTTCCCATGCTTTCTTCCCTTCTAAAAAAGGGGAAATATGATAAAGATTGTTCCTCTATATCTCCAGAATGCGAGTACTGAAACTAAGCTATTTGTCAAATGAAAGCTTGTTATATTGGATATGTCATAGACTATGCAAAATGGACCCCCCCATGTTTTCTTCCTCCCTAAAAAAGTCGAAATGGGAAAAAAAAAAAAATGTTCTGTTATATATTTGGAACACAATGACCGAAGGTAACAAGTTATGCATCAAATGAAAGCTTGTGACATGGGGAATGTAGAGAATTGAAAAAATTATACCCACTTCTTCCCTCTTGAAAAGTGAAAATATTAACATGATTGTTCTGCTAATCTGCAGAAAGTGAGGGCCAAAAGTAATAAGCTGTGCATCAAATGAAAGTATGACATGAGGAATGTTACAGTTTTAAAAAATTCCACCCTAAAAAGGGGGAAATATGAAAACAATTGTTCCACTATATCTTCCGAATGCAAGGGCCTACAGTTACAAATTAGTGTCAAATGAAAGTTCATATGAGGACCGTCATAGATTTTTTTCGAATTTTGCCCTAAGTCATTCTTCCCCCAAAAAAAGTGTGGTGTATGTGAATTTTTGTGAGAGATGACCTTCATGAGTAATATCTCAATGCTTGTGATGTCTACCTTAAACACTACTCCAAAAGAGCAGGGTGAAGGAAAATGTAGTTGATATTTATGAATTGTATATCAAATAAAAATTTTTGATGGTGGGTGTTATTAGTGACAAAAAAAAAATATAAATAAGTTAAAAAAAATTTAAAAATTACTATCTTCCCATATGCACCTTAGAAAATAGAAAAATAAAACTAAAGCATGTAGATGGTGCAATCAATCACTGAATTTGTATTCACTTCAAAAGAAGATAGGGTGCTGATATACCTACTCAGCAAAATTGCTTTTTAAATTATTTAATTTATTTACATTTATTAAATATTAATTTTTTAAATTTATTGAAAATAATTTCTTATGTCAATGGGAAGGTAATTTCTAAGCCATGCAAATTCTAAAATAAGCTAAATATGGTAAAATGTTAGTGATTTCACCATTAAAAGGCACTATATTTGGAAAATGACAAAATATGATATTCATCAGAGAGAATTGAACTTTCCGATATTGAACTCAAATGTATCGTACTGCAAGCCATTGGTAATTGGCCATTAATAAATTAAAACTAATTTCCTATGTGTATCTTAAAGAATAAAAATTGAATGTTTCAATTCTGAAATGACTTTTTGAATTCATTATTAACTTTAAAGGAAGATACAGCACCGGTAGGTTTTCTTCAATTAATAAGAGAAACCAGTTTTAGTAGCCTATTTGTCTTTGAAGTTAATATGAATCTAGTAAATGATTCATCATTTGCATGTTTTGCTTCCATTTTTTTTTTCACTTTTTGGAGCAGACATTCTTTGGTGGAAAATTTGTAGGGAACTTTGTCACTAAAACATGTATCTTTACTTGAGAGAAGAAAATTTTTATGTTCCCTATGTTTGCTCTGCACTTAAACTTTTATCTAACATATGATTAATTATGATTGATCTTTGTTAATATTCTTTCCCCCTTTTTTGAGAGAGAAAGAAGGGCATAATTGAGTAGCCCATGACATTCCCCATGTCAAGTTTTCATGTGATACAACTCATTGCATTTGAACCTCCCATTCAGAAGATATAATGGAATAATTATTTAGACCTTTCTCCTTTTTGGGGTGGCCCAGTCAGTGGCACACCAGGCTAATACTCTGCAGTTCCCAGGTTCGACTCCCGCCTTGGCCAGCATTGAGATTTATTTCTGCAAACTCTCTGCCCTGCACTTGATCAATAGGGGACACCAACGGGCTTGGAAATGTTGTCGTCGATTGGATGGGACTTTAAGTAGTGGCCTGTGTATGGGAAAGCCATACCCTGTGCATGTTAAAGAACGCATAGGATGGCTTGACGGGAGGCTACCATCTCTCTCCCAATAGCTGTCCAATGGGTCCTCTCTCCCTCTTTGTAACCTGGTCATTTAGCCTGTTGTGCAAAAAAAAAAGATGCCACTCAGGCTGGTAACAAAAAACTAGGTTAAACAACCCAGATTTTTTTTTGGGTGGAGTGAGGGAAGAAAGCATGGTGGTGTGTGTGTGTGTGTGTGTGGGGGGGGGGGGGGTAGATTTTTATAATGCTCTGACATCCCAAGCCTTCATTTGATATACAACTCATGATTTGGCCACTGGGTTAAGAAGATATGGTGAATCACCATTTTGATAAACACATGAACTAATTAACAAACAAATGATAACTGAAAAGCAGTAGGCACATAGGTAAAAAATCACCCTGTGATCATCATAAACTGCTTTTTAAACTCTGACATAGGAGTTCTTGTTAATGTACCTAAAGTTATAGGTTAAGTTTTATAATTGCTGCATCACATATTATTTTAATGTAGTCAGTAACAGTTTTGCTATGCAAACTACAGTTGTTACATTATTTCAAAAATCATTCAAATATCAGTTTGAATAGTGCATGATGCATAAATCTAACATTGGGAACCAGCAGCATAAAGGAGTATATCTTTTGTAATATTAGTAATTAATATAACTTTAAGGTCTGAACATGTGCAAAATTAGTAGAACAATTGGCACATTATCATTTAGATTTTTTACTCGAGTAGAAAGCTTATCGATTTTTTTTTCTTACTTTCTGATTGTTTATTAGTCTCTTATCATTTAAATTATTCAATTATTGAACAAACTACTATTTACAAGTAGTACAAACAATATTATGCAATTTTTAAAAGTGTAAAAATTGTAAATTATGTATTTTGCATTTTTAGGCTGTTGTCGGTCAGTATGGTATTGGTAAGTAAAACCTCTTTATATAGAATTTGCAATTTGTGAAATTTTCACTGAAAATAATGCATATATGTAGTTTGGATATAGCATAAAGAAATGAATTCTAGAATTATTAATTAATAAATATTTTTATTAGTTGCATAAATACACACATATATACATAATCCTCAAGGAGCCATGGGCTACAGTTGACCAACCAGACTGTATAATTTAGTTCACCAAATATATTTATCCTGAGTAGCAACTGTTTCATTTACCACTACAGTCCAATTCTAACAAGGCCTTATCTAATCTCATAATCTTTGTCTAATGTCATAATTTTTTAATGCATAGAGAAATCTTCCAGTACCAAGGTGCTAGGTAAGCATCTGGAATCAAAAGCATCAAGCTACCTGTTACAAAGGATCCAATTTTCACTACCATAACAAATTTTAAAAATGACCAAATTCTTATATAGTCTAATTTTAGTCATGATGTATATAGCTGTATTTCTACATTTTACACAGATTCCTAAAAGTCTCAGCAAGCAGTTATCTTGTTTATTTCTTATTGTGAATTTATCAGTATCTGTCAACTTCCAAGATGATTGAGAAATTTACTCAAGAATAGTCATTGAAAAGAACTGAAGCACCACTTGACATCAGTTTCCATCACTTTAGTTTTCTCTCTGTTAACCTACACAGTTACCAGTCTCATCAAAGGCTCTAAATGAAAGGATATAGCTCATCAGTTTCTTTTTTCAAAATAGCCAAATTACCAGCATAATTTTACATATCTCTGGACCATCTAAACCCCCAGTCTTATATATTAAGCACACTAAAAAAGTGACAAAATACAACCATGTGCAACTCCAGTTGTAAGGCTTGACTAATAACAGCCAACATTTAAACCAATAACTTCTGTAAGACTAAACCAATAGTCATATTTCATCAAAGTGGGCATATATGTATCCCCTCAAGTAGCTGTTTACTGCAGAGGTCTGACAGGAACCTGCCAGTTTAATTCGCCATAGTAGAAGATCTATGAAGGTAGCGGAACCTCAGGAGAAAGACAATACAAACAACCATGCCTTACCCAGGGCTTGAACCCAGATCCCTTTGACTAGAGCCAGGTGCACTAACCACTCAGCCATGGGTAAATAGCAAATAATGGCAAAGGAAAAATGAATTTCTTTGTGTTTGAAACAGTCATTGAAAATCATTTGGACAAAAGGCTACAGGGGAAAAGTACCATGTTGACAAAACGTTGTAGGGACAAAATGTAATAGGTATGAAATTGAATGATTTGACTTGAATGAACTGAATGGGTTGAAATATCACAATCCCATTAAAGAGATGTAAATGAAAGATATTACTCATTTTAAAATAACATTTTAAATAATGGCAAAAATCTTTCAGTGTTAAGTTTTTGAGTTACTTTCAGTAAGCAAATTTTTTAACACCCTACAGAATTTTTTTGTCATTGATTGAAAATGTTTCTTGCCCAACATATAATACCAAAGTGTGTTACCATTAATGTATCACAAAATATGTTTGCCTTAATGTAAAAATTAACAATGTAGCATGGATGCATCAAAATGAACAGTGATGTCACTGTTATTCATTGATTCATTATCTGTTACTTCAAAATTTCTTTGCTGATAAATTTATACCAAAATTTGTTATTTGTTGTTGATGCTTTACACATTCATTATTCCAATATGCACCAACAACAGCTTCTTAAGGTGCCCAACTAGAGAATGACAGGCCACAGATGATAACATGGAGCTACTTTATATTGTACTGTACATGCAAACATTCAATGTTTTATGAACATTTTAACATTGTGGTGTAGTAATAATAATATAATAATTAATATTAACATCTACTAACAAAACATGTAAATCCCAATGTTATTTTGAAATATTCTAAATGAAGAAGGTAAAAAGTTTAGTAAAGAGAGCATATTATTTAATGTTGAAATTTTCAATTGAAATAGTATTATGTCAATGTATTTTTCTCTCCTGCAGATAGCTGTTTGCTTTGCGGAACACTTTTAATTAGAAATGATTTATTTGAATTTGTCTGAATAAATAAAGGTCTGTAAATGGTAGCTGGGCATAAACTGGAAGGAGAGCTGCATACCAATCCCCAGTGATGCCGGCCAGGTCTAGCACCTAATGTCCAACCCTGCCTTCTCGGGGTGCAGGCCATTAGTACCTTTTAAAAGAGAGATTTTTCTTTTGGAAGGGAACAGAAGGAAAGGTTGTTTTATAGAGATTATTTTCTTGATGTCCTCATGCAGGAATTCCAGTGTTATAACCTAGATATTCTAGGCTTGCAGGAGACCAGATGCACAGGTAAAGGTGAGATACTTAAAAATGACTTTAAATTTCTCTTTTCAGGCAGGGAGAATGGAAAGCATCTCCAAGGTGTAGATTTGCTTCTTAACAGACATGCTAGTGATGCTCGTCTAGGATATGAGTACATTAATGAAAAGTTTCTTACAGCTAAATTTCAGACAAGCATTAAAGACTTGAATGTTATCTGCTTTTATGTTCCCACTGAACTGAGGATGCCGATGAGGATGAGAAGGATAGGTTTTACTGACAACTTCAGGATATTTTAAATTCTGTCAAGAAAGGAGATATTACCCTTCTTCTAGGTGACTTCAATGCCAAAGTTGGTACTGACTCTGACCTTTGGGGAGGAGTAATAGGCTCTTTTGGTATTGGTAGCTGCAATGGGCAATGTCTCCTACAGGTAAATAAACTCAATGGTTTCAGAATAACTAACACTTATTACAAACACCGTGACATACATAAATACACTTGGGTTTCACCGGATGGGCTGCATAAGAATATGGTTGATTATATATTAACTAACAGCAAATTGGGCTAGTTCTGTTAGGAATACCAGGTCATATAGGGGAGCTGAAATTGGATCTGACCATCATTACCTTGTTAAAAGTGTCTTCCAACTTAAACTTAAAAAGTGTTGTGCTAGGATTAAAAAATTTACCTTTAATTCTGAAGCTCTGAAAGACCCAGTTATAGCCAAAGCTTACCATGATAGGTTACTTAGTCATTATGACAGTCTTGGTATGCTTACTACTGAAGTTGAGGAAGACTGGGATCATTTTGAACAAGCTTTTTTGGACACTAACAGTACTCTTTTAGGAAAAAAGGAGCAGAAGAGGCAGAATTATCTGAGTGATAAGGCACTTGAGCTTATTTCGGAAAGAAGGAACTGCAGGAATGTCCTTAATCAGTACCCTACTAGTCCTAATAGAAAGCATTACAGAGAACTTAATAAATGTGTAAAAGATCAGTTAGCTGCTGATAAGAATCTTTGGCTTGATGGTTTGGCTGACAAAGCTGAGGAAACAGTTAGACAGCACAACAGCAGAGAGCTGTACCAGATAGTTAATGTTTTGTGTGGGAGAAAACGGACAGGTATACAGGGATTGAAGGATAAACAAGGTGAGGATTATGTCATGACTAGGTGGGCAGAGCATTTCAATGATCTAAACAATGTGGTTAGTTCTACTCCCATTGTTTGCAATGATGATAGATGCATTGATGGCTTTAATGTTGGCCCTATAACACATTCTGAAGTTATTTTGGCTGTTTCTAAACTTAAACTTCATAAATCCCCCCGGGGGGGAGATGAAATTACTATGGAAATGCTTAGAGCTGGGAATGTTTCAGTTACCACTTGGATGACTGAAATTTTGAATATCTTCTATGATAAAGACATGGTTCCTAAGGATTTTACCAGAGCTATTATTATTCCTATTTTTTTAAAAAGGTGATCGCAGTTCTTGTGATAACTATAGGGGTATCAGCCTACTCTCTGTTCCAGGGAAAGTTCTTTGCCTGATTGTGCTTAATAGAATTAAGAATCTGGTTGAGAGGGAATTGCGTGATGAGCAATGTGGATTCAGAAGTGGTAGGGGATGAGTGGATCAGATATTTTCACTTAGGCAGATTCTTGGTTAACATAATGAAAGCTCTCTGTAATAACACTGAGTCGTGTGTGAGAGTTGGTAAGACTTGTAGCAATTGGTTTAGCATTACTTCTGGTGTTCGACAAGGGTGCATTTTGTCTCCTTTTCTCTTTAGTTTGGTTATTGATTATGTTATGCGAAATTCACTTCAAGGGAAAGATTTTGGCCTTAAATGGGCTGGAGATATGAAAATTTCTGATTTAGATTATGCTGATGATTTAGCCCTTTTGGCAAATGATGTTGATGAGATGAACCTTTCATTCGAGCTGTTGATGAAACTGGTAGTAGAGTAGGTTTGGTTATAAACAGAGAGAAAACTAAAGTGATGAAAATTGGTGAGGCAGGCTGTGATTCAGTTAATCTGAATG
The DNA here is from genome assembly GCA_038380435.1 of Ryuthela nishihirai. Classification (NCBI taxonomy): domain Eukaryota; kingdom Metazoa; phylum Arthropoda; class Arachnida; order Araneae; family Heptathelidae; genus Ryuthela; species Ryuthela nishihirai. The sequence continues at coordinate 98,010,797 of JAWZYU010000006.1, forward strand.
GTTGCAGTCTTGAGCAGGTGTCACAGTTTAATTATCTTGGGAGCTATGTAACAGATACTGGTGATGTGCGGCATGAGATTAACAGATGAATAGGGATTGCTGCTGGGATTTTTAAGAATTTATGGAGAGTGTGGAAAAATAGGTGTATACACCTAAAGACTAAAATTAGACTGTATAATAGTTTGGTTCTTTCTAGGGTTAGTTATGGTAGTGAAACTTGGACACTTTGTAAACAAGATAACAGGAAACTAGATGCTTTTGATTCCAGATGCTTATGCAGTATCATCGGCATTAGGTAGTTTAACTTTGTAACTAATGATGAGGTCAGGCAAAGTCTCCTTTAAGCAGCATATTGTGCAGAGAGAGACTCCGTTGATTTGGCCATGTTGCCCGTATGAATAATTATAGATTGGTGAATAGGGTTATGAACAGTGTGCCTAAAGGCCTCAGAAAAAGAGGGAGGCCTAGGATGCAGTGGGCAGACAATGTCAAACAGGACCTTGTTAGAATTGGTGTGCAGTGGCCAGGTGCAGTAGATGTAGCTCAGGACAGACTTGCTTGCAGAACTAAATTGCATGGTCTGGTTGGACCTCTGTAGCCCATGGCTGCTTGAGGATGATGATGATGATACCACAAGGAAAAGCTGCACTGTGTTTCTATGTAACACATTCCCTCTTCATCGCAATATTCTCTATGTTGTTCTCATCACATGCCATTCATTCTTAGCTTTGTGAATATTTTCATATATCTGCAGGGATGAGGAAATTGTGAAAAATCTGACCACCCAGCATTTTTATCACAAGCCAGAGCAAAGGCATGATGTTCTTTCTCCAGAAATATCTTACTGTTTGAAAGTAATAAGCTACACCAGAAAATTCACTCCCCATTGGTGAGTGGATTTTCCCAGCCCTAGATATTTCTGTATTCATGCTATCCATCAGGATGGCAAAAGTGTTTTAAAACTGTTTGTAAAAAATGCTTGTTTGAAAGGTGCTGGTAACTTCCACTCATCTTAATTCCATAGATAAAACAACAAACAGTAGGGTACAGTTCACCGAACTCTAACTTTGGGAAACCATTCTGTTATAACGTGATAGAAAAAAGTAAGATTAATGTAAAACACAAATATTAGGTACTTTTTATATATTTTTTCTTTGCATTGGTTCTTTTAATGCACAGTTATCATAGAAAAAAACAAATAGCAGAATAATGTACCAGTTATGGAAGTATATTTCAAAATTCTGGAACCTAATGTCAATCTATTACATCAATCCTGATGAGAATTATTGCTTTACTATATGTTGATTCATTATCCATTACGCCTTTATTGTACCAAACAAAGCCAGGAGTGGGCAACAATGGTATGGCAGGATGAATTCTCAGTGAAGCAAGATATTTAAAAAAGATACACAATAGCAATTTTAAAAATAGCTTTTTAAAATATGTGGTTCCCTACAATGTTTCTTTTTATGGAATTTGCATTCAGAAGGAAGCACTGCCCTTCTTTGCCATGCAAATATCCATTATTACAGATAAGTATAAATTGTGGCCTAATCTGAAATTATCTAATGATTAATATCTGTGATAATGTATAAGTAGGAAAATGATTAAGCAGATGATCAGAGATTAAACAATAATTAATAATCTTTTGATTATGGGAACCAGTGCATTGCTATCTCCATAACATTAAAATGTTCTATTTTTAAGGAACATTGTCTGCTAAGTTACTTGGAATATTGCTATGAAATGTTTTGTACTGCTATATTGGACTCTTTTACATAATTTAACAGTTATTTCAGATTATCACGGAATTTAAAAATAAAAGAATTTTTTCCCCTAAACCTACCACAACAAACAACAAAAGAAACAAAAATCTCACCTTTTAACATCTATAACTGTTTAACCATTGCAAGAAAAAAGAAAAATTTCATGCTAATATGTGTTTATGCTTGTAATATACATATAAGCCAATTTTCTTGCCTTTTGGTTAATTATATTTTGAAAAACTATTCTTTTAAGGAAGGGAAAAAAAACTGATATTCAGAAATGAAATTTAAAGTGTAAAATGTGATGGAGAGATTTCGTAAGTTAATTAAAAATATTTCCACTTAGCATATTTTTTTAAAATGAGATTCTAAAATTTTTTTCAGAAGTTTCTTAAAAAAAATTGAAATTAGGAGGGATTTTTGTGCATTTAAATCTTCTGGCAATTAAATGTACACTGATATCTTCAATGATAAGGAAGTGTTCTAGGCAATCTATGAAAAGTGAAAAATAATTTTAAACTATAATGCATTCAAGATTAACAGAATTTTTAATGAAGCTGACAGTTCACACTTTTTCAGTGGAGTAAACTAATATGATTAAGATTTTACTTAAATATTATATATGAGGCTTAAATTAAAAAATGCAGTGTTATTAAGATCTTTTTCCTTTCCATTTTAGAAAGCAAATATTCAATTTCTTTAATGTGTCCTCTGCTTTCTTTGGGGTTATCTGACCAATGCTGTGTAAGAATTCTAAAACAGGTAAATGTAGCAATATATATATGGTTTAATGTAGCTACTTTGTGCATGCATATACACATATATCACACTGTCTTTTCCAAAACTCCTTTGCAAAGTGAGATTTATTTCTTGTGCTTGAAATAGTTTTTGGATTCCTTATCTAGCCCAGGGGTGGGGAATTTTTCTCTGTGGATCACTAAAATGCTCCCAGTGCTTATTAAAACATTTTTTTCGTGGCTTCAACTTTGTCAATTCGCTCTTGACATGCTAATTCACAATAATTTGAGTGTTTCGTTAAGTCTTTACTTGCCATTGGGCCACAACAAATCATCTTGTGGGCCAGAGTTTCCCCTTTCCTTATCAGTCCTTCAGTTCATTGGCAGCTATCAACCCCACACCAAAAACATGCTTCATAAAATGAATAAGGGTAAAGATTATTAATGTTAGGTTTCGATAGAGTAGTAACCTGGTTTTATTTATTGATTACCTTGTGATTCATGTCTTCTGATTTATTGATTAGTGTTAAGCAGGCAATAAGGTTAGAATGCAGAATAGAATCTTTTATTGGGACTGCACATTGTGTAGACTTCTTAGCAGCATAAGTAGGCTTCCTACCTAATCATTCTACAGCTGTTCAATTTTTACATAATTTACATTCATGGATCTCACTTAGGTACAGTCAACTCTCTTTAACCCGAAGCTCAAAAGAAATGAAAAAACCTTTGAGTTATAAAAATTGAAGTTGTTGAATCTTTGCTAAAAATACACAAGCAGTTTGGTCAAGTTAGTTACAAATAAATTTATTGTAAAGTTTACTCATATGTCTATTTAAGTCCTTTACATATATACTAAGTTACATACTTTAAAAGATTTGTGTAATGCTGTTCATTGCCTTCTTTTTGCACTCCCTTGTTCTGCTACAGCTTGGATATGGGCAACAGCAGTTATTGTTTGACTGTAAGATTAGGCTTTTTCCTTTATCACAATCTAGCCATTTCAGTACTGTATCTTTATTCTTTAAATTGAGAAGATGTCTTTAAAATTGACAGTGTCTTTTTTCTTTCTACTACTTTCGACAGCTATGACAATACATTCAACTTATGCTTTGCTGCCATTGTGTGTAATACAGTGTTTATTGTTAACCAAGAGAAACTAGCTCTAAAATAAAATTAAACCAGCACTTTCCATGCAGAATGGGAGGAATGCTTTGCTATCTATCACCTGTTTTTGGGAGGATGGGAAGCAGTGCGTAGCCAATAAGAAACATTCTGTCCACCTGCGAGAAGTGGGGATAATACATAGCTTGTGAGAATTGCTTTGTCCACCTAACACCAGTAGCAAAACACAATTTCATGGTTTTGCTCTGTGTCATGTTTTATGGGGAAAAATCTTATCACAAAGGGATTTTCTTTTGGCTATTCTTCAAAAACTTTTGAGGTATCAATGTGATGATGATTAGTTTAAGTTAAGAAGAGAGAAAATGCAATTTGTGCATTTCAGTTTCAAGTTAAGTTCAGTCAAGTTCAACTTAAGAATGTAAAAAATTACTCCCTCCCTCTTGGTATGCCTAGTATGATTGTGAGGCTTCTTTCCAATCTGTTATTCACTGTCCATACCAATTTTGAGATGGAAATAGTTTATCCTCTTTCATAACCATTGAAAGTGGAGTCATTCAAGGATCTGTACTAGGTGCATTTTTTTTTTTTTTTTTTTTGTTTACATCTGAAATTCCTAGTATTCGTTGTCCAATTTAATATGTGGCTTATACAGATGACACCAAATTCTTTGTACATATAACAGTCAAGAAAAATGTACTTCATTACAAACTGTGTGTGATATTATTTACTAGTGGAGCTGACAATATGAATTTCCTTTATCAAAAACAAATCAGCTGTGTACATTGGAAATATAAACTGACATTTTAGTTACATCTTTACCAATGATCCAGTTAAAAATTACAGAAGAAAAAAAACTCAAGAATGTTATTCTCACTACAATTAACTTTCTGTGACCATTATGATAACATTCTCAGAATGCTGCTTTTTTTAATTCTGAAATGTTAGGCAAATGTGACATTGAGTCCCTAATTTATGCTTTTATGGCATCATTCACTTGAATATGCCTCACCTGTATAGATTGTTTAATATAAGAGCTCAAAATAATTGCACCCCCCCCCCCCCAAAAAAAAAAAATCACAGCATTTTAAGTATAAATTAATTTTAATTGCAACAGTTACAATGTTATACAACATAATTGTAATTAAAATTGATTCATAGCTAGTTTACCAAAGATTTCTTGGATTTTATAATATGCCACATTAACTAGGTATTAATATTCCTTTTACTAAAAAGACTACAAATATCATTCCTATATGTGTTGCACTAGAAGTGTATGTGATGTCTTTCCCATTGAGATTATTATTTCTGAAGATATTGATGTTTTCTCATTTGCATTAAAAAGATTTGATATGTAATCTTTTTTTAATTTTAATTCTGCTGAGGTCCTGCCATCCTCTTAGACCTTCTACTATGGCATATAAACTGACAGGCTCCTGTCAGACCTCTGTGGCAAGCAGCTGCTTGAGGGGGTATTTATTTATTTTTTTATATACTTTATCATGTCTAATGTACTGATATAGCAATAGTAGACTAGTCTACTGACACACCTTAAAGACATGCATTTTTAATTTAACATTAAAACAGTATGTCATTTGCATTGCCTTCAGACCTGATACTGGCACACAAATGCCCATTATATTTTTGAAATAGTACCAAAACCTGATTGTGTACCATCCATATGTCAGCTAAAAGCATCAAAGAACAAAGGAGACCAAAGTTCTTGTTGGACTACAATGCTGTAGTCTGAACATGAGGAAAATCTTCACAAGTCCATTTTGCTACCATATCCATTTGACAATGTAACATCACTGGAGGTTTCTATATGTGCATGTTTTTACCAACAGCAGAATAGTGAAATTTCTAGACTTTAGTATTGTGCATTCTGCTTCATAATCAGGTCATTTATTGTGGCCTGAATAAACGACAAAATCAGGTGTTTATTGTGATCTGCTGTACAATTTTCAGCAGCATCAATATCTTCAGAAATAATAATCATATAAATAACATTGTAGTCCAACAGACGATTGTCAATCATAGTGCAAGTAACACAAAGTGGGTAATATAAAAGTAATTTAGTTTTGGGCATATTGCATTTGAATATGGGAATGTGTTTGATATTCTGGGGATCCACTATACTTAAAATGCAGTAGATTTGTTTAATCGAATCTTGGATATTAGAATTAACTATTTATTTGAATCACAATATGAAAACCAAATAAAACCTATCGTGCACAATATATACCAGGTGATCCAAAAATAACATAAAAAGTAAAAATGCAATAATTCAAAAAGTATAGACAGTAGCACGATGCGGTTTTCACAGAAATGCACAGAAAGACATGGGATTTTTTTAATAATGAAAAAATTTTATTGCCAGAATAGTTACATTTGTCACCAACAGGTGATGCTGTAACGATCCTGGAGCTGCTGCCTGTCGCTATTTAAACAGATCCGCCGGCTGCCTCTTCTCAAACGGTGCGAGACGGCAAACATTGATCAATCTGACTTTGCTGTGAGGTGCGTAAATTTCAGATGTAGTGAATACTGAAGTTAAACTTTCAGCATTTAACATTTATTTCCGAAGTTAAACGTTCTGCCAAGGTGAGGCATGTTATTGTTACGAGATAAAGCACTTTTAGTTAAGCTGTATTATCAGAACTCCGAATGTGCAAGTGCGGCTTTGCGCACCTATTGTTCGATGCGGGGTATTAGAAGTGGAAAGGGACCGATGTCGTGTTCCTCACTGATAGTTATGATGAAAAGGTTTGAGGACACTGGCAGTTTTGAAGCACGTGCAAGAAGCGGGAGACCCAAAAAAACTATTGCAGTTGTGTACGAGGCCGACACACAATCAGCAGCTTCCACACATGGGGAATGCAGTGCGCGTGAAATTTCAAGACGAACTGGCATTTTGTACGGAACTGTGTGGCGATCACTCAGAATCATCCTCAAGAGGTATCCTTACAAAATCCAACACATACAGGAACTGAAACCAACCGATTTCGAGAGACATCATGAATTTGCAAATTGGGCTTTTCAACAGATGGAAAACAATGCGGACTGGCTGTCAAACGTCCTGTGGACTGACGAGGTGCACTTTTCACTTAATGGAAATGTAAATGCACACAACTGCCACATCTGGGCGAGAGATAACCCACACGCGATTGTGGAAACCCCTTTGCATCAGCCAAAGGTGACAGCATGGTGCGGGTTCACTGCGTAATTCATTATAGGCCCCTTTTTCTTTGAGTAAGTCCACAGCAGTACATTTCGAACTGTTACTGTCACAGGCGAGCATTATGCAGCACTTATAAGAGACAGCATCATTCCCTCCTTGCAAGAGAGGCAAGCGCTCCATAGTGTAACATTCATGCAGGTCCTGTCCAGCACCTGCTGCGATTGACATTTGGTGATGACCGTGTCCTCAGTCGCTCTTTCCCGAATGAATGGCCACCAAGATCTCCAGAACTTACACCTTGTGACTTTTGGTTATGGGGCTACTTGAAGTCACAGGTGTACAGAGATCGGCCGACGTCATTGGCCATGTTGAAAGAAGCTCTTTGCCATCATGTGACAGGAATTACAGCTGAAACCCTCTTCGATGCTGGGCAGAGTGTCTGACTGCCATTCTCATGAATGATGGCCGTCACATTGAACATTTGTAATCCTAGCTGCATTGGGAACTGTGCTGCGCCACTCTACAAACTACTGACACAACTGAAGCGCCACAACTATTCTGGCAATAAAATTTTTTGTTGTTAAAAAAATCCCATGTCTTTCTGTGCATTTCTGTGAAAACTGCATCATGCTACTGTCTATACTTTTTGAATTATTGTATTTTTACTTTTTCTGTTACTTTTGGATCACCCGGTATGTTATTATAGTCATATTTTCAGCTATTAGAGTCAGAATTTCCAAAATAACGTTGCAAGAATTCATGCATACACATCTTGATTTGGAGAAGAAATACATTTCTCCTGATGAGTTAAAAATTGATTTTTTTAGTAAAGATATAATAAAAAAATAGAACGTGTGAAGTGATGGGTAAAGGTATACTACAATACTAACTATAATGTTAGAATCTATAGAGTTTAAGGTTTCATCCTGATAGAAATCATCCTCCAGCTGATATGATGATGATGATGATGTCAACATTGAATCATGATTCCATTGGCAAATAGAAAACTGTATTTAGGTTTTTAAACATACAGCAGTTAATTTATAAAATCTGCACAATGATAATTGAGCTTCTACTGTAGTTTATAATTGTGCCTTTTTTTAAATCTTTTTTTTAATAACTCTTTCACAGTGTTATTGGTGTACTTTGATATAGCATCGTGCCATGTGTAAATGTAATAATGATTTTTGGGATTTTCTTACAAGTATTTCTACACTTTTGTAGGTTTTTATAATAATTAACCAGTTGCTGCATTCAAAAAATGTTGCAATAGAAATATCAAGCAAAAGTTCTACATTAACAAATAAAATGTAAGTACTATTTAATTAGATTGTCTATTTCATTAATACTATAAACCAGAAAGTCAGTCAGTACTGTCATGTCCCTCTAATTTATTTATTTTTATTTATTGCTGTATTTTATTGTATTTTTATTATTGTAGATATTTTTATGTATTGAGTGTATTCTTGTATTCTTGGAAGTGCTACTGTGGGGATGTGACTCATAGATGTTGTTTTCGGATCGGAGCTGACTTCTTGCGAGGGCTAATGTGGCCAAGAAGTCTTTTATGGGCTTTTATGACTAGCCTGGGGCACAAGTGTCGGTGCAGGAGGCTAGAGTGGAATAATGAAACGACAGTTTGGTGTGTGGCTGTCAAGTGAGAAGGTCGTTTTGGATATGCGTCAAAAAGGACGCTGCCCTTACTCAAAGGAAACCCTTAAGGAGAGGGTGCGATTCTAAATGAGAATCGAGATTCTTGGTAAATCTGATACAGTTCTGTGGATTCAGTGTGAACCATATTGTAGGCAAAGGTTAATTATCCTTTCGCTGAGTTTGAGGTCGGTAAAGCGAGAATCTGCAAAGTGTGCCGTTCTCCACCTCGTGTAAATGTTAGCAGCAGCAAAGGCCTATGGAATTGAGCGCATTCCCAGCACGAAAGTGTATATAGTGTTAATAAATTGTGTCGTCCCTATACAACTCTCGTATATGGATTGTTGGATGTGTTTTTATTCGTAATTTAATGCAACAAATCTGAGGCATATGGTGGTACAGGCATAAAAACCCGTGAACTTGTCATTTTACCGAAGTAAGGGTGAAGATAATTAAGTAACAAATTCGTCCTGGACCAACATACAGTTAATAGTCTCTTCTACCGGACAGAACATCACGTTCTGGCGCAGCCAATTAGGATCTGAAAGGGAGAACATCACATTCTGGCTCAGTTGGACATGATATGGGATGAGAGAATCGTCGGTACTCATACCAAAGGTCCCACAGATGTCCAACTGAAGACACCCCAGGCCATCATTGAGCCACCACCAGCTTGTACTGTTCAGATCTGACATGCAGGATCCATGGCTTCATAGGGTTGGCACCATACCTTCAGTCTCCCATTGGTGTGATGAAGTTTAAATCAGGATTCATCACTCCAGGCTATACATTGCCAATTTTCGATGATTCAGTTTTGATGTTCTTTAGCCCAGGCAAGGCATTGAGTCTGGTGTCATGCTGTTGGAAGTGACTCTCATAGGTCGGCAGCTCCTGAAGCTGAGATGATGAAGTGAGCTTTGCACGATCCATGCACTGACTTCCTGGCTGGAACCTGAGTTCAGATGGGAGGTGATTTCAGATAATATCTAGCCCCTATCGGTCCATACGATGTGGGTCAGACAGTGAAGCCCATGATCATTCAAGGCTGGTTGTCCTTTGCAGTTTGTCTGGGTGCTTGTTTTTTGGCTGAAATTTTCATATTTCTGGAACACTTTTGAAACTGTCGTATGAGAAAATCCAAGTTTCTTGACAATTTCGGAAATGAAGTGTCCCATCTGTTGGGCACCTACGATCTGCCCTCTGTCAAATGCATCCAAATCCTGTGCCTTTCCCATTACGCTTCTCACGACGAATGCTTGGGGAAGCCAAAGCTGACAGCTATATATGACCAGAGTTTCAACCATGCATGCATGCAAATGCGGGACTTGTGGTACTGAATTTGGATAACGTCTCCTATCCCTAATTCAATGGCACTTCAGTGTAGTATTATTGATAGATCAGAAAAATCATGGTTTTTAGATTACTTAAGGATATATGTGTGAATATATTATATATATTACTATGTTTGGATTGAAGTTAAAATTTACCTGATCATTGACCTTGGTGATAATGGTAATGCGTCTTGAAGGTTGTCATGTTAATAGATGAAGACACAGTAATAAAAAAAAAAATAAATACCCCCTCAAGCAGCTGCTTGCCACAGAGGTCTGACAGGAGCCTGTCAGTTTATATGCCGCAGTAGGAGATCTGAGAGGATGGCAAGACCTCAGCAGAAAAACGACATACACATCCATGCCTAATTCCGGGGCTCGAACCCAGGTCCCTTAGATCAGTAGCCAAGCGTGCTAACCACTCGGCCACGGGACGGCGTTAGAATGAAATTTTGTAGAAAAAACTATAGAATTTGTTTAAATAATAATTAAAACAAAATGTTTAACTTGCCCCCATATAAAAATGGAAATAAAATGGTTGAGCCGACTAAAATTTTTGATACAGCTTCTATATCAGGCTTTTGCTTTTTGAGTTGTAATTCTCCATTACTGTGGCATGTTGTTGCTGCTCCTTATCTGGGATCAGTGGGTGATATTTTTTTTATTATTATAATGCTATTCACAGACTTAATTTGACAAATTTATTATTTTAGTAGAATCTTACATGCTGCTGCAGTGGGATATCATTGTTACTGCATAATTCTTGTATATTTCTGTCATTGTTTTGTACTGTAATTAGAATTTTTTTGGATGCTCTGACATATCTTCATTAAATTGTGAGATTATTTTTTCTTTTATGGCTGTGATTTTTTAATATGTTCTTTCAATAACAGATAACATGTTTGATAATAGTAACTCACAGGTACATGTCTTGTTAACTTAGAACCAGTGAAGAGTTTGCTGAAAAAACTGAGTTTTGACAAGAGTTGCACCCAACCCCAGTGTTTCACATATGAATCTCTGGTTAATTATTTTTAAATATATTTTATTATAGTTTTTATGTTGCTTTGTTAGGTTTGTAAGCCTGATTTTATGTTCTGTATCTTTCCAGTGAAAAACTAGCAACAAAACTATTTATGACTGGAGGTAAGTTTAATTAAACTTTCTTAAAATAGTTCTAAATTTAATATATAGCTAACAAAGTTTTAAAAGAAATAAAGTGAGAAACAGGTTTCTTGATTTTTAACAATATTCACTTAGTATTAAAGCCAGATATAGGTATCAGACTCATGATTGCAGTGTAAGGATGGTTAAATATTGTTGGTGCCAGCAGTCTCAAGAAGGTATTCAGAATCATTGTACAAGGTTACACATTTTTGGATCACTGGATTTGACAAACTGAACTTCTGCCATGGAAATTCCCATCGTGACTAGGAAACTGGCAGACACATGTCTATGGACCCATCATCCATTGCATATACTGGCAGATGTAGGGTTATGGACCTGGTATCCATTACGAGACTGCATTTGGTTCCCTTTTTACGTAGACTGCATTTGGCTCCCTATTTTTTTCACCATGGGGCTCAGCTGGATTGGTGTTGGGCTAGAGCTATCTTGAATGAGGAATGTCAATATGTAGTAATAAGCAATGGGTCCCAGTTCTTCCTGGGTGCTGACTATCATTGCATCCTAGTCTAGTAATGAGTGGGTAAAGGGTGTATCCATCCATCTACAAATGCCACATTACTTGCCCACAGGTTTACTTTTTTAGGGAGCTATCACTTATGATAGCAGGTCACCTCTGATATGTATAATTGGTAAATTGAATGTCTAGCTATAATTTGACTATGTCCTATGGCCAGTCACACTTACATTTATGGTAGATATCCATAATACTATCTTCCAGTGGGATGGGGGTTGGCTCAGCTGATAGTGCACCAGGCTCATAATCTGCAGTTTGCAGGTTCTAGTCCCAACTGGTCCATCATTGAGATATATCTCTTAACCTAGTTCTCTGTTAACACCTAGGAGAGAAACGGGACACCAAGGGGCTTTCAAAGGCTACTGCATGTAGAAGGGAGGGTAACCATAGCACTATGTGCAGGAAAGCCATACCCTGTGTATGTTCAAGAACATGCTAAATGACCTTGGCTGGAGGCTTCCATCTATTTCCTGGCATATGTCCAGTGGAAGCCCTTCTCTCAATCTTTTCTGAGCCCTTGGAATCCTTGTGACCTGGCCATTTAGCCCACTATGTGAGAAAAAAGTGCTGCTCAGATGTAAAACAAAGAACCCAAACCATTTTCCCCAGACTAAGTGGAAATCTCCATACTGTATTTCCAAGCATAGATCACACTGAGGTATCCAGTTGACTTTCACTAATGCTACCAGCTTTTATATTGACATAGAGAAAGTTCTATTTTTACTCTCAAACTTTCCAGATTTGTACAAGTAAGACAAATTTTGAAAACATTAAAATATTATTATAATGTTTCGAAATGCTACAATGGAATGTTATGAAGTTAAATGTTGCTTGTTACCATAATGCTACAAATTGTTCATATTTTTATGATGGATATAAAAATTATTGTTATTACAGAACATTTGCTAGGAAATTATTGTTAAAAACAGGTATTATGTTATGATTCTTGTTTATTATTATTATTATTTTTAAATGTTTATCCAACATTGAAAATATTGAAATATTGTTCTGTTCCTTTAAGTATGAAATGGAAAATTGAAAATGACCTCATTGAAATTATTTTATACTTTATAGATTATGAAGCTCAAGCCCTTATTCTTGAAACTATGTTTCGAATAACCAGTGTTGGAAATAGAGAACATTGGGCTAAAGTGTGGTTTTCTGATAGTGAAATGCAGTCAGCATTTTTGAAATTCAACACTTCTCAATTTGAACTGGTATGGAAAATACTTTTAGTATAATGAAACCTGTTATAGCAACCAACAGCATTTACTGGATTACTCAGACAAATGATATTTTATTATTCAGGAAGAGATTTTATGTTGGTCAGAGGGTAACGCATTTACTAAAGAAAAATATTTGGTTCTTTCTAAGGTTTGCTATGATAGTGAAACTTCAACCCCTGTGAGCAATGTAACATGAAACTCTAGCTTTTGTTCCTAGATGATCACACAGTTTCATGGGTATTAGGTGAATTGAGTGTGTAGATGTGAAGCTAGACAAAAAATTAATAACTACCTTTAAGTAACATCTTATGTAACGAGAAGCTACAGTGGTTTGGCCCATGATGCTCACATGCAGAACTACAGATATAAGTGAATAGCATTATGAACTATGGGCCGAAAAGCATCAAAAAAAGGGGAAAACCTTGAATGCAGTGTAATGCCAAATACTACCTTATTAGAATTGGTCTGAGGTGGCTAAATGCAATAGCTGTAGTTCAGGATAGATGTGTGTGAGAAATTAAATTACACAATCTAGTAGGACCTCTAAAGTTCAATGACAAACATAGTCAATTAACAGAAATAGAAACAGTGGTGTTTATTTTTAGAAAGAACAGTACTTTGAGATTTCTATAAGAGGAACTGAGGCTGGCTGTCTCTCCTTGGGGCATTCTAGGCATTCTCAATAATAGTGATCCTGTGCTCTATAACAATCTCCCAGCATCATTCTATTTTGGCCCATTTAGACTGCTGTATAAATGAAATCCAAAACAATAGTAAAGTTGCTGATCTTATTTTTTTTTAAGGATCAAGGGTGTGATACTAGATTCAAATTTTTCAATCCTTGGTGAAATTTGGATAAATTCTAACCATAGAACTAATATCCAAATGATTTATGATTTTGGTTTTAGTTTATTCAGAGAAAACAAAGTGCAGAAACCATCTATTGATATGTAAAAATACAAAATTTTTCAAACATAATATTATTTTGTTAGATTTTTAGTGCTAGAAATTTGTTTAAATATTTGGATAGTATAGGAATTTAGCCTCCCATCTCCCAGATTCAAGTGCTTGATTTCCTCATTACATTCGAGTTGTTATAACTACATTCTAGAGCAGAAATTTTGTAAGTTGGAATAAAATTTCAGCTTTTAGACAACTTAGATTATCATAGTATCTTATAACTTGTTTTTGTTATCAGTGGATTAATTTTATATAAATGCAATCCACTTTTTATTCTTTAATTTAATTTAATCTCCATGAATAATTACTGTACATAAAATTTAATTATATTTGCTGGCCACCAAGCACCAGTAGAGTATCCTAAGTTAGAGAACTTCTGCATACATAATCTCATGAACTGCGACAATCTCCAATAACTGTTAAAAATAGTATCCTTTCCAGATCACCACACCTCCGGAGGTCTATATACAGTTATTCAGATGTTACTTACACACTACTACTATCTATGAATAATCTTTAAACCCATTTAAAGATCACTAGCTTAGTAATGCTTACAAAATAGAAGAGTATATTGACTTACAAAATCGCTGGTACAACTGCATCAGATGATCTTGTTCAACAGAGCATAGATAAATGTCCGTTTACGTAAACAATGCGACCAGTCCAAATTTGTAATTTTCATCAGTATGGATGACACAGCAAACATTAAACTTGACCAAATATCATGTTGACATCACAATATATGTCCTGAATCCAATGGTAGGCCTTGCCTCAGGCCTTATGCTGTTTGTGATTCTTCCATTATGTTTTCACAATGATATTGTACTGTACATCAATACTTAGATGTTAGGTTTATGCTATACAGGATTGGTTTTAGTCAGTTAATGTTGCACATACCGGTATACTCTATCTATTACTCAAGTTCCTGTACCGGCATCGTGTTCCTGTACCGCGCATTCGTATGTTACCTTATATGCTATTATTGTTGGATCTGGAATTTCCACCTGGTAGACTCCCCCCATGGGGTATTTCCTGTCTCTCATTAATTATCAAGTTTTTTATTTTTTATTATCAAGATTTATTGATGTACATAACATTAAATATAAAGCTTTAGCAGCACCCGGTACAAAATTCCAGCTAACATATGCTGAGAAACTATTCATACATCACAATAATGACGTGATATGCAATACAGATATCCCCCCATACCAGCTGCGTGGAATCTTCTGCTGAAGCAGAGAAAAGTAATAGGGACTACTGCGCATGGCGATGTAGATAGTGGCACGGGCGAGATGATGCATATAAGGTAACACACAAATGCGCTCAATGTCAGAGCCTGAAGATGCCGCCATGAAGAAAGGCGTGGGAAATGCGTTGCTCTTGGAATATCATGTTGAGCTGTTAAACTTTTAATGGTTGAGTTTGCATTGGCCAATAGATTTTAGGGAGTTTTAATGATTCGTTTAAATATTTGTTATTGACCGGTATCGGATGTTTTAAATTTATACATGTGGAAGGCTGCCACGTGCCGGTACAGGAACTTAGTAATAAATAGAGTATACCAGTATGTGCAACATTAACTGACTAAAACCAATCCTGTACAGCATAAACCTAACATCTAAGTATTGATGTACAGTACGATATCATTGTGAAAACATAATAGAAGAATCACAAACAGCATAAGGCCTGAGGCAAGGCCTACCATTGGATTCAGGACATATATTGTGATGTCAACATGATATTTGGTCAAGTTTAATGTTTGCTGTGTCATCCATACTGATGAAAATTGCAAATTTGGGCTGGTCACATTGTTTACGTAAACGGACATTTATCTATGCTCTGTTGAACAAGATCATCTGATGCAGTTGTACCAGCGATTTTGTAAATCAATATACTCTTCTATTTTGTAACATTACTAAGCTAGTGATCTTTAAATGGGTTTAAAGATTATTCATAGATAGTAGTAGTGTGTAAGTAACATCTGAATAACTGTATATAGACCTCCGGAGGTGTGGCGATCTGGAAAGGATACTATTTTTAATAGTTATTGGAGATTGTTGCGGTTCATGAGATTATGTATGCAGAAGTTCTCTAACTTAGAATACTCTACTGATGCTTGGTGGCCAGCAAACATGATTAAATTTTATGTACAGTAATTATTCGTGGAGATTAAATTGAATTTATCCTACTGTGAATAATATTAATTAAATATTAATTAAATTCTTTAATTTTATTTGCTTTTTAAAATATTGCGGAAAAATATTTGCTCTGTCACATTTGCAGCTCTATTGTGTTATGCAAAGTTCATTTATGTTCTGCATTTTTAATATTAAATAGCGAATTTCAATATTATTGAATGTGGAGAAATTATGTTTAATAAACTTAGAAACTGTATATTTTCATGGTGAAATGTAGAAGACATTTAATCTAAGAAGATAGATAAATACAGGAACCTACTGTAATTTAATATGCTAATTGTTTTTCATATATTAGAACTGATGGTTTCTGAATACTTTTAAGTACTTAAAAATTTCGGCTCTTAGACAACTTAGATTTTCACTTAGATTTTATAATCTGTAAAATATATATATCATGATGCCAATTTTTAAGTTAGAAAGGAATGTTGGTTAGAGATAAGAATACAGTAGGTTAAGTAGATTAGGTTAGTTATTTGTGATATGACTCAATGTGTTTGTATTCAAAGTGTTGCAGAAAAATTGCTAATATTATAATCATAACAGGGCATTCATATAAACTTTATTTGAATTTCTGATTAAATCAAAATTTTTGAATATCAAAATTATCTTTCATAATATTATTTTTGATTTTCATGTGTCACTGGTATAGATTTTGCTTATTGATTTTAATATTGCTGTAATTTTGTTGAATTTGCTTTATAAAAATATTTGTGTTAATAGTTGTTTATCAATTTTTAGGAATGCAGGAAGCTTATGAACATTATCAATAGGAGTGATATTGGTAGAAGGTAAGAATAAATATTATTTTGGAAAATATACTTTTGTTTTTATAAAATTTACAAAAATGTTATAATTGTTCTTATTACTAAATATTCTGTTACATTGCAGGGTTTATTCTTTCGTTGCCCAGTCCATCATGTTTGGGGAAGTTGAGGTAGGTTTTATTGCTCTTATTTTTTATAACTAAAACTCACATTGGCAGTGCTGTAACTAGATGTTTTTACCTCCATGTGAAGTTTTTTAATCCTGTATAATATGTATAATATGCATGTAGCCGTCCTGTGGCCGAGTGGTTAGCACGCTTGGCTACTGATCTAAGGGACCTGGGTTCGAGCCCCGGGTAAGGTATGGATGTATGTGTCGTTTTTCTGCTGAGGTCCTGCCATCCTCTCAGACCTTCTACTATGGCATATAAACTGACAGACTCCTGTCAGACATCTGTGGCAAGCATCTGCTTGAGGGGGTATTTATTTTATTTTATTTTTATAATATGCATGAATTATGGACACACCATCCAATCTTACCTAGTTCACACTTCATTTTGAGTCAATCTGCACTCCATCCAAAGCTACATTCAGTGTGATCACACTTCCTTAGTCATAACCCTGCCAATTAAAAAGAGTATTATTATCTGTCCAAATATCTCTAATCAGCCCAATACATTTTGAGCCAATATGTTCTTCACTTCAGAATGTTCCCAGTGTGACCACACCGTGTGTGTGTGTGGGGGGGGGGGGGTTCAGTTGGTAGTGCAACCAGGCTTATAATATGCATTTCCCATGTTTGAGTCCCACCTGGGCGCCAGCATTGAGATTTATCTCTGCAAAACCCCCACCCTGCCCTCTGTCAGTAGGGGACACTGATGGACTTGCAAACACCATTATGTATGAGATGGGACTTAAAGCCATGGCCCTGCTTGTGAGAGAGCCATACCCTGTGCACATTAAAGAATATTCTGGATGACCTTAAGGGGAGGCTGTCATCTGTCTCCTAACAGCTGTCCAGCAGGTCCCCTCCCCTAAACTTCTTTGAGCCCTTGGGGTCCTTGTGACCTGGCCATTTAGCGCATTGCGTGGAAAAAAATGCCACTCAGAGGAAAACAACTCAATCTACACTGTCCAAATTCTCTTAGGTAAGATCTTGCCTACTAAAAATATTTTTACCAGGTCAAACATAATTCTATGTGGATCTATATTATAAATTATTTAAATACATTGAAACTGTTTTCTCATATAGCTTTAGGGCACAATTATTATAGCAGGCAAGTATGGTAGAAATGCAGTATCAGTGGAGAAGCTTTAGTGACATCCAGAACTCTTCACTACAGATGCTCTGGGAGGTACATGTGGAGGTAGTAATTTACATTACCATTTGGATATCATAAAGTTACATTAACACAGTTTGATTGGAAATGAAAAGTGTAGCTTATCTAGGTCTTTTTGCATATACTTTCCAAACATCTGTGGTTGAAAGGAAGGGACAACATATGGTTATGTGTAGCTGGAGGACTCAGGAGAAGACATGAATATGTTGTTGAATGCGGAAAGTCATTGAGCTTTTGTTATTTTATTATTATGTGTGGAAAGGTTTCATATGAAAATATGTATTTCTGAATATACAGGGTGATTCATAAGGACAAACCATTTTTACATAGTAACATATAGCTCCACCTGAGTGTGCTAGAGGTACAGGAAGAATCAAAAATAAAGGAATACAAGTAAGGTATAACAACATGTTTATGAGACATTGTTTACAATTTCAGAGGAAGTGCTCAAAGTTATTTCCATCCGCAGCAGTACATGCCTCACAACGTTGACACATGGATCAGTGAAATTGTTCAAAAATGCCAGGCCTCTCACGGACATGTGCTGCTGCCTCAACGGCTCTTGTGACGAGGTCAGCGTCAGAGGCTATGGGGGTTTTGTACACAAGGCCTCTGAGGTAACCCCAGAGGAAGAAATCAATGGGGGACAAGTCGAGTGATCTTGGTGGCCAAGCGACAGGTCCGCCCCAGCAATCCCTTGTGCAGGAAAGGTGATGTTGAGATACTCGTGCACAACCAAGGTGAAATGTGCAGGTGCCCTGTTGTGCTGAAACCACATGCATAGGCACACAGATACAGGAACATCATGCAGTAGTTCCAGCAATACCTTCAGGAATATCCAATAACTACGCCCTTCTAGTCATGATGGAAGAAGATATGGCCCAAGCAAACAGTCTCCAACAATGCCCGCCCAAACATTTATGATGAACTGGTGTTACACAGCACGGGGGCGTGTAGCTCATGGGTTGTCATGTGCCCACACGTGCAAATTATGAACATTAACAACACCCTCATGTGAGAAGGTAGCTTCACTGGTGAAGAGAACCAATGCTAGAAATTCTGGCTGTGAGACACATTTTTGCAAAAACCAACGTGCGAATTCCAGACGCAGGTGGTCATCTTCTTCTAATGACTGGACCTGTTGCATGTGAAAAGGGTGTAACAACTCCTCATGTAATACTTGCCACATGCTGGGTTGAAGTACACGAATGTGATGTGAAATAGCTTGTGTACTTGTACTTGGATTGCATCCAATTTCGTGTAAGACCGCTTCGTGTGTGCATTGTTCGGTCCTGACCACAATGGCTGTTTACTTCGAAAGTTCCAGTTTCACACAATCTGTGGTGCAAACGTTTGATGATGGGCCATGTGTCTATTTGGGAACCATTCACGATACAATCGCATCGCAGCTCGCCCATTTTCATTCGCTGCCCCATAAGCTAAGTGCATATCTGCCATCTCAGTATTACCGTAACGATGCATCCTACTCCCGCAACATCAACAACTTGAATAATGATGACTCGGACTGCCCAATTCAATTTCTGGCAAATAACGCCCTCTAGCACACTCAGGTGGCATTTGCGGCTATATTTTCCTATGAAAAAATGGTTTGTTTTTGTATTCCTGACCTACCTTTAGAGTTTGTCTAAGACCTTTTGAATCACCCTGTATATATATTAGACCATGCTTAAATTAATTTTTTTCAAGTTGTCTGTAGATTCTAAAAGGTTGTGAACCCCTGTTCTAAAGGATGGAATAGAGACCATCATGAGGATTATTTATTATGGGAAAGCTCCAAATTTTAATGCAGTTAAAATGGATGAACCTGACATTTTGAAAAGCACAGGTGTTAATTAGTAGTCTTCAATGTTTTAATTCCAGGGAAAGAATTTTTGTAACAAGACATACTCTTATATCAATTACATAGCTCATTCTTATGACCCATGTGGTACCTATAACTCTTCCAAATATACATTTAAATTTTGATGTCATTTCTGTTGACATTTTGATTTGCCATTAAATCTCAGTAACATTTTTCTTGCACTTTTATTTTTATATTCATTTCAATCAATATATGTGCATTTTTAATTTCTATGTAAACCTTATTAAAAATGCAAAGGATGAGAACTTGTGTGCACATATTTCTTCTTTTAGTAGTGATTTTATTTTGTTAGTCATATTCATCACACTCCAAAGGTTCAACAAGTTCAATGAACAAAAAATCTTAAATGGAAAGGCAAAAGATGATCTTGTCTTTACTAACAAAATTGACAATATTTGGAAGACTGGAAAATGTCAGTCACAGCTTCAGAATGAGAATTTAACAGGGCAAGCACATACTCTATTAACCTCTAACTGCTGCTATTCAATTGATTTGACCACTATTTAAAATTAAAAAACACAGTTAACTTTATAGTTGTGAATTCATGCACCAGTGTATTTTCTCACATTCTGAATGTCAGTCGACTGGTAGAAACTCTGTTGTGTAGTCGTGCTACTTATCAAGATATTTAATATTTTAGTTTCCTACCAGTCAATTTGACCAGAAGCAGTAAGTACATTATAAATTTTTTATTATGTTATTTTAAGTTTAAGTTTATTTTAGGCTATTTTAAAATGGAATCACGTAGTACATCTAAATGAGTAAGGGCAACCGATAAAGACTGAAGAGACAGTTATAAATGGTTTGAGGAGGTTGGCAACAACATTTTGCCGATTATGACGAATTTGCAAGTGACATGATTCTGATTGTGAAGATGTCGTAGAAAGTGAGCATGACTCTGATTCAATTGAAGAAGACAGTGTAGGTGATACCAGAGATATGAAAGAAACAAAGAAAATGAGCATAGCAACGTAGCCAGCAAAACTAGTAATGAAAATGTAAGTGCGGCCGAAATGTAAGACTTGTTATTTGTGTCCTGCTAAAAAAGAAAGAAAAGCATCACTGGTTGCATAACTTGCCATAAACGTGTGCTCACAATGTTCGAGACATATTTGCAAGGAATGTATTTGAATTTTTCTGCTTTACCATTTTTGTATGTAATATTATGTTTAGTTCAATAAATGATGTAATTTTGATGGTTTGTTCTTTTTATTTATTTTGTTTTAGGAATGAAGGGGAGGGGTGAGGTGAAACAAATATAAGGGAAAATTTAAGGATGTAATTAGTGATAACTACTAACCTTTAATGTAATGAAAATATAGAGAAAATACGATTTAAGAGTGCCAGTCAATTTGACTGGCTAGCAGTGTGAGCATACCTAAAATAGCTTAGCAGCAGTTACAGGTTAAGAGAAACAGTGAGAAAAATTAATAGCTCTATTCAGCAGTAAAGTCTTTTTATCAAAATGTATATCAAGAACAAGCAACCCATTAGTAAAAAAAAAGGAAATGATGTTGGCTCTATGGGTTGGAGAGAATAACCAAAAATTAATACTGCTAAGTTCTAAAGTCATTAAAGAAAAGGCACTGAATATTTACTTTACCATTAAGGGAAGGAGGTGAACCTTCATTTGCTGAAACATTCTTGGCATCTGTACATAATGTCAAAGTAACAGATGCTTCTAGTGATGATCATAACACTGCTGTGAAGTTCCTCATTAATTTAAGTCTGTAGTGGCTATCAGTGGATACATACCACAGTAAGTGTTCAATGTAGATGAGACCAGCTTATTTGGAATAATGTGAATTTCCAAGGAAGAAAACGTTCTTCATGTCATCCAAGGATCATCTAAGCCTGTTGTGACAATGCTACAATTGGATATAAACTCGCACATCACTCAGAATTGCATAGTTTTGAAAGATCTTACCCTGCTGGTGCACTGACAAGTATATGTATGGATAACTGCACAACTATATGAAGATTAATTTGTGAACTGCTTTTGCAATGAAAGGCTACTGCAAAGAAAATAGTCTGGGTTTTTAAGACCTTGTGGTTGATACTGATCCAAGACTCTTTATACATTTTTGTGACATATCCTAATATAAGAGTCATGTTTATGTCACCCAATTTTGATTCAACCTAAGGATTGGGAAGTAATCACTAAATAAAAAAAAAATTGAGATGGATATTTATGCAGTCACTAAATGCAGTTGATGGGTCTGACAAACCATCTGTTCAAGAGTTTTGGTGCCAGTGTAAAGTTTTTCATGTTATTGGGAATATCCAAAACTCATGGGATGAGCTGTTGAACTCCACCATGAATGAAGTTTGGAATGCCATTTGGGGAGAAAGTGTTAATGACTTCAAAGGTTTTCAGATACTAACTTCTAAAGTGAAACAAATAGTCAACCTTGGCAAAAATTTGAGATTCAACTTTAGAAAGAAACATATGATAGAACAACTCAAATCTCATGGGAAAGAATTGGTTGAAGATTTGTTGCAGCCAATACAGCAAAAAAATGCTTACTGAGTATACAGATGACATTAAAGACAAGCACCTGCTGACTGAAAAATGTGGCTAATTACCTTGCACTTGTAGACCAGCTGATTCAAGAAGGAACTGATATGAATCCTGACAGTGCAGGTTGGAAGGAAGGAAATTGGTAGACTTATTGTTACGGTTTTATGAAGAGAAACAACAGGTAGCTAAATAGTCAACTTTAACCAGTTTTCAGTATTGCAAGCAACCTCCACCATCGATACACATTACAATGATAATCACTTATGGTTTACCTGTTACTCCCACTCACTGCAACAGTTTCAAAACTAACTTATAATCCATGTGGATACAGTGAACATACCTTTTCTTTTAATATTAATGATGACCATGATGATACAAATTTACTATCTATTCAATGCTCCACTAGCTTGTCATTACTAATCACCCATTCAGAAACTTATTATTATCTGTAACCTATATTGATGAATATTACTACATATTAACAATTTAATTTAGAATCTTCATTAGTAAATTTTCACTGTATTTAAGCGAAAATGTTTAGAATTTTTTTTTCTTCTTAAAAATATATATTTTTTAACATATAAATGTAACTGGGATCTGTGAATGGCTCTGGAATAATTTCACCTTGTTGAAACTAGGTTTCATTTAACCAACATTTTCCAAGAATGCATCAATTGGCATAAAGTGAGGGACAAGTGTATAATGCTTTAACAATATAATTTCCTATTTTCTTTATTATTGATTTAGCCTGTGTGTGAATTGTAAGTTTACTATTAATTGCATAACTTTCTGTAACCAACAATATTTTCCATTTATCTGATAGAATCTTTCCCTTTGTGTTTTCTTTTTTTTGTACTAATCATGGGCATAAAAAAAAAGAAAACTCCACAATCCTAAATATTAAGTTAAAAAGGATTTCACTGTCAACATCCTACACCTGATTTAGGGAATGTATGTAATAAATATTAATAATTTAAGTTTCATTATGTGCTTAGTTTCCTTTTTCATGTTAATATGTAGGTTCAGAAACCTCGTGGCTCAGAACTGTGGGTGGATTTTAATTATGACAGTAAAAGCATCTCTTTTTATTGTGCTGATCTTACACAAGAAGAAAGAGTAAGTTAATTACATTGCACAACATTTCTTAATTTTTTTTTTCTTAATATGTTATAATAGTTAAGTTCATGGTTTTCTGGGATGTGCAAGACATTATCTTCTTTCATTTTTAGAGGCCAGGAAAAGCTGTTAATGTTGCACAATATAGCACTTTTCTCCACAAAATTAAGGATGGCATTCACTGAAAATGGGTGGGCTATTCACCTAGAGTGTGCTCATATTACAAGATAATGCAAAATCACATAGTATCTGCACAACCCACAAAACTCTAACAGTAATATAGTGGGAGAATCTGGTGCATCTCCCTTACAACCCTGATATAATCCCAAATGATTTCCACATGTTCAATTTATTGAAACTACGTCTTGACACACACGCTTTGCAGATGGTGGAGAAGTGGATAAAGCTGTCTGTCTCTGGCTATGGTGGCAGTTAAATGGGATTCCAGGCCATGGAAAAGTGATGGGGCAAGTTCCTTAATGAGTAGGAGAGTATATTGAGAGAGAGAGAGAAAAAAAAGGCAAATACTACATTTCATTCCATTATCTGATTGATGTGCATTCTTTGGAACTTTGTAATTCCTTATTGATTCACCCTCACGCATGATTTCTTAATTTTTTTTAATTGATTTTTGTTTTCTTGTATTGTAGAAAATATACATTAAGGTATATCAGAACATGGTAGAATTTGTGTGATTTAGATATTGTATATTATGAATGAGTTGTTCTGTGGCTGGGTGAATAGCATGTTTGGCTACCAGTCAAAGAGACCTGGGTTTGTGCCCTGGAGAAGGCATGAATGTTTATGCTGCCTTTTGCTGAGGTCTTGTCTTCCTCACAGAACTTCTCTGTGGCATATAAATTGACAGATTTCTCTTAGCTGCTTCAGAGAGTATTTATTTGTTTGTTTGTTTTACTAATCTTTCATATAATGTTCTACCTGAAACAAAATTTGTTTTGCATAAAGTGGATGTGTAAAATAAGGTGTATCGTGCATTAAAATTTGAATATGTATGCAGATTGAAATATGTGTCATTGAGTAAAATGCTATTTTAATTTAAATCTAATTGTTCCTTTTGTGTTTATTTTAAAATTATCATGGTTAAAGAAAAGAGAGGCTTATGAAATATTTGTCTTGTTTTTCAATTGGGAAATGCTGTAATATAAACATTAGATGGTCAGTATAGCCATCTTGATGGCAGAGTGGTTAGCACACTTTTCTAATAATCAAAGAGGCCAGAGTTCGAGCTCTGGGTAAGGCATGGAGTTTTCTTTATTTGCATTGTCTTTCTGCTGAGATCTTGCCTTCCTCACATACTTACTGTTTCATACTGTAGTGATAGTTTTCCTGTTGGACCTATGACAAGCAGCTGCTTGAGAGGTAATTTTTCTTATAGTTTATACTTTTCATAAAGTTGCAATATTATTTGCTTTGAACTTTATTGCTTAAAAATTTTGTTCCTAAATTAATTATCTTCATAAGAAGAGGCTTGATGTGGCTGTTTATTCTTTTCAGTTTTCAACTGTTCTTTGTTCTCTGAACATGAGGGAAAATTTTTGAAAAGTGCTATTTGTTAGGATTTTTTTAATATAATAATAAATGGCTTGAGAACATTTCTGCATGTTCATTACTAAAAAATTAGTAAGATTAGAAAGTCATTAGCTATCGAATCTTGAATTATATTTTGTGCTTTACGTTTAAAAATATAAGTAATTTTTGCTGTTAAGAAGTTTTTATTTATTATCAGGAATGGTTTTTTTTTAAAATAAGAAACAGCTGCTTATGTCAAATTGTTACTTGTGAGAGAGTTCATGTTTTTATTACTTGGTGTACATATATTGTATTTGTTAGAAATATTTATGTAGTTATTCCTTTTTGTTGTTTAGTTCTATCATTATTTTATTGTTGATATTAGGGAAATATTGGAGAAACTGATAGACAAGGGTTGTGGGAAACGATTCTACTTGGTGTAGAGAATGTTGCTAGATGTTCTCTAAATGGTGAGTGACTGATGATAATTTCAAAGAAAGAGTGCAACACAAAATCAAGTTGGTTTTAATTTTTGATTGCATATTGCCTTTGCTACCAAAAATAATGTAAATTTCAGGTATTCACTGTATATTTTACAAGTTTCAAATATTCTACTGGTACTACTGATATGAATGCTCATAAATTTTAAAGTGCTGTTATAATTGTAAGTGCTGTCGTAGGTCATGGAGGCTTAAGGATTATATTTGTTTGTGTTTTGCATTAAATTTGTATGACTATAAATGAAATATTCCATGACAGTTAATAGAAAGCATGTTGATATAGAATAGTAAGTTTTTGTAAAATTTGTTTTAGTGAGATTTCATTGTGAAATTTGTCTCAGAAGTTCAAATATGCAAATATAAATAACTGATATCAAACTTTTAAACAAAAATAAGTATATATTTAGAACAAGGGTAGCCAATCCAAATTTAGCAAAGAGCCACTAAAAATAAACAGCTATATTGTGGATAGGTTACTGATGGAGCAAGACATAAGTATACAAGAGCATGATATGCTAAACATATGATGTTGGTGGGAGAAAAACCTGGATTTAATAGCAGTTTTTAAATATGTTGTTTCATGAGGTATTAAATTATTTGAAAAATCCAACAACACCAAGGTATTGAATGGCAAGTTGGAGATAATGAAGAATTTGAGTTACACCTATAAAGGATAATTACATGATGGAAGTAAATGAACAGCCAACCAATATTTTAATTGTCAGAGCATTGCACCTGTAGATAAAGATCATCAGAGATTAATACAAAGGCTGAAAAACAGGCTGGAAACTTCAAAGGCTGGAAACTTCCATTATATGAAAAACTTCTATATAATGGAAGTTTCCATTTTAAAGTGGTATCAATATTGCAAAACATGTTTTTAGACGGAAAAATATTCTTTTGAGTAATTAGCAATGCATATATAAAAGGAAATGAAATCTGGGTTGTTTTACCTCTGAGTGGCACTTTCACTTTTTTTGCACACAGTGAGGTAAATGCCCAGGTCAAAAGGGCTCCAAAGGCTCAGAGGAGGTTGGGGCTAGGGGACCCATTGAACAGCTGTTGGGAAGCAGATGGTAGCCTCCCATTAAGGCCATCCAGTGTATTTCTTTAACGTGCACAGGATATGGCACTCCTGCACATGGGGCCATGGCTTAATGTCTCATTTGATGGACAGCAGCCTTTCCAAGCTCATCAGTGTCCCTTACTGACTGAGGGCAGGGTGGGGAGTTTTGCAGAGATAAATCTCAACTCTGGTTCAAGGCAGTACTTGAATCTGGTAACTGCAGTTTACAATCCTGGCACACCACTGATGAGCCATCCCCACCCCATAAATCTGGAAATAGTGCAAGATGTAGAGATTCCACTAATGTCAAGGAGTTGGGTTATAGTGAACTAAATCTCTAGGTTACTTTATTGTTGATCCCCATTCACTTTATTTGCAGTTACTTTTCATCCTTGCAAAAGTTTTTTTTTAATTGAATTTATACATTTCTTGATTTTTCTTTTAATACCTATTTTGTTGTGCTATATTTAGTGTTTTTTACAGAAGTAGAAAATTATGTTTCATGCATTGTATATATCTGTTAACTTTGGATCTTACAAATTTTAAATGGTTTTTGTAATGTTTCCAGCATTTTTTTCATGTCCCTTTTGTTAAATTCACTTTTTGTCATCAGATGGCACTAAGATTCTGCAATTGATCTTGCATTAATTTCTTTTCCATTTCAGCCACTCTCATGCATTTAGAGCCCTGATCAATACATTCTGATACAATTATGATACAATTATGATCTGATACAATTATGGTTTCAAAAGCACATATTTGGTGTTTGTTTATAATTAATAGTAATTTTTGCACTGTTAATTTCATGCTTCACAGGTTTGTTTTTATGTTCAGTTATCATCCAATTAGAAATAAGCTGTTTAAAAAATGAGAAGACATAAGCATTGTTGATATTACATATTTCTGTAAATAATAAGTTAAATAATATGATTAGTAAGCAATTATAATTTTGTTTTGCATTAACATTTGTACTTAGATACCATTACACTCTTAGTTTATCTCATCAGTTTTGTATACCAATTCTCTCTCTCCTTTAATATTAGCTTTTCCATATTGCTGTAGCAGTTATGATTCAAAATAGAACAGTTATTACACTTTAACAATTTAAAGTATATATTAGTTTGTGGTTTTAAAACAGTAATGTTTGAGGACCTGTAAATGGTAGCTAGGCATAAACTGGAAGGAGAGCTGTGTACCAATCCCTAGTGATGATGCACAGAACCGTCCAGGTCTAGCACCTAATGTCCGACCCCGCCTTCTTGTGGGGCAGGCCGTTAGTACCTTTCAAAAGAGATATTCTCTTTTGGAAGGGAACGGAAGGGGAGGGCTGCCAGTTCAGTGTGGCCTACTGATCTGGTCATCTATGGCCACTTTTTTTCTTTTTTTTCAACCCTGCTGAGGAGTGGTCAACTTCACAGGGTCCTGGTGCTGACCATTTATACCTACTAGACTGGACTTGTTTATGGATTTGAGCTTGATTATTGATCCTGGACTTGCTGCACTGGTGGGCCTCTGTTGAGGGAGAGTCTGCCGCTGTGTTTTCTGTTTGCTTCTGGGTTGCCAGCTCTAAGTGAACAGAGGCATGGGATACCTTATATCAGCTGGTGGATAATTCTAATCAGAGGTCATCGCAGGTACCTGAACCTTACTTAGCTAGTTGGGCATCGTCAAGCCTAAACTGGAGTAATGTGTCTCAGGCAGGCCATATGGCTCTTGAAAAAGTCCACTTGAAAAGGTGGTGCCTGAAGTTCCTACCAGCATCGGTGACTTCAGCCTTTAGCGGAGGAGGAACAGGTCTTTGCCCCATGCCTGCGATCAGGGGGCTGTTTGATATTGTTGGCCCTACCAATCTCAATAAACCTAATTTCTTTAAAAATCCTACTAATCATTTTCTCTCTGCAGGAATGTGAGGACATTACATAGAGATTATTCTCTTGATGTCCTCACGCAGGAATTCCAGCGCTATAACCTAGATATTCTAGGCTTGCAAGAGACCAGATGGACAGGTAAAGATGAGATACTTAAAAATAACTTTAAATTTCTCTTTACAGGGAGGGAGGATGGAAAGCATCACCAAGGCGTGGGTCTGCTGCTCAGCAGACATGCTAGTGATGCTCTTCTAGGATATGAGTGCATTAATGAAAGGTTTCTTACAGCAAAATTTCAGACAAGCATTAAAGACTTGAATGTTATCTGCTGTTATGCCCCCACTGAGGATGCTGATGAGGATGAGAAGGATAGGTTTTACGGACAACTTCAGGATATTTTGAATTCTGTCAAGAAAGGAGATATTACCCTTGTTCTTGGTGACTTCAATGCCAAAGTTGGTACTGACTCTGATCTTTGGGGAGGGGTGATAGGCCCTTTTGGTATTGGTAGCTGCAATGGCAATGGGCAACGTCTCCTACAGGTAAGTAAACTCAATGGTTTCAGAATAACTAACACATATTACAAACACCGCGACATACATAAATACACATGGGTTTCACCTGATGGGCTGCATAGGAATATGATTGATTATATATTAATTAACAGCAAATGGGCTAGTTCTGTTGAAATACCAGGGCATATAGGGAGGTGAAATTGGATCTGACCATTACCTTGTTAAAAGTGTCTTGCAACTTAAACTTAAAAAGTGTGCTAGGGTTAAAAAATTTACCTTTAATACTGAAGCTCTGAAAGACCCAGTTATAGCTAAAGCTTACCATGATAGGTTACTTAGTCATTACGACAGTCATGGTTTGCTTACTACTGAAGTTGAGGAAGAATGGGATCATTTTAAACAGGCTTTTTTGGAAACTAACAGTACTCTTTTAGGAAAAAAAGAGCAGAGGAGGCAGAATTATTTAAGTGATAAGGCACTTGAGCTTATTTCAGAAAGAAGGAACTGCAGGAATGTCCTTAATCAATACCCTACTAGTCCTAATAGAAAGCATTACAGAGAACTTAATAAATGTGTAAAAGATCAGTTAGCTGCTGATAAGAATCTTTGGCTTGATGGCTTGGCTGACAAAGCTGAGAAAGCAGTTAGGCAGCACAACAGCAGAGAGCTGTACCAGATAGTTAATGTTTTATGTGGTAGAAAACGGACAGGTATACAAGGATTGAAGGATAAACAAGGTAAGGTTATAGAAGGTGAGGATTCTGTCATGGCTAGGTGGGCTGAGCATTTCAGTGATGTTCTAAACAATGTGGGTAGTTCTACTCCCATTGTTTGTAATGATGATAGATGCATTGGCGGCATTAATGTTGGCCCTATAACACAATGTGAAGTTAGTTTGGCTATCTCTAAACTTAAACTTCATAAATCCCCAGGGGTAGATGAAATTACTACAGAAATGCTCAGAGCAGGGAATGTTTCGGTAACCACTTGGATGACTGAAATTTTGAATAACTTTGATGATAAAGGCATGGTTCCTAAAGATTTTACCAGAGCTATTGTTATCCCTATTTTCAAGAAAGGTGATCGCAGTTCTTGTGATAACTATAGGGGTATCAGCCTACTCTCTGTTCCAGGTAAAGTTCTTTCCATGATTGTGCTCAATAGAATTAAGAATCTGGTTGACAGTCAATTGCGTGATGAGCAATGTGGATTCAGAAGTGGTAGGGGATGTGTAGATCAGATATTTTCACTTAGACAGATTCTTGAGAAATGTTTAGAGTTTCAGAAACCTTTGGTTGCTAGCTTTGTTGATTTCAAAAAAGGCTTTCGACTCTGTTGATCGTCATAATTTGTGGTTGATTGTGAGATCATATGGTATACCTGAGAAGTTAGTTAACATAATGAAAGCTCTCTATAATAACACTGAATCATGTGTGAGAGTTGGTAAGTCTTATAGCAATTGGTTTAGCATTACGTCTGGTGTTTGACAAGGGTGCATTTTGTCTCCTTTTCTCTTTAGTTTGGTTGTTGATTATGTTATGCAAAATTCACTTCAAGGGAAAGATTTTGGCCTTAAATGGGCTGGTGATAGGAAAATTTCTGATTTAGATTATGCTGATGATTTAGCCCTTTTGGCAAATGATGTTGATGAGATGAACTCTTTCATTCGAGCTGTTGATGAGACTGGTAGTATAGTAGGTTTGGTTATAAACAGAGAGAAAACTAAAGTGATGAAAATTGGTCAGGCAGGTTGTGATTCAGTTAATCTGAATGGTTGCAGTCTTGAGCAGGTGTCACAGTTTAATTATCTTGGGAGCTATGTAACTGATGATGGTGATGTGAGGCATGAGATTAACAGGCGAATAGGGATTGCTGCCGGGACTTTTAAGAATCTATGGAGATTGTGGAGAAATAAGCGTATACACCTAAAGACTAAAATTAGACTGTATAATAGTTTGGTTTTTTCTAGGGTTAGTTATGGTAGTGAAACTTGGACGCTGTGTAAACAAGATAACAGGAAACTAGGTGCTTTTGATTCTAGATGCTTACGCAGTATCTTGGGTAATTGGTGGTTTAACTTTGTAACTAATGATGAGGTTAGGCAAAGGAGTCTGCAACCTCCTTTAAGCAGCATATTGTGCAGAGAGAGACTCCGCTGGTTTGGCCATGTTGCCCGTATGGATAATTACAGATTGGCGAATAAGGTTATGAACAGTGTGCCTAGAGGCCTCAGAAGGAGGGGGAGACCTAGGATGTGGTGGGCAGACAATGTCAGACAGGACCTTGTTAGAATTGGTGTGCAGTGGCCAGATGCAGCGGATGTGACTCAGGACACGTGCTTGGAGAATTAAACTGCGTGGTCTGGTTGGACCTCCGTAGCCCATGTCTGCTTGAGGATGATGATGATGAATGTTTGAGGCTTCATAAGTTAAATCGCCAGTTAATTTAAAGAAAGATAATTGCTGAATATTTTGTACCTGCTGAGATTTTATTTTTGTGTACTTTACAAAAGACAGAACATAAATTAAAGAGTTTTCCCACTTGTGTTTGCCAGGAGCATTACTCCATTTTTGATAAGGTGAAAGTAAAGAGTTTGAAATTTGTGAAGGCTATCTAAAGTATGTTATTACTATACAGCATTATTAAATGCATATATGGGCGATTGGTGCCATTTATGTTTGATTGAGGTACTTTATATGTTTGGTGTTCAAGCATCCCAACACTGACACTGATTCAGGATTCTTGAAGAAAGACCAGTATTTAAGAGCCGTACACCAAATCTTGAAGATAATGTGTTCATCATATAATCATTGAATACTGTGATCTGGTTGGACCTCCGTAGCATTTCTAATTTTTCTTTTTATTTTAAATATGCTTTTGTAAATCTTTTCCATTTTTTTTTTTATTGCAGTTGCATTGACTAAAAAGATACTGATTTAATAGAAATATTCCTTTTGAAATAAAAAAGTGGAAAAGAAAAATTTATATAACTGTACACAATATATATATATATAATTAATAAACAAATCAATTAAAAACTTGTTTGCTATAGTTGTGTTTCTCAGGCTTACCAAGATTCAGAATTTGCTTCTCTCTTTATTTTAAATATTCATGAGCCACAAACTAACTGTCTGGGAACTGCATATGGCTCATGAGACAGGGTTTGGCCACTCCTGTTATATAAATTTATTGAAACAGTTCATTAATAGATAATTGTAAACTTGATATGATTATTAATTATTTGGTATTGAATTTTGAGTAATTTTAGCTAACTGTATAAATCCTTCAGTGATTCAGCAAAATTCTCATTTTATAAATTGTAAGGACTTTGAATTTGGCTTTGTAATGACATGGAATTATTCATAATTCAATGGCATGTGACCAGAGAAAACTTTTAAATATATCTGATTATGTATAGTGAACATAATAAACCTTAGAGTAGTGGTTGCCAATGCTTATGAGGTCATGGACACATCCAAATATAAAATGAATAGTTGGGGGTACCACTTTTGAGTAGTTGCTTGAATATATTATTCATATTTAGTTTCCTACCAAACATTTTACAGCATATAATGATCAGTTTCTTAATATTGATACAGTTGATTGCGGGGAGTTCTCTGTTCTCTCCAGACAAACAACAGTAATCAGTGTTCGAACTGAGTCTGAAGTGGTTGTAGAGTACATTTGCCCATTGATCTGAGCTCCAAAGATGATGTTGACACCATATTAAGCAAGCTTTTCTGTTGAATAGAATAAATACCAATTTACAACAGGCAGTAAGTGGAGCTACTTCTGCCGTGTATTTGTGAAAAAAAATTGAGATATTCTTTACAGCAGTAAAAATTTTATTTCTATATTCCTTTTAGTTTTGAAAACAAATTTTTGAAACCACTCTGGTCATCTGTAATCAGGATCAGATCTAGAGTGGCATGACCCCCCCCCCCCTTCCCCTTGAGAATGGTAGTAGCCATTGCAGAGCCAAAATAATATTAAACCTCTAGATCAGCTAATATATAGGGAGAATTGCAGACAGGCCAGATCTAGAAAATGTAGATTAGCTAAATTGTCTAATATTTTTCTGTTAAAGACCAGTAAAACAGGCAAAAATGTTTATACTGGAATGGTGTTTTTATTCATTCAAGCTCTATCTTGCCCCCTTCTCCCTTTTTTTCTCTAAATTTGGGTCTGTCTGTAATTACCCTATATATTAGCTTATCATAAAGTTTTCCTTACTACTAAAACTTAATTTGAATGTCATAGATAATATTAAAAAATCTTTTGATTATTCTGAGCATCAGAACAAAATTAAAGGAACTTTGAAATCATGGACACCTTCACAATGGTATAAGATAAGCTACTGAATAATTCAAATATATTGCTTGATTAACTCAACTTGATATATCTAATTCATTAAATAAAGGCAGCATAAAAGATCACTTCATCTTTTTCATTTTCATATTATGCACAGCAAATTTATGATCATAACAAATACATGGACACTTGAATAA
Organism: Ryuthela nishihirai; assembly: GCA_038380435.1. Classification (NCBI taxonomy): domain Eukaryota; kingdom Metazoa; phylum Arthropoda; class Arachnida; order Araneae; family Heptathelidae; genus Ryuthela; species Ryuthela nishihirai. The sequence continues at coordinate 98,044,277 of JAWZYU010000006.1, forward strand.
ACCATGGTACTTACAGGCACAGCATTGGGAACCACTGCCCTAGAGTAATACTGTTAACTGATAAGTATGTATTTTTTGAGAAAATTGTAGACTAAATATGGGGAAATTAAAATACTATATGTTTTCAGTTTTCGTTACAAAAATATTTTTATGTATTTGAATTTTCACAGTAGGATCAGCAAAAGGAAGCCAAGAATTGATAATTAAATTAACCTGTCCTTGTACGTCTTTGATTAGTGGAACTATCGCTGAAAGTACTTTTATTAGAGGCAAAGCTGTTAGCCTCCTATTTTGGGAATTCCTTGAAATTCATCATCATGTTCAAATAATTTATGGGAATATATACCAGGTAAATATATATTTATTATAAAAACCAGTATGCCCCCTTTTATCAAGTATTATTTTCTAACACCCCCTTCATGGAAATTAAATATTTTTTCTTCCATAAAACTGGCCAAAATAAATAACTTAAAAAATAAAAAAACAAACTATCATCCCGTATGCATCCTACAATGTAGAAAATAAAATTAAATCATATTGATAGTGCAATCAGTCATTGAATTTGTATTTACTTCAAAGGAAGATAGGGTATCAGCAATCTTATTAAGTAGGTAAATCAGTATCCTATCTTCTTCGAATGAATATGAATTCAGTGGCTGATGGCACCATTGATATGTTTTATTTTCTACATTTCAGGGTGCATATGAGACAATAGATATATTTTTTAAAAATTTTATTTATTTATTTTTCTTTGTCACTAAAAACACCTAACTTCAGAAACTTTTATATCTATATGACTCATAAATATCAACAACATCCCCCCCCCCTTTGTTTTTTGGAATTGTGTTTAAGGTAGCCCACAACATTGGAGAAGTCACAAGCTTTAATTTGAAATATAACTTGTTAAGGTCCATCCCCATGAAAATCCTCCCCTTTTGGGGGAGGAGAATGGTGGTGGTGAGAAGGTATTTGAAACAGTCTATGAAGTCCTTATATGAGCTTTCATGTTCAGAAGATATAGCTGTACAATAATTTTAATATTTCCCCTTTTTAAGGGGGGAAGAAGGAAGGGAGTAGAAATTTTTTAACCTGTAGCATTCCCCATGTCAAGTTTTCATTTGATGCTTAGCTTGTTACTTTTGACTCTGGCATTCCAAATATAGAACAATCGTTTTCATATTTCTCCTTTTTTAGGGGAAGAAAGCATGGTGGTTAATTTTGTGTACTATGCCACTCCCCACACCACAAGCTTTCATTGACTTATAGCTTATTACTTTTGGCACTCATTTTTTTCTGCAGATGTAAAGGAACAATCTTTTTTCATATTTTTATTTTTAGGGGGAAGAAAGCATGAGGATAATTTTTTTTATACCATATGACACTCCCCACATCATAAGCTTTCATTTGACACATAAATCATTAAGTTTGTCATGATCGAAAATTGTGGTGGAACAATTGTTTTGACAAATCCACAAACTGACAAACCAATGAATAATGAGCAAAAAGCAGTAGGAAGATAGGTAAAAATATTTATTGTGTATATAAATTTATAAGTATTTTCATTCATGAACTTCAAAGGATTTTTTTCTGTAGAAATAAAACATGCATACCTAGATTAAGTATTTGCTATTTTATTATGAGATTATTAATATGAGTTATATTAATATGAGAAATATTTGCAATTTTATTTAGTTAATCTTAAGTAAAACTATTAAGTAAAACTCTATCCCTAATATTTTGTTCAAAGGGCCAACAGGTTGCAAGCTCACAGCCTCACTATGATGCTGGAGAAAAAAAAGAATGGGAAGAATATTCTGAACTGGAATTAGATGCTGAAATGGGAAGTGCATTGCATTCTCATTCATTTACTTATTCAAGCAAAAAGGCTTCATCTGTTATTTTACCTATAGCTGTTGGCAAATCATCAAAGGTAAGCAATATGTAAAAAAGTTGAATGCTAATAGATCATGCATTTAATATATGTGAAATTTATTGTTTTTTGCGCAGAAAGGAAATTTTTAGGAATTTACATTTTGTAATCAAACTTTTCCTATGAAATATTGCAAGTCTAGAAATATTATGTTACCATATCTTGTAATATTATATACTACAGTATATTAAATACAATATTAATATACCGTATATTTCCGCAGATAAGACGACCTTCAGATAAGACGAGGTATAAATTTTCGTCAAAGTTTTATAGTTTTAGCATATATCTGTCCTATAAGACGACCCCAAACTATCAACGGCCTATGAATTTAGTTTTGATCGGCGATCATCATCTGGATAATAATACTATATAGCGTATACGGAATTATGTCCTATTCGCAAACATTCGCACTGATTCGGGCATTCAGGTAACCTTGACTATTCACAAAAGCGTCGTATGGGCTATTCTATTTTGTGGACATACCCTACTCTGTACTACTAAATAATTATGGATTGTCCGTTTTTTCCTCAGTAGCTCAATAAACATAACTTTTAATATTTATTTTGTTTTAGTATTGTTTTACTATTACAATAGAAGAATAAGTTGTAGAAATTTTCAAGATCAGTCGCAGTCGGTGGTTGCACGCATAAAGGAAAAGCCTCCTTTAGCATTGTTACGTTTTTTTTGTATCTGTCCTATAAGACGACCCGGATTTTGGGGGCCTTTTTTTATGATTCAACTATTGTCTTATCTGCGGAAATATACAGTATTTAAAATATCTCCTTGAGAGCAAAAACTATATGTGTAATTATTGAAATTTGATGCAGTGATATAGCAAGGTGATGCTGGGCCCCCTGGCAAGATGCTCCCTAGCAAGAATTTTTAATACCCTCCCCTTCTTAAAAATATCTTTTTCAAAAAAATTAAGAAGATTAAAAAGGTACAAGACTCGTACCTTTTTTTGACAATTGGCTGTCAATGGCCACCCACAATAACTAATAAAAAAAGTGGGGGGGAAGCATTGAATATTGGGCCCTTGTTCAGCTTAACCATTAGAAACATGTATCTCTGTGCTTCTGATCTGATGCTCACATCACTTAAGAAAATTATTTTATTAAACTGTAGGGAGGTTGCATATATTAGGATGCTAATATGACTAAATATTTTTGTTTAATTACATATATTACACTAGTGACACATGGTACTCTGCCCTGCCACTAGTGTAATATATGTAATTAAACATGTATTTGTTTAATTACATATATTACATTAGTGAGCATGGTACTCTGCCTGTATGTTTACATACTATGCTGTAGACAGCATGGTATGTAAATGTAAACAGGAACTTTCGGTGACAAATTTAATAATCGACATTCTTGCCGGCAAGTGACTTCTCAGTGGAGATTAAAAGAAGGATAACGGCTGCCAGTGTTGTACCCACCTTGGCGAAAGAAATAATCATTTATACCTTTGATAGCATAGAGTGCTTAAAAACGGACACTTACCATTCTTAGACATCAGCTTACACCGTACCTCCACTAAACTATGCACATCTGTATACAGAAAACCTACATTCATACCTAACATAATAACTAGCACCTCCGCCCACCCAAACAACTTCAAATTATCAACCTTCTACTCAACTTCACTAGAGCCTATAAATACTGCAATATGCAAGATGCACTCAGCAACGAAATAAAATACATTTTTGAACTTGCTGAACAGGGCGGATATGCCTCACACACCATCAACAAAATTCACAAACAAATCAAATGCAAACAATCCCAAAACCCTCCAGCACCTGTAAATAAAGAAATGTAAAAATGCACAATAGCCCTACCATACATCAATAATAATTTCACATACTCTGTTAAAAGTAATCTAAAACCTTTCCATTATAAAATCCCAATTAAAATGTCACACACTATATCCAAACTGATTCAAAATGATCACGACCATATACCCAGCTCTGGAGGAGTTTACTACATCCAACTCAAAGACCCCATAGGTAAATTTTTCTCCAAAGACAAATACATAGGTAAAACCTCATGCCCATTTAATGCCCAACTTAAAGAGCATAAATACGACATCTTAAATAAACTACAAAAAACTGCACTATCTCAAGCAATCACCGAAAACAATATACCCACTGATATTCACTCCGATAATATTATAGTATCCCCACCTACCAAATTCCAACTAGCCGTCATAGAAAATATCCTCATTAACATAAAACTGACCGAACTCTGCAACACAGACATTGTCCCCTTCCCCCCAGCGTGGCATCTGATCCTTAGAGGATATAAGATACACCTAGGATATTCTACGCCCCCCTAAACACACTCCTCTCTCATCGCTAATCCCCATCTACCACCTGCATTAATGCACACCCACCAGATCCTTTAGAACACTTCCATAATACCTCCTAAAATCGATGATTAATGCACCCCCTCTACATACACAACTCCCAATAGCAATACTAATAAGAAAATCATCACTCAGACCCTTAATAACATAATTATCTTAATCCCAAAATTCAGTTTACGAAATTTATTAATTCACTAAAAGTACCCCACTCATTATAATTATGATTTACTAGCCACAAATAGTGAAGCTTCCCTCAACACTTGCTGATCTTGGTGATTTCCCATAATCCCACACCCTCTCCCAACCTCCGTCACATGCAGATCGCATTACGGCCACCCACACTTCACCGACCCTCCAATCCTTGGAGCTGAGGTTCTGACGTTAATTTATGACACTCCACTCCTTCCCTGCACTCAAAACCAACTGCCTCTCCTACGTTAGCTTAAGCTCTTCACTTCCCACCTGATGACGTGCCGAAAGGAAGGCGCGAAATGCATGTCGGGGATCAAAAAGTTTTTAAGCACTCTATGCTATAAAAGGTATAAATGATTATTTCCTTCGCCAAGGTGGGCAAGACCATTGGCAGCTGTTATCCTTCTTTTAATCTCCACTGAGACGCCATTTGCCGGCAAGAACATCGATTATTAAATTTGTCACCGAAAGCATCCCGGAAGTTCCTGTTATTACCCATCCTCTACAGTGTGGTACGTAAATCTCTCATTAATAATTGTTGATACTTGATAGCATAGTCCATGTGTTGAAGTGCTTAAAAACATTTAACAATGTCATAGAGAATTAATAGCTTTAATTTTAATGTGTTAAATACATGAGAATACCCCAAATGTAGAAATAAATGCTTATAACGAAAAAATGCTCTTGATTTAAATAATTTTTGCTTCAGAATTCATTGTAAGCAATGTTTGTTATACTTTGCATATCATTTTAAATTTTGTGGTATGTCAAAAACTAGGGCTGTAGATAATATAACATAAAATTTATTAATGTTGGAAAATTCAAAGTTTTCATTCATTATTTTTTGTGGCACCAGTATTTTAAATAATAGCATTGATGCAGCAGCTTCTGAAATGTGATCAGACTCCCCTTTTTTTTCTCAGTACATTGGTGACTGCTTAAGGGATGGGTACATTTAGCATATTGGGATATGCTGAATGTACATCAGTTGTATTAGTGCAACATAAATTTCATTGCAAAAAGAAAAAAAATCCTGATGACAAATCAGTTCTTGTTGTTATTATCAATTCAAAAATATTGTAAAATGGTAAATCAAGCACACCTTGTATGCCAAAGGAAGTTATTGATCAGCATTGCCTACACTGAAATCTAATGGAAATTATTTGTAATTAATTTTATTTTTTTTTAAATCTGAAGACAAAAGTCACCTATCTAATTCAATTATTCCATGAAATGTAGCTCTTTAAAATATATTTACAAGGGCATTTTTTTAATAAAACCCTGTATATGCAAATTGTTTTTGAAATTTATTGATAATCATTGCAAGAGCAAAATGCATTAGAAATCGTTGCTGATGCAAAGTAAATGCTTAATTACTGGCATTCCTTGTGTTGAACTTGATTCTTGGTATAGCTATGATGATAAAAAGCACTGCATCTCAAATTTCAGAATCTTTATAAGACAAATCTTATACGAGAAGTAGGATTAGGACATGTTTAAAGTAGATTTGTAAGAGATGAAAGTTTGATTATCTCTTCCCAGAACACAGAATTTTTGCAGGCTTTTTTCCCACCAAAATATGAAACCTTTGTTTTCCATTCTCTTCTCCACCCCTTGGGAATTTGTTTTCCTACTTTTTCAATCAAACTACAAAGAAACTATGCAAAGAAAAAATCTGTGAGTGGTTTGAGGAATCTGATAAAGAATTCAGCCATATTCCTGGAAAATATGCACACACACAAAAAAAAATTACTTATGTAATAAAATAGGAATTGCAAAAAGAAAATTGTAAATAATAGTAATATTAAATATAATGTGATTTTTTTATGTAGATTCTCTTTCTCTATATATGTGTGTGTGTATTTTTAATTTGTAATACTTCTAATGTAATAATTAAAACTTTAAGTAATAAAATTTTCATACAAACTACCATGGCTCATAAGCCCTTCGACCCAATATAGGTGCCTCAGTCTGCTCACCCTTGTTATAGCACTGATTGTGTATATCAACATAAAAGGAATATTGCAGCTTTACTACATTTAATGTCTTTTTACACTGAAGATGACCTTTTAAAGTTATAAAAGTATGTAAAAACTAAAAAAAGGAATAAGAAATATATTTTCATATATTTTTACTATACAGATTACAGTACAGCCCTACCTGGTTAGCATACCAGACTATTAAGACCAGCAGGCATGTCCTTGTGCAAGTATTTGTATGCTGTATGAGAAACCAGGACAGCCTAATATAGCTTCTAGGTTATCTCTATCCTTTGTGTAGAAAAGTGCCTTCTTCCTTTTTCGTATATATAAAAAAAATTATAAGCCATAATTTACTTTTGTTGTAGTGTTATCTATATTAATTCTATTTGTTTTTACTTTTAGGGAAATAATTGCAGCTGCAGTGATGGTGAAATTTATATGAATAAACCTTCTAGGACAAAGGCATCAGTTGTAATAGATGCAGTTAGTGTGTCTTCAGTTTGTAGTTCAGAGGTTCCTCTTAAATGTACAAAGATGGAACCAAATGAAATCTCTAGGACATATCCATTTGGAGCATCCAGTCATGAAAACTATTCTATTTCTAGTAGCATTCATGTAGTTGGAGAAACACAAAACTTCTGTAATAGTAGTGAAATGAAATTTTTAAATGGAAATAAATCTTCTAAAGCATCATCTTCCTTGTGTAGCATAAAATTAGAAAGTAGAAATGTAGAAAGGAAAAACACTTGTAATTATATACCACTAGAAAGAAGTGACACTGAAATCTACATACAAGATAATGCTGCAGACATCATTCTTCACAATGAAATGAATGTCCCAAGCTCACTTTCTGGTAGTTTGTTTCATGATGAATGTTCAGAAATGGCTGAAACTAAAGAGAAAAATTTAAAATGTGCTATTATTACAAAGTCAGAAGTGTTAGAAAACCATGAAGAGCATTTAAATCATACAGAACTCTTACAATGTTCGGAACCAGAGAAAATTAAATCTCAAAGTAGCAAATGTTTAAGTACAGAAGAAGTAGAAACACATAAAAAAGAGAATCAAAAATCAGTTTTGAATGAAAAATCTCCGAGCTGTACCATTATATTAAAAGAAACTGAAGCAAGTGATAGAAAGAAAATAGATCCATTAGTACAAACAGGAGTTGTGGAAGAAACACAAAATTTAGAGCAGAAACCCAGTGAACAGTTAGAAAAGTACCAAAATGAACACATTGGTGAAACACAAGTAATTGATAGTGTAAATATAGGAAAAAAGCCAATTGAACAGGAGTTTAAAAAGATGGATGTTTCCAAATGTGATGAAGTACCTAGCAAAAATAAGTCTTTAAAAAGGCATAAACTGTATTCAAATAAAATTCCTACTAAAAGTGAACTGTTAACTAATTCTTACCCATCTTCAGGTTTGGAAGATGATCAGCTAGATTGTTCAGGATTTCTTTATTATAATAAAACATATGAAGATGTTGCTGATAAACAAAAGCCAAAAATGATTGAAGAATCTGAGGCTCCAACAGTGAATAAATCCAAGAATGTAATTGCAAAATCACAAAGATTACATCAAGTATCAAAAGCAAAATTTGTATCTACTGTAAAACAGAAGGCTTATGATGATCCAAATATTGCTGAAAAACAATTAAGTGTTGGGAGTGCTCACACCGAAGTGGAAGGTAATGTATAATATAAAGTTTTAATTCCAAAACTTGTTTAGTGAAAGCTACATAAATACATTTGTATGGCTGCAATTTTTTTTACATTGTAGTTCTTTAATAGCTGTTGCAGTATTTTCAGGCATAGTGTAGTAAAAATAATTGTGGTTGTAAAATACCAGTTCACAATGAACAAATTGTTTTTTTTAAGCTAGGAATTTGTATGATTCACATCTTTCATTATGCCCCCAATTTTGCATACCCACAATGGAGGTAATGGAAGAAAGAAAGCACATTTGTAACACATTCTAATCTATTTAGCAGAGATTTTATTTTTATAAAATTACAATAATATCAGCTTTGAGATTATCATTAATTAGTCTGAGGAAAGCCCATTCCTGGGTGAGTTGATAGCATCTGATTTAAAGATAGTGATATCAGAAGCCAAACTTAGAGAGCTGACTGTAAATGGTAACTCGTTAAAAGTTTAAATAAACACCCTCAGTATTTGCTAAAATTGATGAAAACTATATATATATTAGGGACTTATTCTTCAGACAACCATATTAGGTAATTGCAACTAAATCACAAATAAGATAGCTAAATTAATCTCTCTCTAGACGAGTAAAAGTCTCCTAGAATAAATGGAGCTTCAAATGCATGCCATTTGAGTAGTATGAAAGGTTGCTAACGTAAGAGTTATAATGAGAGTTGATTATTCTCAATTTAATAGCTTGGATTTAGTGGTTGAGTTACCTCATTACAATAAAATATATATCTCAGGTTAAATACAATATATAACATTGAAATTGAACCATCCAGAGGAAGTGGACAGATCTGAATACAAATCAGCATGTTAGTGAAAGTCTGGGAGATCAAAGGACAAAAGCTGAGTTGCTGAGCCAAATGTTTCAGGCATTGGAGCAAGCTACAAAGGAGTGTTGATAGCAGATATTGAAGATGATGTATAGAAGATGGGTGTTATTCAAGGACAGTTGGATGTTGTTGATGCCAATGATTTCGAGAAGGTTCTCAAACTCGCAGGATGAGGTGCTGTCAGATACACAATAGTATAGGTAAATCACATGATCTGTCAGTGGTTGGTTGCAGACACAACTGCAACTATAGCTACCATTCAATGAAACTGTAACTTGTACTATGGAAATTTCACCATGACTAGGACAATTGCCAGGAGTCTAGTAAATACAAGGCTACAGGCTCAGTGTCTATTTTATAAACTGGTCTTGACCATCGACCAATGTTAGGCTTGGCTACACCTGGGTCAAGTTAGTGCTACCTGGAATAACAATGCAGTGTCTTCAATACTACATTTGAAGGTGTATGATATTTGTTGACACTTTAGCTACAGGGTTATTTTTAGATCATATGAATTCTCAGCACTTGCATAATAGCTAGGAAGGAAGTAATAAATCTTGCTAACAGTGATTTTGTAGTAATTAGGTAAGTGTGAAAAAATCCCTGCCTCCCAGACTCAAATGCAGGAACTACTTGTTTACACCCCAGTTGCTCTACTAGTTGAGCTAAGGTGGGAGACAATTTGCACCTACTTAATTTCCACTACAGGTGTGAATTGTCCATCTTAGCTCAACTTGTAGAAGCTGGTATGTAATCAGGTGATCCTGCATTTGAGTATATAGGAGGTAGATGGATTTTTTTTCACACTTGCCTAATTGCTACATAATAGCTTTTATACTGGCATATTTCATACAAATGGATGGATAGACAACTGTTCATAGACTATTCTAAAAAAGTGACACAAAGGGCAGATTTAAAGTTAATCATCATGTGCTGCTTATAATGAGAAATACTGGGTTGGATACGATGAGACTGCCCATTCCTGATATAGATTAGTAGTTTTCAACTGCTTAAAATGAGAAACTGAGAATAACTGAAAAATTTGTGATTATATTGTGGCTTATTAACCCTTGAGGTCCCAGAAGACAGTACAGTTCCCAAAGATATTTCCTTCAAGTTTTTATTTCTGAAAAGAAATTGTACTTTTTTAAAAAAATTAATTTTCAATATTAGCTGTTCTGTGGCCAAGTGGTTAGTGTCTCTTCACTACTGATCAAAGAGACCTGATTTCGAACCTCGGGTAAGGCAAGAATGTTGTGTTGTTTTTCTGTTGAGGTCCCACCATCCTCACAGACCTACTTTGGCATATAAATTGACAGGCTCTGTCAGATCTCTGTGGCAAGCAGCTGCTTGAACAGCTATTTATTTTTTATTAACAAATTACAGTTTATATAATAACATTCCAGATAAAGTTCACACTTCTTTTAGTTTTGCACTTGAAAATACTTCAGAATTAACCTGGCACTTAAAAGGTTAATAGGGTTGGGTTGTTTTACCTCTGAGCTGCATTTTTTTTGTATACAATTAGCTAAATGACCAGGTCACAAGAACCCTGAAGGTTCAGAGAACGTTGGGGAGGGGAAGGGACAGCTGTTAAGAGATAGATGTTAGCCTCCCCCCTCCCCCGTTAAGGCCATCCACCATGTTCTTTAATGTGTACAGAGCATGCTCTACCGACATTGGGCCACTGAACATGACTTTTCCAAGCCCATCAGTGACTCCTACTGACTGAGGGCAGGGTGGGGAATTTTGCAAAGATAATCTTGATGCTGGGACTAGAACATGGGAACTGCAGATTATGAGCCTAGCATGCTACTGACTGAGCCATCCCCCCCTCCCACCCCTAGGGTTTGGTATACATATAAACTAAAACAAAAATGCTATACTTACTAAATAAGTGGATATTTTTTTCAAAGAAATAAATAACTTGATGCCTACAGGTGGGTATTTTAGTGTAAAAAGCAGAAAAAAATTAAAAATACATTTTGTAGCTATAATAACACAGAACTGGCTCTAATATGTTGAAAAGAATGTAGCAAACACTGAGGAATCAAAGCAAGTAAGAAAACATGGCATGTAAATGAAAATAAGTGGGCCTAAAGATATTAAATATGTTTTTATGATAATTTTAATTGAAATATAGAATAATTCACAATAAAGCAAATTTGAATGAATCAATGTAGCAGATGCACCTAATTTAAACTGCGATTAACCATGTCTTATTTTATCTTTGATTCTTTATTAGGAATACATTTAGGAATGCAAAAAGAGGATTTAAATACTTGCACACTTGTAGGTGTCACTGAAATGAACAAAGAAGCAAACGGGAAAAGTTCTGCTTGGTAATTTATTTTGTAGTAAAATTATTTGAAATTTGAGTACTCAGTTTTTTTTCAATATCTTAATGTAATTTTTCTTTCAAGCTATTTAGATACCATACACCCTCACTTTAAATTAATTCAGAGTTAAAATATTTGCTTGTTAACAACCAATAATTCTTCATGAACAGTGTGCTGCAGAATTAAATGATTTGGTAAGATGAAGATTTCTTGTACCTCATTTGAAAATTTGCATCGTGCACCTCCCACAGAATATACTGATGATAACTTAGCAGTTATGTACTATTAATGCTGCAGTGCAGTTTACATATTGCACTTGCATTGGTTAAATACATAAATATTTAGACACCTTTGTAGAATATTGTCAAAACCGGGTTCTTCAGAGCAGAGTTGTTTTAAGATGTGCAGTTGGAAGTTCCTTGTTTAAAGGTTTATCACAGCATCTTTCAATTCTTGATTCACTGTCTAGCTTAATTTCACTGTTTCACAAAATATCTGGATCTGTGATTGGAGCTTCCTTTTTTTATATTTCTTTAAATGCCTGAGCACTGTACAGTTTATAATGCACTGTGCAATTTTTTTAAAATACAAGCTAGTTTTTTTATTTTACTATTGTAGAAAAAGCTGCAATCAAACTTGTTCTTTATAATACTGTGTGAATATTAAATTTTAAACAGATATATATGAGGGTTATTCAAAAAATAATGGTCACCCTGCTGCAAAATGTGCAGAGTACTCCAATGAATTTGTTTGTACATCCTGCGCTGTACAGAACCTGTTATGAGGATAGCAATCATTTGCCTGGTGCCATGGTAAGAGGGGACAAAGCGAAGTCACAGCAATATCAGACTCCTGCCAGAGTATCCTAAGACATGTTCATGAAACTGTAACAAAGCAGTTGGATCAAAATGTAGGTGGCATGTAGCTGTAATGCAAGGGGTTATTGGCATGGACTGAGGGAAGTGAGTGGAGATGTAGCACTACCCTATTGCACAGTTGCATGCTGGATGCAATCCTTTTGCCAGGATTGGGACAATATAAATAACGTTCATCATGCAGGATATCCCACAGAAGAAAGTTCAACTCTTACAATGCTGAATGTGAACAGACATTGGACAATGTGCCAATTGGCAAATGAAGTTGGATTCAATAATTCTACCATTCAGCACATTCTGAAGGACATCCTGGGCATGCGAAAAATCACAGCATTATGGATCCCACACCAATGATGGAGAAACGATACCAGGGTCTCCACATCCAAACAAATTGTGGCAAGAATCCGTCAATATGAAGGTGCTGCTGATTGTTGCATATGATATCAATAGTGATCTCCACCATGCAGTGCCTCAGGATCAAACTGTGAATCTAGAGCACTACCGACATTTTTTTGTGCATCTGCATCTGGCCGTATGATGAAAGCATCTACACTTCATCACAGGGGATCCATCACTTCTCATTCACAATAATGCATGTTGTCATGTGGCCCAACTTGTGAAGAAGCTTTTGGCAAGGTGGCAATGGGAAACCTTGAAATATCTGCCATCTCCCCATACAAGAGGCCTTTTAACTTGGACCTATTTCCTAAAGTCAAGGAACCATGCAGAGGACAACAGTTTCATAGTCTGACTGAGGTGTTGCAAGCCTTATGATAGTCCATTGCAATGATCAACAGAAACAGATCTGCTGAAAGCATTGACTGGCTCCCACAGATTTTGAATAAAGTTGTTCACCTAGCCAGTGATTAAATTGAGGGTATGGAATGTTACTTTTGTATGGAAATAGTGTTCAAATAAGTACCATATATGTTACCATTATTTTTTGTACAATCCTTGTATATAAACAAACACTAATTGGTTCATGATTGACTTATAAAGTGTAACACATCTGTTAAATTTAAAAAAATTGCATTTTTTAAGCAGTTTTAGACTATGTTTGATTTTGGCTTTCCATTGTAATCACATAAGATTTTGTCATAATACACTGGTGCTTAAAATTAGAGAATACTATTATACCTAAAATTAAAGAACTAGCTACCTAATATGATGTAGATCCTCCTCTTGCCACCAAAAGAGCTCTCACCCGATGAGGCATAGATTCAATGAGATGTTGGTAGGTGTCACTTGATATTACTGTGCAACAGATTTTCATAAAAGTTGTGCCTCGAGATAAAAGTAGCCATTTCTTAAAGATTTCAAGGTGCTGAACATGAATATGACAATGAAAATGGAAAATTGATATGATTTCTGAGAAATCCGCAATAGTTTCTTATATAATAGAGTAATTAGTATATATGACGTATCGGTAAAACTCCACTTCTACTTCCGAAGTCGCTTTGCCCATCACTTGTACAACTGCTCAGGATCATCTCTGATGAGCTTCCAACAGTAGTCACCCAACATTGAAGTGAACCAGTTTCCCTGGTATCGTTTCTCCATTGTTGCAGTGTCCCGGTGAAAACATTCACTGTGCTCATTGTTAAACATGCCACAGTTATTGGGGAAGAAATCTAAGTGGGAATGAAGAAAGTTGATCTTTAAGGACATATTGCAGCCAAGTTTGTGATACAGAGTAGTTGTCTGCCCTGATATTCCCGAGGAATTTAGTCGACACCAGACAAAACGGTCCCAAGCCTTCTTTTCATTACCCTGAAGCAGGTTGTCGAACAGCTAACAGATCTGACTCGCAAAAATTTCCTCTTTAATTTTCGCTTCACTGAGTTAAGGGAATTTGTCAGCCAAGTACTTGAAAGCTGATGCAGTCTGGTCCATGGCTTTTACAAAGTTTTTCATCACACCGAGTTTGATGTGTAGGGATGGTAGCAGGATTTTGTGCATTTCTGCCAGTGCTTGGTGTTCCATATTCTTCTCTCCGACCTTCAGAGATTTCCTCTGAGGCCAGTTTCTCTTCACACAGTGCAAAGTCTGCTCAGCTGTCCCATTCACATAAGAAATGTCAGTACTTCATATATCCCAGCTTCAGACCCATCAACAGAGCCACTACTTTCGTCACAACAGAGATGCCAGCCATACTTGCTGTATTGAAGACAGTTCAACAGCTGTTTTAGGTTGTCATAGGTTTCTTTCATGTAGACAGCGTGTCTGACTAGAATGAATGGTAGTCGATTTCCATTATGCAGCAACACTGCCTTGAGACTCAATTTTGAGGAGTCTATGAATAGTCGCCATTCTTGAGGGTCATGTTTAATTCCAAGGGCATTCATCAGGCCATCTACATAAGAGCAGGACACAAGGTCATCTTCCTCTCTGAAGTAAGGCACAAACAGCTCATGACAAGTTCAAAACAAAATCACTCGGACATTTTCCTTGAGAAGATTCCATTATTTAAGTCTTGATTCAAGTAACTCTGCTTTGGCCTTGAACAGCTCCAGTTTGCGAACAAGATTGTTCATTTCTTCTTCGGTGAGAATGTGTGGCACAGATATATGGATCATCATTAGACACCGAAGGCTGCAGAGAACCTGACATCAGTTTGCTACCCTCCTCATCATCTGAATCAATGGAAAATTCTTTTGTAGGTTCAGGAATAAGAAGGCCTTCACTGTGCAGAACGGTCAGATAGCAGATTGTATATTCGGGTATGCTTTTGTCCACTGCTTTTTTCTTGTGATGCCTCCAGAAACAGGTGAAACCATGCAGAAGTAGCAGTCATTTGTGTGATTGCTTGGCTCTCTCCAAACCATAGGAACAGCAAATGGCATCGCCACTTTTTCGCCTTTCAGCCACTTCGGAAGATTTCTTGCACACGTACTGCAGCATATGTGTGGCCATACATAAAACTGTTTCACCCCTTTCACTATTGGAGTCCAAAATAAAACTCATACGCCGCTTTCACTATTGGAGTGATGGTCCTTTACTGGCTTGCAAACGTCACTTCCCCGCAAATGTAACAAAATGTATCTGCACTATTAGCAGAGTTATGAGGCATCACTACTGCTCGATTAAAACTGCAAGGATTGCTTGTGTTGTTCTTATGACTCGAGGGTAAATGGGAGTCGCTCAAAAGACTTGCTCACCCTACGAGACATCGCTTACAGTTAACAATTGCATCATTTTTTGTCTGTGATCTTAAAGCCGCTATATCATGACTCAATTACATTACATCAGACAATGATGTAATACCTCCAAGAGTTGTGTGTATGGCAGGCTGATGCAATACAACACAATATGTTGCAATCTGGAGTTTAAAATACAGCATTGCAAAATGGTTACCTATGTACTCAATGCGGACCAAGTCATTTATATATGACCATCTCTTTCTCTCCTAAACAAGAGCCAATTGACAAATTTTATCGTCATTTTCATGTTCAGTACCTCGAAATTAGTAAAAATTGGCTATTTTCATTTGAAAGCCTTTGACTTGCTCACCCTACGAGACATCGCTTACAGTTAACAATTGCATCATTTTTTGTCTGTGATCTTAAAGCCGCTATATCATGACTCAATTACATTACATCAGACAATGATGTAATACCTCCAAGAGTTGTGTGTATGGCAGGCTGATGCAATACAACACAATATGTTGCAATCTGGAGTTTAAAATACAGCATTGCAAAATGGTTACCTATGTACTCAATGCGGACCAAGTCATTTATATATGACCATCTCTTTCTCTCCTAAACAAGAGCCAATTGACAAATTTTATCGTCATTTTCGTGTTCAGTACCTCGAAATTAGTAAAAATTGGCTATTTTCATTTGAAAGCCTTTTTGTGTGTTGCCCAGTGATATTTGATACCATGAGTGCAACAGAAGATCCTGCAGTTCCTGTAAATTATGTGGTTGGGGTGATGCTGCTTGTACCCTTTTCTCCAATTCAAACCACAAATTCTCGAAAGGATTCATGTATGGTGAATTTGGGGGCCATGGCAATAAATGGAATTCCTCATCATGTTCTAGGAACCATTCCTGAACCTACTTCACAGTGTGACATAGGGCATTGTCTTGTTGAAAGACACCATTTCCACTAGGGAATAGAGTTGCCATAAAGGGGTGTACTTGGTCAGCCACGATATTCAGGTAGGTGACAGCTGTCAGAGTTTGCTCTATAGGGATAATTGGTCCAAGTGTTCCCAAAGAAAATATTGTCCAGACTACCATACTCCCTCCAGCTGCCTGGATCCATCCCACAGAGCATCCAGGTGAGAAGGCTTCCGTGGGTAAACGTCGAACACGAGCTCATCCATCCACACAGTGTAACAGAAAATGGGATTCGTCTGACCATGCAACCCTCTTCCAGTTTTCTATGGTCCAATGTCAATGATTATGTGCCTACTGCAAGTGTTGACAACGGTGAATGGCTGTGAGCATAAGCACACGAATGGGTCTGCAGCTGCAGAGACCCATATCCAAGAGCTTACGATGAACTGTGTGTTCAGACACATTGGGCCCTTTACCACAGTTGAAATTATGGGTAATGTCAGTCACAGTAGCCCTCCTTTTGCTGTGGATAAGACGAGATGCCTGCGCTGACCTCTGGCATCAATGAGGTGTAGCCAGCCCATGCCTTGTCAGTGGCTTGAAGTGTCACCTGTTTCGGACCATCTTTGATAGGTACTAACTACTGCATAGCATGAGCAGCCTACCAGCATCACTTTTGGAAATGCTCTTACCAAGGTGTCTTTCCATAATGATCTGGCCTTTGTTGAAATCAGATAAATCCTTTGCTCTTCCCACGTTGAGATGAGATGAAATACTGCCTGCAAGAGCTGCAGCCCAGGTATTATATATATCATTTGTGACCTTGGCACATGACACTGATTGGCTGCACATGCTCTTCTTTGCATGACGCAGAGGTGGTTTTAATGTATTGGCTGATCAGTGCATATTGAAAAGTATTAAAGGGAATGACATGAAATATGGTGTACATGTAAAGTTTTTAATGCAAAAAAAAAGGAAATGCAAGCAAGTTAGGGTTGCTATAAAAGAGTATGGGCTGTGGTTCATTCCATTCCAGTCTGACTAATGTTAACTTGGGTAGCAATTTCATTTTACCATGCCACAATGACAATGTATGGTTGATTATGTGTGGTGGAGAGCATTAAGTAGGATTGAACTAGGGCAATCCCAGATAGCGATATTAAGGTCCTTAAATGATCTTGGAGACAATTTTTGGGAAACAGTTGACCAAAGAGTTGACCAGGAGAGGTTAGTACCAGTACAAAGTCATTCCAGGGCTACAACTGCTCAAGAGAGCTGCTGTGTGTCTTTAACAGCAAGACAACTGCTTTGCAAACTGTCAGCAGTCACAGGAACAACAGTTTTAGGACATACTGTGTGGAGGAGGCTGCATGAACAAAGTCTGCCTGAAAACCAATGACGTGTCCTCTCTCAATTCTTCAACAGAAGAGCTTATTTATCATGGTGTAGATATGACCTTTGGGGCCCAAGATAGTAGGCACAAATATTCTTCACTGATTACTGTGACAAGTCCAAATTCACTTTAATCCCTGATTTTTTATGTGTGTTCATTTGGGAAGAGGAAAACTCACCACAACTGCTGTAACATCAGAGAATGGGACCATTTTGGCAAAATCAGAAAAATAGACCATTCTAGAGTGGCATCAGGATGTTTCACTGCACAGAGTTTAACCTCTTTTAGGGAGGCACTCTGACTGCTCAGTGATACAAAGGTGAGATTCTTGTGCTTTATGTTTTGATGTGAGGCTTTTAATGTGTGTTCTCATCCTGATTTTTTCTTTATGGATGATAATGCCAGTTTCCACTAAAGCTCTTGAGGTTGACATTTTATATCAAAGTGAAGATATTCATAAGATGGAGTAGCCAGCCAGTTTTGTGGACCTGAATCAATTTAGGCATGTTTGGGATGTTCTGGGGAAGTAAATTACAGGATGCCACAGCTCTCGCTAAGAACCCTCCATGAGCTCAGATATGCTCATGGAACAATATACTTTGACCACTAAGCCTCATCAACAGCTTCTACAACAATATGAGAATGTGTTGTATGAGTTTCACAATCATACCCTCAGTAACATCTCCTGTCCCCTAATTCCATCACTTACATTTTGGGAACATGAACATATGAAACTCACATGAAACACTTGTGCATAGTGCATGATTTCATCCTTATCGCTTTGACTGTTAATCAGTTTTATCACACTTTGCTAAATTAATGTTTAATTGTATTTCCTGAAAACCATTTTGAATTATGTATACTTTTGTCCATTATTCTTTAATTTTTGAAGACCAGTGCATTTGATTGATCTTTGACCAGTAGAAAAATAGGCTGATTTCCAGAATTACCAGTTCTAGCTATATCATGTGGCAGTAAGGGTGTATGTCATAGGGTCAATATAGTCACTTGGGTTATGGTTAATGGCTTAATGTGGATAGATGTTTCTGTTATACTTAATTTCAGTATTATGCTTTTAGTGAGAACTCAAGGTCCTTTCAAGTTTCTGTGTTAAGAGGCATTTAGCTATTTGACAGTATTTTCACAGCTGTTAACAAAATTAAAGGTACAATGCAAAATTTGATTTATATATTTACTTTCAAAGATATCCTTCACATATCCTTATCAATATTTAAAATATATTGAAAGGGAAAAATGCACATTTCTCTTAATATTTTTATCCTTTTTGCCTTTAGATTATTGTATTTTTAAGACTTAAACTTCTTTTTCAAAATTAAATGAATTGATTATTTTTATGTCATAATTTGTATAAGTTTATATGACAGTATACTTTTTAAAATAATTTTAAAAATTTAATCTATTTGATGTATTAAAAGTGAAAATGTTTTCTTGTAAAAATGGCATAAATGTTTTGACAATTGGAAAATATTCAAATTTAAAAGATTGCACTACCCTTTCATGCTTGTAGAATGAGATTTCTTTTTACTAATTATAATCGCAAAAAAATTGGATCAGTCTGTTGTAGACAATGAATATAACTTTTTAAACACCAACTATTGTGAAAGTACCTGATGTTGTTTGAGGTAGCTGATGCTCTTAATGTTTTACAGTGGATTTGACACAGTACAGCTGGTAACATTGTGTGATGTATTTTTGCAGGCATCCTGGAGAGGCAGACAGTGGTTTTGGAACTAGTGCATCTGGTGAGAAGGTAAAATATAATTTTATTTTAAATTTTACCAAATTGTTTTTATATATATATAATGTATATATTTATTGGTCTTTTTAATGATCTCTTTTACTTTCTTTCTCCTCTAATATGGGCTTTTTTAATTTAACATTCTCAGTCTTCCATTCTCTATCATTCCCATTACCCATTTCCTAAAAGGTTTTTTCCAAGCATCAGTCCACGCCAGAAATATGTTTATGGATTAAATAAGAAGCATAGTAAAAGTAATAATCAAACGAAGATTAGAAAGCAGCAAGCTGTTAAAAAAGTTTCAGACTACATTGTATCAACTAATAAAATATATGAAGACATGCAAAAGGTAGTTAATTTGTAACTAATTATTTAAATATATATAGAGTTTTATGTATTTTTTTGTGTATATGTATGTGATTGAGCACTGTACTCTAAATATATTTTTAAACATTCAATTTATTGATAATTTACTAATACTACATTCAGAAACAAATGTGACTATTGTGATAATTCACTTGTTCATTGCAATGACTAATTATGACTGAATTCTTTGACAGAAGTTTTGTGGTTGGTGGTGCCACTTGTGCACCTCTGTTTTAGCAACTAACATCAAACAGGTTTCTGTATGCTTGAAAAACACTATATAAATATATAAGCCCAGGGTGGTTGGAAAAGTGAGGAAAAAAATATTGACATAGACTATATGCATCATAGGTAGTCAAAGGGCATATCCAGGGGCATATCAAAGGGCATATCTAAATGAAGATATGATGTTAACAATTCTAATGTAAAATTATAGAGAAGAAATTAAGCATGTTGTTTCAGGTAGTAGTGCCTTGTTGATCAAATGATGAGTTTTAGTCATGGTTTCATACCCCATCTAGTCATATAATAGCCTAATTCCAGGTGAACAAACGAATGATTTCATTGGTAGTCGAAATTTTGGTTCCTCTATGGTTCTGCAAGTACTTGAGCAATCAGTCCCAAATTTGATGGGGTAGTCCTACGTAGTTCTAGCCCTATTTAGGTAACAGATCAGCTGCTGTGGATCGGAAGAGATCCCTTGAAAAGTGCCCGAAATTTCTGGGGGTGCTGCTGTCACCTACCTTGTGAATGGATATATTGTGAGTATACAGTGGATAGCTGTGAATGAAGTAAGAGTTATGAATGAACATGTTTTGTGGCAAACTTTTAGTGTGGATTTAACTAATAAATAAATATTTTCTGTTAAAATTACATCAGCATTCATTACTTGTGAATGATATTAAATGTTTTGTGAGTGGCAAAAAATGTTGCATGACATGAGGTAAAAGAAATAATGCTAAAAGCAGGAGGAAGAAATATTTTCTCTTGTTAGCTGTAATGCATTTTTGTTATCTATCTCAGCAGTACTGAGAGTTTTTTTTAGTATGTTTGGAAGAAATGGAGAGAATTAAGGACAGCAATCTAAAGGTCTATGATACAGAATGTTACAATTTTATCACAAAATATTATTATGAGTAGGGTAAAAAGTTAATAACTGATACTGTTACTTGAAGAGGTAACATCTCTGAACAACAATACAGAGCAATCAAATTTTCCAATTAGAATTGTAATGTGATTTTTTTCCAACCTTATTCAAAATACACTATAGGAAATAAAAAATGCAACACTTGCAAGAAGTTATGCAAATGTGATGAAATTATGAGAGGCAGTAATATATGGAAATGCATGGAAATGATTAGGTTTGCAGGATGATCAAAACGATTAGAGAGGCGTGAGCCGACATCACAGGTGTGGAACAGGCAAACATAGATAAAGGCAACCAAAGCTCCCTGGTTGACAAAATGTGGAAATTATTCTAAACCACTAAAGATGCCCTTTACACAGATGTCGACAACCGTTCCAACAGTTAGACTTTGAGCATGACAGAATCATCGGCCTTAGAGAAGCTGGTTTGTTGCTTAGAGATGTGGCCAACCTTGTTGGCTGCAATCCCAGCACCATCATACATATATGGTGCAAGTGATTTCAAGAAGGATCAGGAAGACGACGTATGACTACAGATGACAGGACCGCCATTTGTGATGCAAGGCGTTGTGTGACAGATTCGCAACTACAACGCAACTGTAAAGGGACTGGCAACAGGTAACACATCAAATACCTACCAGGTGGATGGTAAACAACAGGCCTTTACAGTTTTCATTGTGAGCCTATTGTCTGGACTGCAATTTCTCCTCGCATTTGCCCACAGGCAAGCACATCTTCAGTGGTGTCGCCTCAGAACTGGAACGAACAAGAGTGGAGTACTGTGTCTAGCGACGAATTTCGTTTTTGTCTTGGTCAGCATGATGGTAGACAACGTGTTCGCCATCATCCAGAGGAAAGGAACACCACCAAGTGCATGTGACATCATCACACAGATTCAGCCCTTGATGCCTTGGTGTGGGGTGCTATTAGTTGGACATCTTGGTCAGAACTGGTCATCATAAGAAGATCTCTAACTTCCCAATGATATGTTACCAACATTTTGTAGCGAGTGGCTGTTCCATTTATTCAGCAGCATGGAACCTTTTTCCAACAAGATAAAGCCCATCCCCATGCAGCCTGCATTAGTCTGCAGTATCTACATGAGCAAAGCATTCATGTACTACCTTGGCCAGCAAGCTCACCAGACCTTTCACCTATTGAACACATCTGGAGCATGATGGGCTGACAGCTCCAACAACATCCAAGAGGTACACCAACCACTGTCGCTGAAATGGAACAGCGACTTCACATTATTTGGCATTCTATCCCTCAGGAGGACATTAGAGAACGGTACGATAGCCTTCCCCACTGTGTTCATGAATGCATTGCTGTGCAGGGTGGTTCAACATCATACTAATTATATCACTGTATCAGGTAGCTAAAGTGGTAATTTTCCATATTTTTTTGATATTACCTCTTTACATTGTTATATATCTTATCACCATGGAGCATCTTTATTAAAGTTGCATGACATGATGGTAAGTGATGCAGTGCACCATAATTTTTTGCTATTAGTATTACACTAAAGAGGAGTTCAGTCTTGGGCTCAATTATAATTTAAACTTCTAATTTTGCTTGTCATTGCAACAAAATTAAGTAAGCAAAGTAATTTCTTTTACTATTTCAGATCAGTGTTTTGTAATTAAACTTGATATGCACTGTTGAGCTTTTCAGTATTTCACTGGGTATTCTCTCTCTTTCATTAATTAATCACCTTTAGCATTTATGATGATGCTACTGAAGAATTTTCAATTTTTCCAAATTATTTCTAGTATTTTTGGTTCCAAATAAAAATGATATTTTAATTAATTTATTTCTTCAAATAATTCTTATTATTTTAAAGTTTTTACTAGTTTATAGTATGAAAAAAAAAAATGGATTAAGCAACATGCATTTCCATATATATATATACATTTATGTGTCAACTGACTCAAGCTCAAAAATTATAACTGGAATTAGTAACTAAGCCCAGGGTTCAAACTTGAAACTTAAATTAATCTCTGCATTTCACCATATCAAAAACTGAAAAAAGTACAAGATAGAACTTAACAATTACTTGTTTAGTAAAATTACATGCACTGGAGAACAGAAATTGTAAGAAATTTTATATTGCCAGTAGGATAATATTATGGTATAAGACTGGCCATCTTAACTGCACTCAGCTTAGTTATTAAGTGACAATATAGAGATAACTGCTCTCAGTTAGCATATAGCAATTAAGGAATTATTTTACATATGCTAGTTACTTATAAACATAACACAATTGAGCTGAAAAAATGTAAAAGGGGACACAAGATACTGGATTTCCAATGCAGTGTAACATTTCCCCATTGTTTTTCAAGTCTTTAAAAATTTACCTGAAAAAAATGCATGAAATATAAATAAATTTAATAAGTTTTTACCTCTGTTACCTTTATATGCATTCTGAAGGAGGTCAAATTCATGTTCAAATGTTAGAATTTTAGCAACTCAGGTTTTGCAGTTAATATATTTTAATCATTAATACTTGTTTCAGGATAACTGGTTGACGTTGAAAAACCATGCAAAAGAGAAGCCAAATAAATCATGGGAAAGGTAACGTATATATATATTAGAATTTCTACATGTTATTTTTGCTTTATAAACTTATTTTACAGTCCATCTGGTTATTATTAATAATTGCCATCCATTTCATTATTTTCCATAGGCTCTGACCAAAAGTTATAATTTCGGTCACAATTTGAAATTCTTGATATTTAAGGGAATTCTCAAAGAGAAAAATTCCTTTGGTTGTGATCCAACTATAGCTTGATGACACTACCTTGAAACTACAGCTTTGAACACACATTTAAGATATTGTTGACCAAAGTTCAAAATCTAGACTATTTACTAGACTACTATAATCACATGTATAATCTCAATACATATTTTTAAATTACCTTTCAAAGTTAGAAGGAAGGAATTGAACAGAATATTGAAAATAAATAAATATTGAGATAAACTCAGATAAACTCGACGATTCAACATCCAGTAATAAATAGGCGCTTTTTGATGTCGATTTCAATTATAGAGGTATCCCACCCGGCTCAGACAATTTTTCCTCTAAAATTGAAATTGACATCAAAAAGTGCCTATTTATTACAGAATATTGAAATTGAGTTTGATCATTTATGAAGAATTGCTCAAAAATCAGTGTTAATGCAAGTGTACATCACAGGCAAAATGATAGTAAGAGACAGAGTGGCAACATAAGATGTCTTTTGTCCATCATTTTGCACTCTGCCAATGCAGACATTGCAAAAGTAGTCAGGCTCTTTTTTTTAGCAATTCATCATAATTGGCAGTTATTCAAAATGATTAAAGGATGTTACAATACTGCTAATTGCAAATGAATGTTTTCTGCTATGAATCATAGCAACTGATAAGATAATATTAACTGATAGATTAATAATTGCCCTAAAGAGTATATACCTTCATGGAAAATATTTTTTTAGTGTTTTTTTTTTAAATATGTAATAGAATTTTTCTGTATTTGTTAATCCTTAAAGTGTTGGAATAATAAAAACAAATTTTTGAAATTAAGGGTTATCTAACATTTCCTTTTAATTTGTTATTATTAAGAATTAAATTCTTTTTTTATTACATAACATGACCTGTATTTGTTTATTAGTAACTTCTAAATAAGGTTCCAAAACTTGGTTTTCTACTTGAAAAGAATTTAAAAAAGAATGATGAAAATTAATTTAACCAGAAGTTGTTTGAAACTCTGCACCTCAAAGATTAATGATAGGCAGTTCAGCTTCTTGTCAAGGTCATCAGTGTGTTTTTTAATGTGCATGGAGTAGTGTCCTGCATACCATAGTCAAGGCTTAATATCCCATTTAATGGACATGGTCTTTCCAATCCTTCAGTGTCCCCTTTCTCATGGATAGTGCAAAATTAGTAGAGAAAATCTCAATTGTAGGCAGAGTGTAGACTCAAAAATGGAACGATCAGGTTTTGAATTTGACTTACTACCAACTGAGGCAATCCTATCTCCATGATGTTAATATTCAGAGACTGTTAAAAGTTAATATTTTTTTTTTTCATATAATGCAACCTTTTTTTTCTCTCATGGCTCAGAGATCAGTTATATAACAATAGTAATTCCCCAAAACTTTAAATTCCTTTCATTTTAGGTAATCAATGTTATACCCAGGGGTGGATTTAAATATTTTTCTGGTGACCATAAATCCACCACTGGTTTTACCACAAAACTTTTACATAGCATTTTCAGCAATCAAAGACTGTTGATTACAGAAAAATACTCAGAATGTGAGTGACAAAACATTTCATCAAAATGCTACATCAATGACAATTAATTTGTTGATGTCCAGTGGAAACAACCTTCTCAAAGGGGCAAAAATCTTTTGCAGTGTTTTTTAGCAGCTGCTTTTCTTGTGCAGTTGTATATTGGAATTGCATCTGGACTTAGTTTTATTATTTAATACATAGCATTTTCAGTGATTTGAACAATACAATTTTTTCATAACTTATATGATGGATGCTCTTATTGTGAAAACTATACAGTATGAAGATGATATAAAATTAGCTGCCAATATAACCAGTCTGTTGTAAAATCATACTCTTTTGCAATTTCTTGAAGTTGTCCATGTTGCAACAGTAGTTTGTTAATATGTTTCAGGACACTAACAGTACTCTTTTAGGAAAAAAGGAGCAGAAGAGACAGAATTATCTGAGTGATAAGGCACTTGAGCTTATTTTGGAAAGAAAGAACTGCAGGAATGTCCTTAATCAATACCCTACTAGTACTAATAGAAAGCATTACAGAGAACTTAATAAATGTGTAAAAGATCAGTTAGCTGCTGATAAGAATCTTTGGCTTGATGGTTTGGCTGACAAAGCCGAGGAAGCAGTTAGACAGCACAACAGCAGAGAGCTGTACCAGATAGTTAATGTTTTGTGTGGTAGAAAACGGACAGGTATACAGGGATTGAAGGATATACAAGGTAAGGTTATAGAAGGTGAGGATTCTGTCACGGCTAGGTGGGCTGAGCATTTCAGTTAAGTTCTAAACAATGTGTTTAGTTCTACTCCCATTGTTTGCAATGATGATAGATGCATTGGTGGCTTTAATGTTGGTCCTATAACACAATCTGATGTTATTTTGGCTGTTTCTAAACTTAAACTTCATAAATCCCCAGGGGTAGATGAAATTACTACAGAAATGCTTAGAGCTGGACATGTTTCGGTTACCACTTGGATGACTGAAATTCTGAATATCTTTTATGATAAAGGCATGGTTCCTAAGGATTTTACCAGAGCTATTGTTATCCCTATTTTCAAAAAAGGTGATCGCAGTTCTTGTGATAACTATAGGGGTATTAGCCTACTCTCTGTTCCAGGTAAAGTTCTTTCCATGATTGTGCTTAATAGAATTAAGAATCTGGTTGACAGTCAATTGCGTGATGAGCAATGTGGATTCAGAAGTGGTAGGGGATGTGTGGATCAGATATTTTCACTTAGGCAGATTCTTGAGAAATGTTTAGAGTTTCAGAAACCTTTGGTTGCTAGCTTTGTTGATTTCAAAAAGGCTTTCGACTCTGTTGATCGTCATAATTTGTGGTTGATTGTGAGATCATATGGTATACCAGACAAGTTAGTTAACATAATGAAAGCTCTCTATAATAACACTGAGTCGTGTGTGAGAGTTGGTAAGGCTTGTAGCAATTGGTTTAGCATTACTTCTGGTGTTCGACAAGGGTGCATTTTGTCTCCTTTTCTCTTTAGTTTGGTTATTGATTATGTTATGCGAAATTCACTTCAAGGGAAAGATTTTGGCCTTAAATGGGCTGGAGATACGAAAATTTCTGATTTAGATTATGCTGATGATTTAGCCCTTTTGGCAAATGATGTTGATGAGATGAACGCTTTCATTCGAGCTGTTGATGAGACTGGTAGTAGAGTAGGTTTGGTTATAAACAGAGAGAAAACTAAAGTGATGAAAATTGGTCAGGCAAGCTGTGATTCAGTTAATCTGAATGGTTGCAGTCTTGAGCAGGTGTCACAGTTTAATTATCTTGGGAGCTATATAACAGATAATGGTGATGTGCGGCATGAGATTAACAGACGAATAGGGATTACTGCCAGGACTTTTAAGAATCTATGGAGAGTGTGGAGAAATAGGCGTATACACCTAAAGACTAAAATTAGGCTGTATAATAGTTTGGTTCTTTCTAGGGTTAGTTATGGTAGTGAAACTTGGACACTTTGTAAACAAGATAACAGGAAACTAGATGCTTTTGATTCCAGATGCTTACGCAGTATCTTGGGCATTAGGTGGTTCAACTTTGTAACTAATGATGAGGTTAGGCAAAGGAGTCTGCAACCTCCTTTAAGCAGCATAGTGTGCAGAGAGAGACTCCGTTGGTTTGGCCATGTTGCCCGTATGGATAATTATAGATTGGCGAATAGGATTATGAACAGTGTGCCTAAAGGCCTCAGAAAGAAGGGGAGACCTAGGATGCGGTGGGCAGACAATGTCAAACAGGACCTTGTTAGAATTGGTGTGCAGTGGCTAGATGCAGTAGATGTAGCTCAGGATAGACTTGCTTGGAGAACTAAATTGCACGGTCTGGTTGGACCTCCATAGCCCATGGCTGCTTGATGATGATGATGATGATGATGATGATGATGATGATGATGATGATGATGATGATGATGATGATTAATATTGGAATATTGGCATGGATTATTTTCATGAAACCTTTTCCTTTGCAAGTGTTCAATACTTTATGCTTTAGATTTTAAAGGTAGTTTCAACTCTTAAGTTGAAAAAGCAATAAATAATAATTGCATGATGACTAATTTAGCAGATATTTTTAAAAACTGAATTAAGAATGGAAAAAGAATTCCACAAATTAAAATGTTAGATTTATGTTGTTTTTTTAAAAATAACATGTCCACTAATTTTATTATTAGTCAAACCTCAGTAAATTTTGAGGACATTCCTATAAAGCTCATTACTGTACCTCAGCAATATAATAGTAGATTCTTATAATTTCCAGAGTAAGCAGTTGTATCGTATTACACTGAAGATAATTATCGTTAAATGTGTGAAAATAACTGCAATTTACTGTATTCTAGTGCCTGCCAATTAATAGGGAACATTTAGTTTTATGTAATGGATGCAGGCCTTACTTGAATTTTATTTCAGTACATTAAGTTTTGGCATAATATTTGCAAGAAAATTAACGTTAAGTTGTAAACAAATTTTTGATCTATTGCAATTTACTTCTGTTTTAAAGAAGGGAAATATTGCATAATTACAGATTATTCTCATTTTTGTCCCTAATACAATTCTTTTCATGTGTAACTTTGTTATGCTTAAAAAAAAATGCAGAGAAATCCAATAGTTCAGAGTGAAAATTAAAATGCATTTATGGCTAAATTTAAATTTAAAAAATATAACCTTTTTTTTAGCAATATTTTTGTCATTGCAATCTAGGCCTAAATTGGTGTAGTGGTTAGCAAATCCGGCTACCAAACCAGATGGACATGATCTCGCATAAATGTCTGTATGCAATATGAGAAACAAGCAAACAATCAAAAGCTTATCGATTTCTATCATTTCTAATAAATGAAAAAGGTGCATATTGCTTGTGTGCCTGCACATTCATTGAGCCACAGTGAATGGATGTTATATGTTTCAGGATGTCTGCTCTCCATTCTTCAAGCGTTATCCATTCTTCAAGCTATACTGAGTTATCCATTACAAAATAATATGCTCTTATTAACTATGATGCTCAGTAGCACATGCCTGCTAATAGCTCTTTGCTCTAAATACATTAAAACATCTATCAACACCATTCCAGTATACATTGCTAATCTTTTTGTAGTGACTTCCTTTCCGTTAATTGTTATCTATTGGTAGGAAAATAAATTAAAATCCTTTTTAACAGTAGTACATAAAAAATTAACAGTCCTGTAAATGCATTTTTATGCAATAAATTTAGGATCTGAATATTTTTTGTCCTTGTCTAAATATTGATTTTTAATCTCTTGATTTTAGTGCAAGATATTTGCTAGTTCAAAAATATGGTACTTAATATATATATATAAGTAATTTATTATAGTATAGAACTGGCTTAAAAACAAAACTGATAAAAGCTGGAATCAGACAAAGTCATCAGCTATGTAGGCATTTCTTTTTATTTCAATAATATATGATATGTGATTATATATTGAACATATTTCTTTTTGTAGAGACCATGAGGCATCACTTAATGTTACCAGGAAAAAACAGAAATTGGCAGGAAAGGTAAGATGAGTTTCAAAATTACATAAATATATTTGAAACATATTAAGGTAAATCTTAATAATAAATATTTTATGCAAAGCTCAACGAAACCTTTTTCTTCACAATAATATTCAGTATAATGCACCAGCCATTAACCCTTCCTGGACCCATTCTGAAAAATTGGTTTACATTCAGAGGCCAAGCTATTTTTTCATATGCTCTGCAAAAAAAAAAAAACTGCAAAAAAAAAAAAAAAACTGCAAAAAAAAAAAAAGTTATTTGCCAAATAACTAATGAAAGGAATTATGGCTTGTTATATGCCAAATCCAATCAGCATTTAATTCTGAATTTTCTGAAAATGAAATATTTAACAAAAAAGATGACTAGTTTTATTTTAATATGGCATTTTTAGCATCATGTAGTAAAAAAAAAAATGCATCAGGTAATGCAAATAAAAGTTTATTTAAAAAAAAAACTAATAGACAGAAATAATTATAATGCATAATAAGAATAGAAAGGCTATTTCTGAATAATTAAAAAGTAAATTTTTACTTGAAATGAGAATTACACTTTTTGTAATTTTTTTTCTCGGTACCACACTTTGAGAAAAGTCCATGCTTTTTGTCAACTGTGCTGAGTCATATAAACAAGTCAACTCTATAATTTTGTTAAAAAAATAACCAATCAACTTAAATAGATCATGTTATGTACCGTATTAAACAGAATTTAAGTCTAAATTTTAAGAAAATAAAAAATTTAAGAAATTTACAAGATGTTGATTTTAATAAGACTTTTTCACTACGATATAGTGATTTGGACTATACAATTAAGGCTTAATTTTGGAAAATCTAACGAATAAAAATAGTTAAATTATATATTAATCAAAAGTAAATTTTTTCCTGAATAATATAATATTTATCTGAAACATGATTTTTATTTCTTTTAATGATTCTTTGATTTTATAAAAAAATTTTAAATGTGGCCAGTGTTATATAAGGTTACTCAGACTTCTTACATTCATGGAATTTTCTGAACTGGTTATGAAATGGAGGAACATTTTCATGACTGTTTTTTACTAAATATGCATTTTTCCTTTGGGTGTTGAACTTTGGGGATCTTGGCAAAGTGGCAAAAAGTTGCTGCACTAAAGTTAAAAAAAGGTCAATATCCTCAGTCACACACCCAAGATATTGATGGGGGGGGGGGGTTAAACTATTTTAAAAATATTTAATATAAATTCAAAAATTAATAATTGTTTAAAAAATATAAATGTTCTGGGGGGGGGGGAAGGTTAAAATATCTTAGCGTTTGTTGGAGAAGGTGGTGGTGGGAGTTAAAACACCCTTGACAAAATTGTGCTTCTTACTGTAAGACCAGTTTCTGTGCCAAGGTTTTTTGCTTCCATATCCAAGACCTAATTCATTTTCAGGAAATGATAAAAGATCAGATTTTGATTGGAAAATGGGGAAGTAATAAAATGATATATAACCTAATTCAATATTAAAAAAATCTGCAGCAAGAAAGTTGTACACCACCCAGCATTATAGCCAGCAATGCATCATGCCTCCAAATGATCAATCATCATCATCCTCAAGCAGCCATGGGCTACAGAGGTCCAACCAGACCGTGCAATTTAGTTCTCCAAGCATATCTGTCCTGAGTTACATCTGCTGCATCTGTCCACTGCACACCAATTCTAACAAGGTCCTGTTTGACATTGTCTGCCCACTGCACCCTAGGTCTCCCCCTCTTTTGGGGTGGGGGTGGCTCAGTCAGTAGCTCACCAGGCTCGTAATCTGCAGTTCCCAGGTTCAAGTCTCAGCTGGGTCAGCATTGAGATTTATCTCCGCAAAACTCCCTGCCCACGGTCAGTAGGGGACACCGATGAGCTTGGAAAGGCCGCCGTCCATCAGATGGGACATTAAACCGTGACCCCTTACGCGGGACAGCCATACCATGTGCACATGAAAGAACACACTGGATGGCCTTGATGGGGGGCTACCATCTGTCTCCCAACAGCTGTTCCAATGGGTCTCCTCCCCCAACCTTCTCTGAGCCTTCGAGGTCCTTGTGACCTGGCCATTTAGCCCATAGTGTGCAAAAAAGTGCCGCTCAGAGATAAAGCAATACAACAACACAACTCCCCCTCTTTCTGAAGACTTTAGGCACACTATTCATAACCCTATTCGCTAATCTATAATTATCTGCACGGGCAACATGGCCAAATCAACAAAGTGTCCAAGTTTCACTACCATAACTACCCCAAGAAAGAACTACAAAAATTAGACTGTATAATAGTTTGCTATTATACAGTCTAATTTTAGCCTTTAGGTGTATATGCCTATTTCTCCACACTCCATAAATTCTTAAAAGTCCCAGCGGCAATCCATATTCTTTTATTTATCTCATGCCACACATCACCAGTATCTGTTACATAGCTCCCAAGATAATTAAACTGAGATACTTGCTCAAGAGTGCAGCCATTCAAAGCAATATCTGCCTGACCAATTTTCATCATTTTAATTTTTTTCTCTGTTTATCACCAAACCTACTTTACTACCAATCTCATCAATGGCTCTAATGAAAGAATTCATCTCATCAACATCATTAGCCAACAGGGCCAAATCTGTGCCTTCGAGGTCCTGTTCTGTGCCAAATCATCTGCATAATCTAAATCAGAAATTTTCAGATCTCCAGACCAGTTAAGGCCAAAATCTTTCCCTTGCAGTGAATATCACATAACATAATCAATAACCAAATAAAGGGAAAACAAGACAAAATGCACCCTTGTCGAACTCCAGAAGCAATGCTAAACCAATTGCTACAAGCCTTACCAACTCTCCCACGTGACTCAGTGTTATTATAGAGGACCTTCATCATATTAACTAACTTGTCTGGTATGCATAAAATCTCAGAATCAACCACAAATTATGACAATCAGCAGAATCAAAAGCCTTTTCGAAATCTATAAAGCTAGCCACCAAAGGTTTTTGAAACTCTAAACATTTCTCAAGAATCTGCCTAAGTGAAAATATCTGATCCACACATCCCCTACCACTTCTGAATCCACATTGCTCATCACGCAATTGACTGTCAACCAGATTCTTAATTCTATTAAGCACAATCATGGAAAGAACTTTACCTGGAACAGAAAGTAGGCTGACACCCCTATAGTTATCACAAGAACTGCGACCACCTTTTTTGAAAATAGGGATAACAATAGCTCTGGTAAAATCCTTAGGAACCATGCCTTTATCATAAAAGATATTCAGAATTTCAGTCATCCAAGTGGTAACCGAAACATTCCCAGCTCTAAGCATTTCCGTAGTAATTTCATCTACCCCTGAGCATTTATGAAGTTTAAGTTTAGATATAGCCAAAATAACATCAGATTGTGTTATAGGACCAACATTAAAGCCACCAATGCATCTATCATCATTGCAAACAATGGGAGTAGAACTAAACACATTGTTTAGAACTTAAGTGAAATGCTCAGCCCACCTAGCCGTGACAGAATCCTCACCTTCTATAACCTTACTTTATTTATCCTTCAATCCCTGTATACCTGTCTGTTTTCTACCACACAAAACATTAACTATCTGGTACAGCTCTCTGCTGTTGTGCTGTCTAACTGCTTCCTCGGCTTTGTCAGCCAAGCCATCAAGCCAAAGATTCTTATCAGCAGCTAACTTATCTTTTACACATTTATTAAGTTCTCTGTAATGCTTTCTATTAGGACTAGTAGGGTATTTATTAAGGACATTCCTTCAGTCTTTCTTTCCGAAATAAGCTCAAGGCCTTATTACTCAGATAATTCTGCCTCCTCTGCTCCTTAAAAGAGTACTATTAGTGTCCAAAAAAGCCTGTTCAAAATGATCCCATTCTTCCTCAACTTCAGTAGTAGGCAAACCATGACTGTGATAATGACTAAGTAACCTATCATGGTAAGCTTTAGCTATAACTGAGTCTTTCAGAGCTTCAGAATTAAAGGTAAATTTTTTAACCTTAGCACAACATTTCTTAAGTGTAAGTTGTAAGACACTTTTAAGAAAGGTAATGGTCAGATCCAATTTCAGTTTCCCTATAAGATCTGGTATTCCTAACAGAACTTGCCAATTTGCTGTTAATTAATATGTGATTAATCATATTCTTATGCAGCCCATCTGGTGAAATCCATGTGACATATGTATATTGCAGTGTTTGTAATAAGTGTTAGTTAGTCTGAAACCATTAAGTTTACTTATTTGTAGGAGATGTTGGCCATTGGAGCTACCAACACCAAAAGGACCTATCACCCCTCCCCAAAGGTTAGAGTCAGTACCAACTTTGGCATTGAAGTCCCCTAGAATAAGGGTAATATCTCCTTTCTTGACAGAATTCAAAATATCCTGAAATTGTCTGTAAAACCTATCCTCATCATCGTTGGCATCCTCAGTGGGGACATAACAGCAGATAACATTCAAGTCTTTAAAGCTTGTCTGAAATTTTGCTATAAGAAACCTTTCATTTAATGCACTTATATCCTAGAAGAGCATCATTGCTGAGAAACAGACCTGCACCTTGGAGATGATTGTTATCTTCCCTCCCTAGAAAGAGAGATTTAAGATTATTTTTAAGAATTTTGTCTTTCTGTCCATCTGGTCTCTTGCAAGCCGAGAATATTAAGGTTATAACGTTAGAATTCTTGTGTGAATAATCTCTGTGTGCAGTCCTCATATTCCAACTACCTATGGAGAGAAAATGGTTAGTGTGATGTTTAAAGAAACTATGTTAATTGAGAGAAGGATTGCTGACAATATCAAACAGCCCTCTAATCACAGGTATGGGGCAAAGACCTGTTCCCCAACTACTAAAGGTTGAAGTCATCTACAGTGGATGACTTCAACCATAGAAGCAAGAGTTCAGGTGCCTGCGATGACCTCTGCTCATGATTATTCACCAGCTGATAAAACATATCCTGTGAATTTATTCACTTGGGGCTGTCAACCCACAAACAGAAAACACAGTGGAAGATTCTCCCTCCACAGAAGACCACCAGTGCAGCAAATTCAGGATCCATAATCAAGCTCAGAGCCTTATTCAGTCCAGTAGGTTTATATGGTCAGCACCAGGACCCTGTGTGGTTGACCACTCCTCAGCAGGGTAGAAAAAAAAAAGATGAAAGTAGCCATAGTTTTGCATATCAATAGTCTACACTGATCTGGCAGCCCTCCCCTTCCATCAGAGCATATCTCTTTTGGAAAGGAACTATTTTCTTTCCGTAGGTAGTTGGAATGTGAGGACTCTGCACAGAGCTTTTTCTCTTGATGTCCTCACACAAGAAATCCACCGTTATAATTTAGATATTCTAATTATTCAGATGCACAAATAAGTCAGATTCTTAAAAAATAATCTTAAATTTCTCTTTCCAGGGAGGGAAAATAAAAAAAAAAAAGCATCTCCAAGGCGTAGGTTTGCTTCTCAGCAATCACGCTAGTGATGCTCGTCTAGGATATGAGTACATTAATGAAAAGTTTCTTACAGCTAAATTTCAGACAAGCATTAAAGACTTGAATGTTATCTGCTTTTATGTTCCCACTGAACTGAGGATGCCGATGAGAATGAGAAGGACAGGTTTTACTGACAACTTCAGGATATTTTAAATTCTGTCAAGAAAGGAGATATTACCCTTCTTCTAGGTGACTTCAATGCCAAAGTTGGTACTGACTCTGACCTTTGGGGAGGAGTAATAGGCTCTTTTGGTATTGGTAGCTGCAATGGGCAACGTCTCCTACAGGTAAATAAACTCAATGGTTTCAGAATAACTAACACTTATTACAAACACCGTGATATACATAAGTACACTTGGGTTTCACCGGATGGGCTGCATAATATGGTTGATTATATATTAATTAACAGCAAATGGGCTAGTTCTGTTAGGAATACCAGGTCATATAGGGGAGCTGAAATTGGATCTGACCATCATTACCTTGTTAAAAGTGTCTTCCAACTTAAACTTAAAAAGTGTTGTGCTAGGGTTAAAAAATTTACTTTTAATACTGAAGCTCTGAAAGACCCAGTTATAGCCAAAGCTTACCATGATAGGTTACTTAATCATTATGACAGTTGTGGTTTGCCTACTACTGAAGTTGAGGAAGAATGGGATCATTTTAAACAGGCTTTTTTGGACACTAACAGTACTCTTTTAGGAAAAAAGGAGCAGAGGAGGCAGAATTATTTCAGTGATAAGGCACTTGAGCTTATTTTGGAAAGAATTAATCAATAATAGAAAGCATTACAGAGAACTTAATAAACGTGTAAAAGATAAGTTAGCTGCTGATAAGAATCTTTGGCTTGATGGCTGACAAAGCCGAGGAAACAGTTAGACAGCACAACAGCAGAAAGCTGCACCAAATAGTTAATGTTTTGTGTGGTAGAAAACGGACAGGTATACAGGGATTGAAGGATAAATAAAGTAAGGTTATAGAAGGTGAGGATTCTGTCACGGCTAGGTGGGCTGAGCATTTCAGTTAAGTTCTAAACAATGTGTTTAGTTCTACTCCCATTGTTTGCAATGATGATAGATGCATTGGTGGCTTTAATGTTGGCCCTATAACACAATCTGAAGTTATTTTGGCTATTTCTAAACTTAAACTTCATAAATCCTCAGGGGTAGATGAAATTACTATGGAAATGCTTAGAGCTAGGAATGTTTCAGTTACCACTTGGATGACTGAAATTTTGAATATCTTTTATGATTAAAGGCATGGTTCCTAAGGATTTTACTAGAGCTATTATTATCCCTATTTTCAAAAAAGGTGATTGCAGTTCTTGTGATAACTATAGGGGTATCAGCCTACTTTCTGTTCCAGGGAACTGATTAAAGTTAGAGTTGTTGTCCTTAATAGAATTAAGAATCTGGTTGACAGTCAATTGCATGATGAGCAATGTGGATTCAGAAGTGGTAGGGGATGTGTGGATCAGATATTTTCACTTAGGCAGATTCTTGAGAATTGTTTAGAATTTCAGAAACCTTTGGTTGCTAGCTTTGTTGATTTCAAAAAGGTTTTCGACTCTGTTGATCGTCATAATTTGTGGTTGATTGTGAGATCATATGGTATACCAGACAAGTTAGTTAACATTATGAAAGCTCTCTATAATAACACTGAGTCGTGTGTGAGAGTCGGTAAGGCTTGTAGCAATTGGTTTAGCATTACTTCTGGTGTTTGACAAGGATGCGTTTTGTCTCCTTTTCTCTTTATTTGGTTATTGATTATGTTATGTGAAATTCACTGCAAGGGAAAGATTTTGGCCTTAAATGGTCTGGGGATCTGAAAATTTCTGATTTAGATTTTGCAGATGATGTTGATGAGATGAATTCCTTCATTAGAGCCATTGATGAAACTGGTAGTAGAGTAGGTTTGGTTATAAACAGAGAGAAAACTAAAGTGATGAAAATTGGTCAGGCAGGCTAAGTCTCCTTTTCAGTGCTTGAGGGATTCTTCCATGAGACTACATTCTACCTCCTTACACTTATTTCTGTTACCCACCAATCATTCTTTCATTGGTTTTTAAGTTTACTAAAATGATTAGTTAAAAATGTTTTGTTTGGTTTTTTGAACTAGTGTATTTTTATCTCAGAATTTCTGGTATTGTCAATATATATATCTGAGAAAGATTGCTTTAAACAAATTATTGTTAGCTACTTCTAGAAAAGTCCTTTAAATTTGCCATGAATTTTGCTGAAAGGCATTAAGTTAATATTTATAATGAATGTTTGTAACTATTGAGAGTGTGTCCTCTATTAGCATATACACAGTCGTATCAGAATAATATGACCACCTACATAATAATGGGAATAACCACCCTTGACCTGGATGACAGCTGCGAGACAGTGTGGCATGGAACCAATGAGGCCCTGGAAGGTTGCCAGAGGCACACATGCCCATTCGGACCCCACAGCAGAGCATGGAGGTTCCAGAGATGACGTGGTTGTGGGTCCGCATGCCGAACCTGTCGATCCAAATGGTTCCACAATTGCATTATGGGATTGAGGTCAGGTGATTTGGCTGGCCAAAGGAGAATGGAGACATCTCTGTTGTGTTCCTGGAACC
Organism: Ryuthela nishihirai; assembly: GCA_038380435.1. Classification (NCBI taxonomy): domain Eukaryota; kingdom Metazoa; phylum Arthropoda; class Arachnida; order Araneae; family Heptathelidae; genus Ryuthela; species Ryuthela nishihirai. Next base: position 98,081,609 of record JAWZYU010000006.1, read on the forward strand.
AGTCATGCACCACCTTAGCGACATGGCAGGGCGCATTGTCCTGTCGGTAGACACCATCACCACCAGGGTAAACATCCAACATGAAGGGATGCATGTGGTCAGCAAGGATGGGCAGGTAGCCATTGGCATTCAGGGACCAATCCAGTGGTACTAGCAGTCCCAGGCCATACCAGGAAAACATCCCCCAGACATGCACACTGCCACCGCCGGCCTGTACTTGACCAACAAGCATGTCCGGGTGTTGGTTTTTGTGTGTCTGATGCTGTATCTGCCACTGCCCATCACTTCTGTAGAATAGAAACCTCGATTCGTCAGAGAAGGCAACCTTTTTACCACTCTTCCACTGTCCAATGATGGTAGTCCCGTGTGAACTGCAGGAGTCGTTGCCGATGGACCTTGGTTAACATGAGTACCTTTATGCAACATCGACTCTGGAGACCCATGCATAACAGGGTTCACTCTACTATTATCGGAGACATGTACCCGGATACCCTAGTGTTCATTTGAGTGGTCAATTGTTGCACTGTTGCGCAATTGTAGTCGATTGCCCTTTACCAGTCGACGGAGGCGACGTTCTCCTCTGGTGTCGATGGCCTTTGGAGCTCCACAGTTATCATGTCTGGAGGTACTCAGTGTGCCAGCAGTCCATTCTTGGTACATCCTTACTATGGCACCTCACGAACACCCACAAGGTCTGTTGTTTCCGAGATGCTTCCACCCTTGGTTCTGTAGCTGATTATCATTTCTTTTTGAATGTCCATCAAATCAATACCTCTGCCCATTGTACTCACGTTATGCACTACGGCTCATCTGTCCTGGCTGGCTGTTTATATCTCCGTGTGGTTGACCTTGATATATGCACTCTGTAACGTGCCTGGGCGGGCACACTGTGATTCCATGGGTGGTCATATTATTCTGATATGACTGTGTATTTTTGTATGCTAATTTTAAAAAGAAATTAGATTCTCAGGATTCATTTAATCCACGATAAAAGCTGTATTACAAAAAGTTATTCAATCAGCCCAACATAAGCATGTGGTGTGATTTATAAGCTTATAGCAACAAGAGCAGATATGAGCCCCTTGGCTACTTTTCTATGCTCTGTGCCTGTGTTGACATAGCAACATCTGTCTAAACTCATCTTATAACTTTACTTAATCATAAAAGATTTAGAGAGTGACAAATAATTATATTTACCAGTCCTTGGTTCTCACTGGTACATGCGGCTAAGGCTTGACCTTCTTTAGATGTTAAAGCAGCTATCTGATGTTCCTAGCTGCAGGTCGAATTTTTCTTCTTCTTTCTGCTGAGGTCCTGCCATCCTCTCAGACCTTCTACTGTGGCATATAAACTGACAGGCTCCTGTCAGACCTCTGTGGCAAGTAGCTGCTTGAGGGGGTATTTATTTTTTTATTTTTTAGCATACCAGTCCTAAAACCTCAGCTTGATGTTAAAACGTAGCAGAGGGTTGTAGAAACGTTTATTACACGTCACTTTGCTGGATTAGTTGTAGACAGTCTTTCATGATGTCTGATTGTAGTCCTGTCTTCAGCAATTACCAAAGATATCTTTTTTTGGCTTTCACCAACTACTATCACTAAAACTGCTTTGAGTCATCTTAAATTACACACCATTCATGCTTACCTCAGCGATTTAAACAACATTTACTTGAATTCTCTAAAAAAAAGGACAATCTAGTCCAATTAATTAAAAATTAAAATAAACTAAAACTCCTCCTCCCCTCCAGAACGGCACGTTTCACCAACTAATCTTTCATTGGCATCTTCAGGCTCAGTTACCGGTATTGCGTTCATCAGCTTTATATTATCCCGCTCAACGGTCATGTGCTCTGACGTAGTTGGGCTTACACCCACCTTATGCTGATTAAGGAGATTCCATGCTGCAGGTAAGGGTGATATATCAGTGTTACATATACGGTTATGGTTTTTATGTATGAGGAGCTTTTCTGCATATAATAATTGCTATTTTGTTTTTGGTGCTACTATTGCCTTATATTCAACTTTATCTATTTTTAAATTATTTTGTATTATTGTTTGCATTAGTGCAGTATGTAGGATTCTTTTATTAATATCATTCTGATGCTCTATCATTCTAGATTTAAATTGGCAATATGTTTTTCCTATATAAGCGTTTTTACCTTGTAAAGTTAAAGTTGGATCGAAATATTAATCTCATAAACACCTCCTGTAGGTGGTCGCTTATCCCTGTTGTTAATTAGTAGATTTTTAATTGTATGTGTCATGTTAATAGGCAGTTTAGTATTATATTTTGCAAGAATGTTTGTCATGGTTTTTGAAATGTTTTTCATGTATGGGAAGCTTTTAGCATATGTATTAATGACCCTATCTTGATTTTGTGGTAGCTGTGAATTATTTTCCACATTATATTTAGCCCCTTTTTCCCATTTATTTAATATTTGATCTGTGTAACCAGTTTCTTTAGCTTTTGTTTTAATGTAAGCGATTTCGTTTTCCAGGGAGTTCATATCTGAACAATACCTATAGGCTCTAATAAAATGAGGATATATGCTAGATTTTTTATATTTACCAGGGTGTGCACTCTCTGCAGGTATAAAATTTGAAATATACATGGGCTTCCTGTATACTGTAGTTTCACAGTATTTTGCTTTCCTTGTAATGAGGATATCTAAGTATGGTAGCTGGCCATTTTTTTCGGATTCACAAGTAAATTTTATTGACAGCATAACGTTATTAAATGTTTTAACTAATTCTGGAAGTAATTTAATGGAATGCGGCCAAAAAATCAAAATATCATCTACATATCTTATATAGAGTGAAGGTTTTAGTATGGTTTCTGTTAATGCAACATTTTCAGCATGTCTCTTGACAACGTTGGCCATGAGGCCAGACAGAGTGGATCCCATTGGGACCCCATCTGTCTGGCGCCATGTCCACCCGTTGAGACAAAAATTATTAGCTGAAGTGGCGAGATCCAATGCCTCATGCACACTGAAGTATTGTGGGGCATTGGGTCTGGCGACCTTTAACCATTCAGCTTTCAGTCGCATAGCTGCATCCAGCATTGTGTGCTGCGATACAGCGATATGACGTCAAGCGAATGTATGGTTGTATTATCAGTAATTACAGCTTTTTGTATCATTGTTATTGCCTGGTGATAGGAGGACAATGTATATTGTGTAGCGGAAAGTAGGGTTTAAAAAAATTGTGTAAAGCTAATTCTAAGTTATACGTGGGTGATTTATATTTACTGATTAATGGTCTAAATGGTCGATTTTGATTATGCAACTTGATTTTCACAAACAATTGTGGAATATCCGGATAGATGGGGGGGGGGGGGGTATACATCTGTTAGCAATTTCTTCTGGTAGGAATGGATCATTTTTAAGTTCACTTAATTTATTTAAGGTTGTTACTATAGGGTCCTTTGTTATTGCCTCACATTTTAGTTCTTATAATGCATCATAAATTTTACTATCATATTCATGTTTATCAATTAATAGTATTTGATTAGTTTTATCTGCTAATATAATCTTAATTTCTTGGCTATTCTTTAAATCCTTTAAAATTTTTATGTCCTCTTTATTTTTAATGTTTATATTTTCCTGGGTAAACTTTATTGCTCTATATAATCTGAATCTTTCCATATCTTTGAATTTATTCGGAACTTTATTTATGGATTGTTCTATTTCTGGAATTAATTGATTTATATTTATCTGATCGTTTTCGTACGCAAACTTAGCTCCTTGTTGCAGTATACGTTGCTGTTCGCTATTTAGCTTTAGCTGTGATAAATTTACATATCTTTTTTCCATATTATAACTTTCTTTTTTATTTGTATTATGATTCACTATTACTTGCCTTAAATTATTTAATCTTATATTATGCTGTTAATTTTAATTGTTTCTCTTTCAATTTTATGCATTATTGTTCCTAAGGTTTGGGTTAAGCTGCTGTTATCTAATGTTAGGTATTTCCTTGTATACTGCTAGCTCTTTTTGTCTTATTATATATCTAGTACTTCGAATGACCTTATTTAATATTTTTGTTTCGGCTTTTTGTAATATCTGGTGTAAACTTGCATCAAAATTAGATTTATTTATTGTTAACGTTTTAGGAATAACTGATAATTTTTTACATTTAACTAAAAAGTTTAATTAAAGTATTAACCTATTGAGCGAGATACACATATCAGCAAATGAATCTTTACCCATCTTTCTTTGCGCTTAATTACTCGTATGCATAAACTATTAATTAATAAAACCACAGCTACCTTAAATATTCATTTAATCCACGATAAAAGCTGTATTACAAAAAGTTATTCAATCAGCCCAACATATCATATATTTATCGTGGATTAAATGAGTATTTAAAGTAGCTGTGGTTTTATTAATTAATAGATTCTCAGAATTTTATGTACAGTGTTAAGAAAGAATGAAGATTGCTAGGAGTGTCTAAATGTCTCATTTCTTACATAGTGTTTGATCTTGTTTTATGAGATGATTTAATAGTAATCTTAATGAGCAGTTCACTTAGTATAAATATGTGCATTTATTGTTGGAAATACAAGTTTTAAAGACATGCGTATATTTTTAGGGTTAAATAGGCTTCTAATAGAAAAGTAAATACTGAAAAGTTTTGTCAAATATTACTTTGTATTTGGAATCATTGAAACAATTTTTTTCTGTATATGTATAGAAAAGTAGAAAGGCAGCAGTAAAATCTATGATAAAAACACGTCTTTTGATGGAATGTAAAACAGAAGATTCATTGACAGAAACTGCTGATGTTGAATCAGCTGAATCAGATAGTCCAAAGTAAGTAGATTATCTTTAAAATTTATACAGTGGAGCATACAATAAACTATACCTTCTTGCTCAGTAATGGAAACAATTACCTTAAAGCTTCTTTCCATGAGCAATAAAATTTGAAAATGATACTATATTATGATTTTTAAATCAAAAGATTTTAGAAAGATAAATTTTGTTCTTCATGAACTGAAAGCATTATGGTAATATTTCTCAAACAATAGAAATTGTGCACATTAAAATGCATTTTAAGAATATTATAACGATCTGATTAAGAATATTATATATGGTCTATAAACAGTGGCTCAGTAGTTACCAGAAGAAGAGCTATGCATCAGTCCCCTGTGGTGATGCACAGAACTGACCAGGCCTAGCACCTAATGTCCAACCCCACCTTCTCGTAGTGCAGGCTGTTAGTACCTTTCAAAAGACATATTTCTTGTGGAAGGGAACAGAAGGAGAGAGCTGCCAGATCAGTGTAGCTTACTGATCTGGCTACTTTTCTTCTTTTTATTTCTACCTGCTCAGAAGTGGTCAACCACACAGGGTCCTGATGCTGACCATTAAACCTACTGGACTGAATAAGGCTCTGAGCTTGATTATGGATCCTGAATTTGCTGCACTGGTGGGCTTCTATGGAGGGAGAATTTTCCACTGTTTTTCTGTTTGTTTGTGGGTTGACAGCCCCAAGTGAATATATTCACAGGATATGTTTTATCAGCTGGTAGATAATCCTGAGCAGAGGTCATCGCAGGCACCTGAACTCTTTCTTCTATGGGCATCGCCAAATTCTAAATTGGAGGAAGTTTCCACTGTAGATGACTTCAACCTTTAGTAGTTGGGGAACAGGTCTTTGTCTCATACCTGTGATTAGGGGGTTGTTTAATATTGTCAGCAGTCCCTCTCAATAAACATAGCTTCTTTAAACATCCCACTAACCATTTTCTCTCCATAGGTAGTTGGAATGTGAGGACTGCACACAGAGATTATTCTCTTGATGTCCTCACACAAGAATTCTACCTTTATAATTTTAGATATTCACAGCTTGCAAGAGACCAGATGGACAAATAAGTCAGAATCTTAAAAAATAATCTTAAATTTCTCTTTCCAGGGAGGGAAGATAAAAAAAAAAACATCTCCAAGGCATAGATTTGCTTCTCAGCAGTCACGCTAGTGATGTTCGTCTAGGATATGAGTGCATTAATGAAAGGTTTCTTACAGCTAAATTTCAGACAAGCATTAAAGACTTGAATGTTATCTGCTGTTATGCCCCCATTGAGGATACTGATGAGGATGAGAAGGATAGATTTTATGGACACCTTCAAGACATTTTGAATTCTGTCAAGAAAGGAGATATTACTCTTGTTCTAGGCGACTTCAATGCCAAAGTTGGTACTGACTCTGACCATTGGGGATGGGGTGATAGGCCCTTTTGGTGTTGGTAGCTCCCATGGGAATGGGCAACATCTCCTACAAGTAAGTAAACTTAATGGTTTCAGAATAACAAATTTATTACAAACACTGCAACATATATAAGTCACATGAATTCACCAGATGGGCTGCATAAGAATATGATTCATTATATATTAATTAATGGCAAATAGGCAAGTTCTGTTAGGAATACCAGGTCCTATAGGGAAACTGAAATTGGATCTGACCATTACCTTGTTAAAAGTGTCTTGCAACTTAAACTTAAAAAGTGTTGTGCTAGAGTTAAAAAATTTACTTTTAATACTGAAGCTCTGAAAGACCCAGTTATAGTATCTTAGAAGAGCATCACTAGGGTGTCTGCTGAGAAGCAGACCCACGCCTTGGTGATGTGTATTGTTGTCCCTCACTGAAATGAGAAATTTAAGATTATTTTTAAGAATCTGACCTTTATCTGTCCATCTGGTCTCTTACAAGCTGAGAATATCTAAATTATAATGGTGGAATTCTTGTGTGAGGACATCAAGAGAATAAGCCCTGTGGAAAGTCCTCACATTCCAACTACCTATGGAGAGAAAATGGTTAGTGGGATGTTTAAAGAAACTATGTTTATTGAGAGAGAGAATGCCGACAATATCAAACAGCCCCCTAATCGCAGACATGGGGCAAAGACCCATTCCCCCACCACTAAAGGCTGAAGCCATCTACACTGGAAGACTTCCCCAATATAGAATTTGACGATGCCAGTAGAAGCAATGAGTTCAGATGCCTGCGATGACCTCTGCTCAGGATTATCCACCAGCTGATAAACATATCCTGTGAATCTATTCACTTGGGGCTGTCAACCCACAAAGAAACAGAAAACACAGCGGAAGATTTTCCCTCCACAGAAGCCCACCAGTGCAGCAAAATCAGGATCCATAATCAAGCTCAGAGCCATATATCTGTCCAGTCCAGTGGGTTTATATGGTCAGCACCAGGACCCTGTGTGATTGACCACTCCTCAGCAGGGTAGAAAAAAAAGAAAAGTAGCCATAGTTGCCCAGATCAGTAGGCCACACTAATCGGGCAGCCGTCCCCATCCGTTCACTTCCACAAGAGGGTATCTCTTTGAAAGGTACTAATGGTCTGCACCACGAGAAGGCAGGGTCGGACATTAGGTAGTAGGCCTGGCTGGTTCTGTGCATCGTCACAGGGGATTGGTGCATAGCTCTCCTTCCAGTGACTACCTAGCTACCATTTACAGACCCGAGATCTTACAGATTTGATTTCAGTATTTTTAAATGTTTAAAAAATTTTTTAATCAGCTTTCACATAATCCATATTTATAGTGATGTATTTTCATATATTACTTTGGGTTTTATTGTTTTATTTCAGATTTTGTGTAAATAAAAGTTGCAAACCTGTGAAATTTTCAAAACGCAAGAAAGGTTCTAAATTCTACAAGAGACCTTATACTGATACTGAAACAACAAGTAGTGAAATCAGTTGGCTGGGTGGAAAAGCTCATAATCTGTTTGAAACTCCAAAGAAAACTTATTCAGCCTGGTAAATAATTTTCAATGATATATTTACCTGATTATTGAATGATGAATGTGCTAGTCATTATTAAATAATGGTGGGCCTGGTTTATCATATGCATATGTGTGTGAATGATCATCTTTTTGAAAATATTGGTGCAGAAGTGGCATGAAAGGTAATGTAGCTGTCTGCTGCAGCTAGAGGCGAATGGAAATGACCAATTGTATTCCAAGAAGAGTGTGCAATGCTCAGAGTTTCTGTTAGGAAACAAATGCAGCTTAGTGAATTTGAATAGAGCCAGATCATATGCTTCTCTAAGGTTGGATAGTCCTTCCTGCCAAATTGTGGCTCATGTAGGTTAGGATGTAAGAACAATCAGTAGGTCTGACAGCATTTGTTACTGAATATCATTCATATCTACCTTTATAACTGTTACTGCAAAACAGATCAGTATTGTAAAATCAAAGGCTCTGGCTATGTTGTATGGAATTTTCAGTTATCCAGATTGATTAGCAGCATTCTGATCCTATCCCTGAGATTTGTTTACAGATGCTACAGGAGTTTGGATTGTTCTTTTTCTCCACTGCACATTTGATGCAGTGTCTGCAAACAAGATAAAACTTGATAAAACAAAGGATATATCTGGACTCACCAGTGTCTGCAGTGAGTCCAGACATATCTCCTGTTTTATCATATATAAGGTATTTGGTGGAGAGAGATTTTTGGTCGGCAACACTTTGTTTATTTCTCTAATCACCTCTTAAGCATGAAATTCTAAGTTAATTATTTTTAAGTAGTCATTTTCAATAGTGAGTAGTGTGTATTGATATGTAGTTGCCATTAAATTTTTTGTTTCCTAACCACATTAACCTTCTGTAAACATGGACTGTGAAATTATAATGTTTAAAATTAATTGTTTTAATAATTGATGTAGTTTTTTAATATAAATAAACATTTTGCAGAAAAAACTTTGCTGACATATGGGACTTGAATCCACATCTCTCCAGAAACATGCCAGAGATCATAGATGGAGCCAACAGTTGGCCCGAAAATCTCGGCAAAGAGTTTAAAGTCTTAAATTAGCGAAAAAAAGACAGAGCTGGCATTAGTTCAATGGTAGAATACTCTGGCATGTTTCTGGAGAGATGCGGGTTTAAGTCCTGTATGTCAGCGAAATTTTTTCTGCAAAATATTTATTGATTTATCAACATTAAAAAGACAACAGGTAATGCTATGATTGTTATCTATGTTTAAATCATTAATAACGCTAAATAGCATGATGAGACTTTATTATTTATTTCCATCTTACTCAGAGCAATATAAAAAGTATAATTTCCACCCAAGATCATAGATGGTGCTAATGGGTTGGCCCGAAAATCTTGTTGAAGAGTTTAAAGTCTTAAATTAACAGAAAAAGACAAAGCTGGCATTAGTTCAATGGTAGAATACTCTGGCAAGTTTCTGGAGAGATGCAAGTTGAAGTCCCATATGTCGGTGAAATTTTTTCCGCAAAATATTTATTGATTTATCAACGTAAAAAAAGCAACAGGTAATGCTGTGATTGTCATCTATATTTTTCCTATAAGATCTTAGTATTAATATGTTATGAAATGAAATCAATATGAATGTATCACAGGGAAATATTAGATATTTGTCACATACTGAAATTCTAATAAATTATTTTAAGGTATTTTATGTACAGATTTTCTGTAAGCCTTGTATTTTTTATGTGACAAAAAATTCATTCCTAGTGAAATTCTTGTGATAAGGAAAATAGAGGTGTAACATGGGATAATTAATAAAGGTTGACTGTATATTATTAATTCCTAATGTAAAATGTTTAATAGAAAATTTCAATAATTTAATACATATATTTTGTACATGTAAATTATATTAATTTAGGAGAAGAGAAAAAGAACCAACAAGGAAAAAGCACCTGAAGGAGAAGAAATATCAGGTAGTTTTTTAATATGTATAATCTAATGAAAACTGATGAATAGGAAGTTAAAGTACATCATTTCCATATCAATTCACTACATCTTACTACAATATATGTCATCTCATACTTATGCCATTGACATATTGAGGACAGTGATGTGAATATTCCTTGCATGTTGTTGTCTATATGGGTCACTTAGGAAGAATAATGTCTCAATTTAATCTCGCATCATTTCTCCTATTTAGCATCACTTACTAGCATCCTTTGTGACATTTCTTGGTCCCACTTTATCTCTCATTTTGTGACTGTGGTTCAATTTGTGCTCTCTACTGTTGTTCATGTCAGGTTCTAGGCATGGCAAAGCCCTCTGGTATACAACCTGCACCCTCTACCCTGTATCATTGTTGGATGATAGCAATGAAGCGATGGCAGTTGATGGCTTTCATCATCCACTATAATTGTCCTCTAACTCCTTTAATCAATCCAAGCAAGCTCAAGTTCTTTTTTTTTCCCTAGAAGTAATATAAATGTTTTACAGATATCTTTAAAAAATGTTTAAGTCTATGAATTTTGACATGAAACATATTTTATATGGAAGTTGTTGATAACAAACATAAAACAATTTGTAATGTTTGTACAGTATAAAAATGTCTGTTCCAGTAACGATGTATTTATGTTTATTTTATTGTGGAAAATATCTCACTATAAATCATCTTAATGACATTAATTCTCCTACAGTACCTATCTTCCAGTATTTACATGTATTCTTATGAGGAAAATATCTTTATGTTGCAACTTTATAGTTCTTAACCATGATTAGCATGCTTGGCTTCTGATCAAGGGGGCCTGTGTTTGAGCCCCAGGTAAGGCATGGATGTTTGTGTTGTTTTTCTGCTGAGGCCACACTATCCTCACAGACCTTCTACTGTGGCATATATACTGACAGGCTCCTGTCAGACCTCTGTGGCAAGCAGCTGCTTGAGGGGGTAATTTTTATTTTTTTTTTATTTGAATGCAATTGCTGCTAGACTAATTTTTTCCTATTCTTGATATCTAGTGCCTCTAAAACCATTAATGATTCCACTCCATTGGATAACCTATCAGTTAATAGAAATACCTCGTAAATAGTTTTGTGGATTGGGTTTTGATTAAGTAATAGAAATGCATTATCAAGTTCCTTTAAAACTACTAAATAAACAGCAGACTCCTGTCAATAAAGTCTAGTCTAAGTTGTAAGAAGCTGCTTGAGGGGGGGGGGGAATTTATTATTATTTTTAAATTGGGATCACTTTATGGTCATCTGCCCTCACTCATTTTACATATATCTATCTCCACTGCTTTTTGGTGGAGTAGCTTCATTGTAACAGAGCATACCTTAGACTACAAAAATTAAGGGTAGAGGTTCACAGTGCAGTAATTAAAATTAAATTGAAGTCTTTAATTCTCTATGACACTGTTAAATGTTTTAAGCACTTCAATACATGCTCTGTGCTATCAAGTATCAAAAGTTTTTAAGGAGAGAGTTACGTACCGTACCGCAGAGGATGGGTAGTAACAGGAATTTCCGGATGCTTTCGAGTGACAAGTTTAATAATCTTCAACATTCTTGCCAGAAAGTGATGCCTCAGCAGAGTTTGAGAAAATGATGTGGGATGCTGATGATTTATTTGCTTTGGTGAAGGAACCAATTATACTTTTGGTAGCATAGAGTGCTTAAAAAACTTTTAATTCCATGATGCGCATTTTGCACCCATATTTTGGGTGCATTGTCAGGTGGGAAGTGAGCAGCTTAAGCTAATCCATGAGAGGCAATTGATTTGTTGAGTGTGGGGGTAGGGGTGAAGTGCCATAAATTGAATTGTCAGTGGCTCAGCTCTGATGTTTGTAGTGGTTGGCAGATGTGCAGGTGGCCATAATGCGATCTGCATGTGACAGTTTGAAAGAGGGTGTGAGATTATGGGAACTCTCCAAGATCAGCGAGTGTCGAGGGAAGCTTCATTTTGTGAATATAATAAAATATAGTTATAATGAGTGGAGTACTTTTATTAAGTTTATAAATTTTGTAAACTAAATTTTGGGGTTAAAATAACTATGTTAGTGAGGGCCTGAGACATCATCCCCCTTCCTCCAGCATGGCGTCTGATCCTTAGGGGATATAATACACACCTCAGAAATACCACATCCCTTTAAATACTCTCCTTTCTCATTGCTGATCCCCATCTGCAACCTGCATTAATGCACCCCCCAAACCCTTTAGAATTCTTCCATAATGCATCCTGAAAATCGGCGATTAAAATATACCCCCCCCCCAAACACAATTTCCAATATCAATACCAATATGAAAACCATTATTCAGTCCCTCACTAACATAGTTATTTTAATCCCAAAATTTAGTTTACAAAATTTATAAACTTAATAAAAGTATCCCACTCATTATAACTATATTTTAATATATTCACAAAATGAAACTTTCCTTGACATTAAAATCAATCCAAAGTGAATGCACAGTATTCCCTGTTAAGAACATTAATTAATAGATTCTGAAAAAAATTCATTGCCGCCACGGCGGGAATCGAACCCGCATCTCTCCAGATTCATGCCAGAGCGCGCTAACCATTGCACCACGCGTCGGACAACGAATATTTTCAGAATATGGTCATATTCTGAAAATATTCGTTGTCCGACGCGTGGTGCAATGGTTAGCGTGCTCTGGCATGAATCTGGAGAGATGCGGGTTCGATTCCCGCCGTGGCGGCAATGAATTTTTTTCAGAATCTATTAATTTCCTTGACACTTGCTGATCTTGGAGAGTTCCCATAATCCTACACCCTCTTCCAAACTCTGTCACATGCAGATCGCATTATGGCCACTCACACATCCACTGACCACTCTGAACCTTGGAGCTGAGCCACTGACAATTCAATTTATGGCACCCCACCCTTCCCCCGTGCTCAACAACCAACTGCCTCTCATGGATTAGCTTAAGCTGCTCACTTCCCACCTGACGATGCGCCCAAAGTAAGGGTGCGAAATGTGCGTCATGAAATTAAAAGTTTTTTAAGCACTCTGTGCTACCAAAAGTATAATTGGTTATTTCCTTCACAAAGCAAATAAATCATCAGCATCCCTAATCATTTTCTCAAACTCTACTGAGGATCACTTGCCGGCAAGAACGTCGATGATCATTAAACTTGTCACTCGAAAGCATCCTGGAAGTTCCTGTTACTACTTATCCTCTGTGGTATGGTACATAAATCTCTCCTTAATAACTTTTGATACTTGATAGCATATAACGTGTTGAAGTGCTTAAAAACATTTAATAGTGTCATAAAGAATTAAAGACTTCAATTTATAACCTTCGGCTACATTGCATATCATCAAAATCTTTGCCATCTTCAAGTAGTGCCTGCAAAAGTGATTGAGTTGGGTTATTTTACCTCTGAGCAGCACTTTTTTTCATGCAGTAGGCTAAATGTCCAGGTCACAAGGACCCCAAGAGTTGGACTGGACAGCTCTTAGGAGACAGATGGTAACCTCCCTCAAGGTCATACAACTTGTTCTTTAACATGTACAAGGTATGACTCTCCCTCATATGGGATTGTGACTTAGCATCCCATCTGATGGACTGCAGCTTTTTGAAGCCCATTGGTATCTCTTACTGATAAATGTTTTGTGGAGATAAATTTCATTGCTGACCTAGGCAGGACTCGAACTGGGGAACTGCAGATTATGAGCCTGGCACATGGCTGATTGAGCTACCTCCACCCCTAAAAGGGATTGAGTAGCAAATGGTATGTAATACTATTGTTTTTACTTCATTTTATTACATTTTGTTACTAAAAGCTATTATACTGGTCTATTAAAATTGTATCATGACTACAGAACTTGTCTAATATCCAGTGGGCCATCTTTTGTATATATGAAAGAAACCAATGCAAACCACCCAAATTTAAGGAAACTCCATCCTTTTTGTTGAGCTTTGCTTAAATCGAAAATCTCTTGATTTGGCTCTTAACTATTGAAAAAGATATATCTGAATTGATTTAAGTTGTATACAAAAATTTTGTTTCATGAGAATTTTTAAAACATCTTTTTTTTTCTTATCTATTAGATTATTACTACCTCTGAAGCTGACCAAGAAAAGAGTACAAGTGGCTATGAAAAGAAAGCTAATTCAGCAACACAGGAGAGTTATGGGAATACTAACAATGCCCTGAAGAGAAGAAGCACCACAGCTAATAAAAATTTAACTCCTTTCACAACTCCTTCTAAACCTGAATATGCAGATTGGTCAGATGTAGAGAAATTTACTTTATCAGTTGAAAAATCAAAAACTTCAAGTCATTCAGTATTAAGGAATACAAGCACTTTTCCTAAGAATATGAGTAATTCAAACCATGTTCTTAGATCAGCTAGTCAATCAGTTAATGAAGATATGTCAAAAACAGACAGTGACCATGAAAATTACCTGAGTGAAGAGTTGCCAACTACTGATATGTATAGTCCTCCTTTAAGTTGCCATTCTCAACTAGAAATGTCGCCAAAAAGAATGGAAAAGAAACAGAAAATTGACCATGTGGTTTCACCTAAATTCTGTGAAAAGAAGAATGAAACAGGTGCCGTATCTCTATTAAAAACAACACCTGAAGGAAAGAAAAATAAATTTAATATAAAAGACAACCAGAATGTTATATATGCTGAAGGCAGTAGAGAAAGTTGGAAAAAAATTGAAAACTCTGATGCAAAGCATATTATAGTTCAAGTAAATGAAACCACACCAAATACAAAGAATGAACAGGACCATAAAAAAATAAAAAATGTGGAAAACAGAGCTAGAGAAAGTAACAGTCATGTTCATGTTGATACCAGCAAGTTGTTTGTGAAAAGGAACTTTAATTTGAGCAACAGAACTAGAGTTGATGAATCAAAGCCAAATACTAAATTGAACGATTTTGAGGATTCTTTTCCTGAAATAAGCAGACAAATTTGTTCTGAAGATAATGAGAACTTTAATATAGCAGCAAGCATTGATGAAGATCATAACATTGAAGATTCATTCAATTTAATTGGAAAATTTTCTTCCCATACACCAACTTTTGTAGCAAAGGTAAAAAAAAAGTCCTTTTTTTTAATTTAAAAGAGAAGAGGGTACTTCCCTATAGATAAATATAATCACATAAAGATATGACAATCTCATAGGACCCATAGTGTCTTTTACCAAGTAATCAGCACCAGCATGGCATCTGGTAGAAACTAACATAGTCGCTAATGCACATGAGCACCTTAGTCTGTTCCACTTCTGACTCCACAGACATAATGTAAAGCAATGGAATCACAGCAGCTTTGCAATTTCTTTTAAAGAATAATTTTTTTCTATCTTCAAGTTCTAAAAAATAACTTGGTAAGTTATGCCATTTCAAATATTTGCATACATTTACACAATAAAGGGAAAGAAAAGCAAGTAAAAGCAAAGTTGAGGGAGGAAAAATCATTTACCCACATTAGGGATAGAATCAGGAGCCTTTACCTTAAAAGCCAAGAGAAATAAAAATAAAATAATTAAAAATTTAACTATATCACGATTAAGCTGTTACATATGGTAGCACACTGTATTACAATCTTAGTGTGCGAAGTGCATATTATTTCCCACCAAAGCTGGGAGCATAATTACTAAGATGTAATTATGTTACAGTAATTTAAGAGCCATGATTGTAATAATAAAGTTATGTGAAGTTACAGTAGATCTTAAAGTAGCTAAAGGATATTTACCACTTTGTGGGAGTTGGCACAATTGCTTATCATAGGTATTTATAGATGCAATGATGTCAGTCTCACAGTCTGATGTTTTTAAGCTGCCAGTCCTAAGCAGATAAAGTGGTTGTATAATATTGTTCGCTGAAAGACTATGTGCTTCTGCTGACTTCTAGGGTGCTTCTTATGCGAATTTTAACACTAGTTGTGATGTTGTTATCTGCGGGGCAAACATAAGCACAAATCCACATGCTGTTGTAGTCTTTATACAGTCCCATTTATCATTCTTGAGTGGATAATATCCAATGTTGTTTAAGCTTCAGTTCTTACATACATTGGCAACAAAATTACAACTGTGCTATCCAAATGTTAAAGAAAACATACATGTTGATGTTTAAAAGACATTAAAGGACATTAAAGCATTGTGCAGTCTGCATCCAGGTAACTCAGAGTTACCTGGATGGCCCTATATCACATTCCAAAGTCACTTTGGCTATATCTCTAAATTAAAACTGCATAAATCCCCAGGGGTGGGTGAAATCACTACTGAAGTGCTTAGAGCTGGGAACATTTGTGTTGTCATGTGGCTGACCGAAATTTTGAATATTTTTTATGATGAAGGTGTTCCTAAGGATTTTACTAGAGCTATTATTGTACCACTTTTTAAAAAAAGATTATCGCAGTTCATGTGAAAATTATAGAGGAATTAGTTTACTTTCTGTTCCAGGTAAAGTTCTTTGCATGATTATATTTAATAAAATTAAGAATTTGGTTGATGGACAACTGTGTGATGAACAGTATGGATTCAGAAGTGATAGTGGATGTATTAATCAAATATTTTTACTTAGGCAGATTCTTGAAAAATGTTTAGAGTTTCAGAAACCTGTGGTTACTAGCTTTATAGATTTCAAAAAGGGTTTCGACTCTGTTGATTGACATAACGTGTGGTTGATTGCTAGATCATATGGAATACCTGATAAGTTAGTGTAATGAAAGCTCTCTATAATAACACTGAATCGTGTGTGCGAATTGGTATGTCTTGCAGCAATTGGTTTAGCATTGCTAGTGGAGTTAGACAAGGGTACATTTTGTCTCCTTTTCTGTTTCGTTTGGTTATTGATTATGTTATGCAAAATTCACTGCAAGGGAAAGATTTTGGGCTTAATTGGTCTAGAGAACTGAAAATTTCTGATTTAGATTATGCTGATGATTTAGCCCTTTTGGCAAATGATGTTGATGAGATGAACTCTTTCATTTGAACTGTTGATGAGATTGGTAGTAGAGTAGGTTTGGTGATAAACAGAGAAAAAAATTAAAATGATGAAAATTGGTCAGGTAGATAGTGCTTTGAATGGCTGCACTCTTGAGCAATTGTCTCAGTTTAATTATCTTGGGAGCTATGTAACAGATACTGGTGATGTGTGGCATGAGATAAATAAAAGAATAGGGATTGCTGCTGGGACTTTTAAGAATCTATGGAGAGTGTGGATAAATAAGTGTGTACACCCAAAGACTAAAATTAGGCTGTATAATAGTTTGGTTCTTTCTAAGGTTAGTTATGGTAGCGAAACCTGGACCCTTTGTAAGCATGATAACAAGAAACTTGATGTCTTTTATTCTAGATGCTTATACAGTATCTTGGACATTAGGTGGTACGACTTTGTAAGTAATGATGAGGTTAGAAGGAGACATCAATCTCCTTTGAGCAGCATATTGTGCAGAGAGACTGCATTGGTTTGCCCATATTGCCTGTATGCATAGCTGCAGATTAGCAAACAGGATTATGAACAGTGTGCCTAAGGGTTTCAGAAAAAGGGGATGACTTAGGAAGTGATGGGCAGACAATGTCAAACATGACCTTGCTAGAATTGGCCTAGAGAGGCCAAATGAAATAGTAGCTCAGAGCAGACACATCTGGAGAGGAAAATTGCAGTCTGGTTGGACCTCTGTAACCCATGGCTGCATGAAGATTTTTTATGTAAAGACTTAATACAATTTGGCTATATGCGTAATCTTCCTTCAGCCTCTGAACATTAGTTCAGAAATTGCATTATTCTGATGATTATGGAGGAAACTGGGTCTGCAATGTTTCATTCCAAGTTCAAGGCTGACTGGAATGTAGATCAGTGGTGACTACAGCTATGTGCTCTTTTGTAGCAACCCTACAGACTTACAGTTGTGAGAGTTTACCATGCGATTGAATTAGTGTTGCATGCCTGTAGTCACATAGGTTAAATGTTCATGCATTTTCTTCTCCCACATTGCAAAATTTACCTGTACACCACATTGCATGTCATTCTCTTACATACTTCTCAATATATGACATTATCTTTTAATTTTGAACACCAGTGTGTGACTTATTATTCTGAAAATAAAGCACAATATAAAGTGCTGAGAAGCAATACTTTTTTACAGTTTTATGTTTAAGAATATGACTTGTAATAATTCTAAAAAAAATTGACATAAACTTAGTTATTATAAAACTTAGTTATGTATATCAATCTTAATAAATGCTGCATTTTTGACATACCTTTATGAACACATCAGTAGGACATTTACTTTTTGTTGTACATCCCATTTTGTTATCTGTGGACGAAAACTATTTCACTTCTTTTTTTCTAAATGTAAGTTTTGTATTTCTTGGTGTTGGCTTTTAATCAGATTAAGCATGAACTATCTCACTTCCCTTTGTTCTCTACTTCAAGCACCGTTTTTACATAACTACAGATAGCTAAACTTCAAGTCTCACTTAGCAACCTTTTGCATGAATATTAGCATGCTTAGTTTAATATCTGTATCCAAGACAACTTTTTTTAATATATAGTTGTGATGAAGCACCTTGCTTGGAAACAAAACTAGAGTGAGGCCAGACCTATGAAATATAATGATACACAGTAATGCAGTGCTATAATTCTATGTTCAGCAGCTATTTTGAAGCTTCTTAAAATGCATCAATACTTTGAACAATACCTAGTTTTATATTGTGAATAAAAGCATGCATAACTTGCATGATAGAATATTTCATCTGTGCATGCAACATCAGTTACAAATATAAACTTAACATTTTTGTTGAAACCAAGAAAAAAATTTTTGAACTTCAGTTTTCAGCACAACCAGTATAGCCAAGAGTGCAAAGTGTTCACCTTGTTTTAACCAAGAGCAATTTGCTTTTTGTGCTCAAATATTGCTGACTGCATACATATTTGAGAACCCCTAATGTAATTGCCATATGTAACATTTTGCAACCATACTTGTAGTTGGGGTTAAACTAAGACTAATAATTTTAAATGATAAATCTGGTAACAAGGCAATACTCAACAGTTTGATTTTTTTTTTCCTTTTCGATTTGTGATTAGACCCATGAAACTTACTAGTTTATCTGCAGCTTGTGACTGAACAAATGACTAGAGCAAAATGCCACACTTTGCCACTGGAAAATATTTTTTTCCATATTAACAAAAATCCCCTCCCTCCTCATCCTAAACTCCTGGCTATGCCACTGATTGTGTTTGATCACTTTCTTGAATGTGTATCTATTTATCATAGTATGGCTGAAACAGTTTGATCTGTGACTTTATTTTTTGTTTGTTTAATGTATTAGACAGATAAATTATTTTGATAAATTATATTGTTACAACAGGAAAATAATGTGGCATCAAGCTCATCACATACACTAAAATCAGACATTGAAATAATGTCAGGTAAGCAAAATTATCTTTATTTTCAAAAAATTTTCCATTTAATTTAGGGTACTGTAAATTGTATATTGCAATTGCACTTGAAAGGCAAAATGATATTGAAATTGTATTTTCTCCACCCTTCTGTATACCTTTAGTCATGAGCCAACAGTCTCCACTCAGGCTGATTTCTTTATATATATATATAATATTTTTGAAATCTCTGAAGGCTTATTGCACCCTAAGCAGCCTCTAAAGGGTTCAAGTTGATGTAGAGAAATATCAATTAGCCAACTCTCTTATTTTAACATATTATTGACTAATTATGTGTCAATCCAATAATTGTTCATTAAATGGTGACTTCATTTCAATATACACTGCTTTCACATACTTGTTAATAGTCCAACATTCCATGATAAACTGATCTTCAAAGCAGTGCCTTTTTCTGTTATGCAAAGTCCTTGTTTGCCATTCATCAAGTTTTAGTGCAAGTAACAATATAAAATGTTAATGTTTCCATGGGTTTTGTTATTTTATCTGTGAGCATCACATTGTAGCACACACCTCTGTAACCCATGGCTGGACCTCTGTAATTGGCTGGGCTAGGCTCAGCAGACCAGCGTTTCCCAAACTATGTTCTGTGGAACACTGGTGTTCCGTGAAAAATTATCAAAATTAATCTTTTACAACGACATATTTATGCGAGGCAGGATTTTCAGATTATGCTGCAACCAAATCAAAGTCCAGGAACAGACTCGACACTACACTAGATATGAGAATTCAACTTTCTAATATTGTGACTGATATCAAAAGAATTTATAATTCAAAGACCCAAAAACATCGAAGTCATTAAGAATGTAATTTTATAATATATATATATGCTAGTTTATTTTACTATTTTTATGTGTTTTTTTTTAATAATTACCATTGGAGAATAAATGTTTGTTTTTTCCTTAATGCTTAGATTTACTCATTTATTTTATTTATTATTTATATCTACCTGCCCTACAGAATAACCAAGGTGTTAAAATTTCAGGATTTGTTAAGTGTTCCATCATAGGAAAAGTGTGGGAAATGCTGCAGTAGACTAAATGGCCAGGTTACAAGGGCTCAGAGAAGGATGGGGAAAGGAACCACTGGACAGTTGATAGAAAACAGATGGTAGCCTTCCTTCAAGGCTATCCAGTGTGTTCTGTTGTGCACAAGATATGGCTCTCTTGTGCACAAGATATGGCTCTCTTGTGCACAGGGCTACAGCTTTAATGTTGCAACTTTTCCAAGCCCATTGATGTCCCCTTTCTCACTAAGGGCAGTGGTGGTGATGGGGGGGGGGAGGGGGGCAGAGATAAATCTTGACACTGGCACAGTTTAGATTTGAATCTGGGAACTGGAGATTACAAACTTGGTGCAGTAATGACAGCCAACCCACACTCCAGTGTTATACCTCACAGATCTCTATGGCTTATTAAACTGACAGGCTCATGTCAGACCTCTGTGGCAAGCAGCTTCAAACAGGTATTTTTTTAATTATAATTACCAGTGTTGCATGTAGAAATAATTCATACAAAGTAGTTTTTTGGCAGAGCCACTAAAGATCTGATCATTAGCTTTATTTTCATATTTTACCCTTCAGCTTTTTTTTTATTTTGCAGCTTGCCAAAGAGATTGACAGGACCCTATCAGTATAATGTGCTATGGAGAAGTTCTGTGGGAAAAGTGAGATCTCAGCAGAAAGATAATACAAGAAGCAGGCATGCCTTATTTGAGGCTGTAATCATGATCCCTTTGATCCACAGCCAAACATGCTAGCCACTTGGCCATCAGGATAGACTTTTCCAATTAGCAACTTGTTTATCTGTATATTAAACAAACTACACATGTGGGGAATTCAAACTCCATTAATATACTTGCAAATTTTTGTCCTCATATGTAATCTAAATACAGTAGACAAAATGCTCTCAATCATTGTGATGTGGTCTAAACTATATACTAAAGTACTAAGTAATGATGTCTTAAAAAATAAAATACTTATAATTATTTAATTCTTGTTGCTTTCTATTCTTAATTTCAAATGTTTTCATTTCTTTTTTAATTTAAAATTGATTTTGTGTGTTACAATGAAATATATCATGTAGTGAGTGTGTTGCAATGAAGTGAACCTATATTAGGTGTGCCATGATATGAAAAAGATTATGAACCACCACTCTACACAGATCCTTGGTTATGCATATGTGAAATCATTTTTTCTTTTACCTCGTTTTATCAAAAAAATTGAAGTAATGTTTTCACTTTGTCATCTGTCTGACTGTCCATCTGTAGATATTCCAACTTTATTGTTTCTAGAGATAAAACACTTTTTGGGTGGATAGATATTGATGAAATATTAGGATTCACACTTTTCAAATCTCCAAAGCTCTAATTTTGTCCTCTTATAATGAAAAATTTTAAAATTTCAAACTTTAATAATAAAATAATAATAATATCTTTATTAAGCCTTAGTATGGTTATATACATAGATTACCCCGCTAAGCCTTATGGCTTGTCAGCAGGATTCTAAGTTTCTAGTCTTTTAAACAGATATTAAAGCAATATATTTCTGTTAGAATTTTAAACATTACTTGTTGACTTTTTAATGTCAATATATTAATAAATATTTTGTATAAAAAATTTTGCCAACATATGTGACTTGAACTTGCATCTCTCCAGAAACATGCCAGAGTATTCTACCATTGAACTAATTCCGACTTATCTTTTTCCCACTAATTTTAAGACTTTAAACTCTTCACCGAGGATTTGGGCGCCTAACATTGGTGCCATCTATGATCTTGGGTGAAGGTTCAACAGTAGAATACTCCGGCATGTTTCTGGAGAGATGAAGGTTCAAGTCCTGTATGTCGGTGAAATTTTTTCCACAAAATATTTATTGATATATTGATGTTAAAAGTCAACAGGTAATGCTGTGATTGTCACCTATGTTTAAATCATTAATAATGCTAAATAGCATGAAGAAACTTTATTATTTATTTCATTCTTACTCAACACAAAATAAAAAGAAATGATTGCCACCCGAGATTATAGATGGCGCCAATGATAGGCAGCCAAATCCTTAGTGAAGAGTTTAAAGTCTTAAAATTTGTGGAATAAAGATGAGTCAGCATTAGTTCAAAGGTAGAATACTCTGGCATGTTTCTGGAGAGATGCAGGTTCAAGTCTCATATGTTGGCAAAATTTTTTCCACAAAATATTTATTGTTAGAATTTTGCTGGTGGAATGTGAAGGTCATGGGTTTGCATTGGTAACAATGAGTTGCTCCCTTACACCCAGGGAGGTAGGAAACATAATTGCTTTGCTTTAAGATATTAGAAATTTTTTTTAGTTAGATAGCTACTAATGAAATATAATTTGTATTTTCAAATCTTAGGGTTGCCTTAATTTGCATCATTAGAAGGAACTAAATATAGAAAATGCAAAACTTTTAAAAACTACTGCAAATGATCTGTTTATGGTAGAAATTTGAAATTTTGGTGATAGAATGTCAAGAAATATTCCACTGCAGACAAAGACCTGTCTTTTTTTTTCTCAGTAGTGTGTGCATGTTAGAAAAGCAACATTTTTGTTTAAAAGATAAAAGAAAAATACCTTTTATTTTGTATAAGTATTAATAAAATATTTCTATTTGCATTTTCCCAAAATGTCCATTAGTTTGATGGTTTAAGAAAAACTGAAAAAAGTTGGTAAATGAAAAACTTTATTCTCCTTGAAAACAAGATTCTCATAGTTACACAAATTAATCCACAGCATATCATTGGTTTATTAAATATTTAATCACTATTAATCTGTTTAAGTATCATGATGATAATGAGTGTAAAGGGAAAATTGTGCATGGTTGGTCATATACATGCCTGGAATGATTCTCAAGGATAGTCTCCAAATGCACTCAAAGATAGTGATTGACCCTTTGGGTTATAGCATAACATCAACCATAGAGGAGATATTTATCAACAACTGGTAGCTCAGTGATCAGAGCACCTGACGTGTCATCAGGAGGTTGTGGGTTCAGATCCCACCTGGTTCAAGACAATTTTTCTTCTACACTCCTTGTCATCATGATAATTAAACTGTCTAATAGTGATTAAATGTTTTTTAGAGATTCTCATAATTGCCAGAGGTGATAGGTTTTCTTGTTATTACTTTTCCAGGCTTTTCTCTACTTCTCTCTCCCCACTTCTTTCTATCTATCTTGTCTTCATCCTGAAGACTTCTTTTCATCCACTTCTTCCATTTTCTCTTTTCCTTCTTCTGGTGAATTACCATATCCTTTTTGGCCATTTTTTATCCTATTCATATACCTGTATTATCTCAATCTCTTTTCTTCTATACTATCCCCAGTAGCTTCCTCACTCCCTTAATATTTTATCTCTCCTTTTCTCGTTTTATCACTTTTTGTCTGTTTCTTCCAGAAGTCCATTTTTTTCTATTATTTTTCAATTCACTCTTTCTCGTCCATATATATCTCTCTTCCAGAAATCCATTTTGACTGCTTTTACCTTAAATGCTAACCTTGCTGTCAATATCTGTGTCTCTGTTCTGTACACTAAAATCAATTAAATGCACAATGATAGATTGTTAAAATACTTTAATCACAAATTCACTATTAAAAATAATTCAAATGCTCTTAATTATACTCTTAAGCTTAGACACGAGATTAGCTCTTCTAACTCAGTCATTGTACCATATAACATGGAGTAGGTATAGCTTATCCTTGGTTGTAGCATAATAGCTCATTAGTGATGTCACACTAAAATTATTTTATTTTTTCTTTGTATATTTATATGCTATAAAACTTTTTTGTTGCTTTCTTAGCTTGTTTTCTTACTTCCTTCACAACTACCATTCTCTTGGACCACAGATCCCAGTTAATTAAATATTTTCATCTTTCTCACCTTTTCTGTTGTTTGAATATGGTCAGCCTGAAGTTGATCATCTTATTAAGCTTATTTTACCTTTATGAACGTTTTCAAAAATGTAACAGGTGATTCCTATGGATGTTAATATGTATAGTCTCAAGAATAATGAACATTTATGTTTTTCAACCATCAAATCAAACAACACCCTGCAAAAACTACATATAAAGCAACTGTACCTTCTTTATATGTAGTTTATATATATATGTGGTTATATATTTCTTAGACATCTTCTTGACTTTATCTTGTAGTATGGCAGGGATACTTACATTCTGAAGGAGATATTCATTATTTCATAATAATGGTTAAAGCTTTTTAGTGAAATAGTGTATAGCAAGTTTTAGAACTCTGTTCAGAAGACGATGTATCTTTATCAAATATATTTTTAATACTCTTAGCTTATATATATATAGAGTAATTTTGTTTGTTATAATTTAATAGAATATATACATGGTTAGTGTAGTACTTTTGCTATATATATATATTTTTTTTCAGAATATCCAAGCACATCTAGTCAAGATAGCAAGAACAAAAATGTTGCTTCTTCTGGCAGATCAGAAGCTAAAACAACCAGAAATCATCAGCAGTCTCAATTTTCTTCAGAAAATAAAAACTTCTCGGAAACTTCTGTTGCCTCCTTTCAGCAAGTCATCCAGAAGTTACTGGAAAAGTATAATAAGGGAACTAATAATTTGTCTGAAGAGAGTACAGTTACAAGTTTAAGTGATAAGAGCAAAATCAAAACTGCTTGCTATCCAATGAAAAATGAAAATATAACTCCATTGAAAAAGAGCATAGATGGCATAACGGAAGTTATAAAGATGGGCACTGAACCAATAATGAGTCCACCTAATATATGTGTATGTAATAAAATTTGCATTCCAAAATTAAAACAGGTCAGTCTAGATTTTTTTGTTTATTATATGAAGAAATGAGAAAAAAGATTAATTGTAAGAGTGTGAATGTTTAGAAATAATATTGGAACTCTGTGCCATTCAGTAGATTCACATTTTAATTATTTCATTCAATTCGCATTTTATATTATTTGATTTTAATCACTATTCTGATACTAATAACTGTGTTGTACTTGTTTGTATGGTGCTATATTGACCCTGAATTATTGTAGAAATCAAGAATATGATTCCTGCATTAATACTAAAACTTTCAGAAGAAATAAATTTCCCACAAATCTAATAATTAAATACAAATGGGAGTAGCTCTTCATGTTATTTATTAGTGTTGCATTCTAAACTAAACCCAGATTTATGACTAAGTTTAAATGATCAACAATGCTTGAATGGAAAGAAAAGTAAAATGAAATATCTTTAATGCTTCTGATTAGAATGTTAAGATAGTCTTGAAACTTGTTTGGGGTAAAAAAACTGCTGGCCCTTATTATGATATATAGGCAATTGAGAAGTTAATGGTAATATCCATTGAAAGGAACACATTCAAACAATGTATGCATATTGAGCTTTATGCATGAAACACTTCTGATATAGTACAAGCATCTGGTGTTGAAACTATTAACTAAAGGAAAACCTCAGCAGACAGGAGCCTGTCAGTACACCATAGAGAAGCTCTACGAAAGGAGAGACCTTAGCAAACAGACAACACAGGAAAGAAAACATCCATACCTTACCTGGGGCTTGAACCAGATCCCTCCGATCAGTAGCCAAGCATAGTAACCACTCAGCCACACGTATAGAAATAATCCATAAAAAGTGTAGCTATTTGGCAAGGCAACTAAAAATCGTTAATGAAATGAAATATATTTTTGCACTGTAGAAGGGGACATCACATGGAATATCTAAATAGTTTATTAACAGGATTGTACTTGCATCATTCATTATTTCATAATTATGAGAATTCATAATGAGAAGAGTGGAATTTAAAATTATTAACTATAAGTAAAGATCTGATATTGATTCAGTTGAAACCAGGTGGTATACAAACCCATGTCCTCCTGATACTATATTAGGTGTTCTCACCAATGAGCTACCAGCTGCCAATTAAGATTTTTTTTCTCTAATAATGATAGTGCATGATTGTGTATTTTTGGCAGATGATTCATATCATTACTAAAGGAAATCTTGATCAGTAGCTCAGTGGTCAGAGCACCTGGCATTTTATGAAGAGGTCGTAATTTTTTGTATCCCACCAAACTGAAAACAATTTTTCCTCTTTGAGTTTGATGTTAAGAGTGTTTTAATTGAATTTGATATTAAAATCGTTTGGAACTATAAGAATTTCTGATATGGATTATATATTAATAATTCAAAACAATTTTCCTTGTTGGTTAAACAATTGTTTTTAAGTCAACAGATATGTAACATAAACTTTGTTTTTTTCACAAGTGTGTAGTATCCTATTTTATTCTCTCTCAGTGATAAAATTTCCTATTTTCAACTTCAATCCCTTACATTTTTCTGTCTCATTCACTCTTCTTAAAAGCAGTTTTGTCTTTTACCTACATTTTTCCAAATCAGGCTTAATGTGAAATGTAATCCATATTTTTAGTTATGCCATATTATATCTCACTGATAATACTTATTTTGGTACCAACAGAAATTTCTGAAAACAAGATCTTGATTTTTTTTTAGATTTTGATTTGAAAGCAGTTTTTTGATTCAGCTGCTTAAGATGTGACATGAGGCATTAGCTGTTGAAGGTCAATGAAAATTGATATGGCAATGTCATTTGAAATAAACACTTTTAGTTAAATATTAATTTAAAACCTTTCCCCCAATATAGGAAATTCCTATATCTATTCAGACAAATCTTTTATTAACAGTTATCAACTTCAGTTTTCCCTACAAAATTTGCATTCTTGGTAATAGAAAAAATATAGCATTGTAACCATTTTGTTACGAAGGCATATTGTTATAGACAAGGTTGTATACAATAGTTTTAAATGGCTTTTTATCTAGATCATGAGAATGTTGAGATAATAAGAGTTTGTTTCAAATGAGTTATGTTGTATGTTTAAGAAATTGTTTTAAATATTTGCTTCCTTAGCAACAGAGAAAAAATGTAAAAAATTAATAAATATTATAGTTTTAAATATTGTTATCAATGTGTACAAACTAAATTATCTCCTTTCAGGATGTAAGTATCCCTGCCAAACTACAAGATAAAGTCAAGAAGATGTCTAAGAAATATATAACCACAATTCAAAAATGTACTACTAATTTCTGGTATGTTATTTTTTGGGGGTTATCTCCCACTTATATACAGAAACTTATAATATTTAAACCTAAATTGGACAATGAAAATTTTAGTAAAGCTTTGATATTTTTTTTTATGTATTTGATCCAGTTATTTCAAAATTCAGAATTTAATTTTTGTGTTTTAAATCTATCTTTGATGTTTTAGATCATATGATTTCATAGTATTTATATTAAGCAAATGATGCACATTGATTTAATGTCAACAGTAACACTGTAATCAGAGTTGGTGTGGGGGCAATGTGATGGGCAAGTGCACCTGGTAGTTAGAGAGGCTCCACATCTGAAGAGAAATTGTATCAGACTGCCCATGCACCACTGTTAATCATAGAATGCATTTGTGGTTAACCTAAATCATTAGTGTTATCAATGGAGCAAGTACAGATGGATGATGGCAACACATATACAGCCCAAGCAATTTTTTCCAATTGCTGCACAGTGGGTTGGTGCAACATGGCCTTAGTTGACCTTGTTCCATAAAACCCCAAACAACCAAGCTGCACAGTGGGTGAACTATACAAACATTCTCAGAACAACTGCAATTGGAAACAGAATTTATCAATGATTTCTTTGCTTGACTACCATAAATATCAATATTTTCCTTTTTTGAAATTTTAAATCAATGTTGTTTGTTTATTGTACACAAATACATTATTTATTTGTAGAGAGTGTAGTGGTAAATTGATAAACCATTTTACGGTATCATTAATAACTCATAAGAATGCATAAAGCTTTTTTTGCCAGTTAGATTTATTTACACAAGTACTGCAATAGTATAGCACATTGCAGTACTTGTGTAAATAAATCTAACCAGCAAAAAAAGCATTATACATTCTTATGAGTTATTTATTTATTTATTTTTCTGAAGGAGTATGTTCTGATGTATATTAAGGTTTTGTATTTATTTCTAAAATGTGGTGGCCCACCAACAATTACTTTTGTAAAACTGCTGTTAGTGGGAAACGTTTGTAACTTAGAGGAAAATAATTTGTACTTCAAATAGTTCTCTAAATTGTATACCTTTAGAAGTAATATTCACCAAGCATTATTAACATGATATGTACATCAGATTTAATGTTCAGTTTTAAGTTTCCTTCTTATCAGGACCTATTAAGCATATAGATCGTATTTTCCAGTATAGTTTAGAATCTTTGGCTTGATAGATTGGCTGGCAAAGCAGAGGAAGCAGCTAAACAGCACAACAGCAGGGAGTTGTACCCAGATAGTTAATCTTTTGTGTGGGAAGAAACCTGTGTACACAGGTATTGAGTGATAAAAAAAAAGATAAGGTTGTTGAAGGTGAGGATTATATCATGGCTAGGTGGGCCAAACATTTCAGAGATGCTCTAAACAGTGCAGTTACAGTACTGTGCAAATTAGTTGGGACAATAGGAAAATGCAGTAACAAAGACACAACTAAAATATTTATTTGTTTAATAGTGTACATAGTTAATAGTGAATGTGACACCCCTTAACTTTAATTACTTCTTTCACCCTCTCAACCATTGATGCCAATAGCTTTCCACACATCTCCTTCACTTCAGGGTCGTGGTACCACACTTTCATGACACTTTCTATCATTTTGGTTTTCGTCATGCAATCCATCTTAGATATGCACGCTTTAAAAATGGCCCACAAATTTTCAATGGGGTTTAGATCAGGTGAATTTCCTGGCCACTCCAATACCTTCAAATGTTGCTGGGTAAAGAAGCTCTTAGCAAACTTAGAATTGTGGCATGGAGCCAGATCCTATTGAAATACCCCATCGCCATTAGGAAACAGCTTCTGCAGTGTTGGGACCATTTTCGCCTCCAGAACGCCTATGTACTTTTTGCTGTCCATCATTCCTTCAATGGGGTGAAGCGTCTTTGGCCCGGAAGCTATTAAAAATCCCCAAAACATGACCTTGGGTGGTGTTTGGGGGATTGCTGGATGTGACCGGATCAAAGAGGTTCTCCAGGCGAGCGGCGAACAAAATTTGACCTGTAGCCATGCACCTCAAAGTGGGTTTCGTCGGAAAATATCACTTTTTCCCAATTTTCCAGTCTCGATGTTTCTTTGCCCAGGATAGCCTTTTTCGTTTCATATTGGGTGTCAAAAGCTGCTTTTTGGAGGGGCATCGAGCCCGGCGCTCACACTCCAGAAGGCGACGACGTACGGTGGAAGCATCTACATTAACCCCATGAGATGCAATCTCCCTTTCGATGTCTCCACTGGTCTTCTTCGGGTCTATGATACTAATTCTTCGAATTAGACTGTCATCTCTAGGGGTGGTTTTTCTTTTTCTTCCACAATGTCCTTTACGGGACATGTCCACAGACCTTGTCTCCTTATGCAGATTCATGATCCATGAAATGCTGGATTTCCTTACACAAACTTCTTTTGCTATCTGCCTAGCAGTAAGTGAAGTGTTTTTGCCTAAAGCGATTATTTTAGCTCATTTACAAGGCGTGATGTCCATGATGTATTTAATAAAAAAAGTTTCCAATGAAAATTGTGAACTACTTACATAATCATGTTCTCAGCCTATGAAATATCAATTTAGACTAAAGTGGAAGTGTAAATAATAGCAGAGTAACACAACAGACAATTCTAGACCTGCAGATATCGCTCTGCTGCAAGTCTAAACTTGCGCATGTCCATTGCAGGGACACGCGCAAGTTTAGACTTGCAGCAGAAGGTTATGAACAAGTTTAGACTTGCAGCAGTTTAGACTCTGCAGCAGAAGGGACTTAGCGTTCCTTCGCTTGTCCCAACTAATTCGCACAGTACTGTAGTTCTACTCCCATCGTTTATAATGAACATAGATGCATTACTGGCTTTAATGTTGGCCCTATTATCACATTTTGAAGTTACTTTGGCTATGTCTAAGTTAAAACTGTATAAATCCCTGGGGTAGATGAAATTACTACTGAAATGCTTAGAGCTGGGAATGCTTCTGTTATCACATGTATGACTGAAATTTTGAATATCTTTTATGATAAAGGCATTGTTCCTAAGGATTTTACCAGAGCTATTATTATTCCTATTTTTAAAAAAGGTGATTGCAGTTCTTGTGATAACTATAGGACATCAGCCTACTTTCTGTTTTGGGTAAAGTTCTTTGCATGATTGTGCTTAATAGAATTAAGAATCTGGTTGACAGGCAATTGCGTGATGAGCAATGTTGATTCAGAAGTGGAAGGAGATGTGTAGATCAGATATTTTCACTCAAGCAGATTCTTGAGAAATGTTTACGCTTTCAGAAACCTTTGGTTGTTAGCTTTGTAGATTTCAAAATGGCTTTTGACTCTGTTGATCGTTATAATTTGTGGTTGATCGTGAGATCATATGGCATACCAGACAAGTTAGTTAACATAATGAAAGCTCTGTAATAATACTGAGTCATGTGAGAGTTGGTAAAGCTTGTAGCAATTGGTTTAACATTACTTCAGTGTTCAACAAGGGTGTGTTTTGTCACATTTTCTTTTAAGTTTGGTTATTGATTATGTTATGCAGAATTTTTTGCTAGGGAAAGATTTTGGCCTTAAATGGTCTAGAGATTTCGAAATTTCTGATGTAGATTATACAGATGATTTGGCCTTGTTGGCTAATGATGTTGATGAGATGAATGAATTCATCTCATCAACAATTCATTAGGACTGTTGATGTGACTGGTAATAGAGTAGGTTTTGATATATTAGAGTATTAATGGTGAGAGTGTGAACCCTCACCATTAATAATAATGATGATATATTAGAGTATTAATGGTGATATATTAGAGCTTTGATATATTAGAGTATTAATGGTGAGAGTGTGAAACCTCTCCACCAAAAGGGGAATTTAAATATCTAATTTCCAAAAATAATTATTTATATGAAGAGCAAAAATAAATTAGAAATATTCAGTGAAATCTATATAAATTTAGATTTTGAAAAATATTATTTCAGTATTTAAAATGTAATGAAAGCTTTCATTAATTTTGAAGAAAATTGCTCGAGATGGCTCTAGTAGTAATGTATGTAGTTAAAAAATGTATGTTCCAATTTCCATAATTCTGTAAATACTGAAATAATCATTAATAATGATAAATATTCTTTAAAAAAAAATCAGGATATAGCTAGAATGAATTGAACTCTTTAACTTCTAAAAATTTCCATAGAAAGCTTATTATCACCCTCAATCTATACAGAAAGCAAATTTGCAATTGTGTTTTACAATAGCTTTTATCAAACACACATTAGGATAATATAGATTTTTTTCTGTTATTATTGATATACACCAAAGAGCCAAAACATTATGACCAGCACGTCTTTATGCAAATCAAAGCAACTGCAGGTAAATTATGGCACATGTGAAGGTCATGAAATGGTATAAATAACACCTGATAGTGAGCTCTGTTAATCAGCATTATTCTTGTTCTTCAGATGGGAAAGGCAGCAGATTTAAGTGAGTTTGACAAAGCCAAATTGTAATGGCCAGACGACAGGGTCAGAGCATTTCCGAGACAACAAGGCTTGCGAGTGCTCACAGTCAGCTGTGGTTAGTACCTTCGAAAAGTGGTCCGAGGAGGGGAAAAACACAAACCGCCAGCAAGGTGTGGGCTGACCACAGCTCATCAATGCTAGAGGTGAGCAAAGATTATCTGTTATGGTAGTAGCCAACAGAATGGACACTGTGGCACAATTCATCCGTAATTTGAATGCTGGTGATGAGAGTAATGTGTCACAACACAAAGTATATCCAACCCTGCTGAAAATGGACCTGTGTAGCCATAGGCTGCTCTGAATGTCCATGCTAACCTTGGTTCACTGTCAAAAGCACCTACAATGGGCTTGCGAGCATCAAAACTGGACCTTAAATGACTGGAAGAAGATCGTCTGGTTCGATGAATCTCATTTCCTGTTTACACTATGTGAACAGCCAGCTACGTGTGCATCATTTACATGGGGAAGTGTTGGCACTAGGATGAACCTGGGACAAAAACAAGCCAGTGGAGGAAGTGTAATGCTTTGGGCAATGTTCTGCTCGGAAACCCTGGGTCCAGTTATTCATGTGCAGGAAACTATGACGTCCCATCTACTTAAACATCATTGCATATCAGGTATATCCTTTCATGGCAACGATATATCCATCTAGTAGTGCCTTCTTTCAGCAGGATAATATGCCATGCCACACTGCTCAGATTGTTCAAGAATGGTTTGCGAAACACAAGGAATACTTCCAGGTATTGCCCTGGCCTCCAAATTCCCCAGACATCAATCGAGCATCTGTGGTTTGTGTTGAAACAGCATATCTGATCTGCAGCTGCTCAACCATGTAACTGACAAGAGTTAATGGATCTTCTGGTAACATGTTAATATCAGATACCACAAGACATCTTTAGAAATCTTGTAGTGTCCATGCTTCGCCAGGTAAAAGCTGTTTTGGCGGCATATGGAGGACCAACATCATATTAGGCAGATGGCCATAATGTTTTGGATCTTCAGTGTATATATATAGAAATATAAATGCTGCAGGACACAAATGTGTGTGTGTGTATATATATATAAATAGAATATAAACACTAAATGACAAGTGGGTGTGTTTGCATATAAATATAGCAAACACTAAACTATTTAAGAAATAAAACTACTGTAAATATTGTTGCTTATTTTTTCCAAGTTTTATTTCATTTCAGTTGTTTAAAAAATAATTTCAAAGATTTTATACATAAAGAGATCTTTGGCATTAATGATTGTAATTGATATCTTGTGATTCAAGTGCATTTATTTCCTTCATAACAGATATAGCAATTTCATATGCATATATTTATTTCAGTGATCAACTAACATTGTACAAAAATTTTGTATCAGATGCAATAAAAGATATAGAAGTTATTAGTAAAATTAAACCAAGTACATCAGAGGATTTATTGGAATATCTGAAGAAATGCAGAATGCATGGAAATCATGTGGCTAGTAAGTAAGTATTAATGTATTTAATTCTGTTTATACAATTACCTGCTGTTCTTGCATTAAATCCTTTGTTATATTAAGGTAGATTTAAAAGCAAAGGCATAAAATCTTCAGAGAATCTGTCATTCTACTAACCTAGCCATATCGTTTTAGTTTGTATTCTTAGCTTGATTATGTCAAATGTATTTTTTGTATTAGAAAGTATTTTTGGTTTACCTTGTACTTATTAGGGGTAGGGATTGAACCACCTCAATCAGTAGTGTGCCAGGCTCATAATCTGCAGTTCCCAGGTTCGAATCCCAGCTGGGTCAATGTTGAGATTTATCTCTGCAAAACTCCCCTCCCTGCCCACAGTCAGTAGGGGACACTGATGAGCTAGAAAAGACCACCATCTGTCAGATGGGACGTTAAGCCATGGCACCGTGTGCGGGAGAGCCATACCCTGTGCACGTTAAAGAACACGCTGGATGGCTTTGACAGGAGGCTACCATCTGTCTCCCAACAGCCGTTCCAGTGGGTCCCCTAACCTTCTCTGAGCCTTCAGGGTTCTTGTGACTTGACCATTTAGCCCATTGTGTGCGAAAAAGTGCCACTCATAGGTAAAACAACCAACCAACCTTGTACTTACTGCTGTTGCAAATTTAAGAATTTTATTTCTATCTGGAATCTGGATAAGCTACATGCTCCTTGTTTCCATCTCGCTTTCTTTTCTTGTTCTTGTTTACCTTGTTTGTTCTATATGTATGTGTTTTGTATATTTCTTTGAATAAATTTAAAGGCATAACAAAAAGGTGCACAAACAGCTATAAATTGCACAACTAGTCACAGGTTTTTGAAACTAACATTTCTCAAGAATTTGTTTAAGTGACAGATTTGATATATGTAACCTTACCACATCTGCACCCATAAAGTTGTCCTTTAATCAAGTACTTAATTCTATTAAACACAATAATGCAAAGAACTCTACCTGGAACAGTGTGTAGACCTGTAATTATCACAAGAACTATGATCATCTTTCTTGAAGATAGATACAATAATACCTCTAGTCAAATCCTTGGGGACATCCCTTTTATCATAGAATATATTCAGTGGTTCAGTCAGCCATGTGACAACAGAATCATCTCTGCTCTCAGCATTTCAGCAGTGATTTCGTCTCTCTTTGGCAACTTACATAATTTTGAGATTGCCATAGTAACTGCAGATCTTGATAAAGGTCCAACATTAAAGCCAGTGTTGCTAAGTATGTTTCATTAATTATCATTGAAGTGCATCTTCATTTCAATTGATGGGAATAGAACTATCCATATTGTTCAGAACTTCATTGAAATGCTCAACCCACCTTACCCTGACAGAATCCACACCTTCAGTTACCCTATCATCTTATCCATCAATCTCAGCACACCAATCAGTATTTCCCGAAACAAAATATCTCTGATATGATCATGTTGTGTAGCTACTTTCTCAGCTTTGTCAGTCATAGTTCAAAGCCAAAAATTATTATTACTTGCTTGGAACTCTTAGGGGCATGGTGAACCAGCGATTTAATCCATCTTGTGCAAAAGAGGCTGCTGAAAGGGTAAGCAACCCAAACCATTGTATTTATAAATTTCTGGTAGTTCAAGAAAATATAGTTGACTCTCGATTTATGTTGATTTAATTAATGCACTTTCTTATTTTTGTAACAATGCAATAACTGCATTTACACCTTTTTCTTAATTTATGTGGACTTTTTTTCTTGTATAAGTTTAAACTTAGAAATTTTTAAAGAAAGGAAAACGAAAGCCTCTAAGACATTGTTGCTATTCTACCTTGAGAAAAAGGAGAGTGTAAAACCCGAACCTCAACCCTCTACCTCAGCCTAATAGTTTCTAGTAGATGAGGCATATTTGCTTTTACTTATTCAGTCATTCGACCCCTTAGCCCCATAACCCCTGCCTCCATCCTATACTACCACAACTAGCAACAGCAAGCCATCAGAGACAGTGTTCAGTGTGAGTATTAGAAAAAACTTTCAAAAACAATTCATCATCATCATCCTCAAGCAGCCATGGGCTACGGAGGTCCAACCAGACCGTGCAATTTAGTTCTCCAAGCATGTCTGTCCTGAGCTACATCTGCTGCATTTGGCCAATGCACACCAATTCTAACAAGGTCCTGTTTGACATTGTCAGCCCACCACATCCTATGTCTCCCCCTCTTTTTGAAGTCTTTAGGCACATTGTTCATAACCCTATTCGCCAATCTATAATTATCGATACAGGCAACATGGCCAAACCAACGGAGTCTCTCTTTGCACAATATGCTGCTTAAAGGAGGTTCTTCCTAACCTCATCGTTAGCCTAACCTCATCATTAGTTACAAAGTTAAACCAACTAATGCCCAAGATACTGCGTAAGCATCTAGAATCAGAAGCATCTAGTTTACTGTTATCATGTTTACAAAGTGTCCAAGTTTCACTACCATAACTAACCCTATAAAGAACCAAACTATTATACAGTCTAATTTTAGTCTTTAGGTGTATACGCCTATTTCTCCACACTCTCCATAGATTCTTAAAAGTCCCGGCAGCAATCCCTATTCGTCTGTTAATCTCATGCTGCACATCACCTTTATCTGTTACATATCTCCCAAGATAATTAAACTGTGACACCTGCTGAAGACTGCAACCATTCAGATTAACTGAATCACAGCCTGCCTGACCAATTTTCATCACTTTAGTTTTCTCTCTGTTTATAACCAAACCTACTCTACTACCAGTCTCATAACAGCTCGAATGCAAGAGTTCATCTCATCATCATCATTTGTAAAAAGGGCTAAATCATCAGCATAATCTAAATCAGAAATTTTAGTATCTCCAGACCATTTAAGGCCAAAATTTTTCCCTTGAAGTGAATTTCGCATAACATAATCAATAACCAAACTAAAGAGAAAATGAGACAAATGCACCCTTGTCGAACACCAGAAGTAATGCTAAACCAATTGCTACAAGCCTTACCAACTCTCACACACGACTCAGTGTTATTATAGAGAGCTTTCATTATGTTAATTAACTTGTCTGCTATACCATATGATCTCGCAATCAACCACAAATTATGACGATCAACAGAGTCGATAGCCTTTTTGAAATCAACAAAGCTAGCAACCAAAGGTTTCTGAAACTCTAAACATTTCTCAAGAATCTGCCTAAGTGAAAATATCTGATCTACACATCCCCTACCACTACTGAATCCACATTGCTCATCACGCAATTGCCTGTCAACCAGATTCTTAATTCTATTAAGCACAGTCATGCAAAGCACAACAGCAGAGAGCTATACCAGATAATTAATGTTTTGTGTGGTAGAAAATGGACAGGTATGCAGGGATTGAAGGATAAACGAGGTAAGGTTATAGAAGGTTAGGATTCTGTTATGCCTAGGTGGGCTGAGCATTTCAGTGATGTTCTAAACAATGTGGTTAGTTCTACTCCCATTGTTTGCAGTGATGATAAATGCATTGGTGGCTTTGATGTTGGCCCTATAACACAATCTGAAGTTATTTTGGCTATTTCTAAACTTAAACTTGATAAATCCCCAGGGGTAGATGAAATTAATATGGAAATGCTTAGAGCTGGGAATGTTTTGGTTACCACTTGACTGAAATTCTGAATATCTTTTATGATAAAGGCATGGTTCCTAAGGATTTTGCCAGAGCTATTATTATCCCTATTTTCAAAAAAGGGGATTGCAGTTTTTGTGATAACTATAGGGGTATCATCCTACTCTCTGTTCCAGAGAAAGTTCTTTGCATCATTGTGCAAAAACAATTATTATTTTCTTATTGTACATAGGTTGTATACATTCTTTTTTAGCATTATTGTAATGCCTTTATTATTGTAATATAACAACTTGATTTTTATAAATTTTCTCAAATTTAATATAATATTCACCTCCATTGTTTTTTGGAATATCCTTGGACTTGTGTATTCTCATCCGAATACACTAATTGAAGTTGCATTACATCTTAGGTATATGCAAAATGTGCAGTGTTTTCATCAACCAGCAACCTATTTACCAGGACTCACATTTTTGCACTCAGGACTATATATAAGAATTAGTTTTTTCAACTGAACTTTACTCATTTCCTCTCAACCAATCCAAACTATCCAACTTGTAGTACAATTATTTTTCATCAGCAAAACAAATGTTATAACTTCTAATATGTGCTTATTTTATATATTAGTGCATTTTAACCCTGTTTTGAATTTAGTTGTAAGAATTTTTCATTGATATTATCATATACCTAAAAGAGCATCATTGGCATTGATACTAATCAATAATCTTGTGCTTTTCTGATATTTATCATTATTAAAACCTGAAAAGATAATTTTTTTATGGTTTGACTGTTACCCATCAACTGGGTCTAATGGAAGCCCTGAATGTTGAGGTTATACTGCTGGAATTCGTATGTGTGGGCATCAAGAGAATAAACTATTCAAAGTCCTCATATTTCATGTAATTGTGTAAAGAAAGTAATCAGTAGATTTGTTGAAAAAAATAGGATAATAGTGAGACATAGGACCAACAGTTTCAGACAGCCCTCTGAATGCAGACACAAAGTAAGGATTTGTTCCCTATTTGCTAATCCCAGCTGTGCCCTAAGTGAGAACCAGATAGATAGTCTGTGCCCTACCAGATAGATGGTTGGCTTGAAAAAGCCAACCATCTATCTGGTAGGATATCAAGCTGTTGTGTATTTGATGTGGGACATGGACCCCTGTGAACATTAAAGAACATAATGGATTGTCTTGATGGATGGCTTTCATCTGTATCCTACCAGTTGTATAACGGATAGCCCAAACATTTAGTTGTTGTGTGGAAAAGAGCACTATTCATTGGTAAAACATCCCAACTCCATCTGCTAGATGCTTAAGCCACTATGCTAGTAGGAACATTAGACAACCAAGTTAGTCTTTTAATATAACCATCTAGGCCCATTAAGCACCAAAAAGGGGTTTATCTGAAACATGTACTTCTGTTTAGTTTGCAGTGGTTTAGGTTTGACAATCCCCTAGAATCAAGGATTAGATTTCTGATGGCCTCTGATAAGGATTACTCGTCAACTGGTATAAAATATCATGCATATATGTTCATTTGGATCTAGCAACCACAAATGAGTAGAAAACACAAACTTAGATTCTTCCTCAACAATGATCCACTAGTGCAGCAAATCCAATATCTGTAATCAAGATCAAAGACATTAGAGGGCCGGGTGGTTTATAAATAGTCAGCATTGAGATTCTGTCAAGTTAACTAATCCTTAGTAGCTTGCATAAAAGAAGGCCCTAGAGGTAATCAATCAAAGCAGTAGTCCAAACTGCTGTGCTTGCCCTCACCTATTCCCTTTCAGGGAAAAGAATATCTTCTTTGAAGGGTATTAATGACTGGTGTAATAGAAGGCAGGATCGGATTTTAGGTATTATTATGGACCAATTCTGCGCATTATTACAGGGAATAGAGCACTGCTCTCCTTCTAGTGTATGCTAGGCTTCTTAAATTTACATCCTAAAAACATTGAAAACTAGAGTAATGTTGGATTTCTAAAACTCTGCAAGTAATAAATTAGGTAATTAACAGGCATGTGCAGTATTTATAATATTTGTAACTCCACATGCTTATGGTAAATGTAGAAGTATTTTGGTTTTAATAGCAATAACACTTTCAGTGATTGGAGCATTGTACTTGTAAAATATCTATACAATATGAATTAATAAGAAACCATATATAATGATGTTCACAAATAATAAGCTAATGTGCAGAAGAAAGAAAATAAATATATGAAGCAGTTGGAAGTTAGCAGCAACACTAGTGAATTGGTATACCCATTGAAATTCATTTATAGGCTATATAATATAAAGTATTAAATTGTAACTTTAGTATTTAGCAAATAGGTAAATATCACTTTGTTACTAATTTGTTGAAAAGCATCTCTATAGTTCAAGTAATTGCTAATTACAGATATAAATTTTGTTAACCCTCGTTTCAGATTGAAGAGATTAGAAGAAGCAGTTAGTGTGTTTCGAGAAGCTGAAGTAAACCTTGAAATGAGATTGAAAGCTGTTCAAGTAAGTCGAGTATTTAAGTACAGCTAAAATTATTTAGTTTTAAATTATCTTTTTTTGCATGGAAGAATTATTAGTTCGTTTTTAAATATTGAGATAAACTCAGATAAACTCGATAGTTCAACATCCAATAATAAATAGGCACTTTTTAATGTCGATTTCAATTTTAGAGGAAAAATTGTCTGAGCTGGGTGGGATACGAACCCATGACTTCCTGATAACATGTTAGGTGCTCTGAACCACTGAGCTACCGGCCGCCGATCAAGGTTTCCTCTAATTAACGCTATGAACATTCCTTTATGTCCATGTAGGCGTTATTTGAGGCAATTTTTAGCCCTATCGGCTTTTTATTTGCCAATAGATGGAAAGCATGTCTTACAAGTATGCTAATGATAATAAATATTGAGATAAACTCAGATAAACTTGACAGTTCAACATCCAGTAATAAATAGGCACTTTTTAATGTTGATTTCAATTTTAGAGGAAAAATTTAAATCGATGTTAAAAAGTGCCTATTTATTACTGGATGTTGAACTGTCGAGTTTATCTGCGTTTATTGGGGCAGAAGTGGCTCAGTCGGTAGCGTGCCAGGCTCATAATCTGTAGTTCCCAGGTTCAAGTCCCAGCTGGGTCAGCGTTGAGATTTATCTCCACAAAATTTCCCCGCCCTGCCCACGGTCAGCAGGGGACACTGATGGGCTAGAAAAGGCTGCCGCCTGTTGGATGGGATGTTAAGCCATGGCCCTATGTGCGGGAGAGCCATACCCTGTGCATGTTAAAGAACACGCTGGATGGCCTTGACGGGAGGCTACCATCTGTCTCCCAACAGCTGTTCCAGTGGGTCCCCTCCCCCAACCTTCTCTGAGCCTTCGGGGTCCTTGTGGCCTGGCCATTTAGCCCATGGTGTGCAAAAAAGTGCCGCTCAGAGGTAAAACAATCCGATCCAATCTGCGTTTATCTCAATATTTATTATCATTAGCATACTTGTAAGACATGCTTTCCATCTTTTGGCAAATAAAAAGCCGCTAGGGCTAAAAAATTGCCTAAAATAACGCCTATATGTGACACAAAGGGAATGTTCATAGTGTTAGAGGAAATCTTGATCGGCGGCTGGTAGCTCAGTGGTCCAGAGCACCTGACATGTTATCAGGAGATCATGGGTTCGTATCCCACCCGGCTCAGACAATTTTTCCTCTAAAATTGAAATCGATGTTAAAAAGTGCCTATTAGTTTGTTTTTAAAAATTAGCTAATTATTTTCACTTTGTCATCTGTCTATCCATCCATCTTTATAATCTCATTCTGTAGATATCCAACTTTTTTGTGTCTTCGAAATAAATGAAAAGTTATTTTTGGGGTTGGACAAGTATTTAAGAAATACTAGAATTCACATTTTCCGAATCTCCTAATAGTTTTCATTTCCCCCCATCAGAGGGCATTTTATGTGAAAAATGGCAAACTGTAATTAACTTTTATAAGTAATCTATTCATGGTGGTAATTAGAAATTTTGGAAGTAGAGTGTGATAGTCAAGGAGATTTTACATTAAAAGCAGCAATTTTGCTGCATTTGCAATGCTTATTTTGTATTAACTATAGAAACTTAGCATAAGAACCTTCCCAAAGAAACTTGTTTTGTAAAATTCAATTAAGAATGGCAATTTGGTGCATTTTCAGAGTTACAAATAAAGTGTTACATATTTAAATGGCTTCACAAAATATTGGATTGCAAAGAAATGAACTTGAAGTTAGATTTTGAGATTTAAGCTTTGTAAAGAAATGTGCCTGATGTTCCTATTAGCTTGTGGCTTAAGCCTCTAGCCCAGCTTTGCCCAATAGAAATTTGAAGTTTACAACTCTTATGGTTGTTGTACTGCCATAATTGCCACATTATATATTAGTAATTAGGTAGATGGGTGTTCATACTATATTAATGTATGAAATTTCAAATTATTTGTTAATTAATGTTATTCAAAAGTTTAATGTTACATAGCTTTGTTCTCTTTCTTAAATTAAAGCTATTTAATTCTATATGACACTGTTAAATGTTTTTAAGGACTTCAACACATGGACTATGCTATCAAGTATCAACAATTATTAAGGAGAGATTTGCATATGTGCCGTAGAGGATGGATACTACTACCCATCCTCTACAGCATGGTACGTAAATCTCCTTAATAATTGTTGATACTTGATAGCATAGTCCATGTGTTGAAGTGTTTAAAAACATTTAACGCATGTTTCACAACAAACACTTAACAGTGTCATAGAGAATTAAATAGCTTTAATTTTAATTATCCCACTGTGTACCTCTACTCTAATTTTGTCTTTCTTAAATACAGGCTACAGTAGCACTTAAGATTCTATTTCAAGTTGTTTTGCTGTAATCATCTTGAGATTTCATTTGATGAATTCGAAGAACTATTATTATTTCTTATTCAATCATTTGCCACATGTGGTTAGTGGCAAATGCATCGAACACTACTGCTCTAGCCATTGGGGGAGCTGTTTTTTCTCTATGCCCTAATGGCCAGATCCAATTCCAGTTCCCCTATATGACCTTGTGTTCCTAACAGAACTAGCCCATTTGCTGTTAATTAATATATAATTTTTTCATATTCTTATAGAGCCCATCTGGTGAAATTTTTTAAAATTATGTGGCTATTGATATTATAGACATGATCTATCTCAATACACTTGGCTTATTTAAGAATACTACCAACATATTCTTTCCACAGTACCTGGAATATGAGGACAGTATATAGAGATTATTTTGTTGTCCTCAATGGGATTCCAGAGTAATATAACTTGTACATTATGGGTTTGTAAGAGACCAGATGGACAGGTAAAAGTTGCATACTAAAAATAATTTTTAATTTCTCTTTTCAGGTAGAGATGACAGTAAACGTTTACTGGTTATAGGTTTGTTTCTCAGCAAAAATGCCAGTGATGATCCTTTAAGATATGAATGCATTAATGAAATATTTCTGACATCTAAATGGTAGCTAGGTTGTAACTGGAAGGAGAGCTATTCACCAATTCCCTGTGATGACGCATAGAACTGGCCAGCCCTAGCACCTAATGTCCAACCCCTCCTCATGGTGCAGGCTGTTAGTACCTTCCAAAAAAGATACTTTCTTGTAGAAGTGAATGAAAGGGGTGGGATGCCAGATTAGTGTGGCCTACTGATCTTGACAACTATGGCTACTTTTCTTTTTTTTCTACCCTGCTGAGGACCAGGTCAGCACCAGGACCACACAGGGTCCTGGTGCTGACCATATAAACCCACTGAACTGGACAGATATATGGCTCTGAGCTTGATTATGGATCCTGAATTTGCTGCACTGGTGGGCTTCTGTGGAGGGAAAATCTGCTGCTGTGTTTTTTGTTTGTTTGTGGGTTGACAGACCCAACTGAATAGATTCACAGGATATGTTTTATCAGCTGGTGGATAATCTTGAGCAGAGGTCATCGCAGGCACCTGAACTCTTGCTTCTACAGGCATCGTCAAATTCTACATTGGAGGAAGTCTTCCAGAGTAAATGGCTTCAGCTTTTAGTAGTGGGGGAATGGGTCTTTGCCCCATGCCTGCGATTAGGGTCAGTTTGATATTGTTGGCATTCCCTCTCTCAATAAACATAGGTTCTTTAAATATCCCACTAACCATTTTCTCTCCATAGGTAGTTGGAATGTAAGGACTCTCCACAGTGCTTATTCTCTTGATGTCCTCATACAAGATTTTCACTGTTATAATTTAGATATTCTTGGCTTGCAAGAGACCAGATGGACAGATAAAGGTCAGATTCTTAAAAAATAATCTTAAATTTCTCTTTTCAGGGAGGGAAGATAATAAGCAACACCAAGGTGTGGGTCTGCTTCTCAGCAGACATGCTAGTGATGCTATTCTAGGATGAGTGCATTAATTAAAGGTTTCTTAAAGCAAAATTTCAGACAAGCATTAAAGACTTGAATGTTATCTGCTGTTATGCCCCCATTGAGGATGCCGATGAGGATGAGAAGGATAGGTTTTACAGACAACTTCAGGATATTTTGCATTCTGTCAAGAAAGGAGATATTACCCTTGTTCTAGGTGACTTCAATGCCAAAGTTGGTACTGACTCTGACCTTTGGGGAGGGGTGATAGGCCTTTTTGGTATTGGTAGCTGCAATGGGCAACATTTCCTACAGGTAAATAAACTTAAGGTTTGAGAATAACTAACACTTATTACAAACACTGCAACATATGTAAGTCACATGGATTTCACCAGATGGGCTGCATAAGAATATGATTGATTATATATTAATTAACAGCAAAAGGGCTAGTTCTGTTAGGATACCAGGTCATATAGGGGAACTGGAATTGGATCTGACCATTACCTTGTTAAAAGTGTCTTGCA
This sequence comes from Ryuthela nishihirai, assembly GCA_038380435.1. NCBI lineage: Eukaryota > Metazoa > Arthropoda > Arachnida > Araneae > Heptathelidae > Ryuthela > Ryuthela nishihirai. The sequence continues at coordinate 98,125,353 of JAWZYU010000006.1, forward strand.
ACTTAAACCGAAGAAGTGTTGTGCTAAATTTAAAAAAAATACCTTTAATTCTGAAGCTCTGAAAGACCCAGTTATACCTAAAGCTTACCATGATAGGTTACTTAGTCATTATGACAGTCGTGGTTTGCTTACTACTGAAGTTGAGGAAGAATGGGGCAGTTTTAAACAGGTTTTTTGGAAACTAACAGTTCTCTTTTAGAAAAAAAGGAGCAGAGGAGGCAAAATTATTTAAGTGATAAGGCACTTGAGCTTATTTCAGAAAGAAAGAACTGTAGGAATATCCTTAATCAATATCATACTTGTCCTAATAGAAAGCATTATAGAGACCTTAATAAACGTGTAAAGGATCAGTTAGCTGCTGATAAGAATCTTTGGCTTGATGGCTTGGCTGACAAAGCTAAGGAAGCAGTTAGACTGCACAACAGCAGAGAGCTGTATCAGATAGTTAATGCTTTGTGTGGTAGAAAATGGACAGGTATACAGGGATTGAAGGATAGAAAAAGTCACATTATTGAAGGTGAGGATTCTGTTATGGCTAGTGGGCTGAGCATTTCAATGATATTCTAAACAGTGTGGTTAGTTCTACTCCCATTGTTTGTAATGATGATAGATACATTGATGGCTTTAATGTTTGCCTTATAACAAAATCTGAAGTTATTTTGGTTATTTCTAAACTTAAACTTCATAAATCCCCTGGAGTAGATGAAATTACAGTGGAAATGCTTAGAGCTGGGAATGTTTCGGTTACCACTTGGATGACAGAAATTTTGAATATCTTTTATGATAAAGGTATGGTTGCTGAGAATTTTACCAGAGCTATTGTTATCTCTATTTTTAAAAAAGGTGATTGCAGTTCTTGTAATAACTATAGGGGTATCAGCCTACTTTCTGTTGCAGGTAAAGTTCTTTGTGTGATTGTGCTTAATAGAATTAAGAATCTGGTTGACAGTCAATTGTGTGATGAGCAATGTGGATTCGAAGTGGTAGGGGATGTGTAGATCAGATATTTTTCTTCAGGCAGATTCTGAGAAATGTTTAGAATTTCAGAGACCTTTGGTTGCTAATTTTGTTGATTTCAAAAAGGCTTTTGACTCTGTTGCTTGAGGGGGTATTTATTATTTTATTATTTATTGATGATTTAGCCCTTTTGACAAATGATGTTGATGAGATGAACTCTTTCATTCAAGCTGTTGATGAGACTGGTAGTAGAGTAGGTTTGGTTATAAACAGAGAAAACTAAAGTGATGAAAATTGGTAAGGCAGGTTGTGGTTCAGTTAATCTGAATGGCTGCACTCTTGAGAAGGTGTCTCAGTGTAATTATCATGGGAGCTATGTAACAGATACTGGTGATGTACAGCATGAGATTAACAGACGAATGAGGATTGCTGCTGGGACTTTTAAGAATCTGTGGAGAGAGTGTGGAGAAATAAGCGTATACATCTAAAGACTAAAATTAGACTATAATAGTTTGGTTCTTTCTAGGGTTAGTTATGGTAGTGAAACTTGGACAATTTGTAAACAAGGTAACAGAAAACTTGATGCTTTTGATTCTAGATGCTTACGCAGTATATTGGGTATTAGGTGGTTCAACTTTGTAAGTAATGAAGAGGTTGGGCAAAGGAGTCGGCAACGTCCTCTGAGCAATATATTGTCTAGAGAGAGAGACTGTTGGTTTGGCCATGTTGCCCATATGGATAATTATAGATCAGTGAATAGGGTTATGAACAGTGTGCCTAAAGGCCTCAGAAAGAGGGATGTAGCTCAATACAGATATGCTAGCAGAACTAAATTCCACGGTCTGGTTGGACCTCTATAGCCCATGGCTGCTTGAGGAGGATGATGAAATTTAAAACACATTAAAGACCTGAATATTTTCTGTAGCACATTTCCACTGAAAACAGATGAGAATGAGAGAGGTTTTGCAAACAACTTCAAAATAATTTGAATTCTCTCAAGAAGGTAGATATTAGACTTATGCTGGCTGACTTCAATGCCAAATATTGGTACTGAATCTAGCCTTTGAGCCGTACTGATGGGTCCTTTTGGCATTAGTAGTTGTAGTAACAATGAGCAAGATCTTCTACAAGTAAACAAATGGTTGCACAAGAATTTAATTGATTATATATAGATTAAACAGCAAATGAGCTAGCTCTTTTAGCACCATTAGGTCTTATAGGGGAGCTGATATTGGATTTAATCATTACCTGGTTAAAGTAAGTTAGCAATGCAATTATGAATTAAATGGAATTATTCCAAATATAAAATGAAAATATGATGTTTACCCACTCCATATTTGAAATGTTGTATCATATGGACATCCCCATTAGCCTGATGTAATTGGGATAAATTAATCACTTCTTGTGTGTGGAGAAAAATTTAAACAAGCCCTTTCTTTTCTTCATTCAGTTGCTCTTCAAATTGAAGTTCCTTGCTCTGAAAAGCTTTTGAATTTTATGTAATGATTAAAAAATTTATTATTCTTGCAAAAATTTATTAGAATATTTTAGTATTGTTGAGAAAAATCTGTAAATTATATTTCAAAGTATTGCACTTAAAACATTTTTGTGGTGAATAACTGTTGGTTTTTGAATTACAGAAAAAAGCAGCTATAAAATACATTGGAGAGATAGAAACAGCAAAACAAGAAGCCTTACAAGAATTGGTAAAGATTTTCTGTTTATCATTTTATGAAGTTTTGTTATTGATATATATATATGTTATTCACTTAAAATATTTTTATATCTGGTTTTTCAGAGAAAGTGCCATAAAATGCACTATATATATATATACACATGCACACACACTCTTAAATATATATACTATTAAAATATTTTGTGTGTTATAGCTGATTCTGAAACATTGCACCTCAGTAATTATGTTTTAATTTGGCTCAAATTAAAATGGCACAAGTGGTCAACTGCAGTACATCTACAACAAAAATTTCCAAGGTCACAAAGTCATGGTCATGAAATGTCCGTATGATATGAAGATCATAGGTCTGAATTCTGTTTCTATAATGCCTATGTGATGTAAATGTTCTGTTCCATAACATAAACATCAATATTCAAATAGATCATTCTTTATTCCCAAATTCATAATGTCCAATTTAGGGACTTTACCTTTAACAGAGGGGCTGGCTCAGTCAGTAGCATGCCAGGCTCATTATCTGTAGTTCCCAGGTTTGAGTCCCACCTTGATCAATGTATCTCTGAAAAACTCCCCACCCTTCCCTTGATCAACAGGGAACACCAATGGACTTGAAAAGGCCATTGTCTGTCAGATGGGATATTAAGCCATGGCACTGTGTGTGGGATAGTCATACTGTGCACATTAAAGAACATGCTGGATGGCTTTGACAGGAAGTTACCATCTGTCTTCTAACAGCTGTTCAGTGGATCAGTTCCAGTCCCCAATCTTCTCTGAGCCTTTGGAGTCCATGTGACCTGACAATTTAGCCCATTCAGAGTGCCACTCAGAGATAAAACAACCCAACTCAGACTTGGTTATTAAATTAAGAATTTCTGTGAATGCTGAATGCATACTCTCTCGACTGATACTTGTGTGTACACAGTCTGTTGTATGAATCAGTTTCATAAGGAATTCAACAGCTCAGTTGGTAAGAACAACTAAAATGCAATAAAAAGATCATGGGATCGTTCTATTTTTGTTCAAATTTAAGTTTTTCTGTTAACTTTCCACTTGTTCCAAATTTAATGATTTTTTTTTTTATCCTACAGTACCTAATTTTACTTGTCAGTAACTTTTGTGTATAAAAGTTCATTTCCAATTTTACATTAATTTCAGTTTTTTTTTTCAACAAGTAACAAAAACTATTCCTATTGGCAAACTTATTTGTGGCAAAGATGACAAAAGCAAAGAACACAAAAAAGTTTGCCATGGAGATAATGCAAATATGACCCAATAGGAATATCTTTTGTTAGTTTTTATACTATGTAAGTGAATTTAGCTGAAGTACTCTCCATTTTTTTTTCTTTAGCTAAACTCTACGAAATGATGTAAATAATTATTTTTATTTTTATTTTTTTTCTTGAACAGGAAAAAGAGTTCTTGAAAGATCTGAAATGTTATTTGAATGGATTTCAATCAAATCTTTGATTTATATACCTCAAGTTTAAACACAGAAAGCTCTTTTGGTAATAAAAATTCAAAGTATATTTACAAAATATTTAAAATTATTTATTAAACGTTATATATTTTTGTTACTTGTTATATTTTGCTCTAATTTGTGCAATTCTGTTAGTCAGGAATAAGTAATTGTCTTTATGTTACAATAGGGAATTAGCATATTTTGAGCTGAGAGCTATTCATCAATTAAATAAGATTATTTATAATTATTGTAATAAAGCATTAAATTATCTGTCTCATATAAGCAGTATTAAAATGCATTTTGTAAATTGAGCACATTTTATATCTTTTAAATCTCTAAATATGAATAGATATGGAAACAGTATATATATATAATAGCTGACTCATGGAAAATGCCCATGGATTATAAATCAACCCATTAATATTATTAAAGCTCACTCATGAAAGAAAGTTGTTGAATAATTAATGCTGTTAAAGCTGACATGTAGAAAACTTCCTTTTTAAACACACCATTATGTAGTGATATCTGGTAAAATTTCATGGAGTTTGACATGGAATTGACTTGCTAACGTGATTAAATGTCCTATTAAAATTGGCAAGAATTTAGGCTGGTATTAATAATAATTGTTAATATTTGACATTTAAGTTTTCCTTGGTCCTGTTAGTATTAATAATTCAAAAATTGTAGTTTATTATACTGATCAGTCAGACCCATTTTGATGATTGATTATTAGACTTTGCTCAGTCTCATGGACAGCTGGTTAGCAATAACTTAATTTTACTATTTTAATTTTACCATTCAAAATATATGGATTTTCCTTCACTAGTTATTTCTGTCAGCAATTGCTGAATATATTTGCCAGTTGGTTGAATTTATATTCTATCTCTAATCAGTCTTCAAAAAGCCTCTGTACAGTCACTGATCATTGTAAAAGAATGATCATCAACTCGTTTTATAAAATCAAAAGAGAAGTGTATGGCATATAGTTCAGACTGAAGTGATGAGAAGAATGGAAGATTTTTCCATGCTGCATAATTATAACTTCTTACATACATGCTGCATGCACCCAATTTCTGCATATTGTTCACTAAAGCATCTACGTGAATAAGAATACTGTTTGAATATTGTTTTATAAGTTCTTTGATGTACTACATGCTAAATTTTCATAATCCCCATCTGGAGCCTATCCCATAGCTTTGATGGCAATTGTTTTAGAAATGAGGATGTCATCTTTAAATGAAGTTTCAAGCTTTCCTTATTCATTTCAAATTTTATAATGGAAACTTCAGTTATTGGATATTGACAAAAATCATTTCGTGCTGATAAACAGACAAGATGTCTTTCCAAATTGCAACATATTTTCTTCAGTTAAGTGAGACTTATAATCACTCTTGTGTCAACAGAATAGACATATACCATGCTCTCTATAAGTGTAACATTGCTTTGCAAAATAATGTGATGGATTAACAAAATATTCCACACTGCAACTCGGAGAGCATGATGTCATACTGCTAGTCAGGTAGTGAAAGTGCATTGTCCTAAAGAGCAGATAGTTATGTTATTGGAGAATATCTTTCAATTCAAATGAAAGCTGAGTGCTATTTATTGTTGTCACAGTTTATTATGAAATATTTGTATATATATATATTCTTTGTTATTTCTTATCAGAAATTAAACTTTCTGTAGAATTTTCTTTTGTATTGGGGCTTGATAGCTTGCAAGGCTCATAGCCTGAGGTTCAAATTGCACCTTTCTTAGAATTTTAATCTACCTAGGTAATTGATGTTCAGAGAAAGTTTTATTTTTCACTTCCCTGCAATTGCGTTCTTTGCAAAAAGGTGCAAGAAACTTCAACCACTGTTTTCAATTTGGATATTAGGTCTTAGTTTTCTGTACAGGAGAATTGTATCCTGTGAATAAAATACGTGTTGGATAGAATTCACAAAATGTTCCTCCTATCTGCCCCTATTAGTCGTTCTGAGGGTTTCTATGTGTAATATAGAAACTGAGGCTTGGGGGCCTTTCAATGTGGTTTAGCAGTCAAGTGCTGGTGAAGGGGAAAACGTTCTTACCTTTATCAATATTTATTCTATGAATTTTATACAAGTTTTTAAAGTAAGGAAAGAAATAGTATGGTGATTCAATTGAGACTTGTATTACTGTTTTGCTTTAAAAACCCGCTTGGTCATTGGAAAAAAGTTTTATTGTATTTATTCAGGTGATACCACAGCAACACATAAATGTGTAATCAAATTAGCATACTGGATATTACATTAAATGATACCATACATACTCATTTCAGAGCAAGAAGACCTAAATGTTATTTTTTTTTTTAAATGTACAATATATTTAGATGTATAATGAAATATAATCATTGTTAGAAAATGATTACACATCAGAACATTAGCAGTAAGTATCTGTTGAGGAACTGTATGATGGCTAGTTGGCACTAGATGCATTTTTCTAATCTTTATCAAACGTGGAATTTTTCTCTTTGCTTTGGTCAATATGGAGTGCAGTTTGAGAAACTGTGCAATTGAGAAATTTATCGAACTCTACTTGTTTTGGCATATGATGCTGCTGAAATGCTGTTAATAATAATTAACTGGCTTTTCTAGTAGGCTTTGCATTATAAAGTTTCACTGGGTCAGTGTGCCACTTATTCTGTGGAAGTAGTCTTTCTATTCTAGCTAGGTAATTAATATGTAAAATAATAGGAATAAATCCTTTCACATTCCTCTCATGTAGCCATGAGCAGCTGTCAGGGTTTTTTTTTTGCAAAGTAACCAGTTCATTGTGCAAGTTCCAACATTTCACATGCACTTGAAAGCAGGAAATAGAACCTGGATTTATATATTGAATGTATGAAAAGTGAAATGTAAAATAGTGTGGCAAAGATTATCTTAATATTTGGTAATTTCTATTTACTTCATCCTGTTTAGCCCAGATAATGTTTTTTTTTAAAGCAAAGATGGTATCACCCTACACAAAGGACAGAGATATCTAGAAGCTCTATTGCACTTATCTTAGCTTCTCATACAACTTACAAACATAATTCTTCTGAATTTATTTTCCATTTGAATGCTTTACCAATTGACATCATCCTCTATTTAGGAAATGTAGAGCTATGATTTGAAAACAGAATTTTTCTCTCTATGCATTAATATGTTGAGGACAGTAACAGCCAGGCTCCTCACCTCTGAGGTTCACAGGTTTCATCTATTTCTGACACTGTTGAGATTTCCCCCATCTGTTTTGATGGCATTCTCTTGTATATAAAAAGGTTTTGGATAACCCCCAAGTGTATCAAATGGTATAATATAATCATAGATACAATGAATATATTGATATGGGCTTGAAAGGAAACTCTCAATTAACTGTAATAGTTCCTTATTATAGCCTTGGGATTCTTGTGACCTTGGCAGAAAAATAATCTCTCTTGGGTAAAACCAAACCGTTATAAAAAGTAAAATGATTTCACACTCTTTAATATCTTTGCAAATGCTAGGAGGTCATATAAAAAATAAATGGGAATTTTTGCAGCAATTTTTTCTTTCAGAGGAAATGAATTAGACTAAATATCAGTTGATATTCGCATTTCATGTATACCACAAATCTATTATTTACATTAATCAGACACATCGAGAGAAATGAAAAATGGGGATACATTATTGTCTTTTAAATATGTTCAGTGAATATGTATTTGATAATTTTGTGTGTAATTTTTTATTATCATGAATGAAGAAGCAATTCTTTGAAATGTGTTTGCTAATGTATGACAACAATATTCAAAGGCCAGCAAAAATGGCAAGCGTAATAAATTTAACAGTTATTAAATATCTTTAGTTTTTGCTTTTATTTCTTTGGTTCTAATCACATTTTCTAAAACATTTTTTCTCAAGCAGTAATAGGAATCTTTTCAGGAAAACATGAAAAATTCGATAATGGTGCACAAGTTTCTGCACCAAATGTAGTAACATTTCCCTTCTCTAGTCATTTTCTTTTATATCAGAAGTTGGGGGGGGGGGATTGCAAAAGTGTCATGCCATAAAAGACTACTCATGAATGGGATACATCTTTACATAATTCCTTTTGCACAAAGGGGACAAATTAAAAATCTGGATTAAGGAGGTAATGTGGTGCAAGTGCAGCGGATTAGTGGTTCCATTCCACAATAAGTTGAGAATTACTGCTCTAAGAGATTTCAGTTCTTTTGTAACATTTTTAACCCTCATGAATAGTGGCTAACTTAGTGTCCCTGCATTGAATTTTTATTTCTCTGAAACATTGTTATACTCTAGTTTTCTGCTAACTCCCATGGGAATACCATTGGGCTTGGAAAGGCCACCATCTGTCAGATGGGATGTTAAGCCATGGCCCTATGGGCAGGAGGGCCATACCCTGTGCATGTTGGAGAGCAAGCTGGATGGTCTTGCCAGGAGGCTTACAGTTCTCTATTGAATACCCCTAACCTTTGATTCCTTATGTTGTGTGCATTTAACTCATTCAAAAAAGTACCCTTCAGACGCAGAGATGTCAAGTGCTAACGTGAGCTCCAAGAAGTGAGGAGTGTGTGTGCTCCAACAAGTGAGCACACACACTCCTCACACACAAGTGAGCCAGTCTGTGACTGGCTCACTTGTGTGTCGGTCAGCAAGTATACATATGTAAGAGGATTAAAAAGCAACGTGTCATTTCTGAAAAAATTTACTGTATTGCAAAAAAATATCTATTAATCTTAAATAGCGAAAGCAGTTGAACGAATACATTATCAGTATATTAAGCTGGGCCCCTTCAAGAATTGCAGATCCCGGTCCAACAGGTTTTCACACGATGGGACATAAATAATGTATAAATCGGACGGCGTTCTCTAAATATTAATGTAAGGGTTAAAGTACAAATCGGATTTTCTGCTGTAATTTTTCTTGGCTCTGCTCAGGAATAGCCAACTTGAGTGCCCAAGCACTGATTATTAATATGAAAAGGTCTTTACGTTTTAAATGTGCTGTCATTTCGTTTTTTTTTTTTTGAGGGGAATTCCACCGAGAAGATGGATCCGGAGAACACCTTATATGAGCTGGGGAATGATTCTGATTAGAAATTCTCACAACCGCTGCTTCTAAGGGCATCAGAAATAAATATGTGTAGTATGTCTCGGACATACTGCTGAGTCTTAAAAGGACTTACTTTGAAATTTTTACCATCATAGTTCTTAAAGCATTTAGAATTGGACGAAGAATCTTTGGGCCATACTTGAGATTTTGTTGGATCCTTCGAAAAATCGATGAACAGTATTTCTAGCAGCCCTAATAAATATTTTTTGTTCACAGGTACCATTAAAAACAGAAGGATAGTGATGCCTTCCCATAAGAATCGTAGTTTAATTTGGATATACAGGGTCTTTATAAATAGCATATTTTGAAATATGAAATAGTTATGTGAATAATAACAGTAGAGGGCGGCTCAGTCGGTAGCACACCAGTCGCAAAATACGCTGTTCCCAAGTTTGTTGAGATTTATCACGGCAGAATTGCCCACTGCCAGTATGGGACACCGATGGGCTTGAAATGGCTGCCGTCCATCATATGGGACATTAAGACGTGCTTCTGTGTGTGGGAGAGCCATACCCTGTGCACGCTAAATGGCCTTGATGGGAAGCTACCATCTGTCTAGTGGGTCCCCTTCAACCTCTGAACCCTTTCTGACCTGGCCATTTAGCCCATTGTGTGCAAAAAAAGTGCTATTCAGAGAGAAAAAAAACCGAATTGAACGAACAATGTAGGAAATTGAGATTTTTAAATTATCTTAATTTTCGTAAAAAAGGCTTAAGACTTGAGTTCCGTATGTTAGTACCAGGGGTCGGATCTGGAGCGAGGGTGCATGCCCTTCCCTCCACTTTTAAGAAAACTAAGGTAAGGAAACCTAAGGGGAATGTAAAAAATTAAATGTATATATCATGCATTTTTCTTCAAATAAGATTTGCAAAAGGGAAATGCATTTTAATGCATCGGCGTTATTTGGGTGACGGAAAAATTGATCGAAAAATTTAAAATAATGTTTTTTTCTCCTAACGAAATGTAATCTTGTTTTCCGCTGTATATCTTTTTGATTTGCAACATATAGGACAGAGAAGAATCCTAGAAGTTCCTCCTAGCTCTAACACGCCTTATGCAAAGACGTGTCCTACTAAGACCAAAGTTACTGCCTTAGTTGCAGCTAACGCAACATATAAAGTTTGCCTTTAGTGGAACAGTGGCTACTTTCCTAACCACTAGGCCATTCGTTACTTATGCGAAAAAACGTAACAAATTTCCCGTTTTCTGCTTTGCTTTCTGGCATCCTTAGTTATATTACGGTGTGATGTACGCAGGATTGCTGTATTTGCAAAATGAACGACTCAATCCAAATATTTCTATCCCGAAACATTGATGGGTTTACCTCTGAGTGGCACATTTTTGCACACAATGGGCTAAATGGCCAGGTCTCGGAGAAGGTTTAGGAAAAGGGACCCACTGGAACAGCTATTAGAAGACAAATGGTAACTCCCCGTCAAGGCCATCCAGCAGGTTCTTTAATGCACACAGGGTATGGCTTAATGTCTCATTAGATGGATGGTGTTTTCGAAGCCCATCGTTGTCCCTTACTGAACAAGGGCAGGTGGGGTTTTGCAGAGATAAATTTCAAAACTGGCACAGTTGGACTCGAACCTAGCACACAAACTATTTACACTGGAAATCTGAAATTTTGGTAGTAGAGGGTCCCGTGGCCGAGTGGTTAGCGCGCTTGGTTTCTGATCTACGGGACCTGGGTTCGAGCCCCGGGTACGGCATGGATGTATGTGTTGTTTTTCTGCTGAGGTACTGCCATCCTCTCTGATCTACTGTGGCATATAAACTGACAGGCTCCTGTCAGACCTCTGTTACAAGCAGCTGCTTGAGGGGGTAAAAAAAAAAAGTTATGGCCGGAAGGTTTACAATGGCAACAAGGCTTTGACGTTTTAGTCAAAAGGGGGCGCCAAAATGAAACTTTTTCTTAGAGAGAGAAACGAAACTATATATATTTGTTTTACAGGCACTAACAAAATATTAATAATTTTTTAACAATATTTCATAATCTCAGTGTTACCTGTAGACGTTTAAACGTCTATAAATCAATAAATGTTTTGTTGAAAGAAATTTCGATGACATACGGGATTCGAACCCACATCTCTCCAGAAACATGCCAGAGTATTCTAACCTGTTGAACTAATACCATCCGTCTTTTTTCCACTAAAAATGACTATCACTCTTCCCGTGAATTTTGGGCGCCTCCAGTTGACATCTATGATCTCGGGTGGCAACTATTTCTTTTTTAGTGCTCTGAGTAAGATTGATATAAATAATGAAGTCACATCACGCTAAAGCGTTATTAATGATTTAAACAATATTTGATAATTTCAGCATCACCTGTTAGACGTTTAAACGTCTATAAATCAATAAATTTTTTGTGAAAACAAAGTTCAACTTTAGTTCAACAGGTTAGAATGTTCTGGCGTATTTCTGGAGAGCTGCGGGTTCGAATCCCGTATGTCGGCGAATTTTTTTTCCACAAAAATATTAACATTTACATTTTTCGAATACCCATCAATTGGAATTCCCAGTGTTCGAAAGTGCTAAAGGCGGTAAATAAAAACTCGAAAGGCGACCTCTAGCGGCGGGAAAAAACTGGAAAAATACCAAATCATTAAATAAATATTGCAAACGATTTATTTTTGCTAGAAACTTAAATTTTACGACATAGAGTGTAATGATCAAGTGGTTTACCCTAATAGTAATGATTTATCCCTTTGGTAAAATGCAACTTTTCTTCTTTAAGAGATAAATGAAAAACCGTTTTTAACACATTACAGGTACTAATAGTTTATTTTCTCAATTATACAGTAGTTCGAATTTCCACTGTCAGAAGATACTGAAAGTGTGAAATAACTAGAAGAATGCATATCGCCTCTGGCGCACATGGGAATCTCATTTTCAACGAGAATGAAGTTCTTCCTTTGCCTACTTTTTCACTCCGTAAAAGTTTTAATTATGGATGTTCGTGTTGTTTTTCTGCTGAGGTCCCGCCATCCTCATGGACCTTCTACTATGGCATATGAACCGACAGGCTCCTGTCAGACCTCTGTACAAGCAGCTGCTTGAGTTATTTATTTTTTTAATGTATGATGGGGGAAATGCACATGTTATTTTATTAGTAATTATGAAACATAAAAAGTATTATTCTTTTAGTTCTTAAATATAAAAAGTTGCTTTTCTCCCACCCCTCTGAAAATAGTGGGCAGATCATTGCTGTCAGTGGAATTTCTACCATAATAGAACTCTACATGCCGAAATTTCTACCATAAAGAGATCACTTGAGACATTCGTTAAAAGTTTTGCAGTTCCGATATTTAGTGATCTCTAATGATGTAAATTAAAACTACCTTTGAAAATGCGAATTACATTTCATTAGTAACCAACTAAAAAAGAGATTTCCAATTATCTGTTAAAACAAAACCGTTCCGTTTCTTACCTACCTTGGGCTTAGTCAATGGAATTTTTAAGACTGCCACAGTCCACGACCAAAATTTCTAGCATAACTACATCGTTTGCAATATTAATTTAAAATTTTTGGGATTTTTCGATTTTTTTTCCACCGTTAAAAGGCGCAATTATAACTTTTGGCAAATTCGCAAAATGCAAATTGTAATATTTCATCAATACCTGTAATGGTAACTAGGCGTAAACTGGAAGGAGAGCTGTGTACCAATCCCCAGTGATGATATACAGAACCGGCCAGGTCTAGCACCTAATGTCCGACCCCGCCTTCTCGTGGTGCAGGCTTTCAAAAGAGATATTCTCTTTTGGAAGGGAACGGAAGGGGAGGGCTGCCAGTTCAGTATGGTCTACTGATCTGGTCATCTATGGCCACTTTTTTTCTTTTTTTTCAACCCTGCTGAGGAGTGGTCAACTTCACAGGGTCCTGGTGCTGACCATTTATACCTACTAGACTGGACAGCGGCAGACTCTCCCTCTGTTGAGGGAGAGTCTGCCGCTGTGTTTTCTGTTTGCTTCTGGGTTGCCAGCTCTAAGTGAACAGAGGCATGGGATACCTTATATCAGCTAGTGGATAATCCTAATCAGAGGCCATCGCAGGTACCTGAACCTTACTTAGCTAGTTGGGCATCGTCAAGCCTAAACTGGAGTAATGTGTCTCAGGCAGGCCATGTGGCTCTTGAAAAAGTCCACTTGAAAAGGTGGTGCCTGAAGTTCCTACCAGCATCGGTGACTTCAGCCTTTAGCGGAGGAGGAACAGGTCTTTGCCCCATGCCTGCGATCAGGGGGCTGTTTGATATTGTTGGCCCTACCAATCTCAATAAACCTAATTTCTTTAAATATCCTACTAATCATTTTCTCTCTGCAGGAACGTGAGGACATTACATAGAGATTTTTCTCTTGATGTCCTCAGACAAGAATTCCAGCGCTATAACCTAGATATTCTAGGTTTGCAAGAGACCAGATGGACAGGTAAAGGTGAGATACTTAAAAATAACTTTAAATTTCTCTTTACAGGGAGGGAGGATGGAAAGCATCACCAAGGCGTGGGTCTGCTGCTCAGCAGACATGCTAGTGATGTTCTTCTAGGATATGAGTGCATTAATGAAAGGTTTCTTACAGCAAAATTTCAGACAAGCATTAAAGACTTGAATGTTATCTGCTGTTATGCCCCCACTGAGGATTTTGATGAGGATGAGAAGGATAGGTTTTACGGACAACTTCAGGATATTTTGAATTCTGTCAAGAAAGGAGATATTACCCTTGTTTTTGGTGACTTCAATGCCAAAGTTGGTACCGACTCTGACCTTTGGGGAGGAGTAATAGGCCCTTTTGGTATTGGTAGCTGCAATGGGCAACGTCTCCTACAGGTAAGTAAACTCAATGGTTTCAGAATAACTAACACATATTACAAACACCGCGACATACATAAATACACATGGGTTTCACCTGATGGGCTGCATAGGAATATGATTGATTATATATTAATTAACAGCAAATGGGCTAGTTCTGTTAGAAATACCAGGGCATATAGGGGAGCTGAAATTGGATCTGACCATTACCTTGTTAAAAGTGTCTTGCAACTTAAACTTAAAAAGTGTTGTGCTAGGGTTAAAAAATTTACCTTTAATGCTGAAGCTCTGAAAGACCCAGTTATAGCCAAAGCTTACCATGATAGGTTACTTAGTCATAGTTTGCTTAATACTGAAGTTGAGGAAGAATGGGGCCATTTTAAACAGGCTTTTTTGGAAACTAACAGTACTCTTTTAGGGAAAAAGGAGCAGAGGAGACAGAATTATTTAAGTGATAAGGCACTTGAGCTTATTTCAGAAAGAAGGAACTGCAGGAATGTCCTTAATCAGTATCCTACTAGTCCTAATAGAAAGGATTACAGAGAGCTTAATAAACGTGTAAAGGATCAGTTAGCTACTGATAAGAATCTTTGGCTTCATGGCCTGGCTGAAAAAGCTGAGGAAGCAGTTAGACAGCACAACAGCAGAGAGCTGTACCAGATAGTTAATGTTTTGTGTGGTATAAAACGAACAGGTATACAGGGATTGAAGGATAAACAAGGTAAGGTTGTAGAAGGTGAGTATTCTGTCATGGCTAGGTGGGCTGAGCATTTCAGTGATGTTCTAAACAATGTGGTTAATTCTACTCCCATTGTTTGCAATGATGATAGATGCATTGTTGGCTTTAATGTTGGCCCTATAACACAATCTGAAGTTAGTTTGGCTATTTCTAAACTTAAACTTCATAAATCCCCAGGGGTGGATGAAATTACTACGGAAATGTTTAGAGCTGGGAATGTTTCAGTTACCATTTGGATGACTGAAATTTTGAATAACTTTTATGATAAAAGCATGGTTCCTAAAGATTTTACCAGAGCTATTATTATCCCTATTTTCAAAAAAGGTGATCGCAGTTCTTGTGATAACTATAGGGGTATCAGCCTACTCTCTGTTCCAGGTAAAGTTCTTTCCATGATTGTGCTTAATAGAATTAAGAATCTGGTTGACAGTCAATTGCGTGATGAGCAATGTGGATTCAGAAGTGGTAGGGGATGTGTGGATCAGATATTTTCAGTTAGGCAGATTCTTGAGAAATGTTTAGAGTTTCAGAAACCTTTGGTTGCTAGCTTTGTTGGTTTCAAAAAGGCTTTCGACTCTGTTGATCGTCATAATTTGTGGTTGATTGTGAGATCATATGGTATACCAGACAAGTTAGTTAACATTATGAAAGCTCTCTATAACAACACTGAGTCGTGTGTGAGAGTTGGTAAGTCTTGTAGCAATTGGTTTAGCATTACTTCTGGTGTTCAAGAAGGGTGCATTTTGTCTCCTTTTCTCTTTAGTTTGGTTGTTGATTATGTTATGCGAAATTCACTTCAAGGTTGGGTTGTTTTACCTCTGAGCGGCACTTTTTTGCACACCATGGGCTAAATGGCCAGGTCACATGGACCCCGAAGGCTCAGAGAAGGTTGGGGGAGGGGACCCACTGGAACAGCTGTTGGGAGACAGATGGTAGCCTCCCGTCAAGGCCATCCAGCGTGTTCTTTAACGTGCACAGGGTATGGCTCTCCCACACATGGGGCCACGGCTTAACGTCCCATCCGACGGACGGCGGCCTTTCCAAGCCCATCGGTGTCCCCTACTGACCGTGGGCAGGGCGGGGAATTTTGCGGAGATAAATCTCAACGCTGACCCAGCTGGGACTCGAATCTGGGAACTACAGATTACGAGCCTGGCGCGCTACCGACTGAGCCATCCCCGCCCCTCACTTCAAGGGAAAGCTTTTGGCCTTAAATGGACTGGAGATAGGAAAATTTCTGATTTTGATTATGCTGATGATTTAGCCCTTTTGGCAATTGATGTTGATGAGATGAACTCTTTCATTCGAGCTGTTGATGAGACTGGTAGTAGAGTAGGTTTGGTTATAAACAGAGAGAAAACTAAAGTGAAGAAAGTTGGTCAGGCAGGTTGTGATTCGGTTAATCTGAATGGTTGCAGTCTTGAGCAGGTGTCACAGTTTAATTACCTTGGGAGCTATGTAACTGATACTGGTGATGTGCGGCATGAGATTAACAGACGAATAGGAATTGCTGCCGGGACTTTTAAGAATCTATGGAGATTGTGGAGAAATAGGCGTATACACCTAAAGATTAAAATTAGACTGTATAATAGTTTGGTTCTTTCTAGGGTTAGTTATGGTAGTGAAACTTGGACGCTGTGTAAGCAAGATAACAGGAAACTAGATGCTTTTGATTCCAGATGCTTACGCAGTATCTTGGGCATTAGGTGGTTCAACTTTGTAACTAATGATGAGATTAGGCAAAGGAGTTTGCAACCTCCGTTAAGCAGCATATTGTGCAGAGAGAGACTCCGTTGGTTTGGCCATGTTGCCCGTATGAATAATTATAGATTGGCGAATAGGGTTATGAACAGTGTGCCTAAAGGCCTCAGAAAGAAGGGGAGACCTAGGATGCGGTGGACAGACAATGTCAAACAGGACCTTCTTAGAATTGGTGTGCAGTGGCCAGATGAAGTAGATGTAGCTTAGGATAGATTTGCTTGGAGAACTAAATTGCATGGTCTGGTTAGACCTCCGTAGCCCATGGCTGCTTGAGGATGATGATGATGACCTGTTACAAAAAGAATTATTCTCTAAAAACATACTTTTCTGTTAAAACAAAAAAAAGTCGCATTCACCTCCCCCTTGGGTCTAAAGGGTCAAGTGATTGTTGCCAATGCGTAACCTTCACTTTTCAACACCAAATTTTTAAACTTCTAACTACATCTTTTGTAATATTCGTTTGATATTTTGTAATTTTCAACTTTTTCCACCGTTAGAGGGCGCGAACCTGGAAAAAGGAGTAGGCCAGCAGAGTTTCCAGTCTTTCCTTCTTTCAAACATTTAAAAAGATAAAACATTTTCTTCTCCGTTTAAAATTTTTTTTAATGTGTGAATTATGAAAACTTTAATGCATTTTTTTTGCCTTCATTACACTTAGTAGCATTCTCAAAGGGCTTGTAATCTCACTTCGTCCTCGTCCTATGTCAGCATGTGTTTTGTGAAACAATGCTTTGAATTCCATTGGGGTTCAAGGAATATTTTCGCAAGCGTTTCTTCAATCTTGTGAATAAAAACGAAGCCAACAATTCCACAAAGATTTTATTTTGAATCCATAATAAAAACTAAGTAAACAGGAATATGAAAAGAGAAATTTTCATCACAATGTATGAGTAAATGCAGTTTTCAAATAAATTATATTTATCAGATTCTCCAGTAAAAATATAACTTTATCACCCACTACGAACATTGCCTGCAAAGTTCTTTGTAGAGTAAATCAGTAATTTACATCAGGACATTTCTAACCCATGACAACAATCTGAAACTGTATAAAACACGAAATGGCACGAGGCTATATTTAAAACCAAAAATCAGTTACAAATAACTTAAGCGAACCATTAAATTGTACATAAAACGTATTTCCATGTAGTGTGCCACAAATATCACAGTTAATTCCACTTTCTAGCAACACACGGTTTCTGCAGGCTCAGTACCACCAAATGGACGGAATGATCCGATACCTCGCAGGACAGAAACTGCCGAACAGATTTGCAGTAAACACTTGCAATAGATGACTAGACTAGAGTATAAAACAAGCTTTGTAGAAAGAGCTTGTAAACAAATAGAAATTTGTAGTAAGTTGTGTAATAAAACTTCTAAAAGCTGACATACTTGCAATCCGTGTCGACACCTGTGATGTCTGTTCTGCATTTTTTTTTAAACCTATCTCCCTCGTGATTTGTTCGCAACTTTCAAAACAATGGCACTCTGAAATGTATGGACGGAGGATTTTGAAGCCCATTTAAATGAACACATCTGACTAGATGCCATTAGCATTTCGTGCAGGGATTGTTTTCTTTTTTGATTGTGAAGCTTCATATCAGAAAGGAACTTATAAATGTATACAAAGAGCACTATCAAACATTCAATGCAGTATAAAAGAATAGTTGAGGACCTATCAAGTGCAATTATACACAACCTTTTTCTTTTAAAGGAAAAATTATATTTCATAATTTAAAAGTTTCCTGATAAGTGGCATCTTGCAATTCCCAATCAAGACTATAATTTACATTGAACTTCATGCAATGCGACAGCTTTCATTCAACATTTTAAATAATAGCTGCAATTTCCTTGAAGGCAAGTGGACTATGTCCAGAGTTATCACAAGTGACATGCCCAGTAGAGGCAGATGATATTTCATTTAACACAGAATTTTTTTTTTTAACAGAGTTGGACCTAATTCACCAAATACTTAACTATTTGGTTCTAAATTTAAAGTGCGAGTTTCCACTAACTGCCCCTGTTGTGTAAGAATTCGACATCCTCACTGCAGAAGAGAATTTTGGCGAGGTGGCCTGCACTCGGAGTCATCCATTCTGTGCATTGCTGATCTCTCGCTTCTTTCACTGTGGGGATATTTTAACAGGCATTCTCTGCTAAATGAAAAGTGCTTCATCTTCAAAATGTGGGATATAACATTTCGCAAGCCATTGGTCCCTCCCACACTGCAAGAAAGACAGGAACGAGGCCCATGCAACAAACCTGTCGCCTCTACCTCTGATGGCAGAGATCAAATTCAAATCTGAAACCAATTTTTCCACTTCAGGGTTGGGTTGTTTTCCTCTGAGCGGCACTTTTTTGCCCACCAAGGGCTAAATGGTCAGGTCACAAGGACCCAGAAGGCTCAGAGAAGGTTGGGGGAGGGGACCCACTGGAACAGCTGTTGGGAGACAGATGGTAGCCTCCAGTCAAAGCCACCCAGTGTGTTCTTTAACATACACAGGGAGTGGCTCTCCCGTATACAGAGCCACGGCTTAACCTTCCATCTGACGGACAACGGCCTTTCAAAGCCCATTGGTGTCCACTACTGAATGTGGGTAGGGCAGGGAGTTTTGAAGAATTCACTTCAGGGATCCGAAGAATTTCAACAGGAAATATGTTTGCATGAAATAATCAGTGCTTTGTTTGAAAAGGGATAGCAAGACCTTACACCATGCTTTCATAGTTTTGAATTCATAGATAAATCAGAACATTGTACAATATTTAAAAGATATCCAAATCTATGCATGTGTGAAATTGATAAGTCCTCAACTGTATTAATCTTGACTAGACTTATAATAAAGAAAATGGTAACATAAATCCCAATTCTTCCTTTGAAGGCGCATCACCAACGTCCTTCTTTAAGTGCCTGAAAAGCACTTGCAGATATTGTCCCGTAGAGCTGTCCCTGGCCGTAGCTCTGAAGAGCAGCTTTCGCAGAGCTGCACGCAGAAGTATTCGACGGGTTGCCAAATTGGCGTCTGCCATACTTTGGCATCGGCTTCTTCTCTGGTGAAGACTTTGCTTCGGCAGAAGCCTGAAACGAAGGGACAACATTAGTTCTCATCATTTGCAACAAGTACGTAAAAAATGTAAGTGGAAACAAATTCTCATGTTATAAGATGCAATATTAATTTGTTTTTACACAAGTAGCAGTGATACATTGCAAATGCCACAGCCCTTTATGTACTAACTTCAAAGGGAAAAAATGGTTCACGACATTTTCAAGAGAGCGCAGCAAAGAAGTGTATACCGAAGAGAGAGAGAAAAAAAGCTTTTATCCCAGTTCTTGGCATGAATATTGCATCTAAAGAAGAGATCAGATATCTCGAGTCATTAGCCTTTTATGTGGTTTGTGTCAAATATTTCAGTCTGAACTTACTAATTTAATAGTTCAAGTGACTGCATTTATAAATCAAAATTACAGGTTGGGTGTTGTGCTTGCACTTTTAATTATTAAAATAATCATCCAAGATAGAGAGGAAAACTTTTTGTTAGTCTTGTACAATAAAATCCTGAAGAATTCAATTTTCTAAAGCTAACGAATATTGCCTTACACTATGTAATAGCTTCAATTAATCCAGTATCATGTTATACAGCCTATAAAAAAAACAATGCTTCATAAAAATGTTTTTAACTTCAGTTACTAAAACTTTTTTTTTGGATAATGTCATATGGAGAGAACATTTTTAATTTTGTCAATCGCACAGTTTTTACTTAAATATCTCAGAGAATGAAATGTGTATAATTTATAAAATGCTAAAGAGAGTTATAGATATAATTTTTTTTAACACTTTCACTTTCTTTTTTTTCAAAATGAACTTCAAAATATTATTTCTGCACTACTGGATAATCTTTGAAAGAGTTATTAATGGTTATCAGAAGCCACACCTTTACTACCACACTCATTGAATAACCAATAACACAGAATAAACTTTGATGAGCTGCTCAGACTAACAAAGATTCACGAGCTGTGTCAATTTCTCCATCTGCCATCATCTGTGCCCTTAACACTTATCTGCACGTGACTTATTCCCACTTCACCACTTCAATTCATCAGAGTTATAATCTAACCCCTGAATTGGGTGTCAGTAATTTGTCAATGTTTATTATTAACTCTTGAACGACTCTTACGATGAATAAATAGTTTCATGGGAAAATGTTTTACTGACAGGTGGGATTCAAACCCAGTCTCTCCAGACTCATGCCAGTGTTCTAAGCCTACTAAACCAATACCAGCTCTGTCAGTCATCCACTAATGTGACGTATCTATCTCCCGTCCTTGTTGCTGCTGGTACCATCTATGATTGGGGAAAGCAACTATTTCTTTTAAATATTCCGCTGAGATGTAAATAAATTTTCCCACTAAACTATTGACTAAAAAGTCAACAGGTAACTCTGTGGATTTGCTATTTATTGATTAATTCATTTAATGATGCTTTTAGCAAGAGTGACTTATTTATTTACATCTTATTCAGGTGCAACATTAAAAATAGTTGTCTTCCCTGATCATAGATGGTGTCAAGGTCAGGGACAACAATCATGAGAGATTGATGTCACATCAGTGGATGAAGGATGGAGCCAGCATTAGTTGAGTGGTCTTAGAACACGCTGGCATGTATCTGAAGAGATATGGGTTCGAATCCTGCATAGTGACAAAAAAAATTTCTATGAAACTAGTAAATTTACAGAGTTGCCTATTTATGGACTTATGATATTGGCCCTGTTCAACAACAATGATATCTTTTCCAACAATAAATAGTTATCAGTAATATCAATAAAGTAGGTGATAAAATCCATTTTCTACCTGTGGGTTGATTACTTGTGGTCCTCTAAGTATAACAGGATGCTTAAATCCCAGGCTGAACTTTCCTCGATCAGATAGAAAAGGAGGAGTTAGACTTTTGCGAGCCATTGGGGCCAAGGGTAACTTCTTGGCTATCTGGTTTTTTAATAATGCTTCTTTCCTTTCCTGAAATCGAAATAATCTCAATTTTAAAACATAACATTCATCTTAAAGGATCTGCAAGCAAAAATGCTATCAATATAACCAGTGGCATAGCAAGGTGATGCCAGGATCTGGTGTGAGACTTCTTTACTGCACCCCCCCCCCCTTTTAACAAAGTCTGTATTTTCTTTTGTTGTTGACTGGCCACCAAAGGCTACCAGAAGTAACAAAGAATCCCTTCTGAAAATAAAAGAAGTTGAGCACCAGGCCTGGTTCGGCTGAAATAATAGAACCATAGTAGCTATGCCATGGGATATAATTTACAGTATAAGAAATTGAAATATTGGCACTTTAAAATATCAACAAAACATCATTGCATTAGCTGTTAAAGCAGACATGTTAAGATGTGACCCCCCCCCCCCCCCCACACACACACACACGTGTAGAAAAGCCATATTTTGTGCATGTTAAAGAAGACGCTGGATTGGCTTTGACGGGAGGCTCCCAACAGCTTTCCAGTGGGTCCCCTCACCCAACCTTCTCTGAGCATTCCAGGTCCTTGTGATCTGTGGCCACTTAGCCCATTGTGTGCCAAAAAGTGCTGCTCAGAGGTAAAACAGTTCAAACAATTCTGCTATGGGCCATAGACATCATTCATATTAATGATAATTTAAATTGCATTTTAACTATATACACTAATTAGCATTAGGGAACTGTTATTTTTAACTGAAATATTCAGTTATTTTGTACTGTTTCATAGCAATTATATAGCTAGATCCTGAAATGATTAAATCTCAGTTTTAATGCTTCAGTAAAACTATATGCTTTCAAATATTTTTTTTTTCACAATTATAATTTTTTTTGCTTAAAAAGCATAAGCACCCTAATAATAAACATTTTGTAGCTATATGGCTGGGTGCAACTAAATCTCATCAGATATTAACCACAGGAGGGGATAGCTACCTCATTATTCAGAAGCATCGGACAATCTAACAACCTTGGCATAGTTTTATTAGTAGGCCATGCATACATATTGCTATGATTCCTGTGTGTGTGTGTGTGTGTGGGGGGGGGGGTGACAGCTTTCTTGAGATAGATGTTGTGACATACTACATGCCATTTGTTTCTGAATAGTAGATCACTGCAGTGGTTGCACTTAGATTTCATGTCATATATTCTCCACTGAATTTGTTGAACAAAATGTTTCAAACAGGTTTTGCATAAAACTTTTTGTACAATTGTGCACTGCAATATATTTCAAAAATAATTTTTGTTCTAGTGACAATAGCATTCAATATGTGAACATCAACAGCATTGGGCAATGGCGTTTTAACATATTGTCTGTTCAATTTTTGAAAGTGTGCTACAGAACTGCACAGCATTGGCTAGCTTTGTTTGGGATCTTTTAGATGTAGTTTCATTTTAGGTACATCATTATATATCTCTAATGCAGTTAAAATATATATACACAGTCGTATAAAAAAAATATGACCACCTACCATTCGTATTATTTGGTAGCTGGTCATATTATTCTGATACGACTGTGTACAGATACACTTTTTCCACTGATACTAACACAGAGGATGTTAAATGTTCATATGAAAATGTGTCCTTAAGATAAACAGAACACATCGTGAAAGTCAGAATGTTCTTAGAAGTATAATAAAATGAATTTATTTCATAATGTCACAAAGGTTACAGAAGAAAACACCACTTTCCAAACATACAAAAGGATGGCACAAATTAATTAAAACACAACTTGTAAACATCAACTTAAAACTGATGATGGATATAAATAAATCCAAAATTGTGATAATTAGCCAACTATTATGAATATTTGCATTAAGTTGTGTTCTGATTAATTTGTGCCATCCTTTTGTATGTTTGGGAAGTTGTGTTTTCTTCTGTAACCTTTGTGACATCATGGAAAAATTTCATTATGCTTCTAAGGGTTGGGTTGTTTTACTTCTGAGAGGCACTTTTTTTTACACACTATGGGCTAAATGGCCAGGTCTCAAGGACTCCAAAGGCTCAGAGAAGGCTGGGGGAGGAGACCCACTGGAACAGCTGTTGGGAGACAGATGGTAGTCTCCTGTCAAGCCCATCTGTGTTCTTTAATGTGCACAGGGTATGGCTCTCCCGCACACGGGGGCACAACTTAACGTCCCATCCAACAGATGGTGACCTTTCCAAGCCCATCGGTGTCCCATACTGACTGTGGGCAGGGCAGGGAGTTTTGTAGAGATAAATCTCAATGCTAACCCAGCTGGGACTCGAACCCGAGAACTGCAGATTACAAGCCTGGCGTGCTACTGACTGAGTCATTATGAGCCTGGCGTGCTACTGACTGAGTCACCCCAGCCACATGCTTCTAAGGACGTTGACTTTCATGATGTTTTCTGTTTATCTTAAGGACATTATTTTCATATGAACATTTAATAATTGTAACATTTAACAAAATTTATGCTATATCAGTGGGAAAAGTGTGTGTCTGTGTATATATATATTTGAATATTGGACTTGAGTTAAGCTATTTATATATATGCAGTTAAAAATATCAAATATTCTTACATTTAAAGCAGGTATATTATCACAACTTCTTTGTTTAACAGTTATCCTCCTTTCATTAATTTTCCCTGTGAATAAAATAAACATTTATTTGTACAGAGTGATATTTTCAGTTAATATATTTTCTTCATTATTTATACTAACTGAGATCAATTGCAATTATCAAAGAAATTATTTTATAAACATTTAGTACCAAAAGAGTAATGACGATAATAGCCACCTTTGAGAATATTTCAAGTTTTCTCCAACTTTAACAGTATTTTTAGTGATTGATCGTTAAATAAATCACATTGCTGTAAAATTCAAGTAACCAATATTAATTAAACCTACAAAATACCAATCCCTATAGAAATTGAATTGTTCTGTCTATATCTGGGTGGGGAATTTCTTCTCTCAGATAATGGGCTAATTGGTCAAACCCTACTCAAGTTTTATTCTTACCAAAGCTATTATATTATTATATATAATTAATTCTTTGGATTCAGTCATTACAATTAAATGGGAAAGTTTCTCTTTATGAGAGAGATCTTAGGCAAATAGAAAAATAACAATTGTATACTGTAGGTGCTCAAGTATTAAGTTTTAATAACTTCGTGCACACAAAAATAAGCACTATTAAGTTATATATACCTGAATGAGAAGAAGGGAGGTAGGACTCTGAGGTAGATGACACTGACTTGGCATCGATACTTTCACCAATCATCTAAATGCAAAACATTTAAAAGTTAAAATATAATTACTGAACAGATATCAGAAACTGATGATTTTTCTAAACATAAAACAATTCCACATTTGTATTTCTAATACATGAGATCACCATTAATTAACTTGACTCATTTTTAAATCTGAATAACCATTCAGTTTTAGCAACTGGCTGTCCAATTGTATTGTTACTTGAGCTGGTAAAAATATGTGATTATGATTCTTTTTTTCTCATTTGAATATACAGGACAGAGATTTAATAAAAACTGAATCTTACAAGCAATTCTTAGCTTTTCCAGTCCTTCTCATATAAAGAAAAGCCCTCCCGAGACAGAAGTCACTGCTGACCACTGCCTCAGTTAGAGCTAACACAGAAAATTTGCCTTGCTGAAATAGTCATTAGCTGCATAATCACTGATTGTTAAGGCCAGATTAGATGGAACTTTTCCAATAATATAGCAACTATTTTCGTTGCACCTTAGGCTCTTTAGACTATATTTTTCAAATGCAATGGTTGAGCATAACAAGTTATATATCCATGTAAATATTAAAAACTTTTGTCTCGTGCAGCACAGAAACCCATGAGCTACTAGTAATATGGCAGCTATTCTTATTGTCCAAGTATTAGGTACAATCAAATATCTAGCTTAGCATGGCTATGAAGAATAGCTGAGTTCGAATTAGTAAGTTGTGAAGGTTGATTAACCTTGGGTAAAATAATATTTTTTTACTAAACTTAAAAAATTGCTGCTTATTCAAGCAGAAAAATTTTCTGTTATTATTATTGAACTTCTTACCTCATATAATTTGTCCCTATATTGGTCCACTGATAGCTTTGTGTGGTCACATAGAGGAGGTACAACTTTAATCTGGTGATCTAATTGTCCAGTTTCATGGAATCTGTGAGAAAAAAAATTGTTTCTTTATACACTGAACACAAAATGCAAACTTTTTAATGAACAAACACTGATGTGCAACAGTTTTCAGACTTCTAATTTCAATATGGAATTAACATTCAACAATTAAAAAAATTCATGTAAAAAATTCAAAACTCAAACATGACATTCCTTAAACTTAATTCAACCATTATTATATTTTTGGCATTTAATACAGACACAAGTTTGATTGAGTAAAAAAATCAATCCTCCAATTTAGAAGAAAATGTGTTTTGCAGTCATCTCAGAAATGATCAAAAAACTTCAATTTTATTTTTTGGAATTACAATTATATACACATAAAAAAATTGCAATTTCCCCTTAATATAATTTGTGAATGAAATTTTTTTTCTCATTTCAGTGCACATTTAGAAAGCACTATATAACACAAGGGGGGGGGGGATGGCATCCAAGCATTATGTAGGGAGATGGGTGTGGGTTAAAAATTGGCTGAAACAGTGTTATGGTTTTTTATGCATGACCCCTAAGCCTAGTTTATTGTAGCAAGACTTGATGCGATCGAGGCCATTTAGAGCCAAATTTGGCAATGCTCACTTTGGGTAGACCTGTAAACAAAAAATTTATTACCATGCAAATAACAAACACATACACAAATGCAATTTAAATTGTTATGACATACTAGTGCATATATTGGTGTGTATAATTTTTAATCCATTGTTGTGGGAGTTTTACAATCAATAAACATTTTAATTATTCAAAGAAAACTAATTTAAATTTTTAATAATTTCCTTTGAAGATTATGTTCAATTGATGTGTAAAACCACTATATATTACAGTTGAGAGTTGCAAGGCAGCCTGAGCTAAAAAAAAATAAAGAAAAAAATTCACCTCGACACATAAGGATGGAAAAGAGCATCTTTGGCAGTGATTCGATGACTGGGGTTTAGCGAAAGGAGCTTTGACAACAGATCCAGTGCATCATTTGGGGCGTCCGATATTATATCCTCTAGAAGGCGCTTTGGTCTTGAGAGAGAAAATTCAACATACATTAGAAATGAAAAGTATGACAATTATTTAGTTTACTTGGCTAAGCATATGAAAAGATAAAATTAATTATGCATTTAACATCACAAAATTTTGCAATGAGGTTAGAAAAGAATATTAAAGAATTTAAAGTCATATAGAAAAGGACTTATCTTTTTGGATGGCATTAGCATCTCCATCAACAGCAATAGATTTGGTTAGATGACATTTATTGCACAATGCTTCTGCATATTTAAACAATGTATATACCTTTCAAACTATAATATTTGTCATTAAAATTGCCCTGTCTAGAAAGAGCTGACTATACAGGAATAAATGAGACAGTAACAGATCAGAACAATTTATTACCTGAAAAGGAATATTAGTATGGTGTACAATCTTTACGGGTAAAATATTACCTTATCAAATTAGATGTATAACATTCTGTGAATTATCTCTGTATGCTACCTGTACACGAAATAAAACTGGCCAAAGGATACAGCTGATTGTGTCCCAGTATGTCTCGGATCGGGTGAACCAGATGTCCAGGAAAGTATGTCAGTAATATGAAAAGCCTTTTTGGGAGGAGTTAGCTTATGAGGATGAATGCAATTTTATCAAATGGCAAACACCAGTGATGGAGGATGCTATCCACATGGGACAGACAATCATTTAGTTCTTTGTAGAGATTTTTTATCGTGTTGCAAAGAATTTGTCATTTTAAATCTATATACTGTGATTTTTTTATATCAAACTTATAGGCTTGTTTTTCCCCAATCTCCAAAAGGCTACGTAACAGTGCCTATTCTTCTGTTTACTTCATATCACACAACTCATGAGATAAAATGAGAAACTTGTTCAAAAGGAAAAGAAATAAAGCATCACCCATCTAATCCATTTTCATTGCTTTAGTTTGCAACATGGATAATAAAGTAATAGTTTACATAAAGTTTAAAAAAAGATTTACCTTCATACCAAACATTAAGTTTAATTTTAGGACTTCAGCTACATTAGCAGAATTGCAAAAATATGAAGAAGTTTAATACTCACTTATTAGCAGCACGTTCCATCACAAATGCAGCATAGCCTGTGCACAAACTATCAATATCTAAGAGAAAAAATTTCTGACTTAAAATAACGTCATTTCCGTCTATTATTGACAGAATAAGCAAGAGATACATTAATATTATGACTTAGAGTACTAAATTTTTAAACTAAAGTTCAATAAAATCTGGTGGCTAAATTAAAATTGTTTTACAAGAGAATCAAAATTTTAGAACATTATTCTGAAATAATTAATGAACAAAAATAAGTATATTTACGAGACGTACTATACACAATATATGTTTAGGAGAAATTGTATCGAAACTTCAATCTCAGTATGATAAAAATTTTAAATCCTGTATACAGCAACTGTTCTTCCCTAAAACAAGATTTGGGCAAAAAAAAAGAGTTAAAAAATATTTTTTTCAATTTTTTAGGTGTGTGAGAACCTTTTAAATTTGTCCCATATCAGTTAACTTGTGTTGATTTTAATTCTGAATGGCCTTACCAGCTTGCGAAGGATGAGGAAGAGCTGCCATGATTCTTTCCATCTGGTTGAGAGTGGACGTTCCCGGAAAGAGAGCTTTGCCACTCACCATCTCTCCCATTATGCAGCCCAAACTCCACAAATCAACTCCTTTAGTGTAGCTGAAATGGAAATCGAAACATCACCAATCTCTTACATTGCAATTACAGAAAATTAATACTTTACAACTAGCATTACTTTGGGCAATCTTTCAGCTAATTAGTATCAAGTTTAAATATATATATATAAAAATAAATTGTATTAAGATTACTCAAATCCTTGGTTTAACTATAAGCTATACTACAGAATTGTTTAAAAACTTGAAAATTACTTCAAAAAGAATATGAACCCTTAATGTATTGAAAGTGGAGTTTAAAATCAAAACCTTTCTTGCTAACACTCTTGACAACCAGTTTTCACTGCAGAACTATAAAACATGAATTTTTATTTCTATTATGAAACAGCTTAAGAGATGTTTCATAAGAGTAAATTTAATTTTCAAATTTCAAAAGAAAATTTCATTTTCAGTTACCAACTTATTAGAAAATAACCTTTCCCACTTTGTATCTAACATAGCTTCTGCTGATTGAATTGTTGAAAATATTGTATCAGAGCATGTCTAATATTCACACCTTTCTCTTTGGTTGCTTAATGCAATTTTCTCTTCCTCATGGGGATTCTAAGAACTATAGCATGAAAACTATATACTTCTCAGGTAACTTTACTATGTCTTTATATAAACCTGTGGTATTCTCTTTTGTATGTATATTTCCTTATTGATTTTTACTGCAATTGGTCCAACATACCTACACTTTTTAAAGCTCTACTTTTCTTACAGTACATAATTCAAACCTTTACCTAGACTAGCAATGCATGCCACTCACCTAGATTTTAACAAAATCCAAGCTAAAGTTTGAAAACTGAACTGTAATATATACTTCAATAGCTTAATAATTATTTGAAAATAGTTTCTCACCTTTTTGAACCCAAAAGAATTTCAGGTGCTCTGTACCATCTTGTAGCGACATATTCTGTGAGTGTAGGGTCTGAGGTGCACTCCTCAATTTGCTCAAGCGATCGTGCTAATCCAAAATCAGCCAGTTTAATTTGACACTGCTCATTTAATAAGATGTTAGAAGGCTGAAATTTTATATACATATAAAAGATTAAAAATTCATTTCAATACAAATAACTGCACAAATACTTACACGACTAAAACTCTGGAAATTAGCAAGTGTAAAAGAACACCTACATTATCGCCCAGAATAAAATATGCACTCTCCTAGTAGCAGAACAATAGTAGTAAACCAGTTGGGCTAAGTCATCTCAGCTTAACTGGTGGAACAAAAAAAGGTCACCAAAAGTACACGTTTAAATCTGGAAGATGGCCTAGTCATTCTTTTAAAACTGATAATTTCCTATTTGACAATCACTTTAGTGAGTTCAAATCTTTTAACTGTAAAATTACATTTGTCTATAGCATGCTTTTTTTAAAAAAAAAAACCTAGCACCCAATAGAATCTATTGTGTGGGCTTTCCATTGTGTCAGCTGGAATTGATTTTATGGATGATAAATTCTGATGAATAATTCAGTAAATAACTGCTTCACACAGCTAGTTTGGTAATGTTAAATAACCAGGATAAATGCTGTTACAAAATTTCAAAAACCTCAAGTCACGAGGAGTGCTACACGACTATCAGGTGGAACACACATGCAAAAATGCTCTTTGGCTATGACTCATTGCAGTTCACACCTTTACCTTTTAAATGCCATACGTACCAATGGCCCTTAAAAATCATCCTTTGTAGATTGACACAAAGGAGATCTAGAGTAGATAGTATTTTAAAAGGTATTTAAAAGATTATTATAAGTTGACTGGTACAGCAGCGATGGAGTTTGTTTCAGCAATGGTACTTTCCACCAGTTGATTACTGCTCTTAGCCTATAGATGTTGATACTTCCATTGCTTACCAGTCCTTCTATGAAGCACAGTTTTTGATGTTTCTGTTAACTTGAAAAATGCACTCGTATGAGACACAAGATGGATGATCCTTCATCATTGTATTTTTCTTCTACTTGTGCATTTTTGTCTACATCTTATCTGACACTGTTCAACTTCAACGTTTTTGAAGGGCAAATAACTTTTTTGTGCTTAAACTGGCATGGCATTACTCTCTCTGTGGGCATTTTCAAGACTTAAACTTTTAAAAAACATTGCACACCAATATTAAAAACATTTCAAAATGACTGTGCAAGCTCCAAGTTATCTATGACTTTTGCCATGTCATGGCATCATCAGGCTCATTTCATTATGCGACACGTTGAGGAAATAGCACTAGCAAAAGCTACTTTTAAACCATTCTTTTATTTATGAAACATTAATGGCATTTTTATTTTTTGGCCTTATTCAGTGGAATGATTAAATGAATCAACATATTTAATAGTATACTACCAGCAATTAAGTTTGCACATGAGTCAGAAGAAAATTGACAATTGTCATATTTAGATATAATAATCACTAGAAAAAATAACTTGTGAAATGGCAGTCTACAGAAAAGCAGCTTATATACCTGCTAGCTCGGCACATCCGAGCAAATATAAAAAAGCAAGTATTTTTCCTCATTTTATTCGAGCATACAGATATTGTTCTGAAAAAGTAACATTACAAAAAGAATTAATGTATATAAAAAGAAAAGCAGGTGAAGTGGGATACTCTCAACAAAGTTTAAATAGATGGGAAAGTAACACAAATTTTAAAGTAAAACAATGTTCACAACCAATACCAAATCAAGAAAAATCCAAAGAAAAATATTCATATAGTTTTCCGACGAATAGGGATTGCTGCCGGGACTTTTAAGAACCTATGGAGAGTGTGGAAAAATAGGCGTATACATCTAAAGACTAAAATTAGACTGTATAATAGTTTGGTTCTTTCTAGGGTTAGTTATGGTAGTGAAACTTGGACACTTTGTAAACAAGATAACAGGAAACTAGATGCTTTTGATTCCAGATGTTTATGCAGTATCTTGGGCATTAGGTGGTTCAACTTTGTAACTAATGATGAGGTTAGGCAAAGGAGTTTGTAACCTCCTTTAAGCAGCATATTGTGCAGAGAGAGACTCCGTTGGTTTGGCCATGTTGCCCGTATGAATAATTATAGATTGGCGAATAGGGTTATGAACAGTGTGCCTAAAGGCCTCAGAAAGAAGGGGAGACCTAGGATGCGGTGGGCAGACAATGTCAAACAGGACCTTGTTAGAATTGGTGTGCAGTGGCCAGATGCAGTAGATGTAGCTCAGGATAGACTTGCTTGGAGAACTAAATTGCACCGTCTGGTTGGACCTACGTAGCCCATGGCTGCTTGAGGATGATGATGATGATGATATTAAGAATGTAACAAACAACATGGAAAATATCCTAAAAATACAATATTAGCCTACCTACTACTGTAACCCACACTATTAAAAATTTGACAATAAATAACAGAGACAAAAATGTACTTACAGGAGGAGTTTACAAGATTACCATCCCCAACCCCTTAAAAAATATTACAAGGAAAAGATAAGTACATAGGAAAAACTTACAGACAATATAATATCAGAATGCAGGAACATCAAAAAGATATAATAAAAGGTAATTTGAATATAGCATTTGCTCCAACTATATTAAATAATAATTTAAAAATAGAGAAAACTGATTTCACACCCTTAATAGCTCCAAAGTCTAAATTTCAAATTCTTTATACTGAAAAATTATTAATACACAGAAATCTAAACAAAGTATATAATACAGACATTCCAGCCCTTCCATCGGTGTGGAATCTCCTATTACATCAGCAACAATGCGCACACACAAATACGCAATATTACATTGCTGATGATGAAACAAGTGAGACAGGTATACAGGCAGAGGAGTCGGCTGTTTGCCAAGTGAGCCTGATGACGCCATGACATGGAAAAATGCGTTGCTCTGTAGACAACTTTGAGCCTGCATAGTCATTTTGAAATGTTTTTAATATTTTAGTATTGGAGTGCAATGTTTATTAAAAGTTTTAAAGTTTAAGTCTTGAGGATGCACACAGAGCCATGCCAGTTTAATGCCAGTTAATGCCATGCCAGTTTAAGCACAAAAAGTTATTTGCCCTTCAAAAACGTTGAAGTTGAACAGTGTCAGTTAAGATGTAGACAGAAGAATGCGCATGTAGAAGAAAAATACAATGATGAAGGATCATCCATCTTGTGTCTAATACGAGTGCATTTTTCAAGTTAACAGAAACATCAAAAACTGTGCTTCATAGAAGGACTGGTAAGCAATGGAAGTATCAACATCTACAGGCTAAGAGCAGTAATCAGCAGGTGGAAAGTACCATTGCTGAAACAAACTCCATCGCTGCTGTACCAGTCAACTTATAATAATCTTTTAAATATCTTTTAAAATACAATCAACTCTAGATCTCTTTTGTGCCAATCTACAAAGGATGATGATAAGGCCTAGTGGTATGTATTTATTTTAAAGGGAAAGGTGTGAACTGCAATGAGTCGTAGCCAAAGGGCATTTTCGCATGTGTGTTCCACCTGATAGTCGTGTAGCACTCCTCGTGACTTGAGGTTATTGAAATTTTGTAACAGCATTTATCATGGTTATTAAACAATGAATAATTCACAATTAATTTATGAAATTCTTTGAAATCTATTACCAAAAAACATAAGCAATTTCTTTCAAAATGGAAATAGAAAGTGTAAACAGAATTGATGTTAGACTTTTGATATATCTGTCTTAATTATATATGAATTTAATATTCACATTACTGAAAAAAATAATATAAAGGTTAATACATTAAATCATTATACCCATGGAAAAAACAGCAACAATTTTGTTATAATTGCCTATTTAACCCAAGAAAATCTTGTCAATTTACATACCTTGAGATCTCGGTGGATCACATTTGCTGAATGTAGATAACTAAGTGCTGAGAGAAGCTGATAAATTATATATCTAAGCTGCCAATCTTGCTGCTTTTTGCCACTTTTAATAACATGATGGAGGTCCGTTTCTAGAAGAAATGAAAAAGTTTCTTTAACAAAACCAACTTCCTTTTTAAAAAGCATAAAACTAGAAATAAGAGGGCTGGAATAAATTAGAGATAAGCTTTTTTAAAAATCAGATACTAATATTATCCAGCCACAGAATCTAGAAAAATAGGGTATCATTACAGAAAACATTGCTATTACAATGTGTGATCAAAATATTAGAAGCCTTAACTCACTATCCAGTAGAATTCCCCCCCCCCCAATAAGTTTTCAGAACAGCTTGAATTTGATGTGGCAAAGACACAATTAGTGTTTGGAAGAAAGGTAATGGAGCACATGCCTGTGGACCACATTTTGATAAATCCCATTAATTTAAACTGGGATGGCCAGAGAAGATGACTAAACTCTCCATCTTTGTCACACTAATATCTCTGCAAAACTCCTTGCCTTGCCCACAGTCAGTAGGGGACACTGATGGGGTTTAAAAAATCTGTTGTCTGTCAGATGGGATGTTAAGCTGTGGCCCTGTGTGCAGGAGTGCCACACCCTGTGCATGTTAAAGAACACGCTGGATGGCCTTGATGAGAGGCTACCATCTGTCTCCCAACAGCTGTTGCAGTGGGTCACCTCCCCCAACCTTCTCTGAGCCTTTGTGACTTGGCCATTTAGACCATTGTGTGCAAAAAAGTGCCACTCAGAGGTAAAACAACCAACCTCAAACCAGTCGAACAGTTTTTGTATGATGGACTGTTGCATTATTATCCTGAAATTATCCATTTCCATCAGGGAAAAAATTGAAGCATAGTGGGATATACATGATCAGATACATTGTTTAAATATGCGGTAGTATTTTGTCAACCTTTCAGACAGATAAGTGGACCCAATCTGTGCCATTTGAATATTCGACACTAACATTCCCCTCCATCAACATACATATATATTGAATGTGACCCATGAGAGTCTATAGCTTCATGAGGTTTGTACCACTCTAACTCTGTCATCTGCACAAATGATCATATATCGCAATTCATTTGAGGACATCCCCTCCTTACAGTCCACTCACAGTTCTCATAACATCAATAAGTTACTTTCTGAGTTTTGGTTGACACTCAAGATTTCTGAATAGGAATACCAATTGTTAATATTCATATATTCCAGCTATCTGTACATTGTTCATATGGATATGGGGTGATCTTAACCTACGTTGAAAGCAGTGGGCGTAATGCGAGATTTTCCTGTCTTCAAATGGCAGCTTCCTCAGGTAACATTGTCTTAGAAGAAAACTTAATTTTTAAAAAGATGAGACAATTTTTTTAGTACTTCTTAACAATATTTAAAAATTAATATTGAATTTATAATTTTTAAATGAATTTTTCTCAGTTTTCAAATTAAACTTTCTGCAGCAGTAACACAATTTGATCTGGAAATCATTAAATCTCAGTTTCTTAGATTCAGTTTAACTTCAAATATTTTAAACTTTTTTTTATGATTCTTTAGCACCATTTTCCCTTTTAATTTAAATTGTTTTTAAAGCAGAATAAAGTTTTTGTGGCACTTCATTAGTGTTAATGATGTTGATCAGCATGAAAGTGATGTGATTATGTTGCACAATAATTGGTTAACATTTCTGGAATGAATTTTATCAAATTTTAAATAATGTTTTTACAAATTTGCATTTAAAAATACCTAGTCAATAGTACTAGGCATTTTTAATTACATTTTTTACTTTATATAGTACTAGGTATTATAATTAAACCTACCTAGTACTAGACAATGATATTGCAATAGTACAATTCCAGTAATATATTCCACATTACACTAAAAAAACTGAAAGATTTAGGTTTATATATTCATCTAATAACATTGTCCTCCAATCTTAAACAAGGTGATTGTGACTCAATACAATACAGCCACTAAAGACATTTGTCCTTATGGCAAACAAAATGAAAATTCTCACCTATGGATATAATTTTAGTCCTACAAAAAGACATATAGTACATATAGTTTTTAGAATGCTTTTAATAAGCAGAAACATTTATAGTTTACTTTTCCCCCATTTTTATTTAAATATTAAATATGGAATTTATTACTTACCCATAAACTCAAAGATTAAATATATATCTTTGTCATTCTTGGCTTTAATAACTTCTAATAACTTAATAATATTGGGGTGGCAACCAAGCTCTTGTAAGAACCAAATCTCCCGAAAAGTGCGCTAGAATAGCAAGAAATTATTGCACTTTACATCAAAAATCTTGTTAAGTATAATAAAACAGAACATTATATTAAGCAACAAGGAAACATTTTCATTCTATTTCCAAAATGAAATAAATTAATTTCATCATTGCAGCAAACTATTTCAAATATCACACAAAGAAATTCATTACTGAACATATACCAAAAAGACACAGCTATCAATTGATGAACTTTTTGGTAGCTAAAATACTTTTCTGTACCTTTTGTTGTTGGTTTCGTTACGTACCATAAGTTGACCACCTATGCTTTCGTAAGGTGTATCAAACTTATAGGGAACTGATACACACATTACAAAAATTTGCTGCCATGGAAATTTGTCTTACGTACAAAAATAAAACATTTACAATAAAAGAAAAAAATGGTGGCAACACAGATTTACAATTATAGATTTTTTTCACACATGGATTTTAATTTCTTATTTCCAGATTATTTTGATACATAGGAGGTTTTGTAGAGGGTGACATTTCTTAGGCAATTGTATAAAAAACATGATTTCAGTATATATCACAGAAGTTTTTTCACTGCAGTGATGATAAATAGTGAGCATTTTTTTTTAACAAGTAAGAAATTTCCTTATATTTGAATGTAATACATAAGTAATAGTTTGAAACAGATGAACACAAACATACTTGTGCATCGGTCCTATTCCTAAAAGCATCATATATCTTCTTTACTGCAACTGTAGTTCCTGTTTTCTTATCTTGGGCTTTCCATACAATTCCATAAGCCTAATACATTCAAAGAAAAAAAGACTTTAAAAAAAGAAGTAAATATTGGTGATATCAAGTTCAGAACTAGTTGCTTATCAGTGCATGCAGAATATAACATAAGTAAACTAAATTGATTTATTTACATGATTTAATGCCTCCCATATATATTGGTATTAAACAATGCAATTAATTATTTAAAAAATATTAAATTTTTAGTAATATGCTAAGTAAGTAATTTTTAGTAATATGCTAAGTTTTAGTAAATTTCTATCACAAGAGCAGGTGCAATAGTGGCTGCACAATTAAGGGTAGTTGAAGATCATCTGTTTTAGGTTATATTGCACACAGGAAGCCATAAATGTTTCAGTGACCCTAGATAACTTGTACCATTTTAATATCCATTTGAAAGAAAGTACAATATTAGATGGCTTTTAAAGATTATAAAGGAAATTTAATTCAGATGCTATTTGATCATTATGTCCAGAGTACAACACAGCAATGTTACCTATATCTACTGCACTTGCAAATCAAAATGTAATCTGCATACATAAATATTCCCCTAACTTTACAGAACAATATGCAAAGTCATTTTCCCCCAAATTTCATTTATTAGATTTGCACTAAACCGATTTCATATAATTTTTCAGTAGGCTGTCAACAGATCAACGCTCTGTCTATCTGCTTGTCACCTATTTATGACGAAGACTTCTCTAAAACTGATTTCTGCCCCTTTTGTTTTTATATGCTATTTCCATTTTCTTTAACATTTTTTTTATTATTATGGATTAGTATAATTTAATAGTATCCATTTCGGGATTTTGTTTTTTGTTGGATTCTTTTCCAAATGAAAATTTTAATGACTATCAAGTACGATATTACTAGTAAACATATGAATTAGTCTGAAAAAAAAAATCAAAAATGGTTTAAAATATTACTCCCTTTCACATCAATAACTATTGATACAGGTGAATAGCGGTTTCCGAAAGTGCCCTACAGCAATTAAAATTCATTAGTATACTGCAAAAGTATTAATATACTGCAAAAGCTCGCATATATTTTTCAAAGATAATTTTACAATTTTTTTAATGATTCAAACAAGAAACTAAATTATATATCGACAAGATATTTTGAAAAATAACGAAAAACATAAGGTTGAAATCATCAAATCTTAGACTGACTTTTAGTACTTACTCCTTTTCCTAAGCGTTTAGTAACTTCATAGCGTTCAGAAACATATGGGTCAACGTCCCCCATTATTCATTGAAGGTTCTTTACAAAACAATTTTCCACACATCGGAAATCTCATGACAACAGCTTCTCATCAATGCTTTAAGCGTCCTCTGGTGGCAAAACGTTTTCAGCGAAAAATGATGCATTTCAAATATATTTTTCTGTTCTTGTGCATTTACTAATGAAGCTAAATTTCCTAAATGTACGACTGCATTCATTCAGCACTAAGGTAGCGAATTCTAGGTAATTTATTAGAATAAAATTAATTGATAGTGCGTGCAAAGTGATTTAGTGTTTTCCCTTTTGCTTCGAATGTGCGCATTCCGCCATTGTAGGCCGAAGGAAGTTCTATAGAATTTCGGATCTTCGACCCAGTCGAAGTCTATTTGAATACTTCTATTAGTCGATTTTACTTTATATTAGTAATTGTGGTTAATAAAAAATAAAATATTCCCTCAACAACTGTTTGCCATAGAGGTCTGTCAGTTTATATGCCACAGAGAAAGTCTGTAAGGTAGGCAGGCGAGATCTCAGCAGAAATACAACACAAACATCCATGCTTTACTTGGGGCTCGAACCCAGGAAAGGCATGGATGTTTGTGTTGTCTTTCTGCTGGCAACCAGCACGCTAACCACTCGACCACGGGATGGAAAAAAAATACTACACCTCAAGCAGCTACTGACCACAGAGGACTTACAAGAGCCTTTCAGTTTTATACTCCGTAAAGGAGATCTGTGAGGACGGCGAGACCTTAGAAGAATAAACAATACAAACATC
Source organism: Ryuthela nishihirai (assembly GCA_038380435.1). Lineage (NCBI taxonomy): Eukaryota > Metazoa > Arthropoda > Arachnida > Araneae > Heptathelidae > Ryuthela > Ryuthela nishihirai. The sequence continues at coordinate 98,163,632 of JAWZYU010000006.1, forward strand.
CATGCCGTGTCCAGGGCTCGGACCCAGATCCCATTGATCAGTAGCCAAGCCCGTTAATCACTTTCCACCAGCGAATGAAACCATTTACAATAAGAAGAGTTTAAGATTTGTTTACTTGGAATTCAGAATAAAAAAAAATTGGAAACTTAATTTCAGAAACCTTAATTATGGTAAACAGACATTTGTATCCAACACTGATTTATTAGTAACACAGAAAGGTGTTAGTAGTCTGGATTGCCGGGAAAATACGATTTTACTGTGTACATAAGTAATAGTAGATGTGGAAATATGAGATAAAAAATTAAAAATTGTTGAGGCGAAAAATTACCTTCACTATTTCAGCTTTTTAAACGTTAAATATAGCTTTTTAATTTCATAAAACCCATGTGAGGGTCTCGATGAAGATATATTTTGTTCAACAAAACCACTTCGAACGAAATATGTTTTCTTTGTAATGTACATATTTAAAAAGAAAGTTCTTTGCTGAATTTTTCAAAATTTTATTTAAAAACTTCCGTTGCTCTCTAATATGAAAATGAAAGCAGCTCGACACAGCATCATTTTAAAATGTGTACTCTAAATATAATAAGAACTTATGTTTCATGAAGAACTCAACCACGGAGAGATTGGATGAAACAGAACATAAAATTCTCTTAGCGATTGCATTGCGCTTAATTTCACGGTTCATACAATTTAGGTTGGGTTGGGTTCTTTTACCTCTGAGCGGCACTTTTTTGCACACCATGGGCTAAATGGCCAGGTTACATGTACCCCGAAGGCTCAGAGAAGGTTGGGGGAGGGGACCTACTGGAACAGCTGTTGGGAGACAGAGGGTAGCCTCCCGTCAAGGCCATCCAGCGTGTTCTTTAATGTGCACAGGGTATGGCTCTCCCATACATGGGGCCATGGCTTAACGTCCCATCCGGCAGACGGCGGCCTTTCCAAGCCCATCGGTGTCCCCTACTGACCGTGGGCAGGGCGGGGAATTTTGCGGAGATAAATCTCAACGCTGACCCAGCTGGGACTCGAACCTGGGAACTACAGATTACGAGCCTGGCACGCTACCGACTGAGCCACCCCCGCCCCTCATACAATTTAGAACAGAAGTATTAAAATGCTATATATTAGATCAACTTTATGAAAGCTGCTGAAATTAAACTTTTTTTATTGGTGAATGGTTAACTTGGCTCAAAACCCATATGCTGCGGATGAGTTTCGTCTTTAACCCTTTTGCGTTGTTGCTAAGTTTGGCCCACATTCTTGTGGAATGAGGAAAGTTTATTTTTTGTAAATAAACTGGAATTGTACAGATATATTAATGCCTTTCAAGAGGAAGGTGTTGGCGAAGTCAGTAGATGCCAGGCTTGCAATCTGTAGTTCCCAGGTTCAAATCCTACCTGGGATATCGTTGATATTCATTTCCACTAAATGCCCACTGTGTCCTCAGCAGTCAGGGAAGCGACAACAATAGGCATGGAAAGGCCACCATCCATCAGGTGGGATATAAAAACCATGGTCCTGTGTATAGAGTTATACCCTGTGCATGTTAAAGAACACCCTAGATTGACCTTGATGGGAGGCTATCATTTGTCTCCTATAGTTGTCCAGTGAGTCCACTTCTTCCAACCTTCTCTGAGCCATTTAGCCCATTGTAGGCAAAAAAGGGCCGCTCACAACCCAAACTAACATGCCTCCCAAGATCGCACTTTTCTAACTTTGAACTAATGTGTTACATAAGCATTAAATTTGTATATCTGCAAGGAAAAATGAAGTATAAAAGCACATGACCTATGGAAGAGTCCGGGTTTTTTTTACCTCAGAGCAGCACTTTTTTTGCCCACCAAGGGCTAAATGGCCAGCTCACATGGGGGGCGGGGGTGGCTCAGTCGGTAGCGCGCCAGGCTCGTAATCTGTAGTTCCTAGGTTCGAGTCCCAGCTGGGTCAGCGTTGAGATTTATCTCCGCAAAATTCCCCACCCCGCCCACGGTCAGTAGGGGACACCGATGGGCTTCGAAAGGACACCGTCCATCGGGTGGGACGTTAAGCCGTGGCCCCGTGTGCGGGAGAGCCATACCCTGTGCACGTTAAAGAACACGCTGGATGGCCTTGACGGGAGTCATCCATCTGTCTTCCAACAGCTGTTCCGGTGGGTCCCCTACCTCAACCTTCTCTGAGCCTTCGGAGTCCATGTGACCTGGCCATTTAGCCCATGGTGTGCAAAAAAGTGCTGCTCAGAGGTAAAACAACCCAACCCAACCCAGCTCACATGGACCCCGAAGGCTCAGAGAAGGTTGGGGGAGGGGACCCACTGGAAGAGCTGTTGGGAGACAGATGGTAGCCTCCTGTCAAGTCCATCCAGCGTGTTCTTTAATGTGCACAGGGTATGGCTCTCCCGCACATGGGTTCACAGCTTAACATTCCATCCGACAGACGACGGCCTTCCAAGCCCATCGGTGTCCCCTACTGACCGTGGGCAGGGCGGGGAATTTTACGGAGATAAATCTCAATGCTGACCCAGGTGGGACTCGAACCTGGGAACTTCAGATTACGAGCCTGGCGCGCTACCGACTGAGCCACCATCGCCCCGTAACAGAGGGAGCAAGAGAGGGAAACAGGTGTTCTGATTTAGCTACTGAAGTGTTTGTAACATATTGAGGTTTAAACCTCATTTTGATGGGGTGCAGGTGGCTCAGTCGGAAGTTCTAGTCCCACGTGGTCCAGCATTGAGATTTCTCTCTGCATTACTCCCTGCACTACCTTCAGTTAGTAGGGGCGACTGATGGGATTGTAAAGGACATGGGGCGGGGGTGGCTCAGTCGGTAGCGCGCCAGGCTTGTAATCTGTAGTTCCCAGATTCGAGTCCCAGCTGGGTCAGCGTTGAGATTTATCTCCGCAAAATTCCCCGCCCTGCCCACGGTCAGTAGGGGACACCGATGGGCTTGGAAAGGCCGCCGTCCGTCCGATGGGACGTTAAGCCATTGCCCCGTGTGCGGGACACCCATACCCTGTGCACGTTAAAGAACACGCTGGATGGCTTTGACGGGAGGCTACCATCTGTCTCCCAACAGCTGTTCCAGTGGGTCCCCTCCCCCAACCTTCTCTGAACCTTCGGGGTCCAGGTGACCTGGCCATTTAGCCCATGGTGTGCAAAAAAAGGTAGATCAGAGGTAAAGCAACCCAACCCTGTAAAGGACACTGTCCATTCGATAGGACCTCAAACCGTGGTCTGGTGTATGGGAGACCCATACCATTCTGAACATTAAAGAACGCACTGGATGGCCTTCACGGGAGTCTGCCATCTGTTTTCCAATCTTGTTCAGTGGGTCCAATCCTCCCAATCATTTCTGATCTCTCGGGATCTTTGTGACTTGGCGAGTTAGCCCATTGTGTACAACAAAGTGCCACTCAAAGGTAAAACAACCCTCATATTTACAATGAAGTGGATTTTTTATACACTACAGAATCAACTGTATCCAGCTGTGATCCCCTTCTAAAGTGCTCGTGCAACCCACAGTTCAAGAAACGCTGGCTTAGGGCCTTGCGATATCAGCGACCCCCAAAGAAATGCATTTAAAGTTTTATTGTGCCATCCAAAAGAGATTTTTAATATTTAAATCAATCTATTGCAAAAACCCTCTTCTTCTTAGCTTTAGCCATATTGGGATAAAGTTTTTTACACCATCATTTTTTTGGGGCGGGGGGTGGCTCAGTCGGTAGCGCGCCAGGTTCGTAATCTGTAGTTCCCAGGTTCGAGTCCCAGCTGGGTCAGCGTTGAGATTTATCTCCGCAAAATTCCCCGCCCTGCCCACGGTCAGTAGGGGACACCGATGGGCTTGGAAAGGCCACCGTCCATCGGATGGGACGTTAAGCCGTGGTTCTGTGTGCGGGAGAGAGCCATACCCTGTGCACGTTAAAGAACACGCTGGATGGCCTTGACGGGAGGCTACCATCTGTCTCCCAACAGCTGTTCCAGTGGGTCCTCTCCCCCAACCTTCTCTGAGCCTTCGGGGTCCATGTGACCTGGCCATTTAGCCCATGATGTGCAAAAAAGTGCCGCTCAGAGGTAAAACAACCCAACCATCATTTTTCATCAGAATGGTAAATATAGATGCGAATATTTGGCGCCTCTTAAACTTGTCATAGCTTAGGAAGCGACATGAATGAAGATACTGTACCACGGATACGATTAGATACCTCGTTTTCAAAGTCAAATGATGTCACGAACTTATTTGCGAAGTGTATGGAGACATACACACAATTTGAAAGAGCTTATCTGAACAAGGCTGAACCCCAATATCTTTGTTAAAACTCATTAACACGCTTACAAATCTAACATCATTCCAAATGATATATGGTGCTACGTTTGGAACTTTTTTTTTGGATAAGAACATTTTGGTTATCACTTAGGATGGACATTTAATAAACTTATTCTTTTGAGGGCAGGTGTTGCCAGGCTCCTGATTCCAATAGTCTCATAATCCGCAGTTCCGGAGCGGGGGTGGCTCAGTCGGTAGCGCGCCAGGCTCGTAATCTGTAGTTCCCAGGTTCGAGTCCCAGCTGCGTCAGCGTTGAGATTTATCTCCGCAAAATTCCCCACCTGCCCACGGTCAGTAGGGGACACCGATGGGCTTGAAAAAAACATTCGTATATAACAAGAAATTTTCTCAGAATTAATGCGAGACACAAAATTCCGGGGAAGAATCTTCCTGCACCGATTTGAGGAACGACTCCATTTTCAGTTACGCATATTGACGTCACGCTCTTGCAGGTATAGCCATCATTAGAGGAACTGGACCCAGTTCTGCAACTGCTTTCGCATCACACTACAAAGCAAAAATTGCCGTAAATGAAATCCTAGGTACTCTGTTGTTAGCAAATCTTATTTTTCTGAAATTGAAGGAATTGTTTTTTCAGAGAATTGTTAAACTGCGATTCTAGTGAAGTACCGACAAGGAAATTCGCCTCCAGTCAAAGTTCAAAGTAACATTGACCTTTCGATCCAAGTGTAGCTCTCTGAAACAGTTCAAGGTCATGTCGACGATTCTTCTTAGAGAAATCTGTTCATAAATCAGAATTAAGTGGGGAATAAATCTCTCTCTAGTTGCACCTCAATGATAACCAAATACAATATATTTTTTCTTACCGCTTTATGCTTTTAACAAAGATAAATCAGATTCAAATGACGTAACAAAGAGTGTATGATGCAGAAAGAGTGCATGATGGGAAAACCGTACATCTCCGAATGACGCAACAACTAGAAAGATCTCCATGGCCGATTTTTTTTTTTCAGTTTCTTCTTATTATCCTGGATAAATCTATTTCGGAAATCCATCAATCTAGCTATCATCTATCCATTCTCCATCCGACCTTCCAGCTATCTCCCCATTCATCTCTTAATCCCTCTCTCCATTCACCTCTCCTTCCCTCTCTCCATCCATTCATCCCTCCCACTCTCCACCCATTCATCTCTCTCTCTATTCACCTCTCCTTCCCTCTCTCTATCCATTCACTTCTCCTTCCCACTCTCCACCCATTCATCCCTCCCTATCTCCACCCATTCATCCCTCCCTATCTCCACCCATTCATCCCTCCCTCTATCCATTCATTACTACTTCTCTCCATTCACCTCTCCTTCCCTCTCTCCATCTATTCATTCCCTCCCACTCTCCACCCATTCATCTCTCTCTCTATTCACCTCTCCTTCCCTCTCTCTATCCATTCACTTCTCCTTCCCACTCTCCACCCATTCATCCCTCCCTATCTCCACCCATTCATCCCTCCCTATCTCCACCCATTCATCCCTCCCTATCTCCACCCATTCATCCCTCCCTCTATCCATTCATTACTACTTCTCTCCATTCACCTCTCCTTCCCTCTCTCCATCTATTCATTCCCTCCCACTCTCCATCCATTCATCTCTCTCTGTATTCACCTCTCTTTCCCTCTCTCTATCCATTCACTTCTCCTTCCCACTCTCCACTCATTCATCCCTCCCTATCTCCACCCATTCATCCTTCCCTCTATCCATTCATTACTACTTCTCTCCATTCACCTCTCCTTCCCTCTCTCCATCTATTCATTCCCTCCCACTCTCCACCCATTCATCCGTCCCTCTCTCCATTCACCCCTCCTTCCCACTCTCCACCCATTCATCCCTCCCTATCTCCACCCATTCATCCCTCCCTCTATCCATTCATTACTACTTCTCTCCATTCACCTCTCCTTCCCTCTCTCCATCTATTCATTCCCTCCCACTCTCCACCCATTCATCTCTCTCTCTATTCACCTCTCCTTCCCTCTCTCTATCCATTCACTTCTCCTTCCCACTCTCCTCCCATTCATCCCTCCCTATCTCCACCCATTCATCCTTCCCTCTATCCATTCATTACTACTTCTCTCCATTCACCTCTCCTTCCCTCTCTCCATCTATTCATTCCCTCCCACTCTCCACCCATTCATCCGTCCCTCTCTCCATTCACCCCTCCTTCTCATTCTCCACCCATTCATCCCTCCCCCTCTTCACTCATCTCGCCTCCATCTTTTTATCCTCCTTCTCTCCATCATCTCACCCCTCCTCCCTCTCCATCCATCCATTTTGAGGTCCGCTTCCAATTAAAATATTGCTTTCTTCAACACCTCCGTCATTTTCCTACATTTTATTTCTCTCACACCTTTTATTTTCAGAAATGTTTTCGTCATCACTGGAGATCACAATTTGTTGCCACTTTGGATTAAAAATTTCGTGCTCTTGGATTTCTTCCCGTGTCAAATGTACTTTCATGAAAGGATTTTTTTTTTCATTTTTCCCGAGTTCCACTTTCCCGCTGCGAGAAAAAAAATTCATTTACATTCTCTGCATGGCAACAGCAAACGCAGAATGACTCTAGAACGCTTCGTCATTAAAATAATAAAATAAAAAAATGGGTCCGAGTTCATCTCAAGGACGTTTTTTCCGACACCAATTTTCCGCTTCAATCTGCGTCCACATTCTCTCTCTCTGTCCTTGCAGTTTCAAAAATCGTCGTAAATCGAATCCCAGCTCTTGATGTGTGTCACGAGAGCAGCACGCTCTCCGTGGAACCTAATGAACTGGCGAGCAGCATGGGTGCGCGGGCCTCGCGTGCTTGGGGAATCGCTCCACGAGAGCGCCATTGTTTTCGCAAGTGTCGTCCAGGGAAGGAAACGTGGAAAACATTTCCGATTCGCGTGGAGCGTGCGTCACTTGATGTTGGAATTCATTAATTTTCTAAACTGACACTTTTCAAACGAAGCTCTTTTCAGAAGCGGCAGCCTCGGGGAGGAGCTTTCCCGGAGGACCGTTTCGTTGGTTCACGCGACACTCGAGCTCACGAGAACGTCGATTTCTTTAGACCACTTTCTGGAACAGTTGTCAAATCCACGCAACAACAAGACAGCTTGGAAAACGAAATTTTTTTGGAATTTTTTTAATTTTAAGTTGTAATTAGAAAAATAAGATATCATGGGAGTCGACGGGATTTTTTTAGTAGGGTGGCAGGCAAAAATAGATGTAGGGAAAGGGGACATTTTCAGAGGGGTTTCAAGATGAAAGAAAAGGGGGGAGGGGTTTTAGCCCTAGGGCAACCATGCGTACGTCGTACATAATACAACTAAAGAGAAATCAACCAATAAGAAAGCGGGGGAAAAAATTGGGAAATTTATTGTCGAAATAGAACGTGGAAAAAAATTTTTTTTTCATGCAAGATATAAATTGATGACTTTGAGTGACGGAATTGACAGGGGATGACGTCAATTGTGACTATGGTGCAGGAATGGGAGAGCTAGGGAAATTGACACTTACGGGTGACCCGGGTCGCAGATCTAGAGGGGGAAATTCGAAATTTCATCTCCGACGTGTCCTTCAAGGTGAAATAAAGGTCACGTAGAGGTCAGTCCACGATCTATCTGTGCTAGAAATGTGAAAATTGGTGTCCGGGGGTGTTTCTCGATGTAGATCTCTAAAACGTTATAAAATTTCGGATTCGGAGGGTTCTTTGAGGCCAAAGGTCAAATCTAGATTTATCTGTGCTGAAGCTGAAAATTGGTACTGTTTCCAGTCGCAGATCTCGGAAATTATGCCAAATATTGGATGTGACGGGTCATTTGAGGTCAAAGGTCAAATTTAGATCATGGGTGCTAGAGATGAAAATTGGTACCTGGGGCTGTTTCAAGTTGCAGATCTCGTAAATTATGTCAAATTTTGAATATGGTCATTTGAGGTCAAAGGTCAAATTTAGATCTATGGGTGCTAGAGATGAAAATTGGTACCTGGGGCTGTTTCCAATCGTAGATATCGGAAATTATGCCAAATTTCGGATATGACCATTTGAGGTCAAAGGTCAAATTTAGATCTATGGGTGCTAGAGAGATGAAAATTTTTACCTGGGTCTGTTTGCAGTCGCAGATCTCGGAAATTATGCCAAATTTTGGATGCGACGTATCATTTGAGGTCAAAGGCCAGATTTGTGCTCGAAGTTACTAGAGAGTTAAAAGTTGGTGAAGAGCGCCACTTCGGAAAGTAGAACTCTTCGATAAGAGGAAATATCAGATCCTGTGTCTTAATCGAGGTCAAATAGGGGTCGAAACGATGGTCTGAAAATCAAGAGGTAAGGGAGACTCGGACTGATTTCCCGTAAGAATATATCACTAGAATTAAGACAAACATAGCTGCGATTTAAAGAAAATAAAATTCGGATTTCTGCTGTCCGCAGAGAACTGTCAAGGTCACCTTGTTACCTGTTAAGAACGATTCGTCTGCTGCCAAAAGGGCATTATTCACAGAGGTAAAATATTACGTCCTTTGGTCATGGCATCAGTTTCAAAGTCACGTGCAACGACGACGTCAAATAAAGGAAAAATTATTCAGGTCTCCGAATTGTGCGCGCCCCTCCCCGTGGCGGTCGGTCCCTCATCCGTAGGTGATTCCTTCTGCTAACAACGGGGCCGTAGATTACAGTCAGCAACAATGAACCAGAGGGTGCTGTCGGCCATGTTGGACCAGGATTAACTCCGGTCGTGAATTTCGACGCGCATTCCATCATCGCGAGCCATAGAAGCTCGCGACCTCGTGAGCGATTAATCAAGAGGGCCGGACGTGACGTCAGAGTGCGCGGCAGGTAGCTTGGTTAGGTACTCTTGGAAAAGGCTGCGGAATTTAGAAGGATTTAATCAAAGAAGATTATTTCTGATTCCATTTCTCGATTTGATTCATCTGAGAATTTACGAAGTGAAAGATAGTTGTCTTAACGAAATCTCTTCTCTAAATTAAAACTACATTCCTTGGGTGTATTTTCAATCTGAGATATCACCAACGTATTACAGTTGGGTTGTTTTACCTCTGGGCTGCAATTTCATGCACGCAATGCGATAAATGGCCAGGTCACAAGGACCCCGATGGAGTGATTGGATATCAGGGTTCTTCAGATGGAGTGATTATGTTGAGTGATGATGTTGTTGTGATGGAGTGATTAGATGTGAGGGTTGTTGTGATGGAGTGATTAGAAATGAGGGTCCTTCAGATGGAGTGATTAGATGTGAGGGTTCTTCAAATGGAGTGATCAGATGTCGGGATTCTTCAGATGGAGTGATTAGATGTGAGGGTTGTTGTGATGGAGTGATTAGAAATGAGGGTCCTTCAGATGGAGTGATTAGATGTGAGGGTTCTTCAAATGGAGTGATCAGATGTCGGGATTCTTCAGATGGAGTGATTAGATGTGAGGGTTGTTGTGATGGAGTGATTAGAAATGAGGGTTCTTCAGATGGAGTGATCAGATGTCGGGGTTCTTCAGATGGACTGATTAGATGAGAGGGTTGTTGTAATGGAGTGATCAGAAATGAGGGTTCTTCAGATGGAGTGATCAGATGTCGGGGTTCTTCAGATGGAGTGATTAGATGTGAGGGTTCTTCAGATGGAGTGATTAGATGTGAGGGTTGTTGTGATGGAGTGATTAGAAATGAGGGTCTTTCAGATGGAATGATTAGATGTGAGGGTTCTTCAGATGGAATGATCAGATGTCGGGGTTCTTCAGATGGAATGATTAGATGTAAGGGTTGTTGTGATGGAGTGATTAGATGTGAGGGTTGTTGTGATGGAGTGATGAGATGTGAGGGTTCTTCAGATGGAGTGATCAGATGTCGGGGTTCTTCAGATGGAGTGATTAGATGTCGGGGTTCTTCAGATGGAGTGATTAGATGTGAGGTTTGTTGTGATGGAGTGATTAGAAATGAGGGTTCTTCAGATGGAATGATTAGATGTGAGGGTTCTTCAGATACAGTGATCAGATGTCGGGGTTCTTCAGATGGAGTGATTAGATGTGAGGGTTGTTGTGATGGAGTGATTAGAAATGAGGGTCCTTCAGATGGAATGATTAGATGTGAGGGTTCTTCAGATGGAGTGATCAGATATCGGGGTTATTCAGATGGACTGATTAGATGAGAGGGTTGTTGTGATGGAGTGATCAGAAATGAGGGTTCTTCAGATGGAGTGATCAGATGTCGGGGTTCTTCAGATGGAGTGATTAGATGTGAGGGTTCTTCAGATGGAGTGATTAGATGTGAGGGTTGTTGTGATGGAGTGATTAGAAATGAGGGTCTTTCAGATGGAATGATTAGATGTGAGGGTTCTTCAGATGGAATGATCAGATGTCGGGGTTCTTCAGATGGAATGATTAGATGTAAGGGTTGTTGTGATGGAGTGATTAGATGTGAGGGTTGTTGTGATGGAGTGATGAGATGTGAGGGTTCTTCAGATGGAGTGATCAGATGTCGGGGTTCTTCAGATGGAGTGATTAGATGTCGGGGTTCTTCAGATGGAGTGATTAGATGTGAGGTTTGTTGTGATGGAGTGATTAGAAATGAGGGTTCTTCAGATGGAATGATTAGATGTGAGGGTTCTTCAGATACAGTGATCAGATGTCGGGGTTCTTCAGATGGAGTGATTAGATGTGAGGGTTGTTGTGATGGAGTGATTAGAAATGAGGGTCCTTCAGATGGAATGATTAGATGTGAGGGTTCTTCAAATGGAGTGATCAGATGTCGGGATTCTTCAGATGGAGTGATTAGATGTGAGGGTTGTTGTGATGGAGTGATTAGATGTGAGGGTTGTTGTGATGGAGTGATTAGATGTGAGGGTTGTTGTGATGGAGTGATTAGAAATAAGGGTCCTTCAGATGGAATGATTAGATGTGAGGGTTCTTCAAATGGAGTGATCAGATGTCGGGATTCTTCAGATGGAGTGATTAGATGTGAGGGTTGTTGTGATGGAGTGATTAGAAATAAGGGTCCTTCAGATGGAATGATTAGATGTGAAGGTTCTTCATATGGAGTGATCAGATGTTGGGGTTCTTCAGATGGAGTGATTAGATGTGAGGGTTGTTGTGATGGAGTGATTAGAAATGAGGGTTCTTCAGATGGAGTGATGAGATGTGAGGGTTCTTCAGATGGAGTGATCATATGTCGGGGTTCTTCAGATGGAGTGATTAGATGTGAGGGTTGTTGTGATGGAGTGATTAGAAATGAGGGTTCTTCAGATGGAGTGATTAGATGTGAGGGTTGTTGTGATGGAGTGATGAGATGTGAAGGTTCTTCAGATGGAGTGATCAGATGTCGGGGTTCTTCAGATGGAGTGATCAGATGTCGGGGTTCTTCAGATGGAGTGATTAGATGTGAGGGTTGTTGTGATGGAGTGATTAGAAATGAGGGTTCTTCAGATGGAGTGATTAGATGAGAGGGTTGTTGTGATGGAGTGATGAGATGTGAGGGTTCTTCAGATGGAGTGATGAGATGTGAGGGTTCTTCAGATGGAGTGATCAGATGTCGGGGTTCTTCAGATGGAGTGATCAGATGTCGGGGTACTTCAGATGGAGTGATTAGATGTGAGGGTTGTTGTGATGGAGTGATTAGAAATGAGGGTCCTTCAGATGGAATGATTAGATGTGAGGGTTCTTCAGATGGAATGATCAGATGTCGGGGTTCTTCAGATGGAGTGATTAGATGTGAGGGTTGTTGTGATGGAGTGATTAGATGTGAGGGTTGTTGTGATGGAGTGATGAGATGTGAGGGTTCTTCAGATGGAGTGATCAGATGTCGCGGTTCTTCAGATGGAGTGATTAGATGTGAGGGTTGTTGTGATGGAGTGATTAGAAATGAGGGTCCTTCAGGTGGAGTGATGAGATGTGAGGGTTCTTCAGATGGAGTGATCAGATGTCGTTGTTCTTCAGATGGAGTGATTAGATGTGAGGGTTGTTGTGATGGAGTGATGAGATGTGAGGGTTCTTCAGATGGAGTGATCAGATGTCGGGGTTCTTCAGATGGAGTGATTAGATGTAAGGGTTGTTGTGATGGAGTGATTAGAAATGAGGGTTCTTCAGATGGAATGATTAGATGTGAGGGTTCTTCAGATGGAATGATCAGATGTCGGGGTTCTTCTGATGGAGTGATTAGATGTGAGGATTGTTGTGATGGAGTGATCAGATGTAGGGGTTCTTCAGATGGAGTGATGAGATGTGAGGGTTCTTCAGATGGAGTGATCAGATGTCGGGTTTCTTCAGATGGAGTGATTAGATGTGAGGGTTGTTGTGATGGAGTGATTAGAAATGAGGGTCCTTCAGATGGAATGATTAGATGTGAGGGTTCTTCAGATGGAGTCATCAGATGTCGGGGTTCTTCAGATGGAGTGATTAGATGTGAGGGTTGTTGTGATGGAGTGATTAGAAATGAGGGTCCTTCAGATGGAGTGATGAGATGTGAGGCTTCTTCAGATGGAGTGATCAGATGTCGGGGTTCTTCAGATGGAGTGATTAGATGTGAGGGTTGTTGTGATGGAGTGATTAGAAATGAGGGTTCTTCAGATTTAATGATTAGATATGAGGGTTCTTCAGATGGAATGATCAGATGTCGGGGTTCTTCTGATGGAGTGATTAGATGTGAGGGTTGTTGTGATGGAGTGATGAGATGTGAGGGTTCTTCAGATGGAGTGATGAGATGTGAGGGTTCTTCAGATGGAGTGATCAGATGTCGGGGTTCTTCAGATGGAGTGATTAGATGTGAGGGTTGTTGTGATGGAGTGATTAGAAATGAGGGTCCTTCAGATGGAATGATTAGATGTGAGGGTTCTTCAGATGGAGTCATCAGATGTCGGGGTTCTTCAGATGGAGTGATTAGATGTGAGGGTTGTTGTGATGGAGTGATTAGAAATGAGGGTCCTTCAGATGGAGTGATGAGATGTGAGGCTTCTTCAGATGGAGTGATCAGATGTCGGGGTTCTTCAGATGGAGTGATTAGATGTGAGGGTTGTTGTGATGGAGTGATTAGAAATGAGGGTTCTTCAGATTTAATGATTAGATATGAGGGTTCTTCAGATGGAATGATCAGATGTCGGGGTTCTTCTGATGGAGTGATCAGATGTGAGGGTTGTTGTGATGGAGTGATTAGAAATGAGGGTCCTTCAGATGGAATGATCAGATGAGAGGGTTCTTCAGATGGAATGATTAGATGTGAGGGTTGTTGTGATGGAGTGATTAGATGTGAGGGTTCTTCAGATGGAGTGATGAGATGTTAGGGTTCTTCAGATGGAGTGATCACATGTTGGGGTTCTTCAGATGGAGTGATTAGATGTGAGGGATCTTCAGATGGAATGATCAGATGTCGGGGTTGTTCAGATGGAGTGATTAGATATGAGGGTTGTTGTGATGGAGTTATTAGATGTGAGGGTTGTGATATAGTGATTAGAAATGAGGGTTCTTCAGATGGAGTGATGAGATGTGAGGGTTCTTCAGATGGAGTGATCAGATGTCGGGGTTCTTCAGATGGAGTGAATAGATGTGAGGGTTGTTGTGATGGAGTGATTAGAAATGAGGGTTCTTCAGATGGAGTGATGAGATGTGAGGGTTCTTCAGATGGAGTGATCAGATGTCGGGGTTCTTCAGATGGAGTGATTAGATGTGAGGGTTGTTGTGATGGAGTGATTAGAAATGAGGGTCCTTCAGATGGAATGATTAGATGTGAGGGTTCTTCAGATGGAATGATCAGATGTTGGGGTTCTTCAGATGGAGTGATTAGATGTGAGGGTTGTTGTGATGGAGTGATTAGATGTGAGGGTTCTTCAGATGGAGTTATGAGATGTTAGGGTTCTTCAGATGGAGTGATCACATGTTGGGTTTCTTCAGATGGAGTGATTAGATGTGAGGGTTCTTCAGATGGAGTGATTAGATGTAAGGGTTGTTGTGATGGAGTGATTACAAATGAGGGTCCTTCAGATGGAATGATTAGATGTTAGGGTTCTTCAGATGGAATGATCAGATGTCGGGGTTCTTCAGATGGAGTGATTGGATGTGAGTTTTGTTGTGATGCAGTGATTAGATATGAGGGTTGTTGTGATGGAGTGATGAGATGTGAGGGTTCTTCAGATGGAGTGATGAGATGTCGGGGTTGTTCAGATGGAGTGATTAGATGTGAGGGTTGTTGTGATGGAGTGATGATATGTGAGGATTCTTCAGATGGAGTGATCAGATGTAGGGGTTCTTCAGATGGAGTGATGAGATGTGAGGGTTCTTCAGATGGAGTGATCAGATGTGAGGATTCTTCAGATGGAGTGATCAGATGTTGGGGTTCTTCAGATGGAATGATTAGATGTGAGGGTTGTTGTGATGGAGTGATGAGATATGAGGGTTCTTCAGATGGAGTGATGAGATGTGAGGGTTCTTCAGATGGAGTGATCAGATGTCGGGGTTCTTCAGATGGAGTGATTAGATGTGAGGGTTGTTGTGATGGAGTGATTAGAAATGAGGGTCCTTCAGATGGAATGATTAGATGTGAGGGTACTTCAGATGGAATGATCAGATGTCGGGGTTCTTCAGACGGAGTGATTAGATGTGAGGGTTGTTGTGATGGAGTGATGAGATGTGAGGGTTCTTCAGATGGAGTGATCAGATGTCGGGGTTCTTCAGATGGAGTGATTAGATGTGAGGGTTGTTGTGATGGAGTGATTAGAAATGAGGGTCCTTCAGATGGCGTGATGAGATGTGAGGATTCTTCAGATGGAGTGATCAGATGTCGGGGTTCTTCAGATGGAGTGATTAGATGTGAGGGTTGTTGTGATGGAGTGATTAGAAATGAGGGTTCTTCAGATGGAGTGATGAGATGTGAGGGTTCTTCAGATGGAGTGATTAGATGTGAGGGTTGTTGTGATGGAGTGATGAGATGTGAGGGTTCTTCAGATGGAGTGATCAGATATCGGGGTTCTTCAGATGGAGTGATTAGATGTGAGGGTTGTTGTGATGGAGTGATTAGAAATGAGGGTTCTTCAGATTTAATGATTAGATATGAGGGTTCTTCAGATGGAATGATCAGATGTCGGGGTTCTTCAGATGGAGTGATTAGATGTGAGGGTTGTTGTGATGGAGTGATGAGATGTGAGGGTTCTTCAGATGGAGTGATGAGATGTGAGGGTTCTTCAGATGGAGTGATCAGATGTCAGGGTTCTTCAGATGGAGTGATTAGATGTGAGGGTTGTTGTGATGGAGTGATTAGAAATGAGGGTCTTTCAGATGGAATGATTAGATGTGAGGGTTCTTCAGATGGAATGATCAGATGTCGGGGTTCTTCAGATGGAGTGATTAGATGTGAGGGTTGTTGTGATGGAGTGATTAGATATGAGGGTGGTTGTGATGGAGTAATGAGATGTGAGGGTTCTTCAGATGGAGTGATCAGATGTCGGGGTTTTTTCAGATGGAGTGATTAGATGTGAGGGTTGTTGTGATGTAGTAATTAGAAATGAGGGTCCTTCAGATGGAATGATCAGATGTCGGGGTTCTTCAGATGGAGTGATTGGATGTGAGGGTTGTTGTGATGCAGTGATTAGATGTGAGGGTTGTTGTGATGGATTGATGAGATGTGAGGGTTCTTCAGATGGAGTGATGAGATGTCGGGGTTGTTCAGATGGAGTGATTAGATGTGAGGGTTGTTGTGATGGAGTGATGATATGTGAGGATTCTTCAGATGGAGTTATCAGATGTAGGGGTTCTTCAGATGGAGTGATGAGATGTGAGGGTTCTTCAGATGGAGTGATCAGATGTGAGGATTCTTCAGATGGAGTGATCAGATGTCGGGGTTCTTCAGATGGAGTGATTAGATGTGAGGGTTGTTGTGATGGAGTGATTAGAAATGAGGGTCCTTCAGATGGAATGATTAGATGTGAGGGTTCTTCAGATGGAATGATCAGATGTCGGGGTACTTCAGATGGAGTGATTAGATGTGAGGGTTGTTGTGATGGAGTGATTAGAAATCAGGGTCCTTCAGATGGAGTGATGAGATGTGAGGGTTCTTCAGATGGAGTGATTAGATGTGACGGTTGTTGTGATGGAGTGATTAGAAATGAGGGTTCTTCAGATGGAGTGATGAGATGTGAGGGTTCTTCAGATGGAGTGATCAGATGTCGGGGTTCTTCAGATGGAGTGATTAGATGTGAGGGTTGTTGTGATGGAGTGATGAGATGTGAGGGTTCTTCAGATGGAGTGATGAGATGTGAGGGTTCTTCAGATTTAGTGATGAGAAGTGAGGGTTCTTCAGATGGAGTGATCAGATGTCGGGGTTCTTCAGATGGAGTGAATAGATGTGAGGGTTGTTGTGATGGAGTGATGAGATGTGAGGGTTCTTCAGATGGAGTGATCAGATGTCGGGGTTCTTCAGATGGAGTGATTAGATGTGAGGGTTGTTGTGATGGAGAGATTAGAAATGAGGGTTCTTCAGATGGAGTGATCAGATGTCGGGGTTCTTCAGATGGAGTGATTAGATGTGAGGGTTGTTGTGATGGAGTGATGAGATGTGAGGGTTCTTCATATGGAGTGATCAGATGTCGGGGTTCTTCAGATGGAGTGATTAGATGTGAGGGTTGTTGTGATGGAGTGATTAGAAATGAGGGTCCTTCAGATGGAATGATTAGATGTGAGGGTTCTTCAGATGGAGTGATCAGATGTCGGGTTTCTTCAGATGGAGTGATTAGATGTGAGGGTTGTTGTGATGGAGTGATTAGAAATGAGGGTCCTTCAGATGGAATGATTAGATGTGAGGGTTCTTCAGATGGAATGATCAGATGTCGGGGTTCTTCAGAAGAAGTGATTAGATGTGAGGGTTGTTGTGATGGAGTGATTAGATGTGAGGGTTCTTCAGATGGAGTTTCTTCAGATGGAGTGATCAGATGTCGGGGTCATTCAGATGGAGTGATTAGATGTGAGGGTTCTTCAGATGGAATGATCAGATGTCGGGGTTCTTCAGATGGAGTGATTAGATGTGAGGGTTGTTGTGATGGAGTCATTAGATGTGAGGGTTGTTGTGATGGAGTGATGAGATGTGAGGGTTCTTCAGATGGAACGATCAGATGTCGGGGTTCTTCAGATGGAGTGATTAGATGTCAGGGTTGTTGTGATGGAGTGATTAGAAATGAGGGTTCTTCAGATGGAGTGATGAGATGTGAGGGTTCTTCAGATGGAGTGATCAGATGTCGGGGTTCTTGAGATGGAGTGATTAGATGTGAGGGTTGTTGTGATGGAGTGATTAGTAATGAGGGTCCTTCAGATGGAATGATTAGATGTGAGGGTTCTTCAGATGGAGTGATCAGATGTCATGGTTCTTCAGATGGAGTGATTAGATGTGAGGGTTGTTGTGATGGAGTGATTAGAAATGAGGGTCCTTCAGATGGAATGATTAGATGTGAGGGTTCTTCAGATGGAATGATCAGATGTCGGGGTTCTTCAGATGGAGTGATTAGATGTGAGGGTTGTTGTGATGGAGTGATTAGATGTGAGGGTTCTTCAGATGGAGTGATGAGATGTTAGGGTTCTTCAGATGGAGTGATCACATGTTGGGGTTCTTCAGATGGAGTGATTAGATGTGAGGGTTCTTCAGATGGAATGATCAGATGTCGGGGTTGTTCAGATGGAGTGATTAGATATGAGGGTTTTTGTGATGGAGTTATTAGATGTGAGGGTTGTGATATAGTGATTAGAAATGAGGGTTCTTCAGATGGAGTGATGAGATGTGAGGGTTCTTCAGATGGAGTGATCAGATGTCGGGGTTCTTCAGATGGAGTGAATAGATGTGAGGGTTGTTGTGATGGAGTGATTAGAAATGAGGGTCCTTCAGATGGCGTGATGAGATGTGAGGATTCTTCAGATGGAGTGATTAGATGTGAGGGTTGTTGTGATGGAGTGATTAGATGTGAGGGTTGTTGTGATGGAGTGATTAGATGTGAGGGTTGTTGTGATGGAGTGATTAGATGTGAGGGTCCTTCAGATGGAGTGATTAGATGTGAGGGTTCTTCAGATGGAGTGATCAGATGTCGGGGTTCTTCAGATGGAGTGAATAGATGTGAGGGTTGTTGCGATGGAGTGATTAGAAATGAGGGTCCTTCAGATGCAATGATTAGATGTGAGGGTTCTTCAGATGGAGTGATCAGATGTCGGGGTTCTTCAGATGGAGTGATTAGATGTGAGGGTTGTTGTGATGGAGTGATTAGAAATGAGGGTCCTTCAGATGGAATGATTAGATGTGAGGGTTCTTCAAATGGAATGATCAGATGTCGGGGTTCTTCAGAAGGAGTGATTAGATGTGAGGGTTGTTGTGATGGAGTGATTAGATGTGAGGGTTCTTCAGATGGAGTGATGAGATGTGAGGGTTCTTCAGATGGAGTGATCAGATGTCGGGGTCCTTCAGATGGAGTGATTAGATGTGAGGGTTCTTCAGATGGAATGATCAGATGTCGGGGTTCTTCAGATGGAGTGATTAGATGTGAGGGTTGTTGTGATGGAGTGATTAGAAATGAGGGTCCTTCAGATGGAATGATTAGATGTGAGGGTTCTTCAGATGGAATGATCAGATGTCGGGGTTCTTCAGATGGAGTGATTAGATGTGAGGGTTGTTGTGATGGAGTGATTAGATGTGAGGGTTCTTCAGATGGAGTGATCAGATGTCGGGGTTCTTCAGATGGAGTGATTAGGTGAGAGGGTTGTTGTGATGGAGTGATCAGAAATGAGGGTCCTTCAGATGGAGTGATGAGATGTGAGGGTTCTTCAGATGGAGTGATCAGATGTCGGGGTTCTTCAGATGGAGTGATTAGATGTGAGGGTTGTTGTGATGGAGTGATTAGAAATGAGGGTCCTTCAGATGGAATGATTAGATGTGAGGGTTCTTCAGATGGAGTGATCAGATGTCATGGTTCTTCAGATGGAGTGATCAGATGTGAGGGTTGTTGTGATGGAGTGATTAGAAATGAGGGTCCTTCAGATGGAATGATCAGATGAGAGGGTTCTTCAGATGGAATGATTAGATGTGAGGGTTGTTGTGATGGAGTGATTAGATGTGAGGGTTCTTCAGATGGAGTGATGAGATGTTAGGGTTCTTCAGATGGAGTGATCACATGTTGGGGTTCTTCAGATGGAGTGATTAGATGTGAGGGATCTTCAGATGGAATGATCAGATGTCGGGGTTGTTCAGATGGAGTGATTAGATATGAGGGTTGTTGTGATGGAGTTATTAGATGTGAGGGTTGTGATATAGTGATTAGAAATGAGGGTTCTTCAGATGGAGTGATGAGATGTGAGGGTTCTTCAGATGGAGTGATCAGATGTCGGGGTTCTTCAGATGGAGTGAATAGATGTGAGGGTTGTTGTGATGGAGTGATTAGAAATGAGGGTTCTTCAGATGGAGTGATGAGATGTGAGGGTTCTTCAGATGGAGTGATCAGATGTCGGGGTTCTTCAGATGGAGTGATTAGATGTGAGGGTTGTTGTGATGGAGTGATTAGAAATGAGGGTCCTTCAGATGGAATGATTAGATGTGAGGGTTCTTCAGATGGAATGATCAGATGTTGGGGTTCTTCAGATGGAGTGATTAGATGTGAGGGTTGTTGTGATGGAGTGATTAGATGTGAGGGTTCTTCAGATGGAGTTATGAGATGTTAGGGTTCTTCAGATGGAGTGATCACATGTTGGGGTTCTTCAGATGGAGTGATTAGATGTGAGGGATCTTCAGATGGAATGATCAGATGTCGGGGTTGTTCAGATGGAGTGATTAGATATGAGGGTTGTTGTGATGGAGTTATTAGATGTGAGGGTTGTGATATAGTGATTAGAAATGAGGGTTCTTCAGATGGAGTGATGAGATGTGAGGGTTCTTCAGATGGAGTGATCAGATGTCGGGGTTCTTCAGATGGAGTGAATAGATGTGAGGGTTGTTGTGATGGAGTGATTAGAAATGAGGGTTCTTCAGATGGAGTGATGAGATGTGAGGGTTCTTCAGATGGAGTGATCAGATGTCGGGGTTCTTCAGATGGAGTGATTAGATGTGAGGGTTGTTGTGATGGAGTGATTAGAAATGAGGGTCCTTCAGATGGAATGATTAGATGTGAATGTTCTTCAGATGGAGTGATCAGATGTCGGGGTTCTTCAGATGGAGTGATTAGATGTGAGGGTTGTTGTGATGGAGTGATTAGAAATGAGGGTCCTTCAGATGGAATGATTAGATGTGAGGGTTCTTCAGATGGAATGATCAGATGTCGGGGTTCTTCAGAAGGAGTGATTAGATGTGAGGGTGGTTGTGATGGAGTGATTAGAAATGAGGGTCCTTCAGATGGAGTGATCAGATGTCGGGGTCCTTCAGATGGAGTGATTAGATGTGAGGGTTCTTCAGATGGAATGATCAGATGTCGGGGTTCTTCAGATGGAGTGATTAGATGTGAGGGTTGTTGTGATGGATTGATTAGATGTGAGGGTTGTTGTGATGGAGTGATGAGATGTGAGGGTTCTTCAGATGGAGTGATGAGATGTGAGGGTTGTTCAGATGGAGTGATCAGATGTCGGGGTTCTTCAGATGGAGTGATTAGATGTGAGGGTTGTTGTGATGGAGTGATTAGAAATGAGGGTCCTTCAGATGGAATGATTAGATGTGAGGGTTTTTCAGATGGAATGATCAGATGTCGGGGTTCTTCAGATGGAGTGATTAGATGTGAGGGTTGTTGTGATGGAATGATTAGATGTGAGGTTTCTTCAGATGGAATGATCAGATGTTGGGGTTCTTCAGATGGAATGATTAGATGTGAGGGTTGTTGTGATGGAGTGATGAGATGTGAGGGTTCTTCAGATGGAGTGATCAGATGTCGGGGTTCTTCAGATGGAGTGATTAGATGTGAGGGTTGTTGTGATGGAGTGATTAGAAATGAGGGTCCTTCAGATGGAGTGATGAGATGTGAGGGTTCTTCAGATGGAGTGATCAGATGTCGGGGTTCTTCAGATGGAGTGATTAGATGTGAGGGTTGTTGTGATGGAGTGATTAGAAATGAGGGTCCTTCAGATGAAATGATTAGATGTGAGGGTTCTTCAGATGGAATGATCAGATGTCGGGGTTCTTCAGATGGAGTGATTAGATGTGAGGGTTGTTGTGATGAAGTGATTAGAAATGAGGGTCCTTCAGATGGAATGATTAGATGTGAGGGTTCTTCAGATGGAGTGATCAGATGTCATGGTTCTTCAGATGGAGTGATTAGATGTGAGGGTTGTTGTGATGGAGTGATTAGAAATGAGGGTTCTTCAGATGGAATGATTAGATGTGAGGGTTCTTCAGATGGAATGATCAGATGTCGGGGTTTTTCAGATGGAGTGATTAGATGTGAGGGTTCTTCAGATGGAGTGATGAGATGTTAGGGTTCTTCAGATGGAGTGATCAGATGTTGGGGTTCTTCAGATGGAGTGATTAGATGTGATGGTTCTTCAGATGGAATGATCAGATGTCGGGGTTGTTCAGATGGAGTGATTAGATGTGAGGGTTGTGTGATGGAGTTATTAGATGTGAGGGTTGTTGTGATATAGTGATTAGAAATGAGGGTTCTTCAAATGGAGTGATGAGATGTGAGGGTTCTTCAGATGGAGTGATCAGATGTCGGGGTTCTTCAGATGGAGTGATTAGATGTGAGAGTTGTTGTGATGGAGTGATTAAATGTGAGTTTTGTTGTGATATAGTGATTAGAAATGATGGTCCTTGAGATGGAGTGATGAGATGTGAGGGTTCTTCAGATGGAGTGATCAGATGTTGGGGTTCTTCAGATGGAGTGATTAGATGTGAGGGTTGTTGTGATGGAGTGATTAGAAATGAGGGTTCTTCAGATGGAGTGATGAGATGTGAGGGTTCTTCAGTTGGAGTGATCAGATGTCAGGGTTCTTCAGATGGAGTGATTAGATGTGAGGGTTGTTGTGATATAGTGATTATAAATGAGGGTCCTTCAGATGGAGTGATGAGATGTGAGGGTTCTTCAGATGGAGTGATGAGATGTGAGGGTTGTTCAGATGGAGTGATCAGATGTCGGGGTTCTTCAGATGGAGTGATTAGATGTGAGGGTTGTTGTGATGGAGTGATTAGAAATGAGGGTCCTTCAGATGGAATGATTAGATGTGAGGGTTTTTCAGATGGAATGATCAGATGTCGGGGTTCTTCAGATGGAGTGATTAGATGTGAGGGTTGTTGTGATGGAATGATTAGATGTGAGGTTTCTTCAGATGGAATGATCAGATGTTGGGGTTCTTCAGATGGAATGATTAGATGTGAGGGTTGTTGTGATGGAGTGATGAGATGTGAGGGTTCTTCAGATGGAGTGATCAGATGTCGGGGTTCTTCAGATGGAGTGATTAGATGTGAGGGTTGTTGTGATGGAGTGATTAGAAATGAGGGTCCTTCAGATGGAGTGATGAGATGTGAGGGTTCTTCAGATGGAGTGATCAGATGTCGGGGTTCTTCAGATGGAGTGATTAGATGTGAGGGTTGTTGTGATGGAGTGATTAGAAATGAGGGTCCTTCAGATGAAATGATTAGATGTGAGGGTTCTTCAGATGGAATGATCAGATGTCGGGGTTCTTCAGATGGAGTGATTAGATGTGAGGGTTGTTGTGATGAAGTGATTAGAAATGAGGGTCCTTCAGATGGAATGATTAGATGTGAGGGTTCTTCAGATGGAGTGATCAGATGTCATGGTTCTTCAGATGGAGTGATTAGATGTGAGGGTTGTTGTGATGGAGTGATTAGAAATGAGGGTTCTTCAGATGGAATGATTAGATGTGAGGGTTCTTCAGATGGAATGATCAGATGTCGGGGTTTTTCAGATGGAGTGATTAGATGTGAGGGTTCTTCAGATGGAGTGATGAGATGTTAGGGTTCTTCAGATGGAGTGATCAGATGTTGGGGTTCTTCAGATGGAGTGATTAGATGTGATGGTTCTTCAGATGGAATGATCAGATGTCGGGGTTGTTCAGATGGAGTGATTAGATGTGAGGGTTGTGTGATGGAGTTATTAGATGTGAGGGTTGTTGTGATATAGTGATTAGAAATGAGGGTTCTTCAAATGGAGTGATGAGATGTGAGGGTTCTTCAGATGGAGTGATCAGATGTCGGGGTTCTTCAGATGGAGTGATTAGATGTGAGAGTTGTTGTGATGGAGTGATTAAATGTGAGTTTTGTTGTGATATAGTGATTAGAAATGATGGTCCTTGAGATGGAGTGATGAGATGTGAGGGTTCTTCAGATGGAGTGATCAGATGTTGGGGTTCTTCAGATGGAGTGATTAGATGTGAGGGTTGTTGTGATGGAGTGATTAGAAATGAGGGTTCTTCAGATGGAGTGATGAGATGTGAGGGTTCTTCAGTTGGAGTGATCAGATGTCAGGGTTCTTCAGATGGAGTGATTAGATGTGAGGGTTGTTGTGATATAGTGATTATAAATGAGGGTCCTTCAGATGGAGTGATGAGATGTGAGGTTTCTTCAGATGGAGTGATCAGATGTCTGGGTTCTTCAGATGGAGTGATTGGATGTGAGGTTTGTTGTGATGGAGTGATTAGAAATGAGGGTTCTTCAGGTGGAGTGATGAGATGTGAGGGTTCTTCAGATGGAGTGATCAGATGTCGGGGTTCTTTGGATGGAGTGATTAGATGTGAGGGTTGTTGTGATGGAGTGATTAGAAATGCGGGTCCTTCAGATGGAGTGATGAGATGTGAGGGTTCTTCAGATGGAGTGATCAGATGTCGAGGTTCTTCAGATGGAGTGATTAGATGTGAGGGTTGTTGTGATGGAGTGATTAGAAATGAATGTTCTTCAGATGGAGTGATGAGATGTGAGGGTTCTTCAGATGGAGTGATCAGATGTCAGGGTTCTTCAGATGGAGTGATTAGATGTGAGGGTTGTTGTGATGGAGTGATTAGAAATGAGGGTTCTTCAGATGGAGTGATGGGATGTGAGGGTTCTTCAGATGGAGTGATCAGATGTCGGGGTTCTTCAGATGGAGTGATTAGATGTGAGGGTTGTTCTGATGGAGTGATTAGAAATGAGGGTCCTTCAGATGGAATGATTAGATGTGAGGGTTCTTCAGATGGAATGATCAGATGTCGGGGTTCTTCAGATGGAGTGATTAGATGTGAGGGTTGTTGTGATGGAGTGATGAGATGTGAGGTTTCTTCAGATGGAGTGATTAGATGTGAGGGTTGTTGTGATGGAGTGATTAGAAATGAGGGTTCTTCAGATGGAGTGATCAGATGTCGGGGTTCTTTAGATGGAGTGATTAGATGTGAGGGTTGTTGTGATGGAGTGATGAGATGTGAGGGTTCTTCAGATGGAGTGATCAGATGTCGGGGTTCTTCAGATGGAGTGATTAGATGTGAGGGTTCTTCAGATGGAGTGATGAGATGTCGGGGTTCTTCAGATGGAGTGATTAGATGTAGGGGTTCTTCAGATGGAGTGATGAGATGTGAGGGTTCTTCAGATGGAATGATCAGATGTCGGGGTTCTTCAAATGGAGTGATTAGATGTAGGTGTTCTTCAGATGGAGTGATGAGATGTGAGGGTTCTTCAGATGGAGTGATCAGATGTCGGGGTTCTTCAGATGGAGTGATTAGATGTGAGGGTTGTTGTGATGGAGTGATTAGAAATGAGGGTCCTTCATATGGAATGATTAGATGTGAGGGTTCTTTAGATGGAATGATCAGATGTGAGATTTCTTCAGATGGAGTGATTAGATGTGAGGGTTCTTCAGATGGAGTGATCAGATGTGATTGTCCTTCAGATGGAATGATTGGATGTGAGGGTTCTTCAGATGGAGTGATCAGATGTGATTGTCCTTCAGATGGAATGATCAGATGTGAGGGTTCTTCAGATGGAATGATCAGATGTGAGGGTTCTTCAGATGGAGTGATTAGATGTGAGGATTCTTCAGATGGAGTGATCAGATGTGAGGGTTTTTGGAATCTGAGAATGAAGTGATTAAATGTAAAGATTTTGCTGGTTTTGAATGATTGAATGAAGATGATTTCAGGAATGTATTGGATGGATTTGATGTAAACGTTCCTGTGATTCAGTTTTGAAATGATTTAATGTAAGAGTTCGTTTGGTGCTTTGTTTTAATGATTCATTGTAAAGGTGCCTTTGTAGCAGGGATGAAATGCTTTCTTTGGATCTAGGAAGCAGGAGCCAGAGGGAGCATCGAGAGACGAAGCTTGAATCATTTGAATGATGAATTCACCTGAAGTGCAATGGCGGCTCGCATCTCCTCGTCGGTCTTGGGATGCAGAGCCGAGTCACGTGACGCGGCCACCTGCACGGCGTCACGGTTGCGCGTGCCCCTCGAGACGGCAGCCAAGGTCAAGGTCAGACGAGTTGTCTGCCAAAGCAGGGAACAGGGGGAAGAGTCGAAGAGATGAACTCCGATGAAATGAAGTGTTGTGGGGGGGGGGCGTCATTTGATATCGTCGCGATATTCTGGTTCGGCATCGAGTGTTGGGGATGATATTTGCTCCGATGAGGAGATCAGGCAACCGGAATCGGTTGGTTGACAGAAATGTGATTTTGTTTCATTTGAAGTTCACTGAGTGTTAAAGCCTAACCAACGATGGAGAGCAAGATTTTGGGGTTAAGTCACTTCTCTCAAAGTCATCGCTTTAAAATGTGCAGCTTTGAAAGACAAAATCATAATGGGCAATTCCAAATGATCATTACGGAGACAATGAGAGGGAAAACCATCTCTAACAATGGGAACTTAATGGCTTGTTAATTAACAATGGTAAGTTAGTGGACAACAGTGGCATTGTTAATCGACAACAGTCAGTTGTCGATTAACAATGATCAGTTAACAGAAAAAAAAAGTTTCTCCTCAGTTAATGAATAACAGTGGCTTATTCGTAGTTAATGATTAACAATGACCAGTTAGTGTACAACAGTGGCTTGTCGATTAACAATGGTCAATTAATGGACAACAGTGGCTTGTTGATTAACAATGGCCAGTTAATGGACAACAGTGGCTAGTTAACTAACAATGGCCAGGTAATGGGCAACAGTGGCTTGTCATTTAACAATGACCAGTTAACAGAAAAAAGTGGCTCCTCAGTTGATGTACAACAGTGGCTTGTTGATTAACAATGGCCATTTAATGGCCATTGTTAATCAACAAGCCACTGTTGTATGTAAGCCACTGTTGTATGTAAGCCACTGTTGTATGTAAGCCACTGTTGTATAAAGCCACCGTTGTAAAACAGTATAAAGCCAATGTTGTAAGCAACAAGCCACTGTTGTAATGTAATAAATGATTTTTTTAAAAAAGTGGCTCGTCAGTTAATTAAGGGACAGCAATGGCTTGTTAATTAGTATCTAGGATCAGTTAATAAGCATAATTTTTTTCCTGACGTGCCCTATTTTTCTGATATAAATACTGGCATTCAATCGTTGATGTTCCTGCATAATTTTCTTTTACAACTGAAAGAACTTTTGTTTCATGAAACGTCGCTTGTAAAGAAATATCTATTTTGTTGCTGGCAACAGATTTCATTGCCGGTTTCCAGATGCATTCCTAGTGATTCGATTGTTGAGAATAGAGTTCCTAGTAGAGGTGGGAACCTGGATTTTTACAATCTTATCTCGCATGCGCACTGTTAGAAAAGAGAAAAGAATCCTGAAGCACCTTGAGGTCGCAATCAGCCACTGAGTTCGCATTCACTTCAAAGGAAGGTAGGGAGCCGCCAATTGAGTAGGTAAATCAGCGCCCTCTCTCGCTTCGAAATATGTAAGTACCAATAAAATATTATTTAGTCAATAAATAAAAAAAAAACAGTTTTGTAAAAAAGAAAAATAATTTTTTGTCGAGATGTATGAGAGTCAAACTTACAGTCGCTCAAAAAAGTATCCGAACACTATGGTTGATTACAGAATTCAGAAAAAAATATCTGGGAACGATTTTTTTTTTAGAAATCAGTGATCTTCGTGTCACGTGACACACGTTTAATCCGGATCACTGATTTCTAAAAAAAATCATTGCCATATATTTTCTTCTGAATTCTGTAATCAACCATAGTGTTCGGATACTTTTTTGAGCGACTGTAGGTGGTCATATTATTTTGATACTAGATCGTGTGGGCTCACTCACTGAAATATTGAGCGTGTGCAGTTACCGTTCACAGCAAACTGGAGCGTGTGCAGTAACTGCACACGCTCCAGTTTGCTGTGAACGGTAAGTGGAGCGTGTACAGTTGCTCTACACGCTCCAGATATTTTTCCTGAATTCTGTAATCACGTGACACGAAGGTTGCCAAATCACTGATTTAAAAAAAAATCGGTCCCAGATATTTTTTTCTGAATTATATTATCAACCATAGTGTTCGGATACTTTTTTGGGCGACTGTACGTCTCCATCGTTGCAACGAGGGCCACAATCTAGGAGGCGCGGGATCAGTGGTAAGGACACTCTGGCAGGAACAAGGAGAGATGGGGGTTCGAATCACGGGCAGAGGCAAAGTCAAATTTTTTTTCCACAAAATATTATTTCTCTCATTTTTTTCAATCATCCAGAGGATGGAAGTGGCTGAGACGGTTTCGCGCGACACGTAATCTGCAGTTCCTAGGTTCGAGTCCCAGCTGGGTCAGCGTTCAGAGTTATTCTCGGCCCTGCCCACGATCAGTAGGTGACACCGATGGGCTTGGGAAGACTGCCGTCCGTCGGATGTGACCTTAAGCCGCGTCTCCGTGTGAGGGAAAGTAATTCCCTGTGCACGTTGGGGCGGGGGGTACCTCAGTCGGTAGCGCGCCAGGCTCGTAATCTGTAGTTCCCAGGTTCGAGTCCCAGCTGGGTCAGCGTTGAGATTTATCTCCGCAAAATTCCCCGCCCTGCCCACGGTCAGTAGAGGACACCGATGGGCTTGGTAAAGGCCGCCGTCCGTCGGATGGGACATTAAGCCGTGGCCCCGTGTGCGGGACAGCCATACCCTGTGCACGTTAAAGAACACACTGGATGGCCTTGACGGGAGGCTACCATCTGTATCCCAACAGCTGTTCCAATGGGTCCCCTCCCCCAACATTCTCCGATCCCTCGGGATCCTTGTGACCTGGCCATTTAGCCCATTGTGGGCAAAAAAAGTGCCGCTCAGAGGTAAAACAACGAACCCAATCATCCCTTAGTGCAAATTTTCACCGCTAGAGGGTGCTAAAAATAGAAAATGTAAAAATTTTATTTTCTTTGGAAACGAGCAACCGATGTGCCCTGCAGTTGATTCGTGTCTTTGCTTTCCTTTCCCCAAAAGAGATTTTTTTAAATCGAGAGATGTGCTCCGCCTCCCCCCCCCCACCTCCTCCTCCTCCCCGTCGATTAAGAACCAGTTTGAACTGGTTGAACGTCTCCGTCACAGAGTGTTAAATCTGGGAGGTTCCCATTTTTGCATAGGTTAATTGGGGGCTGTCTCGTGCAAAGTGCGTGGGTGGAGCGCGAGTCTCGTGTCTCTGTCCTCGCGAAGGTGTCTTTAATGACCGAAGCCGCGAGGCTGTCGAAGGCGCGTGCAAAGACCGACATCTCCGCAGCAAATGTTTTTGCAGAGACCAACTCGGGTGTCAAAGGTCACGATCAGTATTCGGCTGCAGCCGTCGACCCCTGCGGGATGATAATCTCAGTCCGAAAGTTATTTCTGTTGTTATGGCAACCGAAACGAATTCTGGGAGAGATTACTTCTTTTTCTCGTATTAGCTGTTAATATTCGACGTGAATATTTAAGAAATTTCTTCTCTTGTGAAAGACATTTCACCAAGTTGACACCGTACGTGCACTGGCGTACCAAAACCAAATTTAGAAGCTCCATAACTTCTAAAACATGCATTTAATGTAAAAATATGACTGAAGATAAATTAAAGATCATAACCCAATCTATTTGAATCTCGATTTTCGACAATATTCGTTCAATATTTAAAGAATTATGGATGTTTAAATATTTCACAACAGCAATGGGTCACAAGACTTCACCTCAGAAATAATCGTAACTGCAGTTCCCAGGTTCGATTCCCATCTGTTGCTAACATTCAAATTTATCTCCTTAAAATTCCTTGGCCTTTGTCAGTAGGCGACACCGATGGGTTTGGCAAAGCCGCCGTCCCTCCTATGTCCCATTAAGCCGTGGTCCCATGTGTGGGAGAGCTATACCGTTTACGTTAAAGAACCCACTGGCTGGCTTTGACGGGAGGCTACCATCTGTCTCCTAACAGACTGCCCAGTGGGTCCCTCCCTTCCCACAACCCTTTCTGACCCCTCAGGGTCCTTGTGACCTGGCCATTTAGCCCCGTAAAGAACCCACTGGTGGCTTTGACGGGAGGCTACCATCTGTCTCCTAACAGACTGCCCAGTGGGTCCCTCCCTTCCCACAACCCTTTCTGACCCCTCAGGGTCCTTGTGACCTGGCCATTTAGCCCGTAAAGAACCCACTGGCTGGCTTTGACGGGAGGCTACCATCTGTCTCCTAACAGACTACCCAGTGGGTCCCTCCCTTCCCACAACCCTTTCTAACCCCTCAGGGTCCTTGTGACCTGGCCATTTAGCCCCGTAAAGAACCCACTGGCTGGCTTTGACGGGAGGCTACCATCTGTCTCCTAACAGACTACCCAGTGGGTCCCTCCCTTCCCACAACCCTTTCTAACCCCTCAGGGTCCTTGTGACCTGGCCATTTAGCCCCGTAAAGAACCCACTGGCTGGCTTTGACGGGAGGCTACCATCTGTCTCCTAACAGACTGCCCAGTGGGTCCCTCCCTTCCCACAACCCTTTCTGACCCCTCAGGGTCCTTGTGACCTGGCCATTTAGCCCCGTAAAGAACCCACTGGTGGCTTTGACGGGAGGCTACCATCTGTCTCCTAACAGACTGCCCAGTGGGTCCCTCCCTTCCCACAACCCTTTCTGACCCCTCAGGGTCCTTGTGACCTGGCCATTTAGCCCGTAAAGAACCCACTGGCTGGCTTTGACGGGAGGCTACCATCTGTCTCCTAACAGACTGCCCAGTGGGTCCCTCCCTTCCCACAACCCTTTCTGACCCCTCAGGGTCCTTGTGACCTGGCCATTTAGCCCCGTAAAGAACCCACTGGTGGCTTTGACGGGAGGCTACCATCTGTCTCCTAACAGACTGCCCAGTGGGTCCCTCCCTTCCCACAACCCTTTCTGACCCCTCAGGGTCCTTGTGACCTGGCCATTTAGCCCGTAAAGAACCCACTGGCTGGCTTTGACGGGAGGCTACCATCTGTCTCCTAACAGACTACCCAGTGGGTCCCTCCCTTCCCACAACCCTTTCTAACCCCTCAGGGTCCTTGTGACCTGGCCATTTAGCCCCGTTTGTAGAAAAAAAAAGTTCTGCTAGGAGTTGAAACAACCCAGCCTCAAAAATTAAAACTTAACAATTACTGTTTGTAACCATTTAATAAAATAAAACCTACATTTCAAAATTTGGCGTAATGATTATTTTAACATTAAGACAATTGCGAATGATTTTTTTATGAGACAAAATAATTCGAAATCTCGTGGAGAGAATTCGGATGAGAAAAAGGTGAAACGAATCTCAGAACGTGAACTGAAAACGAATGAGAACATCGAAACAGGGCAGACAAATATTTGTTGAGGATGTTGAAGCACAAATCCCTTACAATTTTTTCATTGGACTTCAACCTCTCATAAATATCAAAGGTCACGTGGCATATGTCCCTCCCCCCCCCCCAAAAAAAAAATGCAACCAACCCCCAAAGTTTGTTAGTTAATGATTACACTAGTGTGCACGAAAATCCTGCGTTGAAAAAAAAAATGGTTCTAAATGTTGATATCGCACTCTATTTCGTGGGAGGGCGTTTTTTTTTTTGAGAAAATGTCGTTTTTTGTGAATATATATGATTTTATTCGTTTTCAAACTACTGGAAGCCACATTTTTATTACGCTTATATTGCATATCCGAAATGGAGAATCGATATAGTGGCAAATGGAACGGGAGTACAGTCGCTCAAAAAAGTATCCGAACACTATGGATGATTACAGAATTCAGAAAAAATATCTGGCATTGATTTTTTTAGAAATTAGTGATCTGGCAACCTTCGTGTCACGTGATTATAGAATTCAGGAAAAATATCTGGAGCGTGTACAGCAACTGTACACACTCCAGTTACCGTTCACAGCAAACTGGAGCGTGTGCAGTTACTGCACACGCTCCAGTTTGCTGTGAACGGTAACTGCACACGCTCAATATTTCCGTGAGTGAGCCCACACGATCTAGTATCAAAATAATATGACCACCTACAGTCGCTCAAAAAAGTATTCGAACACTATGGTTGATTACAGAATTAAAAAAAAATATCTGGCGACGATTTATTTTAGAAATTAGTGATTTGACAACCATCGTGTCACGTGATTACAGAATTCAGGAAAAATATCTGGAGCGTGTACAGCAACTGTACACGCTCCAGTTACCGTTCACAACAAACTGGAGCGTGTGCAGTTACTGCACACGCTCCAGTTTGCTGTGAACGGTAACTGCACACGCTCAATATTTCCGTGAGTGAGCCCGCACGATCTAGTATCAAAATAATATGACCACCTACAGTCGCTCGAAAAAGTATCCGAACACCATGGTTGATTACAGAATTCAGAGAAAATATCTGGCAGCGATTTTTTTAGAAATTAGTGATCTGGCAACCTTCACGTGACACGAAGGTTGCCAGATCACTAATTTCTAAAAAAATCTTCGCCAGATATTTTTTCTGAATTCTGTAATCAACCATGAAATAAATAATAAATACCTCCTCAAGCAGCTGCTTGCCACAGAGGTCTGACAGGAGCCTGTCAGTTTATATATGCCAGAATAGAAGATCTGAGAGGATGGCAGGACCTCAGCAGAAAAATAACACGAACATCCATGCCGTACCCGGGGCTCGAACCCAGGTCCCTTAGATCAGTAGCCAAGCGCCATAGTGTTCGGATATTTTTTTGAGCGACTGTATGTTTTTGGGCCCTTCAGCGAAAGGCTACAGAGATAAAAAAAATATATATATAAGCGACAAAAGACAACGAAATAATTGATCTAAATATTTACATGCATCAGGATTTATTAATGTCGGCTTTAACTTTTTTATAATGTTAATAAATATTTGATAAAATATTATTTTATCTTCTCTCAGTAAAATATGGGTTTAAATTTTAATAAAAAACGCTATCTCTAGCAAACTGCAGGTGACAGAACAAATCGGCTTCCAGATTCAGATTCAGCAACCTCAGAAACATAAAAAATCAGACAAAATTTTGGGACGGAAAAATAGATTTTTCGCAGACCAGTGTTATATCCACTCTCAAAGAACCTGTGGTTAACACTAGAGGGCCTCTAGTTAAAGCAGAAGCTAAAAATAAGGAGTCCTACTTTTCCTAGTTCGTTCAATTGTCACCTGTGCTCGAGGCAAAAATAAGGGGAGGGGGAGATGCCTGTCAATAAAAAGGGGTGAAAAGCCTGCTCGTGACGTCACACGCGAGAGGCCGAACAATGGACGAAGAGATATTGTGACGTCAAAGAGGGCAACGGCTGATTAGAAAAATCGAATTTCCTGGCGAACGTTGCAGCGCGTGCAAATCGAACTTCTTTTTTCTTCGAATATCGCCGTGGCCTCAATTTCGAAACAGTTTCCTGTTCGTCGATGACGTCACGATAGCAGCTCTGCTTCGGAGAGATTTTCGAAGACGTGGATCTCGTTTCTCTTAAAATCAATTTGGAAGATAAGGCGATTAATTATTCACGCATTTTAAATAGCATATTAATTAGCAACTATTGACAAAGATTCACTGATAGAGTAAAATTGTAAAACAAAAATATTTGTGCCAAATAAAAATTGATCTTGACTGTGATATCCATGTTTGTACATATTACTTGTCTGTTATTTAATAGGCCTATAAGACATTTCCCTAACACCTGGATGCACACGGAGAAGGGGGGGGGGGTCGAAACAGTCAAATCTCGATTTTTTTCCACCCCGAGGATTTTCTGTCTAAATCTCAAATTTTGACAACATACTTTCAGTATTTGGAGAGGTATGGAGATTTAAATATTTCATAACAGCGATGCATTTCTGAGAAATTCATAAAGAAATAAAACTAATATCGGAGGAATTATTCGAACGCTCTTAAATTATGTTGCGACTAGAGGTGAACGGCACCATGTGTTTCCCGTGTGTCACTTTTATCGTTTTTCAGCGCACTAAAGGTTGGTTTTGTGAGTTCTGCCTCCCAACCTTTCAGCACAGATTCAGAGGGAATAATTGTCCAGCTTTGCTAATCTCTTAAAATTGTTTTTGTCCTGAGTGGGATTCGAACCCCTTCTCCCAGAGGCATGCCAGGCATCATAACTGCTAGATCATCAGACACTAACAGTTTTCTTCATCATTGTGACATGTAGGCGTTCTCGCATTTATGGTGATTCGCCACTGGCGCCATCTATGTTGGCATCACTATAAATAAATACCCCCCTCAAGCAGCTGCTTGCCACAAAGGTCTGACAGGAGCCCATGGGCATCCGCAGAGGGGGCAAACGGGGCACTTGCCCCCCTGGGATCGAGTAAAAAATCCACAATTAATAATCGTAACAATTTAAACATAATTTATATATATATATTATGTATGTGTTTTTGTATTGATGCAATACTGTATTCTATAATACATTTGTGAAAAAAAAACCCTAAAAAATTAAATAAAAATTTATTGATGTAATTATGTCTTCAAGCTTTGCCCCCCCCCCCCCCTGGAAAATTTTCTGCGGGCGCCCATAGAGGAGCCTGTCAGTTTATACGCCAAAGTAGAAGGTCTGTGAGGAAGGCGATCCTTCAGCAGAAAGACAACACAAACGTCCATGCCTTATACAGGGCTCGAACCCTGGTTCCTCTGATCAGCAGCCAAACACCCTAACCACGGCGTTATATAAATAATTCAGGAATAAAGTCTCAGATGAAAAGTCCTGTAGACAAGAAACACTTGAAATAAGTGAAAAAAATTGGTTCCCTTGTGTAAGATTCGAACCCAACGTCTCCCAGAAGAATACCACCTTCATAACTGACGTTGTCGTCATCAGCTTGTCGTCATCAGAACCCGCGGCTTCGTCGCAAACTATCGAGATTTTCATTTCAACAGATGTTGAACACTCTGTGGTCCGCCGATGTACTTGACAGAAAGATTTCAAATTTCGTTCGCAGGTTCGCTCTGCGTGACCCCGTGCTGAGTTAAAAAAAAATCAGGTCTCTAGCTGCAAATGGACGCCTTAAAATAATAATTCTTTCGAAAATGTGAAGAATCTGGCAATGGCAGCAGATTTAAACATTATAACTTCTTAGGGATCAATTAATGGCAACAATAAATTTGGCAGCGGTTATCGTTTCCCATAGGAATAATATGGCAAATATTTTTGTTTGTAGCAAGCCCCCCATTCCGAGTATTGGCTTGAAATTTGGCACCGCGATCCGAATCACAACCAAGAACATTCTCTGAAAATTTGAAGTGTTTAGCATGATTTGTCGATGAGTTATGGCTGCCACAGAAAGACAGGCAGTTGTCTTGATTATTATAGATTTCTTAACAGTCAGTTGGTTTGAAACGCAAATTCTTTGTGTCGTTTGGGATCTGTCTGCAGCAATTTGCAATTGCCAGGTTCGAATCCTAATTGTAGCAGGGTAAAATAAAAAATTATTTCTCCTTGGAGAATGTGGAATGCTCGTTTTCAAAGACCATATGTTATTATTCTAGTTTTTTATTTGATATTTAATTTTTCATTCCAATCAGAAGATTAGAATAAAGATAAGGGAGATTAATTGACGTCGCCAAAAACAAAGGGGTCAACCAGATAGTGCCAGATCGCGCATTAACATGCAACTAGACCACCCAAGGACATTCTGTTGCCATTACAAAATGGCAAAGTTTGGGGGAATGGAAATATCTCCCTCCCCCTCCTACTAAATGACAGATAACATTCAGAAGTTGACATTAATGAAGATGAGTCTTTGCCGCTGACAAGTTCATTCTCTGTAGGTCAAGCACGAGCCCACTTTCGTCTCTTGCTGTCATGGCAACAACGACTACATCGACCAGTTCTGCAGTCACTTCAAGAAGCGGCAATTTTTTTTTGCGACACTGGATCAGTTGGCATTGCATTAATTTTGTTATTTTGAGGGGACGGTTACGTATTCTTCTAGCAACGAAATTGTGTCTATGAATAAAAAAACAACAAACTCGCGAGGTAATACGTCATGGAGCAGCGACAGTAAGATGGCACCTTTAGCGGTTGTTTCTGGAGGTCGTTGCACATCACCCGTTGCACTATGTGGGTCTTTGGGGTTCGAGAGGAATAACCTTGTCTCCGCAGTTAAGTCCCGAGGCGATTTCTGTGTTCCTTTGGCGCCTGAAGCACGAGCAGACTGGCTACGTTTTGCATCTATTGTCCCATCGATTGTTTTATTTGCAAAGACGAATTTTTTTTCGGTAGAGACATCAATTGTTGGCATTGGAAGGAAAGAAACTACTATTTTAGAAACCTTGACATTTAAAATGAGGTCTTGAAAAAAAAAACAGTTGGTTTGGATCTGGCAATGGAACTAAATAGAACAGAACTTGGTCCACCTAAGAAAAAAGGAGCGTACTAAATGTGCGAAAACATTTAAGTGCTTTAATTTGTAAAGTTTAAATAGAAGTGTTTTTTAAATGACATAAAATAGAATTATTTATTAGATTTTATTAAAGTATTAATGAATATCTTAAAATTATTTTAAAATTTTTTAGCTACCAGTAGATTTTTAAGAAATTGAATTTTAATTGCAAATATATAATATAATATAATATATATACAGACACCTTTTTACAAAGGGGAAAAAATAAAAAATGGCAAAAATTTCAGGTAATTAAATGAAATTTCTAAGTTTCAAAATATGTGAAATAAAGAAATTATTTATTATGGCTATACTGCTCACAAAATACTGCTATGATGTAGAATAATTAGAAATCAATTGGAAATTAAAAAAACCACTACCTATAAATTTCTAAATTACAACCCCTTCCCCCCCAAAAAAAAATGCGCAACAGACTTCGAAGATTATTCAAAATGGTTAACCCAGACGTCACTGGTGATCGAGATTTTTAAAATTGTTTTATAAACATTATAATTAGACTTAAATTTAAGCCATTAATTACCGTGTTGTATAATGCCACTAATACGACCTATATTGATATCTTCCTGTTTTGAGAAGGAATTCCCTCTGTGAACACTGTCTCGTTAACCTTTGAACCTTGAATCAATGGCATCTTTTCTCGAACATTCGTATCCAATGAATCCCACCCAGAAAGATTGACACAGTTTCTGCCAAGGCGGGGGGGCCAAGTCGGTAGCGCGCCAGGCTCGTAATCTACAGTTCCCAGGTCGAGTCCCAGCTGGGTCAGCGTTGAAATTTATTTCCGTCAAACTCCCCGCCCTGCCAACGGTCAGTAAGCGATACCGATGGGCTTGGAAAGGCCGCCGTCCGTCGCATGGGACGTTAAGCCGTGGCCCCGTGTGCGGGAGAGCCATACCCTGTGCACGATAAAGAACACGCTGGAGGGCCTTGACGGGAGGCTACCATCTGTCTCCCAACAGCTGTTCCAGTGGGTTCCCTCCCCCAACCTTCTCTGAACCTTCGGGGTCCATGTGACCTGGCCATTTAGCCCATGGTGTGTAAAAAAGTGGCGCTGAGGTAAAACAACCCAACTTTAAAGAATACGCTGGATGGCCTTGACGGGAGGCAACCATTTGTCTCCCAACAGATATTCTAGTGGGTCCCCTCCCCCAAACTTCTCTGAACCTTCGGGTTCCTTGTGACCTGGCCATTTAGCCCATGGTGTGCAAAAAAGTGCCGCTCAGAGGTAAAACAATCCAACGTTAAAGAACACGCTGGATGGCCTTGACGGGAGGCTACCATCTGTCTCCCAACAGCTGTTCCAGTGGGTCCCCTCCCCCAAACTTCTCTGAACCTTCGGGTTCCTTGTGACCTGGCCATTTAGCCCATGGTGTGCAAAAAAGTGCCGCTCAGAGGTAAAACAATCGAACGTTAAAGAACACGCTGGATGGCCTTGACGGGAGGCTACCATCTGTCTCCCAACAGCTGTTCCAGTGGGTCCCCTCCCCCAAACTTCTCTGAACCTTCGGGTTCCTTGTGACCTGGCCATTTAGACCATGGTACTGGAAGGAGAGCTATGCACCAATCCCCTGTGATGATGCATAGAACCGGCCAGGCCTAGCACCTATTGTCCGACCCCGCCTTCTCGTGGTGCGGACCGTTAGTAACTTTCAAAAGAGATACTCTCTTGTGGAAGTGAACGGAAGCGGAGGGCTGACAGATTAGTGTGGCCTACTGATCTGGACAATTATGGCTACTTTTCTTTTTTTTCTACCCTGCTGAGTAGTGGTCAACCACACAGGGTCCTGGTGCTGACCATATAAACCTACTGGACTGGACAGATATATGGCTCTGAGCTTGATTATGGATCCTGATTTTGCTGCACTGGTGGGCTTCTGTGGAGGGAAAATCTTCCGCTGTGTTTTCTGTTTGTTTGTGGGTTGACAGCCCCAAGTGAATAGATTCACAGGATATGTTTATCAGCTGGTGGATAATCCTGAGCAGAAGTCATTGCAGGCACCTGAACTCTTTGCTTCTATTGGCATCGTCAAATTCTACATTGGAGGAAGTCTTCCAGTGTAGATGGCTTCAGCCTTTAGTAGTGGGGGAACGGGTCTTTGCCCCATGTCTGCGATTAGGGGGCTGTTTGATATTGCCAGCATTCCCTCTCTCAATAAACATAGTTTCTTTAAACATCCCACTAACCATTTTCTCTCCATAAGTAGTTGGAATGTGAGGACTCTGCACAGAGCTTTTTCTCTTGATGTCCTCACACAAGAATTCCACCATTATAATTTAGATATTCTTGGCTTGCAAGAGACCAGATGGACAGATAAAGGTCAAATTCCTAAAAATAATCTTAAATTTCTCTTTTCAGGGAGGGACGACAATAAGCATCACCAAGGCGTGGGTCTGCTTCTCAGCAGACACGCTAGCGATGCTCTTCTAGGATATGAGTGCATTAATGAAAGGTTTCTTACAGCAAAATTTCAGACAAGCGTTAAAGACTTGAATGTTATCTGCTGTTATGCCCCCACTGAGGATGCCGATGAGGATGAGAAGGATAGGTTTTATGAACAACTTCAGGATATTTTGAATTCTGTCAAGAAAGGAGATATTATCCTTGTTCTTGGTGACTTCAATGCCAAAGTTGGTACTGACTCTGCCTTTTGGGGAGGAGTAATAGGCCCTTTTGGTATTGGTAGCTGCAATGGCAATGGGCAACGTCTCCTACAGGTAAGTAAACTCAATGGATTCAGAATAACTAACACTTATTACAAACACAGTGACATACATCAGTACACATGGGTTTCAACTGATGGGCTGCCCCCTCGGTGTGAGCGCCTGTACGCGGTGAGGGGGACCACCCTGTGAAGGTTCCGCTGGCTCGGTTACCTTCGCAGGGTCCTAAACACTCGCCCGCGTGTTTGCCGTGCGCGGAGACCCGTGTCCCTGGAAAGGAGGATCCTGGCAGTTGCTCAGGGGTCCCCGTCTTCTCTCCCCAGCTCATGACTGGTGGGGTCCCCTTTGGCCGTTTTGCCATTGGGGAGCCTGTCTGTCGCGGGGCTGGGCAGCGACTTTCGGGGCCGCTGCTATACACTGCTTTGGCCTCTGCTTCAGGTAAACGGGAGGTCCTGGGGCGGCCCCCTCAAGATCAATCGGCTGGTGAGCTGGTCCTGCTAGGGTCAACTATGCTGATCAGTGAGTAACCTTGTCCACCGTCCGGACAACGGTTTGCGAGTTTCCCCACACATTTACTAGTTTTGTAGTTTTCTTTCTTTTGTGAGGCCAGCTCTTGCCTCACACTTTATTGCTTTGTTGCTTCTTTTCTTTTGTGGGAACTCCGACGAGTTTCCCACCATTTCTCTTTTACTTTTCCTTTTTGTTTTGTAGTGAGGGCTTGGCTCACTGGCTGTGTGGATATGGTGCCCGGGCCGCCCTGGCGCCCAACTGGGCGTCCCCTTGTTGGACTCCATGATGGGTGGGGACAACGGGCACTGAATTTTTTAAAAACAAACATGAGTTCTCCAACTCATAAAAATCCGATCAATGCCGCCAAGAGGGCTCGCCATGAACCCCCAACTTCTGTCTTTGCCTTCGTCTTCGTGTGTGTCTCTGTCTCCGAAGTTCCTGATCATCCACTTTACGGGTGATCAGGTTCTTGGGGACATGTCCCCTTTTTTTTATAAACTAGGGTATTCAAGGTCTTGCTGGAGAGCCGAAATCTGTCAAGCGCCTAAGATCTGGTGACTTGCAGGTGGAGACTGCGTGCTCCAAGCACTCGGAGCTTTTATTAAAGGTTACAGCGATTGGTGGAGTGGCTGTCGAAGTCACTCCACACAAAACGCTCAATTCCTCCTGGGGCGTGATCTCCGAGTGGGGCCTCCTCAAGGTTTCTGAGGAGGAAATCCTCTCAGAGCTTTCAGCCCAGGGGGTGATCGCAGTCCACCGGGTTTCGTCACGCCGTAATGGAAAGTTAGCGCCCACCAGGGTACTAATCCTAACTTTCAACACACCACGCCTGCCTACTTCCATCAAGGCAGGATACTTACACTGCGAGGTGCGGCCATTTATACCCAACCCTCTGCATTGCTTTCAATGCCAGAGGTTTGGCCATGCCCGCACCGCATGCCGGGGCAAGCCCACCTGTGCTCGTTGTGGCAGTCAGGATCATCTTGAACCTGACTGCACAGCAGAAAAGGCATGCTGTGTAAACTGCCGTGGTGAATATCCGGCGTACTCCCGCGACTGTCCGAAGTGACTGGAGGAGAAAGAGGTACAGCGCCTCAAGACCCTTCATAACATCAGCTATCCAGAGGCGAGAAAGCTCGCTGCACCGCCTGCCCCACCTGGCAAGGTCTCCTATGCCGGTGCAGTTGTCGGAAAGCCCATCGTTAATGGCCCACGATGGCTTCCGTGGCGGTGCAGACCGACATCAGCGTTCCACCAGCTGAATCTTTCTCACCTGCTGCGAAGTACCTCTTGACGCAGGCGATGCCGACGTTGGTGTCAACCTCGACATCGACACCGGTTTCTATTCCTGTGTCTGTGCCTTCCACATTCACCTCCGGAAGGCCCCCTCCACCCCGCCCACAGACAGCAAGACCTACAAACCCAAGGGGCCCCCGCCGGGGCCCAAAAAGAAAATTTTACCTCCTCGTTTGGCGGTCTCTGATCCATGTTGCTCGGACGACTCTGAGGACATGGACACTGACCGCCCTATTTTTCAAAAGCCGTCGCTGGCGACGGTTAAAATAAATCGAAAGTCGTCCGCCAATTCTTCCAAGACCTGAGATGGCCACACTCCTTCAATGGAACTGTCGTGGATTTCAGAGGAATATAGACGACATCAAGGTCCTCCTGAGGGCACACGAACCCCTCTGCGTGTGCCTTCAAGAGACATTCTTGCAGACAGCCAACAATCCCACTATCCGGCACTTTTCTCTTGTTCGCCGGGACCGGGATGGAGATGGTCCAGCTCACAGGGGTGTTGCCATCCTCGTGAGCAACCATTCTCCATTCCAGGTCATTCCACTCACCACGCACTTAAAGGCGGTAACCATCCGCCTCTTTGTGGGATTTTCGTTGACTGTCTGTTCTGTCTATCTCCCACCCGGAAGCATCGTTTTCCGGGATGACCTTGATGAAATCGTCTCGCAGCTGCCGTCCCCCTTCCTCATCATGGGGGACTTCAACGGCCACAGTCCGCTCTGGGGCAGTGCTGACACCAACGGGAGGGGCCGGGTCTTGGAGCAGTGTCTCCTGGATCCATCGCTCTCCCTGTTGAACACTGGTGTCAGTACCTACTTTCACACCCCAACCCGCACATTCACTGCCATTGACCTCACCATCTGCTCCTCCTCGATCCTTCCACTCTTTACATGGGAGGTCGAGGACAATCCCTAAGGAAGCGATCACCTCCCTGTGGTGTGTACCATCTCTCGTGGGGGGCCTTGCAGCCCTTCGCGTGTC
Organism: Ryuthela nishihirai; assembly: GCA_038380435.1. Lineage (NCBI taxonomy): Eukaryota > Metazoa > Arthropoda > Arachnida > Araneae > Heptathelidae > Ryuthela > Ryuthela nishihirai. The sequence goes on from JAWZYU010000006.1 coordinate 98,205,093, forward strand.
TCCCGGTGGAGGCTTGATCGGGCTGACTGGAGTGGCTTCGAGCTCTTGTCTGAGCTCGATGAGCACTCTGTCAGCCAGGAGCCCATCAATGTTGCAGTGGCGGAGTTGACGGACTGCATCGTCTATGCAGCTGCCTCTACTATTCCTCAGACCTCGACTCGGTTTCCACGGTTCCCAAAACCGTGGTTGAATCCCGACTGCATCGCAGCTCGTAAGGCTCAGAACAAGGCTTGGGGGGTGTTTCGGAGATATCCGACGTCCCCCAACCTCGAAGCATTCAAACGCGCCAGGGCGAAAGCCCGTTTCGTCCGGCGCCAGAGCCAGAAGGAATCTTGGATGAAATATACATCTTCTATCACCCGCACGACCAGTTCTAAGGTCGTGTGGGATAAGGTCTGGAAGATGGGTGGGAAGTACACGTCCCACTCATTATCGATCCTGGAGCACAATGGACAGGCAATTGCTGATCCTCGAGCAATTGCCGACATTCTGGGGGAGTCATTCTCCACCATCTCTTCTCTGTCTTCCTACTCCCCCAAGTTTCTGGCCCAGAAGAGCAGGGCCGAACGCTCTCCGCTGTCCTTCCATTCGAATGGCCTGGAGTCTTATAACAGGCCATTCACAGCGGAGGAGCTTCGCCTTGCTCTGCACACTTCTCGTGCATCTGCTGTGGGGCCAGACAATGTCCATTATGCCATGCTCCAACATCTCTCACCATCGAGTAAGGATCGACTGCTCCGACTCTTCAACTGTATTTTCATCGAGGAGCAGTTTCCGGACTCCTGGCGGGAGGCCATCGTCTTGGCCTTCCCTAAGCCAGGCAAAGATCCCAAGATTCCTCCCAATTATCGTCCAATTGCGTTGACGAGCTGCGTCTGCAAGGTGTTGGAAAGGATGGTAAATACCAGGCTGGCCTGGTATTTGGAACATCACGGCCTTCTTTCCAACACCCAGTGTGGCTTTCGCAGGCACCGGTCTACTTTAGACCACCTGATCCGCCTCGAATCGGCGATCAGGAATTCCTTTTTACGACTAGAGCACCTGGTGTCAGTTTTCTTCGACATCGAAAAAGCGTACGACACGGCATGGAGATTCGGCATTCTTCGTGACCTTCACAGCTTCGGCTTGCGAGGTCACATGCCAATCTTCATCGCGAACTTTTTATCTTCTCGTGTTTTTCGAGTCCGTGTCGGCAACACTATCGCGGCCTTTCCCCCAAGAACATGGGGTGCCTCAAGGCTGCGTCCTGAGTGTTACTCTTTTCGCTGTCAAGATCAATTCCATTACACGGCAACTTCCTCCGACTGTAGGCAATGCCCTCTATGTTGATGACTTTAGCATCTTTTGCTCATCGTCCAGCATGAGGGTCATTGAACGACAACTGCAAACTGCCCTGAACAATCTCTCGGTTTGGGCGACAGCCAATGGGTTCCGGTTCTCCCCACAGAAGACCACTTGCGTGCACTTTTGCCGCAAGCGTAATCTTCATCTGGACCCCGAGCTGCGGCTCGGAGGTAAGATCATTCCAGTTGTGGCGGAGACCAAGTTTCTCGGTCTCATCTTCGACCGGAAATTGACCTATTTACCACATATTCGACATCTCAGGTCCAAGTGCACGCGGGCATTGAACATCATCAAGGTCCTCTCTTCCCTCTCTTGGGGGGTGGACCGATGTTCTTTGCTCCGCCTTTACCGTGCACTTGTCCGGTCGAAACTGGACTACGGATCCCAGGTGTATGACTCCGCCCGGGATTCGGTGGTGAAGGTGCTGGACCCACTCCATCATCAGGCCCTCCGTGTGTGCACAGGGGCCTTCCGCACTTCACCGGTCCAGAGTCTCTACGTTGAGACCGATAAACCATCTTTATCTATTCGCCGTCAGCAGTTGTCCCTACAGTATGCATCAAAATTGCGATCCCTGCCAGGCCATCCCACTTGGGACTGCGTTTTCAGTCCCAGGTGGGAATAGTTATACCAGAATCGGCCGACTGCCATTCGTCCTTTCGGTTTGCGTGTCCGAGGTTACCTGCGAGACATCAACACCAGTCTCGATAGCATCGCACAGTCGACAGCTGAGCCACTTCCACCTTGGCTCGCTGTTTCCCCTTCCTGCGATTTTTCCCTGTGCAGGACGGGGAAGGCCTTTACACCCGACTGTGTGTACCGGCAACTCTTTGCCAGCCATCGTGCTGCGCACCCGGACTTCTTGAAGTCCGGGTGCCTTCCTTCTTGAAGTCCGGCTCTTCTGTGGGATCAGCCATGGTCTGCTGTGATGTAATCATTGCAGACCAGATCCCACAGCAGTGTTCCATCTTCACTGCTGAGTTGCATGCTATCAGCATTGCCTTGGACCATATAGCAGCTAAGCATCATCGTCGGTGTGTGCTTTACACCGACTCGCTTAGCTCGCTACAGGCTTTGATCTCAGTGAGGCATCGGCCTCACCCTGTTCTCTCCAAGATCCGCCAGCAGCTCCATCGTCTGGCAGCCACCACAACAATTCTCTTCTGTTGGGTGCCCGGTCATGTCGGAATCAGGGGCAACGATTTGGCAGATTCTGCTGCCAAGTCAGCCACGCCCCTGTCCGACTCTCCATTGCCGGTTCCATATGTGGATTTCCGGCAGCGTTTCACCATCGAGCTCCGGGCACATTGACAGAGATCTTGGTCTGAACAGGTTGCTAACAAGCTCTTCGAGATCAAGCCCATTGTCAAACCGTGGCAGTCTTGTTTTCGCAGGAATCGTAAGGAGGAAGTTGTCCTTGCTCGGCTCCGCTTAGGTCACTCGTTTTTAACACACTCTTTTCTACTTAAGGCGGACGCAGTACCTAAGTGCGAGTTTTGTGACACCATTTTAACTGTTAAACATATTTTAATTCATTGTCTCGCTTTTACTCTTGAACGCAAAATGTATTTTACCTTCCACAATTTTATGGCTGAGCCTCTTACACTCAGCCATCTTTTATCTGATGAATCGTTTTTAACTCCTGTTTTCGACTTTTTACATTTTACTGGTTATTTTACACGTATTTGTTTTTTATCCTGTTTCCTAGTTTTTACTCTTGTTTGTGGTTTTCAATAGGTCCTATACACCAATTTTTATTATTAACTTCTACACTTGTTGTTACTTTTTAGTCTTTTTACTTGTCGTTTTGTGCCGTTTTGTTTGTGTTCGTTTTCACTTTGGTTGTGGGTTATGAGACTTTTATCCCTTTTTATCGTTTGTTTGGCGCAATATAGCCTTAGTTGCTGTTGCGCCAATAAACCCCAAACAACCAACCAACCAACCTGATGGGCTGCATAAGAATATGATTGATTACATATTAATTAACAGCAAATGGGCTAGTTCTGTTAGGAATACCAGGGAATATAGGGGAGCTGAAATTGGATCTGACCATTACCTTGTTAAAAGTGTCTTGCAACTTAAACTTAAAAAAGTGTACATACTTTAAAAGTGTTGTCCTAGGGTTAAAAAATTTACTTTTAATACTGAAGCTCTGAAAGATCCAGTTATAGCCAAAGCTTACCATGATAGGTTACTTAGTCATTATGACAGTCATGGTTTGCTTACTACTGAAGTTGAGGAAGAATGGGATCATTTTAAACAGGCTTTTTTGGACACTAACAGTACTCTTTTAGGAAAAAAGGAGCAGAAGAGGCAGAATTATCTGAGTGATAAGGCACTTGAGCTTATTTCAGAAAGAAAGAACTGCAGGAATGTCTTCAATCAATACCCTACTAGTCCTAATAGAAAGCATTGCAGAGAACTTAATAAACGTGTAAAAGATCAGTTAGCTGCTGATAAGAATCTTTGGCTTGATGACTTGGCTGACAAAGCCGAGGAAGCAGTTAGACAGCACAACAGCAGAGAGCTGTACCAGATAGTTAATGTTTTGTGTGGTAGAAAACGGACAGGTATACAGGGATTGAAGGATAAACAAGGCAAGGTTATAGAAGGTGAGGATTCTGTCATGGCTAGGTGGGTTCAGCATTTCAGTGATGTTCTAAACAGTGTGGTTAGTTCTACTCCCATTGTTTGCAATGATGATAGATGCATTGGTGGCTTTAATGTTGGCCCTATAACACAATCTGAAGTTATTTTGGCTGTTTCTAAATTTAAACTACATAATCCCCATGGGTAGTTGAAATTACTACGGAAATGCTTAGAGCTGGGAATGTTTCGGTTACCACTTGGATGACTGAAATTCTGAACATCTTTTATGATAAAGGCATGGTTCCTAAGGATTTTACCAGAGCTATTGTTATCCCTATTTTCAAAAAAGGTGATCGCAGTTCTTGTGATAACTATAGGGGTATCAGCCTACTCTCTGTTCCAGGTAAAGTTCTTTCCATGATTGTGCTTAATAGAATTAAGAATCTGGTTGACAGTCAATTGCGTGATGAGCAATGTGGATTCAGAAGTGGTAGGGGATGTGTGGATCAGATATTTTCACTTAGGCAGATTCTTGAGAAATGTTTAGAGTTTCAGAAACCTTTGGTTGCTAGCTTTGTTGATTTCAAAAAGGCTTTCGACTCTGTTGATCGTCATAATTTGTGGTTGATTGGGAAATCATATGGTATACCAGACAAGTTAGTTAACATTATGAAAGCTCTCTATAATAACACTGAGTCGTGTGTGAGAGTTGGTAAGTCTTGTAGCAATTGGTTTAGCATTACTTCTGGTGTTCGAAAAGGGTGCATTTTGTCTCCTTTTCTCTTTAGTTTGGTTGTTGATTATGTTATGCGAAATTCACTTCAAGGGAAAGCTTTTGGCCTTAAATGGTCTGGGGATACAAAAATTTCTGATTTAGATTATGCTGATGATTTAGCCCTTTTGGCAAATGATGTTGATGAGATGAACTCTTTCATTCGAGCCGTTGATGAGACTGGTAGTAGAGTAGGTTTGGTTATAAACAGAGAGAAAACTAAAGTGATGAAAATTGGTCAGGCAGGCTGTGATTCAGTTAATCTGAATGGTTGCAGTCTTGAGCAGGTGTCACAGTTTAATTATCTTGGGAGCTATGTAACAGATAATGGTGATGTGCGGCATGAGATTAACAGACGAATAGGGATTGCTGCCGGGACTTTTAAGAATCTATGGAGAGTGTGGAGAAATAGGCGTATACACCTAAAGACTAAAATTAGACTGTATAATAGTTTGGTTCTTTCTAGGGTTAGTTATGGTAGTGAAACTTGGACACTTTGTAAACAAGATAACAGGAAACTAGATGCTTTTGATTCCAGATGCTTACGCAGCATCTTGGGCATTAGGTGGTTCAACTTTGTAACTAATCATGAGGTTAGGCAAAGAAGTTTGCAACCTCCTTTAAGCAGCATATTGTGCAGAGAGAGACTCCGTTGGTTTGGCCATGTTGCCCGTATGAATAATTACAGATTGGCGAATAGGGTTATGAACAGTGTGCCTAAAGGCCTCAGAAAGAAGGGGAGACCTAGGATGCGGTGGGCAGACAATGTCAAACAGGACCTTGTTAGAATTGATGTGCAGTGGCCAGATGCAGTAGATGTAGCTCAGGATAGACTTGCTTGGAGAATTAAACTGCGCTGTCTGCTTGGACCTCCGTAGCCCATGGCTGCTTGAGGATGATGATGATGATGATGATGTGCAAAAAAGTGCAGCTCAGAGGTAAAACAACCCAACGTTAAAAAACACGCTGGATGGCCTTGACGGGAGGCTACCATCTGTCTCCCAACAGCTGTTCCAGTGGGTCCCCTCCCCCAACCTTCTCTGAGCCTTCGGGGTCCTTGTGACCTGGCCATTGCACACCAATTATGCTTTTTTGCACACCACTCACTCAAATGTGACTGACTAGCCCATGGTGTGCAAAAAATTGCCGCTCAGAGGTAAAACAACCCAACGTTAAAGAATACGCTGGATGGCCTTGACGGGAGGCTACCATCTTTCTCACAAGAGCTGTTCCAGTGGGTCCCCTCTCACAACCTTCTCTAAGCCTTCGGGGTCTGAACATGGAGACCCAAAGTTGCACACATGGTGTGCAAAAAAAGTGCCGCTCAGAGGTAAAACAATCCAACGTTAGAGAACACGCTGGATGGCCTTGACGGGAGGCTACCATCTGTCTCCCAACAGCTGTTCCAGTGGGTCCCCTCCCCCAAACTTCTTCGAACCTTCGGGTTCCTTTTGATCTGGCCATTTAGCGCATGGTGTGCAAAAAAGTGCCGCTCAGAGGTAAAACAACCCAACGTTAAAGAATACGCTGGATGGCCTTGACGGGAGGCTACCATCTTTCTCACAAGAGCTGTTCCAGTGGGTCCCCTCTCACAACCTTCTCTAAGCCTTCGGGGTCTGAACATGGAGACCCGAAGTTGCACACATGGTGTGCAAAAAAAGTGCCGCTCAGAGGTAAAACAATCCAACGTTAGAGAACACGCTGGATGGCCTTGACGGGAGGCTACCATCTGTCTCCCAACAGCTGTTCCAGTGGGTCCCCTCCCCCAAACTTCTTCGAACCTTCGGGTTCCTTTTGATCTGGCCATTTAGCGCATGGTGTGCAAAAAAGTGCCGCTCAGAGGTAAAACAACCCAACGTTAAAGAATACGCTGGATGGCCTTGACGGGAGGCTACCATCTTTCTCACAAGAGCTGTTCCAGTGGGTCCCCTCTCACAACCTTCTCTAAGCCTTCGGGGTCTGAACATGGAGACCCGAAGTTGCACACATGGTGTGCAAAAAAAGTGCCGCTCAGAGGTAAAACAATCCAACGTTAGAGAACACGCTGGATGGCCTTGACGGGAGGCTACCATCTGTCTCCCAACAGCTGTTCCAGTGGGTCCCCTCCCCCAAACTTCTTCGAACCTTCGGGTTCCTTTTGATCTGGCCATTTAGCGCATGGTGTGCAAAAAAGTGCCGCTCAGAGGTAAAACAACCCAACGTTAAAGAATACGCTGGATGGCCTTGACGGGAGGCTACCATCTGTCTCACAAGAGCTGTTCCAGTGGGTCCCCTCTCACAACCTTCTCTAAGCCTTCGGGGTCCTTGTGACCTGGCCATTTAGCCCATGGTGTGCAAAAAAGTGCCGCTCAGAGATGACCGAGCTTCTGCCATTTTGGACACAATAAAAATTTTTTCGAAATAAACTCCTTCATCTGCTTTAAATATTCGTAAGAAATAAATTCTTAATAATGGCTTTGATGTTTAGCACCCGAAGCAAGTTTGTCCAACAATATCTACACGGTCCAACGACCGTGGGTCGTCGAATTTGGGGAGGGATCATTTGCAGAGTGATTGGGTCGTCAAATTTGGGGAGTGATCATTTGCAGAGTGATTGGGTCGTCAAATTTGGAGAGGGATCATTTGCAGAGTGATTGGGTCGTCGAATTTGGGGAGGGATCATTTGCAGAGCGATTGGGTCGTCGAATTTGGGGAGGGATCATTTGCAGAGTGATTGGGTCGTCGAATTTGGGGAGGGATCATCTGCTGGCTGGGAAGGAAGGAATAACACGAGGCCTCCCGACACCTTGTTGGTTTTTGAAAAAAAAAATATTTTTTTAAAACATCGCATTTAACTGACAATTGAAGCTCTATGGGAAGACTGTGATCACAATCCATTGGCTCATCATGATCCATTCTTGGAAGGTGCGAGTCGAATCATCGTGATCCATTTTGTAGAGAGGTAAGATCATCATGATCCATTCTCAGGTGTGAGTCAGATAATCGTGATCCTTTCTGGGTAGACATTGGGTCATCATGATCCATTCTCAGGTGTGAGTCAGATAATCGTGATCCATTTTGAAGAGACATCGGGCCATCACGAATCCATCACGGTCTGAGACCCTCAGCTGTGGGTCGAATCATCATGATCCATTTTGAAGAGACATCAGGTCATCACGATCCATTCTCAGAAGTTTTGAGGCGAATCATCGTGATCCATTTTGAAGAGACATCGGGTCATCACGATCCATTCTCAGGTTTGAGTCGAATTTTTGGGATCCATTTTGAAGAGACATCGGATTCTCATGATCCATTCTGAAGAGTTTGAGTCATTACGATCCATTCAGACGTTTGTGTTGGGTCATCAAGATGAATCGTTGCCACTAGAATCGATTCTTAATAGGTCTGAATGAGTCATCACGATCCATTGAAAAGTCTTGCATTCAGTCATTGTGACTCACTCAAAAGCTTCTGATTGGTCATCAAGATCCATTCTGAAGAGACTGAGTCATTACGATCCATTCAGACGTTTGTGTTGGGTCACCAAGATGAATCGTTGCCACTAGGATCGATTCTTAATAGGTCTGAATGAGTCATCACGATCCATTGAAAAGTCTTGCATTCAGTCATTGTGACTCACTCAAAAGCTTCTGATTGGTCATCAAGATCCATTCTGAAGAGATTGAGTCATTACGATCCATTCAGACATTTGTGTTGGGTCATCAAGATGAATCGTTGCCACTAGGATCGATTTTTAATAGGTCTGAATGAGTCATCACGATCCATTGAAAAGTCTTGCATTCAGTCATTGTGACTCACTCAAAAGCTTCTGATTGGTCATCAAGATCCATTCTGAAGAAACTCGTTGGGTGATCATGATCCATTCTGAAGAGATTGAGTCATTACGATCCATTCAGACGTTTGTGTTGGGTCATCAAGATGAATCGTTGCCACTAGGATCGATTCTTAATAGGTCTGAATGAGTCATCACGATCCATTGAAAAGTCTTGCATTAGTCATTGTGACTCACTCAAAATCTTCTGATTGGTCATCAAGATCCATTCTGAAGAAACTCATTGGGTCACCATGATCCGGTCTGAAGAGGCTTGCATTGGATCGTCGTGGTTCCACAACAGCCTGCTTCTCGACTGCCTGGAGATCTACCGACCCTCCGGGGTCAAGGTCAGCCCTTGTGGCTCGATCGTTCCTCCCCCGTACTGGGGGAAGTACTAACTTGTTCTACTGAGTTATACAGATATCTTGAGGCTTAGCGTACTGCTCTGCCAAAGGAAGTTTACCCCTAAAATGTTCAATGAAGTGATCCATTCTGGAGATAGTCATCAGAATCCATTCAGAAATGGCCGTCATCGAATCATCATCATGCTCTTGATGATATTTTATCGCATCCTCTGGCTCAAGTTACGAAATTAAAAAGTATTTTCAATATTGAGAACATCCCCCATATGCGATTATTCCAATTTTTTTAAACTTCCATTATTGACGTCATAAGGACAACAAATGGCAATTTCCGTGTCGTCATTTCCTTTCACGTGACGTTATCAAACTACCGCATGAACAAAAATTGTTTGCAAAAACGATCATCGTGATTAGCACTCGACGCAGAAAATTCCTTTCCTTGACTCGAATCATAGAATCGTAATCGGAATTCGTAATTTGAATCCCCACTTGACCTCGTCTGCTTAAAAGTGATACTCAAAAGAAAGAGGTCAGTCGTACTTTGCAGCGCGCGAGTGAGAACTCCTCAACTGATTACATCACGTGTAAATGTCTTTTATTTTTCTGCCACCTGAGGATGGGCTCACAGAGAGAGTCGAAACGGCTCTGCTCCGTAGTGCGCATGCTCTAAAACAGAGGGCAATGCCCGCCATCTTGACGGAACTATATTTGAAATTGCCATTCCAGATTCTGTTTAGTAGGGGGGGGAGGGGAATCAGGAGGGCGTTGTTCGGCCTTTTTGTTACGTGAATTGTAAGATTAATTATGATCGTTGCCATTTGCATAGGTGGCGCTGCGAAATTTGCCTAATGGCTGTTACACGATACCGGAGTATTTTAGGGGTCAAATTTCTGGACGGAAATTTATCACAGGACAGTTATTGTGGAATTGTAAAGCTACTGATCAATTGGGATTAATTTTTCGGTGAGAAGGATTGGCAGAGAATTCTTTCGAAATTTTAACGTAGGTGGTGCTGCGAATTCGATGAGCAGTGTTCGAATTAAAAAATATATTCTTAAACGGTTTTGTTTAGAAAATTTCACTTAAATATTTATGCAAATGGTTTTGGTTGTGAATCTCTGAAGGCTCAGAGAAGGTTGGGGGAGGGGACCCACTGGAACGGTTGTTGGGTGACAGATGGTAGCCTCCCGTCAAGGTCATCCAGCATCTTCTTTAATATTCAGAGGGTATGGCTCTCTTAGGATGGGTTGTTTTACCTCTTAGTAGCACTTTTTTTGGACACAATGGGCTAAATGGCCAGGTCTCAAGGACCCCGAAGGCTCAGAGAAGGTTGGGGGAGGGGACCCACTGGAACGGTTGTTGGGTGACAGATGGTAGCCTCCCGTCAAGGTCATCCAGCATCTTCTTTAATATTCAGAGGGTATGGCTCTCCTAGGATGGGTTGTTTTATCTCTTAGTAGCACTTTTTTGGACACAATGGGCTAAATGGCCAGGTCACAAGGACCCCTAAGGCTCAGAGAAGGTTGGGGGAGGGGACCCACTGGAACAGTTGTTCGGAGGCAGATGGTATCCTCCCGTCAAGGCTATCCAGCGTGTTCTTTAATATTCACAGGGTATGGCTCTCCTAGGATGGGTTGTTTTACCTCTTAGTAGCACTTTTTTGGACATAATGGGCTAAATGGCCAGGTCACAAGGACCCCGAAGGCTCAGAGAAATTTAGGGGAGGGAACCCACTGGAACAGCTGTTGGGAGACAGATGGTAGCCTCCCGTCAAGGCCATTCAGCATGTTCTTTAATATTCACAGGATATAGCTCTCCTAGGATGGGTTGTTTTACCTCTTAGTAGCATTTTTTGCAAACAATGGGCTAAATGGCCAGGTCACAAGGACCCCTAGTGTTCAGAGAAGGTTGAAGGAGACCCACTGGAACTGCTGTTGGGAGACAGATGGTAGCCTCCCGTCAAGGCCATCCAGCGTGTTCTTTAACGTGCAAAGGGTATGGCTTTCTCCCGCATACGGGGCCACGGCTCAACGTCCCATCCGACGGGCGGCATTCTTTTCACCCCCGTTCTGTTAGTGAAATGTGTTTGCTTGCGAATTCCGCCTTGTAAATGGAAAACCGTTTATCTTTCGAATGAATTTCGCGATTATGATTACGTTTCGATACGGAAGTCCGACCTCATCCTCTGAGGTCTTTCACCTCGTCATCGATTCAGCGACGCCGAAGTCATCTCTTTTGCAGATGGTCAAGTGCCAGGTGGCGTTGACGCAATTGTCGCGATGCCAACACTTCCGGTTTGTTTGAACGAATCGATGTTTATCATGCATTGCAAAAATCTTACAATGTTAAATCGTTATTAATTGATGACTTCGCTGTTAAACTCTGCCAATATTAAAAGAATATTGTTGACAATTACAGATATTATTCAGAAAAGGGACACTTTTGTCGTAAGAGAAACATTTTCACCGTTAAGCAGTTCTGAATGTCACTTTCTGTTCCTAAAACGTGGAAAGGTCCAATTATTCTCTCTGACCAAAACCCTCTCTTCAACTACAATTTTAGTGTTCGGTCTTCAACCGAAAAAAATGTACTGTGCACTCTCTCCCAACAAGAAATATAATGTACGCTCTCTAATTCTCCATAAAATTGCGTTCTCTCTCAGACCAGTAACAATGTACTCTCGCCAACCAAAAATATAATGTATTCTCTCCAATCGAACAGTACAGTGTATTCTATCTCACCAAAATTATAGTGTACTCTCTAACAAAAAAAGTGTTTTATGTCCAACCAAAAAATATAATGTTCCATCTCCAATCAAAAAAATGTAGTGTTCCATGTCCAACCAAAAAAAATATAGTGTTCCATCTCCAAAAAATATAGTGTTCCATGTCCAACCAAAAAATATAGTATTCCATGTCCAACCAAAAAAAATATAGTGTTCCATCTCCAAAAAATATAGTGTTCCATGTCCAACCAAAAAATATAGTATTCCATGTCCAACCAAAAAATATAGTGTTCCATGTCCAACCAAAAGATATAGTGTTCCATGTCCAACCAAAAAATATAGTGTTCCATGTCCAACCAAAAATATAGTGTTCCATGTCCAACCAATAAATATAGTGTTCCATGTCCAACCAAAAAATATAGTGTTCCATGTCCAACCAAAAAATATAGTGTTCCATCTCCAACCAAAAAATATAGTGTTCCATCTCCAACCAAAAAATATAGTGTTCCATCTCCAAACAAAAAATATAGTGTTCCCTCTCCAACCAAAAATATAGTGTTCCATGTCCAACCAAAAAATATAGTGTTCCATGTCCAACCAAAAAATATAGTGTTCCATGTCCAACCAAAAAATATAGTGTTCCATCTCCAACCAAAAAATATAGTGTTCCATCTCCAACCAAAAAATATAGTGTTCCATTTCCAACCAAAAAATATAGTGTTCCATGTCCAACCAAAAAATATAGTGTTCCATCTCCAACCAAAAAATATAGTGTTCCATGTCCAACCAAAAAATATAGTGTTCCATCTCCAACCAAAAAATATAGTGTTCCATGTCCAACCAAATTCTCTCCCACCAAATTTATAGTTCTGAAAGCTTTAAAAAAAGCTCCTCCCGTCAAGGCCATCCAGCGTGTTCTTTAACGTGCACAGGGTATGGATCTCCCGCACACGGGGCACGGCTTAACGACCCATCCGACGGACGGCGGCCTTTCCAAGCCCATCGGTGTCCCCTACTGACCGTGGGCAGGGCGGGGATAAAACTCAAAGCTGACCCAGCTGGGACTCGAACCTGGGAACTACAGATTACGAGTCTGGCGCGCTACCGACTGAGCCACCCGCGCTCCTGAGCTAAAGGTTTAGGGGATGGGTGGCCGCGGTGGGGTGGCCGCGGTGGGGTGGCCGCGGTGGGGTGGCCCTGAGAAAACTAAATTTGAGTGAAAAACGGAATCTGGAGAATGAATCTTAAAAAGTTAGAATTTTAGCTCAAACATAAATCTCTTCTTTCAAATCTGGACCACTTTGTACCATATTTCAGTGGAATCAGGATCATCTGGTCCATACGCAAGGGTCTTCAGAGGATGCTGGATGGGAATGCAAGACAGAAGCTAACGTAGCGTAGCACAGTGTACTTACAATCTGGCGAAGGCGTGTGGCCGCAGGCCGCCTAAAGTTGAAGGAGAGATGGCAACAGGGGTGAAAAGATGACTCAGGGCCAATGTAAAAGGAAAATAGGAGAGTGTCCAAAATCCAAGGAAAATGATCAAATGAGTGAGTGTCCAGTGTGGGCTCTCAGGGAAGAGAGAATGAAAAGTTATATAAAAAAATTTGTCCTCTTTTTAATATGGGAATTTTTTTTTTTGTTATAAAAAAAAAAAACATTAATCTCACAAGAGAGGAGTGGGAGGGGGTGGAAATGGGATAGGGGGAAGAGGGGGCAGGTGGGGTAAGGTGAGGTAGATAAGCAAAGAACAAAAAGTTCAATAATGGGTGTCAGCATTGATAAAAAAAAAATTTTTTTTTTTTGAAATTTAAAATTTTTTTTAATAAAAAATCAAAATTTCAACCTCCTCAGGCAGGGCTTGCCCAAGGGGTGAGATATGGTGAAGAGGGTGGGGGGGGAGGGGGTCAGTCCCAAAGTATTGGGGGGAATATCAGGGAGTGAGTGGATGAGAAGGGGAAATTATTATATGGGAAAATGACAAAACCCCGTGCACTGTAGTGCAGTGAAAACCTGGCAAAGGGGTAGGGAAAAGTAAGGCCAGACAAAGGGCCATGCAAAATTCTTTAAGAAATGTTGCAAAAAGAATTTGAAAGTGGGGATTAGGGTAAAGGTGGATAATGTGTCTGTAAATTGGAGGTGAGTGGGAGATAATTGTTCAGCATAATGGGAGATAAAAAGAAAAAGGGGTGGGAAGGTAGAGAAGCAGTGAAGTGTGTGAGTGGTGTAGTAGGGATAAAAATGAATAAAAAAGTAAGCAGGGGCAATATGTGGGGGTATACTGTGGAAGGAATCAGTGATCAGACAATGGGTAAATCAGTAAAAATAATAATAATACTTCAGTAAATAAGCAGATTATATTGCATTTTTTTTTTTGGTATATATATTGAACATATATTAATTATTTATTTAAACTAACTTAATAATAACCATATTTGAACATATATTAATTATTTTTTTTTGAACATGAGTATTTTTGAGAAGTTATTAGCTTTGGCTTAACAGAATTATAGCCAGTGAAAGGTTACAGTAAATGCAAGTCAGGTGTCCAAAGAGCATCTTTTTTGTCCTTAAATGGATCTTTTTGTCCAATGGATCTTTTTGGCTCCTGGATCTTTATGTTTGTCCTAATGGATCTTTTAACAAGACAAGGAACAACAAAGCAGATGGTAAGGAGGGGAAGGGCTAAATGGATTTGCCAGAAAGGTGAATGTAGGAAGCAAGGGCAGAAAAATGGGCCTGTTTGTGTTTGTGGGAGGGATTGAGTATTGTTTGGATGTTGTATGTGTGGACTCCAAGTTTTGCAAGTTGGTGATAGAAGTTGTTTCTTTGTGTAGTGAAGAGTGTACAGTGTAGAAGAAAGTGAGGGATATCTTCAATCACCTGGCAGTTGGGGCAGAGTGCTGAGGGGGCCTTGTTTATAAGGAAAAGATCCCTATTAAGGTTAGTTCTGCCCGTACGGAGTCTGTGTATGGAGGTTTGAGAGTGTCTGGGTAAGTAGTGAAAAAAGATCTCATTGGGAGTGTTTGTTACTGTGGCTCTGAAAGTGTTTTTGATGCTAGTGTGTTGGGCCCATGATTCTGCCCATGTGTTGTGAAAGTTGGTTTTATGGGATTTAATATGTTGGGTACAAGGTGTGAAAGTGTGGTAATTAGGTGTGGGAAGTGTAAGGGCTTGTTTGGCAAGTTGGTCAGCAGTGTCATTATGGGGAATGTTGCAGTGGGAGGGAATCCAATGGAAAGTGAGGGAATGACCAGTCATAATTAAATTGTGAGCAAGTTTTTGAATGTGGTAAAGGGAAAAGTTCTGTGTGTTATCAATGTTGGTTTGTTTGATGCTTTGTAGGGCAGGCTTTGAGTCAGTGAAGATGTGTATGTGTTGTTTGTTGAGGGGGGTAGCCCATTCAAGTGCCCTGTGTATTGCTGCAAGTTCTGTGTTGGTGCTATTGAAGGCAAGGTTAAGTTTAATTTTGTGTGAGAAGTGTAGGTTAGGGCAGTGAAATGCAGCGGATCCATTTGTGGTGTTGGGGATGTAGGAACCATCAGTAAAAATGGTGATATCAGTGGGGGGGATGGTAGATATTATGTGTTCAGCTGCAGTTTGTAGTTCAAGAGGGTGGTGGTGTTTTTTCTGAGTGATGTTGGGGAGATTGAGTTCAATGTGGGGGGTCTTAATTTGCCAGAAGGGAAGTGTGTGTTTAGGAGAGAAAATTTTAATATGTTTCCAGGTGAGATATGCAGGGTGTTGTTTAATAATGTATGCAGTGGGAGTAGTGTTGTTAGGTGAGTCAATTCTTCTAAGTGCAGGGTGTGTGGGATTGAAATGTTTCATTTTTATGTAGTGATTGCATGTGAGTAATTGTCGTTTAATTGTAAGGGGGGGCATGTTAGCTTCTGCCCAAGTGGCCAGGTTTGGGCAGCCAGCTTTGAGGCCCAGTGCTAGTCTAATGGCTCTTGTTTGAATTGTTTCAAGTTTTTGGATATGAGTGTGTAGAATTTTAGCTAGTGCTCTTACTTCAGTTGCTGAAGCAATTGGACCTCGGTTTCACGAGGGTTGTCTCCCATTGGTTCTGCCATCCAATTGGTTCTGCCACCAATTGGTTCTGCCATCCAACTCTTCTGTGCTTTCAAAAGAGAGACTGGACTTCAGAGCGGCAGACGATATTTAAACCGCCAACAATGTCTCCTAATTCCCACCTCATTATCTCCTTCGCATTTGTAAATAACTGATTTTTTTTGTTTCCGTGGACACAAAAGGGATGTGGATGCGCATGCGCACTTCGCCGTGCCTGGGGCCATCACGAGGACAGATGCCATCGTTCATCTGCTCGCAGCACCTCCCCTGATGCAGATGGCGGTGCGGATGACCTTCGCGAGAGACTTCGGCGTCTCGAGTCCCACCCGCAGCAGAGGACGTCCTGGCCGACCCTCGCCACGTGAACGACTCGGGAACATTGCGAACGCTTTACAAAGGAGAAAGTGGCGTGCACCGCGGAGTTATTTGGGGCAATTTTTTTCACTTTTTTTACGCACCCTTGTCACTCTTCTAGAAGAGATGGAAGAGGAAAGAACGTGGCAGTTCTTACAGGGGGTGGGAAATGGGGTCCGTTAAGAGGGGAGGGGGGGGGAGATTGTTCAAGAGGGGCATTGACTTCAATTTTCGTTAGTTCAGTTGTTTTACCTCTGAGCGGCACTTTTTTGCACACCATGGGCTAAATGGCCAGGTCACAAGGACCCCCAAAGGCTCAGAGAAGGTTGGGGGAGGAGACCCACTGGAACAGCTATTGGGAGACAGATGGTAGCCTCCCGTCAAGGCCACCCAGCGTGTTCTTTAACATTGGATTGTTTTACCTCTGAGCAGCAATTTTTTGGCACACAATGGGCTAAATGGCCAGGTCATGAGGACCCTGAAGGCTTAGAGAAGGTTGGGGGAGGAGACCCACTGGAACAGTTATTGGGAGACAGATGGTAGCCTCCGGTCAAGGCCCTCCAGTCTGTTCTTTAATATTCACATGGTATGGCTCTCCTAGGATGGGTTGTTTTACCTCTTAGTAGCACTTTTTTGAAGACCATGGGCTAAATGGCCAGGTCACAAGGACCCCCAAAGGCTCAGAGAAGGTTGGGAGAGGGGACTCACTGGAACAGCTGTTGGGAGACAGATGGTAGCCTCCCGTTAAAGTCATCCATCGTGTTCTTTAACGTGCACAGGGTATGGCGCTCTCGCACACGGGGCCACGGATTACGTCCCATCCGACGGACGGCGACCTTTAACGAAGCCCATCGGTGTCTCCTATTGACCGTGGGCAGGGCGGGGAGTTTTGCAGAGATAAATCTCAACGCTAGCCCAGCTGGGACTCGAACCTAGGAACTGCAAATTATGAGTGCAGAGAGCTACGCTATTTAAAATACATTTGAAATATTCATTTTGGTTTTAAAAAGTACGAATGCTTGCATTATTACACGCGGCAGAAAATTGGGCGCAGTAATTAATAAAAAATTTTAAAATCGAAATTGAAACTGCTGCTGAGGTTTAGTGTCTTCAGAGACCGACTCTAGTGTGGTTCAGTCGTCTTCAGAGACCGACTCTAGGGTGGTTCAGTAGTCCTCAGAGACCGACTCTAGGGTGGTTCAGTCGCCTTCAGAGACCGACTCTAGGGTGGTTCAGTCGTCTTCAGAGACCGACTCTAGGGTGGTTCAGTCGTCTTCAGAGACCGACTCTAGGGTGGTTCAGTCGTCTTCAGAGACCGACTCTAGGGTGGTTCAGTAGTCCTCAGAGACCGACTCTAGGGTGGTTCAGTCGTCTTCAGAGACCGACTCTAGGGTGGTTCAGTAGTCCTCAGAGACCGACTCTAGGGTGGTTCAGTCGCCTTCAGAGACCGACTCTAGGGTGGTTCAGTCGCCTTCAGAGACCGACTCTAGGGTGGTTCAGTCGTCTTCAGAGACCGACTCTAGGGTGGTTCAGTCGTCTTCAGAGACCGACTCTAGGGTGGTTCAGTAGTCCTCAGAGACCGACTCTAGGGTGGTTCAGTCGTCTTCAGAGACCGACTCTAGGGTGGTTCAGTAGTCCTCAGAGACCGACTCTAGGGTGGTTCAGTCGCCTTCAGAGACCGACTCTAGGGTGGTTCAGTCGCCTTCAGAGACCGACTCTAGGGTGGTTCAGTCGTCTTCAGAGACCGACTCTAGGGTGGTTCAGTAGTTCTCAGAGACCGACTCTAGGGTGGTTCAGTCGTCTTCAGAGACCGACTCTAGGGTGGTTCAGTCGTCTTCAGAGACCGACTCTAGGGTGGTTCAGTCGTCTTCAGAGACCGACTCTAGGGTGGTTCAGTCGTCTTCAGAGACAGACTCTAGGGTGGTTCAGTCGTCCTCAGAGACCGACTTTAGGGTGGTTCAGTCGTCTTCAGAGACCGACTCTAGGGTGGTTCAGTAGTCCTCAGAGACCGACTCTAGGGTGGTTCAGTCGCCTTCAGAGACCGACTCTAGGGTGGTTCAGTCGTCCTCAGAGACCGACTCTAGGGTGGTTCAGTCGTCTTCAGAGACCGACTCTATGGTGGTTCAGTAGTCCTCAGAGACCGACTCTAGGGTGGTTCAGTCGTCTTCAGAGACCGACTCTAGGGTGGTTCAGTCGCCTTCAGAGACCGATTCTAGGGTGGTTCAGTCGCCTTCAGAGACCGACTCTAGGGTGGTTTAGTCGTCTTCAGAGACCGATTCTAGGGTGGTTCAGTCGCCTTCAGAGACCGACTCTAGGGTGGTTTAGTCGTCTTCAGAGACCGACTCTAGGGTGGTTCAGTCGTCTTCAGAGACCGACTCTAGGGTGGTTCAGTCGTCTTCAGAGACCGACTCTAGGGTGGTTCAGTCGTCTTCAGAGACCGACTCTAGGGTGGCTCAGTCGATACCGCGCCAGGCTCGTAATCTAGTTCCCAGGTTCAAATCCCAGCTTGCCAGGGCTGAGATTTATCTCCGGAACAATCCCCGCCATGCTCATCGACAGTAAGGGGCACCGATCGGCTCGTGAAGGCCGCCGTCCATCGGATTGAGTGTAAGCCGTGGTCCCCTGTGTGAGGAGAGCCACCCACTGGGTGGTCTGGAACGGAGGACACCATCTGTCGCCCAATAGCTTTCCAGCGGGGCCCCCTTGTACTTATATATATATAAATGAAATGTATAATTGTATGCATCAATATCAGATAAAATTGTATATAATACTTTAATACAGCGGTTCTCAACGTGGGGTACGCCGTGAGATCTCAAAAGTCGTTAGTTGGCAACAATGCTGTGTAAAAATGTCATTTTTTGTGTTTATCGATATATGCAATTTATGAATACAAAATTTAATCTGTGTATATATATATATGTTTCATTTCCATTGGTATGCTATAACTATAGTTTTATCTATCTATGCAAGGGGTACGCCAGTTACATACACATTTCCAGGGGCATGTGAAGCATAAAAGATTGAGAACCACTGCCGTAATATATAATCATGTATGTTAGAATGTTACGTAAATTTACATATTAGTAAAATATGAAATATATATTAATATATAACTCTATGTATTACTATAATGTGCATATTATTTTTATTTAATTACAAATACACAAAAGACGATAAGGTTACTACTAATATTCAGGGGTACATATATTTTTTTTGCTTCCTTTGTCTTCAATCATATTTCCCATTAAATTCATATTTTATAAATTATAGAGCTTCGAAGTTTACTACTTACATGGAAATTTTGTAATATATTGGTCTAGCAGTAAATAACCTGTTTTATAACATTTGTGTCTAATATTTGCGATTTAATGTCTTCCATTGTCGCTAGATGGCGGCACATTCCGTTTGCTATATCATTTGCTTAAATCGATATCAGCGAGCCATTACTGAATGCAGTGGCTGCTGCCATGGCAACACGAGAAGCAGGAACTGAACTTTCGAAAGTGAATATTAACAGAAAGGGCCAACTGCTCATTACAGGATACTTTTTTCACAATGAGACGTCGTTTTTTTTCTCTCCCCACTGGTGCACGTGCTCCCGTGTATCAAGACCGTTAAAAGTATCTCCATTTGTGTTCTAAACGTTTAGTGTGGGGAGACTTATCGAAATTTACAAGGGAGTTCCAGACGCAATAAACTTGGTGTCAAGGCACGGAAATTTATGGTCTTCGATATTTATTACTCAAAATATAATCTCGCAAGCAAATGGTCAGTGTGATCACCCCGGTTCAAGTATGTTTCTTTACTTGTGAGGTGTTTCTGCTGAGGTGTCACATGTCTCACAGATCTCTAGAGCGTATTGTATTGGCAGGCTCCTGTCAGACCACTGTGGTGAGCAGTTGAGTGAAAGGGAATTTATTTATCTGTTTATTACACTATGCAGGGAAGAGTTGGGCTTATTTATCTCCACCCCAAGGCACAGAGCAAACTAGAGCTCAGTTTAAAAATAATCCCACTGTCAGTTTTCAGTCTCGTGGTACGCTAATTTCGAAGCTCTAAGCCGTCCTGTGGCCGAGTGGTTAGCGCACTTGGTTACTGATCTACGGGACCTGGGTTCGAGCCCCGGGTAAGGCATGGATGTATGTGTCGTTTTTCTGCTGAGGTCCTGCCATCCTCTCAGACCTTCTACTCTGGCATATAAACTGACAGGCTCCTGTCAGACCTCTGTGGCAAGCAGCTGCTTGAGGGGGGGATTTATTTTATTTATTTATTTAATAACTTCTAAAATATGCATTTGATGTCAAAATGTGACTCAAGATAAATTAAAGATCATAATCAAATCTATTTAAATCTCGATTTTCAACAATATTAGAACACTATTTAAAGAGTTATGGAGGTTTGAATATTTTACTAGACCAAAAAATTTAAATTTGAATTCTAGATCAAAAAATTTAAATTTGAAGTTAAAACTCAAAGAAGTATTGTTTCAAATAATATAAAAAAAATACCCCCTCAAGCAGCTGCTTGCCACAGAGTTCTGACAGGAGCCTGTCAGTTTATATGCCACAGTAGAAGATCTGAGAGGATGGCGGGACCTCAGCAGAAAAACAACACAAACAGCCATGCCTTACCCGGGGCTCGAAACCATTTCATAAATAACTACACATTTTTAAACATGCGTGTAAATAATTGTTTTAATGTTTTTGATAAATTTATCTGAACACATTGATTCTCTGAAAATTTTAAACCTCCATATCTGTTGAAATACTGAAAGATTATTGTTGCAAAATATCGAGATTTGGATAGATCAGATTCAGATTGATAAATTGTCGCGAGCAACATTTCTTTTACATCGTTTATAAAACTAAACGAGAAATTCTGTTCACTTTGTCGTCTGACCGAACTTTTTCTTTTGAAGAGGATAAATTAAAACATTCTTTTTCGGTTGGACAGGTATTGATGAAGTATTACGATTGGCACTTTCAGAATCTTCCAAAAGCTATAATTGCGCCCTCCAACGGTGTAAAAAAAATCGAAAATTCTAACAATTTGAACGAATATTGCAAATGACGTATTTTTGTTAAAGTTTTGAAATTTTAGTGATGCAATGTAAGGTTATGAAGTTTCCATTGGCAGCAATAATTTGACCCTTACTGTCGCGGGAGGGGGGGGGGACTCTTTTATTTTAAGAGATAACTGGTAAACTCGTTTTAGTTGAATTGGTACTAATGAAATATATTTCGCATTTTTCAAATCCTTAGGTAGTTTTAATTTATGTATTTATCGTTAGAGGGCACTAAATATGAAAACGGCGAACCTCTTAATAAATGTTGCAAGTGATCTGTTTATGGAAGAAATTTCTGTGGGAGAGTGTTGTTAATAGATATTTCACAGACAGCAATGATCTGTCCCCTTTTCTCAGAGGGTGTAGGAGAAAAATCAACCTTTCTTTAAAGCGAATAAAACAGAAGTACGTTTGAAATACAGATATAATACCAACGACAATAAGTATCTTAGTGGCTTGATGCCATCACAAATACTACTTCTATATATTAATGCCGGAAAAAAACAACGACCTCTATTTTGCTCTTAATTCTAACTTATGTTGAAATCAACTGGCTGACATGAAATAGCAACACGAAAACAATCCTCAGAGGTATCCTAACTGCAGAGGCTGTCTTAAGGTCAGGAGTCAATTCTAGACCTAGGTCGCGCGAGTACGGATGACCTAAGAAGGGCAAATGGGTCAGCGGAGTGTTTGGTGTGAAAGCGTTTGGGTGAGTTGTCGTGATTGCCTCACAGTGAGAGCTCTCTCTCTCAACACACCCCAGCAGAACGCCCTCTGTCCTTCGGTAATTTCCATTCAAATTGGAGGTGATTACTGGGAAATATTTCCGGTATGTTCCACATGTGTGGATAGGTACAGTCGCTCAAAAAAGTATCCGAACGCTATGGTTGATTACAGAATTCAGGAAAAACATCTGGCGAATATTTTTTTAGAAATTAGCGATCTGGCAACCTTCGTGTCACGTGACACGAAGGTTGCCAGATCACTGATTTCTAAAAAAAATTGCCAGATATTTTTTCAGAATTCTGTAATCAACCACAGCGTTCGGATACTTTTTTGAGCGACTGTACAGTTCGTTGAAGATTTAACGTTCTTCACATTTGTAAACCGTTATTATTAGCTGGAGGCTTTTCAAGAAATTGGTTACGGTTATGAGAGAACGGAAATGTGTGTAGAGCAGAAAGAACTCGAACTGCCCATTTCAATTACCACGAATATCCGGTGCTTCTCTTCAAATTATGGCAATTTCCTTCAGCTTATTACACGCAAAACGACCCTTTTAACAACGGGGGAATATTTGCCCACTACATTAATTCTGTCATTCTATCGGTACTGACTTAATAAAAAGCCATTTCGTTTACTAAATGTTCTTATTTTGAAAATGCATGCTAAAAATAAACGGATTATTACAACTCAAGCCAAGAGATTTTAATAAATGATCGAAAATTTCTTTCAGTCACTACGCCTAAGATAATTCTAGTTCTTTTCATGTTTCGTTCCCTTGCTTAAATGTTCTGCTTAATTTAAATGTCGCCTTAAATCCTCAAATCCAGTAAGTGACGACGTTATTTACATTTTGTGTAATGATGATAACATTTTTTATTATCTGGAAGTGATCCAAAAAAATGGATAGGTGATGCCATCAAGAGATTCGTGATAAACATCTTTTAATTTGTGGGCGCTCCCCCTCCACCTCGTGACTGGCTCATGCGAAGCACGAATTGTGGCTTAAAAGACTGGTTTACATATTTACTGGCGCAGTCTGCCTTCAGGGCAAAGGAGTGAAATCGCTTGCCTCGTTTCGAAGTTGACATCTGCGAACGAAATGGCGATTAACTTTTCAAGTATCTTGACTTTGCAATGAACAAAGCGAATTCCTGCCTTGGCTGGAGAAGGATTTTCATTCGGCTTGAGACCGGAGCTTCCCAGTTGCTTCGACACTCTACAGTTTTGACGACAAAATTGGCAACAGTGATTGCAGCAGTTGAAAGGAAAAT
The DNA here is from genome assembly GCA_038380435.1 of Ryuthela nishihirai. Lineage (NCBI taxonomy): Eukaryota > Metazoa > Arthropoda > Arachnida > Araneae > Heptathelidae > Ryuthela > Ryuthela nishihirai. The sequence goes on from JAWZYU010000006.1 coordinate 98,228,195, forward strand.
TTCTGTTCGTAAACTCAATAATGATTGTTGTCTTTCCAGCTAGTTAAATCTGCGTTTATGGATATATTCTTGCATAAATTTTGGGAATTTTTTAGGGTTTTAGTTTTTTGGTAGATTAAATAGAATATCTAATTCTTAAATTAACAAAGATATGAATGTTTTGCATATCCACATTACAAATTCACGAATGCAAAATACTTGCAAATTTACATTAACTTCAAATACTTGCAAATTGGTATTTCAACTAATTTCATACAGAAAAAAATGTTTTGAATTTTATGAAGACGATCGTTGGTTCGAAAAGGTTGCTCACTACTGACGTCTTGTTTAAATTTTTAATTACACACGTGACTTTTTGTAACGTGTGTTGACTTTCCACATGTGAAGTTGACTAAGTTAATAGCTTGCCAGTTCGTAATCTTCAGTTACCAGGTTCGATTCCCATTTGTGCAAGCGTCGGGAATTATCTCCCCTAAACACCCCGTTGCCCGCTGTGCACGTTAAAGAACATGCTGGATGGCCTTGATGGGAGGTTACCATCTGTCTCCTAACAGCTGTTCCAATGGGTCCTCTTCCCCAACCTTCTCTAAGCCTTCGGGGTCCTTGTGACCTGCCCATTGTGTGTAGAAGAGCCATACCCTGTGTACGTTAAAGAACATGCTGGATGGCCTTGACGGGAGGTTACCATCTGTCTCCTAACAGCTGTTCCAGTGGGTCCCCTCTCCCAACCTTCTCTGAGCCTTCGGGGTCCTTGTGACCTGCCCATTGTGTGTAGAAGAGCCATACCCTGTGTACGTTAAAGAACATGCTGGATGGCCTTGATGGGAGGTTGCCATCTGTCTCCTAACAGCGGTTCCAGTGGGTCCCCTCCCCCAACCTTCTCTAATCCTTCGGGGTCCTTGTGACCTGTCCGTTGTGTGTAGAAGAGCCATACCCTGTGCACGTTAAACAACATACTGGATGGCCTTGACGAGAGGTTACCATCTGTCTCCTAACAGCTGTTCCAGTGGGTCCCTCTCCCCCAACCTTCTCTGAGCCTTGGGGTCCTTGTGACATGGACATTTAACCCAATCTATGCAAAAAAAAAGTGCCCTTGATAGGTAAAACAACCCACTTTTTTTTCTCTCATTCTTTAAATATTGTAATAGCTGGATGATTGTTTAAATATTTCAGTAAACTTTGTATTTATACTGAAATAATGTAGATTTCAAATGTAGATTTCATTTATTTAAATAATAAATTCAAATCAACCAACGAAGCCATTTGAGCTCTTTCGTTCTTGCCGAAATTTCAAGAAATATAGAATACAACATTATAATCTGGCAACGCCTACTTTGTTTGTTCTTGGTTGAAATTTGCTTCGGGCAAGAAATAAATATTTGAAACGAAATTAATAATCATGAAATCTAGAATATCTTTCCAAAATCATCGACGTTAGACTATTAGTTGTATTTTTCATTATTTTGTTAAGTTTACAATTTGAAAAATATTTATTAAACTACGGAAGTTTCACGAAAGAGAATCTTGTGAAACTCCAAAAAAAAACCGATTTGTACAATCGCTCAAAAAAGTATACGAACACTATGGTGGAGAAAAAATATCTGGCAACGGTTTTTTTCAGAATTCGGATTACAGAATTCAGAAAAAATATCTCGGAACGATTTTTCTTTTAGAAATTGGTGATCTGGCAACCTTCGTGACACGTGATTACAGAATTCAGGAAAAATATCTGGAGCGTGTACAGCAACTGTACACGCTCCAGTTACCGTTCACAGCAAACTGGAGCGTGTGGAGTTACTGCACACGCTCCAATTTGCTGTGAACGGTAACTGCACACGCTCAATATTTCCGTGAGTGAGACCATACGATCTAGGTCTAGATCATGTGGGCTCACTCACGTGAGTAGTGTTCGGATACTTTTTTGAGCGACTGTAGGTGGTCATATTATTTTGATACTAGATCGTGTGGGCTCACTCACGGAAATATTGAGCGTGTGCAGTTACCGTTCACAGCAAACTGGAGCGGTTGCGGTTAATGTTCACAGCACATTGGATCATGTGGGCCCACTCACGGAAATATTGAGCGTGTGCAGTTACCGTTCACAGTAAACTGGAGCGGTTGCGGTTAATGTTCACAGCACATTGGATCGTGTGAGCTCACAAAGACCTAGATCGTGTGGGCTCACTCACGGAAATATTGAGCGTGTGCAGTTACCGTTCACAGCAAACTGGAGCGGTTGCGGTTAATGTTCACAGCACACTGGATCGTGTGAGCTCACAAAGACCTGGATCGTGTGAGCTCACTCACAGAAATATTGAGCGTGTGCAGTTACCGTTCACAGCAAACTGGAGCGGTTGCGGTTAATGTTCACAGCACACTGGATCGTGTGAGCTCGCAAAAACCTGGATCGTGTGGGGCTCACTCACGGAAATATTGAGCGTGTGCAGTTACCGTTCACAGCAAACTGGAGCGGTTGCGTTTAATGTTCACAGCACATTGGATCGTGTGAGCTCACAAAGACCTAGATCGTGTGGGCTCACTCACGGAAATATTGAGCGTGTGCAGTAACTGCACACACTCCAGTTTGTTGTGAACGGTAACTGGAGCGTGTACAGTTGCTGTACACGCTCCAGATATTTTTCCTGAATTCTGTAATCACGTGACAAGAAGGTTGCCAAATCACCAATTTCTAAAAAAAACCGTTGCCAGATATTTTTTCTGAATTCTGTAATCCACCATAGTGTTCGGATATTTATTTGAGCGACTGTACATGCATGCAAAAAATGACGTTGAAGTAAACTGTTACTACTGATCGCAGGCTACTACAGAGTCAGGTCATGTGATATGGGAGCAGAACCCGTTGAACTGCTTTCTGTTTGGCATCCTGTCGGAGATGTAGACTTGCCTTGTGAGCGTTCCACCTGCCCAATGACTCAACACATAAACTAAGATCTTCCTCAGTGGATTACGAAACACGGCGAAACTTTTTTCTTTTTCTCCTTTCGCTTCGAACGTTGCAGTCGATCAGTGGGGCACGATGGGTAATGTGACAGGTAACACTAGCTGTTGGTTGATACAGTATTGCACACTGTTCAAGGTATTCTGATAGCTTGAACACTTCGTAAGCGTCGCAAACTGACTTTTCTTAGGTGTAAAGGACGATCAGATAGTTATTTAAATTTCGCTGTAGGATAAGCTTAATACAGAGATACAGTTTTTTGTGAAGAAATCGTCCTAATACACTGCTTTACAGAAATATTAAGAGAATATCTCATCATCATCATTCTCAAGCAGCCATGGGCTACGGAGGTCCAACCAGACCGTGCAATTTAGTTCTCCAAGCATATCTGTTCTGAGCTGCATCTGGCCACTGCACACCAATTCTAACAAGGTCCTGTTTGACATTGTCTGCCCACCGCATCCTAGGTCTCCCCCTCCTTCTGAGGCCTCTAGGCACACTGTTCATAACCCTATTCGCCAATCTATAATTATTCATACGGGCAACATGGCCAAACCAACGGAGTCTCTCTCTGCACAATATGCTGCTTAACGGAGGTTGCCGACTCCTTTGCCTAACCTCATCATTAGTTACAAAGTTGAACCACCTAATGCCCAAGACACTGCGTAAGCATCTGGAATCAAAAGCATCTAGTTTCCTGTTATCTTGTTTACACAGCGCCCAGGTTTCATTACCATAACTAACCCTAGAAAGAACCAAACTATTATGCAGTCTTTAGTCTTTTAAGTGATGCTCTTCTAGGATATGAGTGCATTAATGAAAAGTTTCTTACAGCAAAATTTCAGACAAGCATTAAAGACTTGAATGTTATCTGCTGTTATGCCCCCACTGAGGATGCCGATGAGGATGAGAAGGATAGGTTTTATGAACGACTTCAGGATATTTTGAATTCTGTCAAGAATGGAGATATTACCCTTGTTCTAGGTGACTTCAATGCCAAAGTTGGTACTGACTCTGACCTTTGGGGAGGGGTGATAGGCCCTTTTGGTATGGGTAGCTGCAATGGCAATGTGCAACGTCTCCTACAGGTAAGTAAACTCAATGGTTTCAGAATAACCAACACTTATTACAAACACCGCGACATACATAAGTACACATGGGTTTCACCCTATGGGCTGCATAAGAATATGATTGATTATATATTAATTAACAGCAAATGGGCAAGTTCTGTTAGGAATACCAGGGCATATAGGGGAGCTGAAATTGGATCTGACCATTACCTTGTTAAAAGTGTCTTGCAACTTAAACTTAAAAAGTGTTGTGCTAGGGTTAAAAGATTTGCTTTTAATACTGAAGCTCTGAAAGACCCAATTATAGCCAAAGCTTACCATGATAGGTTACTTAGTCATTATGACAGTCATGGTTTGCTTACTACTGAAGTTGAGGAAGAATGGGACCATTTTAAACAGGCTTTTTTCGACATTAACAGTACTCTTTTATGAAAAAAGGAGCAGAAGAGGCAAAATTATCTGAGTGATAAGGCACTTGAGCTTATTTCGGAAAGAAAGAACTGCAGGAATGCCCTTAATCAATACCCTACTAGTCCTAATAGAAAGCATTACAGAGACCTTAATAAACTTGTAAAGGATCAGTTAGCTGCTGATAAGAATCTTTGGCTTGCTGGTTTGGCTGACAAAGCCGAGGAAGCAGTTAGACAGCACAACAGCAGAGAGCTGTACCAGATAGTTAATGTTTTGTGTGGTAGAAAACGGACAGTTATACAGGGATTGAAGGATAAACAAGGTAAGGTTATAGAAGGTGAGGATTCTGTCATGGCTAGATGGGCTGAGCATTTCAGTGATGTACTAAACAATGCGGTTAGTTCTACTCCCATTGTTTGCAATGATGATAGATGCATTAGTGGCTTTAATGTTGGCCCTATAACACAATCTGAAGTTATTTTGGCTGTTTCTAAATTTAAACTACATAATCCCCAGGGGTAGATGAAATTACTACGGAAATGCTTAGACTTGGGAATGTTTCGGTTACCACTTGGATGACTGAAATTCTGAACATCTTTTATGATAAAGGCATGGTTCCTAAGGATTTTACCAGAGCTATTGTTATCCCTATTTTCAAAAAAGGTGATCGCAGTTCTTGTGATAACTATAGGGGTATCAGCCTACTCTCTGTTCCAGGTAAAGTTCTTTCCATGATTGTGCTTAATAGAATTAAGAATCTGGTTGACAGTCAATTATGTGATGAGCAATGTGGATTCAGAAGTGGTAGGGGATGTGTAGATCAGATATTTTCACTTAGGCAGATTCTTGAGAAATGTTTAGAGTTTCAGAAACCTTTGGTTGCTAGCTTTGTTGATTTTAAAAAGGCTTTCGACTCTGTTGATCGTCATAATTTGTGGTTGATTGTGAGATCATATGGTATACCAGACAAGTTAGTTAACATAATGAAAGCTCTCTATAATAACACTGAGTCGTGTGTGAGAGTTGGTAAGGCTTGTAGCAATTGGTTTAGCATTACTTCTGGTGTTCGACAAGGGTGCATTTTGTCTCCTTTTCTCTTTAGTTTGGTTATTGATTATGTTATGCGAAATTCACTTCAAGGGAAAGATTTTGGCCTTAAATGGGCTGGAGATACGAAAATTTCTGATTTAGATTATGCTGATGATTTATCCCTTTTGGCAAATGATGTTGATGAGATGAACTCTTTCATTCGAGCTGTTGATGAGACTGGTAGTAGAGTAGGTTTGGTTATAAACAGAGAGAAAACTAAAGTGATGAAAATTGGTCAGGCAGGTTGTGATTCAGTTAATCTGAATGGTTGCAGTCTTGAGCAGGTGTCACAGTTTAATTACCTTGGGAGCTGCGTAACTGATACTGGTGATGTGCGGCATGAGATTAACAGACGAATAGGGATTGCTGCCGGGACTTTTAAGAATCTATGGAGAGTGTGGAGAAATAAGCGTATACACCTAAAGACTAAAATTAAAAGAGCAGACCCATGCCTTGGTGATGCTTTCCATCCTCCCTCCCTGTAAAGAGAAATTTAAAGTTATTTTTAAGTATCTCACCTTTACCTGTCCATCTGGTCTCTTGCAAGCCTAGAATATCCAGGTTATAGCGCTGGAATTCCTGCATGAGGACATCAAGAGAATAATCTCTATGTAATGTCCTCACGTTCCACGTTCCTGCAGAGAGAAAATGATTAGTAGGATTTTTAAAGAAATTAGGTTTATTGAGATTGGTAGGGCCAACAATATCAAACAGCCCCCTGATCGCAGGCATGGGGCAAAGACCTGTTCCTCCTCCGCTAAAGGCTGAAGTCACCGATGCTGGTAGGAACTTCAGGCACCACCTTTTCAAGTGGACTTTTTCAAGAGCCACATGGCCTGCCTGAGACACATTACTCCAGTTTAGGCTTGACGATGCCCAACTAGCTAAGTAAGGTTCAGGTACCTGCGATGGCCTCTGATTAGAATTATCCACCAGCTGATATAAGGTATCCCATGCCTCTGTTCACTTAGGGCTGGCAACCCAGAAGCAAACAGAAAACACAGCAGCAGATTCTCCCTCAACAGGGGGTGGGGGTGGCTCAGTCGGTTGCGCGCCAGGCTCGTAGTCTGTAGTTCCCAGGTTCGAGTCCCAGCTGGGTCAGCGTTGAGATTTATCTCCGCAAAATTCCCCGCCCTGCCCACGGTCAGTAGGGGACACCGATGGGCTTGGAAAGGCAGCCGTCCGTCGGATGGGACGTTAAGCCGTGGCCCCGTGTGCGGGAGAGCCATACCCTGTGCACGTTAGAGAACACGCTGGATGGCCTTGACGGGAGGCTACCATCTGTCTCCCAACAGCTGTTCCAGTGGGTTCCCTCCCCCAACCTTCTGTGCCTTCGGGGTCCATGTGACCTGGCCATTTAGCCCATGGTGTGCAAAAAAGTGCCGCTCAGAGGTAAAACAACCCCACCCAAACATCAATTCCCTCAACAGAGGCCCACCAGTGCAGCAAGTCCAGGATCCATAATCAAGCTCAAATCCATAACAAATCCAGTCTAGTAGGTATAAATGGTCAGCACCAGGACCCTGTGAAGTTGACCACTCCTCAGCAGGGTTGAAAAAAAAGAAAAAAGTGGCCATAGATGACCAGATCAGTAGGCCATACTGAACTGGCAGCCCTCCCCTTCCGTTCCCTTCCAAAAGAGATTATCTCTTTTGAAAGTTACTAACGGCCTGCACCACGAGAAGGCGGGGTCGGACATTAGGTGCTAGACCTGGCCGGTTCTGTGCATCATCACTAGGGATTGGTACACAGCTCTCCTTCCAGTTTACGCCTATCTACCATTTACATAACTTCTAAAATATGCATTTAATGGGGAAATGTGACCGAAGATAAATTAAAGCTCATAATCGAATCTATTTAAATAACGATTTTCAACAATATTCGTTCATTATTTAAAGAATTATGGAAGCTGGAATATTTAAAAATAAAGCCTAATTGAAAAACCATGAAAATAAATAAAATAAATACCCCTCAAGCAGCTGCTTGCCACAGAGGTCTGACAGGAGCCTGTCAGTTTATATGCCAGAGTAGAAGGTCGGAGAGGATGGCAGAACCTCAGCAGAAAAACCACACAAACAGCCATGCCTTACCCGGGGATCGAACCCAGGTCCCTGTAGGCACAGACCTCTAAATCCGTTTTATTAAATGGATTCAAAAAGTTAATGTAGCAGTGCATGAGAGTCGTGCCCAATGCACATTAAAGACGAAAAACTATTTTCATCTACATGCATCGCATACGATTCACAATTAAATGCACGATACTTGTAATACTCATGCCAAACGTTTCGATAAGTTCATTCTCAGCTTTCCACTTCAGTCCAAATGCCCGCGAAAAGTTTGGCGCCAACCGTATGTCGATCGATTAATTTAATCTCAACTCCATTCACAACTTAGGCGACGACAGCGCTCCAGGAATCTCGGCACCCGGAGCATCTCTCCGGACCCAGGTTAGCTAGGAATCCGATTTGTTACTCCAAGAGGTTCAAAACTAATCGGAGCCACCGAACCAAATTCTGGGGGGGGGGGGGGGGGCTCAGTCGGTAGCGCGCCAGGCTCGTAATCTGTAGTTCCCAGGTTCGAGTTCCAGCTAGGTCAGCGTTGAGATTTATCTCCGCAAAATTCCTCCCACCCTGCCCACGGTCAGTAGGGGAAACCGATGGGCTTAGAAAGGCCGCCGTCCGTCGGATGGGACGTTAAGCCGTGGCCCCGTGTGCGGGAAAGCCATACCCTGGTGCACGTTAAAGAACACGCTGGATGGCTTTGACGTGAGGCTACCATCTGTCTCCCAACAGCTGTTCCAGTGGGTCCCCTCCCCCAACCTTCTCTGAACCTTCGGGGTCCATGTGACCTGGCCATTTAGCCCATGGTGTGCAAAAAAGTGCCGCTCAGAGGTAAAACAACCCAACCCAACCGAACCAAATTTCGGACCGAACGCTCATATAGCTGCAGTTAGTGCTCTTTCGATTTACACTGCACAGAAATTCACATTTACGTGGTTTAAAACGAAATCCCGGCAACTCTGTTGATTGAACACACGTTCTGTTGAAGAAACAGATGATTCTCACAATTTGTTGCCAGGTGTGTACAACAAATGCGGCATCACGTGTCACGAGTCCCCGAGGCGGGATAATCTATAGGGCCCCAGGCTCGTAATCTGCAGTTCCCAGGTTCGATTCCCAGCTGGGTCAGCTTTGAGATTTATCTCCGCCAAACTCTCCGCCCTGCGCACGGTCAGTAGGAGACACCGATGAGCTTCGAAAGGTCACCGTCCGTCAGATAGGACGTTAAGCCGTGGATCCCGCGTTCGGAGAGCCATACCCTGTGCACATTAAAGAATACGCTGGATGATCTTGACGGGACCACTGGACCATCTGTATCCCAACAGATGTTCCAGTGGGTCCCATTCCGCAACCTTCTCTCAGCCTTTGGGGTTCTTGTGACTTGCACATTTAGCCCATTGTGTGCACCCCTGCAGAACAGATATATACCCAGTCCACTTTAAAGTACACGCTGCATGGCTTTGAATTGAAGTCAACATCTGTCTCGTAACAGCTGTTCCAGTGGGTGCCCTCCCCCAACCTTCTCTCAGCCCTTGGTGTTCTTGTGACCTGGCCATTTAGCTCATTGTGTGGAAAAAAAGTGCTAATAAGAGGTAAAACAACTCAACTCAGCTTATTTGCATTTCACGTATTTTTAAAAATGTTTTTAAAGTTTTGTAACACGGAGGGGAAAATCTTACACTCCATTCGAAAGCGTCTCTTGCATCCCTCCACACACTTTTACAGTTTTTCGACTCAATTGAGTCTCATCCTCCCACATCCCCCTCACGATTTTTTCCTCCAATTGTGCCTCATCCTCCCACATCCCCCTCACGATTTTTTCCTCCAATTGTGCCTCGTCCTCCCACATCCCCCTCACGATTTTTTCCTCCAATTGTGCCTCATCCTCCCATAATCCCCCTCACGATTTTTTCCTCCAATTGTGCCTCATCCTCCCATAATCCCCCTCACGATTTTTTCCTCCAATTGTGCCTCATCCTCCCACATCCCCCTCACGATTTTTTCCTCGAATTGTGCCTCATCCTCCCACATCCCCCTCACGATTTTTTCCTCCAATTGTGCCTCATCCTCCCATAATCCCCCTCACGATTTTTTCCTCCAATTGTGCCTAGGCCTCCCACATCCCCCTCACGATTTTTTCCTCCATATTGTGCATCGTTCTCCCACATCCCCCTCACGATTTTTTCCTCCAATTGTGCCTCGTCCTTTCACATCCCCCTCACGATTTTTTCCTCCAATTGTGCCTCGTCTTCCCAAATCCCCCTCACGATTTTTTCCTCCAATTGTGCCTCGTCCTCCCACACCACCCTCACGACTTTTTCCTCCAATTGTGCCTCGTCCTCCGACATCCCCCTCACGATTTTTTCCTCCAATTGTGCCTCGTCCTCCCACATCCCCCTCACGATTGTTTCCTCCAATTGTGCCTCGTCCTTCCACATCCCCCTCACGATTTTTTCCTCCAATTGCGCCTCGTCCTTCCACATCCCCCTCACGATTTTTTCCTCCAATTGTGCCTCGTCCTCCCACATCCCCCTCACGATTTTTTCCTCCAATTATGCCTCGGCCTCCCACATCCCCCTCACGATTTTTTCCTCCAATTGTGCCTCGTCCTCCCACATCCCCCTCACGATTTTTTCCTCCAATTATGCCTCGGCCTCCCACATCCCCCTCACGATTTTTTCCTCCAATTGTGCCTCGTCCTCCCACATCCCCCTCACGATTTTTTCCTCCAATTGTGCCTCGTCCTCCCACATCCAACTCACGATTTTTTCCTCCAATTGTGCCTCGTCCTCCCACATCCCCTCACGATTTTTTCCTCCAATTGTGCCTCGTCCTCCCACATCCCCCTCACGATTTTTTCCTCCAATTGTGCCTCGTCCTCCCACATCCCCCTCACGATTTTTCCTCCAATTGTGCCTCGTCCTCCCACATCCCCTCACGATTTTTTCCTCCAATTGTGCCTCGTCCTCCCACATCCCCCTCACGATTGTTTCCTCCAATTGTGCCTCGTCCTTCCACATCCCCCTCACGATTTTTTCCTCCAATTGTGCCTCGTCCTTCCACATCCCCCTCACGATTTTTTCCTCCATTGTGCCTCGTCCTCCCACATCCCCCTCACGATTTTTTCCTCCAATTCTGCCTCGGCCTCCCACATCCCCCTCACGATTTTTTCCTCCATATTGTGCCTCGTCCTTCCACATCCCCCTCACGATTTTTTCCTCCAATTGTGCCTCGTCCTTCCACATCCCCTCAAGATTTTTTCCTCCAATTGTGCCTCGTCCTCCCACATCCCCCTCACGATTTTTTCCTCCAATTCTGCCTCGGCCACCCACATCCCCCTCACGATTTTTTCCTCCATATTGTGCCTCGTCCTCCCACATCCCCCTCACGATTTTTTCCTCCAATTGTGCCTCGTCCTCCCACATCCCCCTCACGATTTTTTCCTCCAATTGTGCCTCGTCCTCCCACATCCCCCTCACGATTTTTTCCTCCAATTGTGCCTCGTCCTCCCACATCCCCCTCACGATTTTTTCCTCCAATTGTGCCTCGTCCTCCCACATCCCCCTCACGATTTTTTCCTCCAATTGTGCCTCGTCCTCCCACATCCCCCTCACGATTTTTTCCTCCAATTGTGCCTCGTCCTCCCACATCCCCCTCACGATTTTTTCCTCCAATTGTGCCTCGTCCTCCCACATCCCCCTCACGATTTTTTCCTCCAATTGTGCCTCATCCTTCCACATCCCCCTCACGATTTTTTCCTCCAATTGTGCCTCGTCCTCCCACATCCCCCTCACGATTTTTTCCTCCAATTGTGCCTCGTCCTTCCACATCCCCCTCACGATTTTTTCCTCCAATTGTGCCTCGTCCTCCCACATCCCCCTCACGATTTTTTCCTCCAATTGTGCCTCGTCCTCCCACATCCCCCTCACGATTTTTTCCTCCAATTGTGCCTCGTCCTCCCACATCCCCCTCACGATTTTTTCCTCCAATTGTGCCTCGTCCTCCCACATCCCCCTCACGATTTTTTCCTCCAATTGTGCCTCGTCCTCCCACATCCCCCTCACGATTTTTTCCTCCAATTGTGCCTCGTCCTCCCACATCCCCCTCACGATTTTTTCCTCCAATTGTGCCTCGTCCTCCCACATCCCCCTCACGATTTTTTCCTCCAATTGTGCCTCGTCCTCCCACATCCCCCTCACGATTTTTTCCTCCAATTGTGCCTCGTCCTCCCACATCCCCCTCACGATTTTTTCCCCCAATTGTGCCTCATCCTTACACATCCCCCTCACGATTTTTTCCTCCAATTGTGCCTCATCCTCCCACATCCCCTCACGATTTTTTCCTCCAATTGTGCCTCATCCTTCCACATCCCCCTCACGATTTTTTCCTCCAATTGTGCCTCGTCCTTCCACATCCCCCTCACGATTTTTTCCTCCAATTGTGCCTCGTCCTCCCACATCCCCCTCACGATTTTTTCCTCCAATTGTGCCTCGTCCTCCCACATCCCCCTCACGATTTTTTCCTCCAATTGTGCCTCGTCCTCCCACATCCCCCTCACGATTTTTTCCTCCAATTGTGCCTCGTCCTCCCACATCCCCTCACGATTTTTTCCTCCAATTGTGTCTCATCCTCCCTAAAGTTGTGTATATTACAGTGTGAAAGTGTTATAATACCTTTGATAATACAGGGTATATTACAGTTAGAATACTTTTGGCAATATATGTATAATATAGTTTGCAAGTGTTTTAGATACTTCTAGTAAAGTAGTGTATGTTGTAGTTCTGAAGTGCCCAAAATCTTTTGGTAATGTAGTGTATATGAGAGAATATTTTCGATAACATTGTGTATAGTATAGTTCAGAAGTTACCAAAATCTTTCAGTAACATAGTGTATATTATACTTTAAAAGTGTCAGAATACTTTCGCTAACATAGTGTCGATTAAATTTCGGAACTGTTAGAATACATAGTGTATATTATAGGTAGGAAGTGCCAGAAAAATAAAGTTTATATTATAGTTCAAAAGTGTTGGAATACTTTTGGTAACATGGTGTATATTATATATTAGAAGTGTTAGAATACTTTTGTAACTTAGTTTATATAACAGTTCAGAAGTACCCGGTTTTCGTAAACATAATGTATATTATAGTTTGGAAGTGTCATAACACTTTCGGTAACATAGTATATATTATAGTTTGGAAGTGTTAGAATGTTTTTGGTAACATAGTGTATATTATACTTCAGAAGTTTGGTAGCATATCGTATATTATAATTTGCGGGTAGGATGTGTATTATAATTAGGACCTTGATGAAGAGAAATAAGAACAGAGGATAAATATTTGTGCATAAATTTTATTGCTAGTTACTGTACATATACAAATTGAACTGTCTGGCAACGACAGCAGGTTTTGTTAAACGCCCCTGTACAAAACAGAAAAAATATCTTTAAATCTGAGGCACTAATTGTTATTCATGGCTTTCACTAAATCTACTTTAATGTACAATATTGGCAAGTTAGTTGCATTAAAAAAATATATCCCAACTATTTACGACGAATCCATGGTATGAATTAAGTAAAAATGAATTTACCTTAAAAATGAAAGCTTCTTTACAACAGGACACGTGACAAATAATATTCACAACGGTGGTAGATGGTGGCAATTACACATAAAAAAAAATGAATGAAAAAACTTGAATTGGCACACTAGAATATATTGGCATCAATAGAGGAGCCTGCTTCCAAGGGGTAAGTTTTTGTTCAGGTTTAATAAGAGCAAATGGTATGCAGAAATGGAATTTGACCTACCCCCAAACAACAACAACAAAAAAAATAACTGGACTAGTAATTTTTAGCAAAAAAAAAATGAAGAATTAAAAAAAATCCGAACTTTATTTTGAGTAGGAATAAAATATTTTCATAAAAAAAGAAATAAAAATAACATTTAAAATAGTCGCTAGGTTCCAAATATGGACGCCTAAAGTTTGTCTATAGTATAAGTGGAGAACCAACCTCAAATATCAGCTGTTTTATATGAAATTATTTTAATATTTATTCATAATTGAAATATAAATCTGCTACATTCCAAACATGTAACTCTGTTAGAGTCGAAAACTAGATTTGTGGAGTGAATATACAAATCAAAATTATAAAAGAGAAAACTCTGGAACTAGGACCCTCCTAAAATATCACAATATCCTCAAAAAAAAATATCGCCTCAGAATTTAAAATTTTTTACACCAATTACTTCTGAAAATAAAATTTTAACAATTTTCAGTGCTGAACAATATTCAGCAAATATTTAAAACATATTTTGTATTTACAGTCAATTTTTTTTAGAAATCGTTTGCTGAGAAACATGGTTGCGGTTTATTTGCAATAACAACTTGTTTTTTTATTTTTCTAAGGCGAATGGAATGTTTGTTCGAGATATGATACCTCAATACAATATTTTCAATCTATAACGATTTTGTCATCAACTATATATACAAAATGAATTGTTGATTGATATTAGCATCATAATGAAAAATAATGCGAAAACAAAAGCTCTAGACAGATTGCATGAACTTCACATTTATGGTACGTGAAGCAATTTTAACAAAAACTCTTGGAACCATTTAAAATATTCATTGGAATTATAAAGATTAACAATCACACATTTTACAATTCCTGCAAAAATATATAAATATACTTTTTAAGTAAATCATTATTGAATTAATGCTAAATTCTTATCACTAACTGAAAAACTCTTGAAACTTAACTTTTTTCTCCAGTTATCCTAACAAGACTTAAAGGCATTATTGGAAATCAGACAAATACAATATTGTCTTTCTCACTGACATAAACTACAAATGCGACAGAGTTTTCATTAACTTAATAAGATACCTAAGATTTAAACTATTTTCATAAAAAGAAATCAATCATTTTAATGTTTTTATTCAGAAATACCTTTTAACTTAAAACCTATTTTTGGAAATCAAGGTGAAAACAAATTTCCAGAGTAAAATTTCTGGAATGAATTTGGTTGCTACATGACTTCTGCTTTCGTAAGAATATTTTAGGGTCTTTCAACGTTGATTTTGTGATCAATTAACTTCTACATAATTATCCTTTACTTCACTTTAGCCGGTATTTTAGGATGCAGTTTATATAACTCGCCCATAACAAAATTTACAAAAAATTTATTTATCTATTCTTATATAAATTAATAAATTTGAAATGGCAACATACTGGAATCATGCAGCATTAAAATTTGATTGGCAGCAAATGATTCTAGGTCGTTGCCATATTTCAATTGCTAATTTTGTCAAAAGTCTGTGGTTGTTATTTCTGTTTGAAAAGTTCAATTCCTTCAGCTTTACTAACAAGTCTGTAATGGTTTATAAATAAGTATTATTCCTTCAAGGGTATAAATTTAGATTACTTTATGAGGTGTTTTTTTATTTATGATTTTATAAAAACAGAACTGAGATATGATAAATAAATAAAAATGGAACTGAGTTATTCTGTTTAAATAGTGTTGCCAACAGTGTTGGGGTAATAAAACGTGTTTATGAATATTGAAAAATATTACCTTTTTGTTCTGTTTGGGGTTACTGAGAGTGAGTGTATCAAAGTTTGGAAAAGCATATTCCAGAACAGTGGTTTTCCAAATTGCGTTCCGCGAAACGTTTGTCAAAATTTCTGTATATTGTAGCCATCCCGTGGTCGAGTGGTTAGCGTGCTTGGCTACTGATCCAAAGGAACCTGGATTCGAGCACCCTGTAAGGCATGATATGTGTGTTGTCTTTCTGCTGAGGTCTGGCTTTCCTCACAGATCTTATACCAAGGCGTATAAACTGACAGGCTCCTGTCAGACCTCTGGGGCAAGTTTCCAACTATATAAACAGATGTTTTCGCTAGAATTTATAAAAAAAAATCAGAAAGACGTTTTTATCATCTAAGATTTTTAAAGAATAGAAAAGAAAATATATTTTTGATGCCAAATGGAAATTTTTGTCTTGCCACTAATTTCGATAATTTTTTTATTATTGCTGATGTTTTTGGGGAATTAATAACATAACTGTTATATTTATAATTTGGAATTAACTGTAACAGATTCTTAAATAATTCTTGTAGTAGTAGTGGATATCATCATTTGTTTTATTTTAGAGTATTTAGGATATTTACCACTTTTCAGGGATTTGCTAGACAGAGCTCAAAATTAATAATATTATGACAAAAATTGGCGAACAAAACAGCATTAATGAAAATAATTGACAGAAAAATAATATTTTCTAATAAGTGTCCTATATTTTGTTGGAATAAAAATGAACACCGTACAGAGTTCATCAAATTTTTATGCTCATCGAAACAACCATTAACGTCTCACTGAGAAATTAACCTGCAAAAACTTTATCTTATACTTAATAAAGTTAAGATGTTTCTTATTGTTTTCATTTATTATTTTATTTGTGCACGAGCATATGTGTGAATGCATGTACAAAAAATTGGGGTTTCGTGAAAGATTTTAATTTGGAGAAGTAACATTTCGATCTTTTGAGTCACATTATAAACCCTAACAATACCCAAAAGCATTGCTTTGGAAATAATTAAAAATGTCAAATAATATGATCTTTATAATATAATTTTATGGCTTTTAAATCTGAGTAGATATAGAAATATTGAAAGAGATATTTTCAAAGTATTCAGATAATATAAATAAATTTTATTTATAACTTAAGTTTTGATGTAAATCAATAACATGAAGTGGACCTTAATTAATTTTGACCAACAACAAAATTATTATAGGGAATTAAAGTGGATTATTATAATTCAAAATTCAGGAACATATTAAACTTTAAATAAAAATCTCTTGAAAATTAAAAAAAATATATAAAAAAAATAAAATTACTATTGAACCTAAATTACGCATTTAATTCCCCCCCCCCCTAAACTTACAGAGATAGATTTCTAAAATAGTAGATCGTTTTTGAAATTTTTGGGCTATCCAAAGTTTTAAAAAGGTTATATCAAGCTTAATGTAATAAAAGAAGAGAATTCTGCAATTTACTTAAAAGTACGAAAAAGGAGACATTAGATTTTGCTTGCAAAAGAAAAAGTGATATCTCCTCGAAAATGTCTGGAAAAATGCTCTCTTATTTATGAAAATTAGTTTCATTGTTATGAGAGTCATTTGATATTAATTACTTTCTTGGCATATAGAATTATTTTTTCAACCTAACACCATAAAGAGTGTTTCTCAACTTGAAGTGGTTGAAGGGAGGTCGTGCGTTGTGCCTAAAAGTCTGCGAGGTGAATATATTCTACCTAGTAAAACAGAAAGTTATTTTCTTACTTTACTTCTATTGCAATTAATACTGCCAAAAATTATTTTTGTATCGTAATAATTTTTGGCTGTGTCTTAACAGAGATTTTTATAATTTAATTTTTTCTTCACTTTTAAATGTTTTAAATTTAAATATTTTTTAAGCATTTTTCATCGCTATTTTTTACACCCACATTGGAGTAAAAAACATGAGTAAAACATTGTACAGTCGCTCAAAAAAGTATCCGAACGCTATGGTTGATTACAGAATTCAGAAAGAATACCTGGCAACGATTTTTTTAGAAATTAATGATCTGGCAACCTTCGTGTACTGTACACGAAGGTTGCCAGATCACTAATTTCTAAAAAAATCGTTGCCAGTTGTTTTTACTGAATTTTGTATACAACCATAGCGTTCGGATACTTTTTTGAGCAACTGTACATATCTTTATATTTTAGTTTATGTTGTGTTTAGTCAAAAGGTAAAGGATAATTTTAGGGAGGGGGGGGGGGGTGTCCACAGAATGAAAGAGATTTCGTAGAGGGTGCACAGTGCCAGAAAGATGATTAAAAAATGGCCTAAGAGACAGATTTAAAGAAGATGATCCAGGGACTTCTGAAAATTCTATCTAAATGATTGACTTTCTTCAGACTGTGTTACTTTTTTGCATATTAATTTCAATATTTCTGCTTAGCACATATTTTACACATTATTGCACATAATAATAATAACCTAGAAAAAAATCTAGAAGCATAAATAATTCTAGTAGCATAAAATTAAATATGAATACAACAATTAGCAAAAATCACCGTTATTCTGTGTATATATTTGATAAAAATGAATTTCCTGTAAAATATTTTAATTTTCGGCAAGTGTTGCACTGAAAATTTCACAAGAGACACGAAAATTTGATTTCACTCTTAGTAAAAATCTGCTCAAGATGTACATTCAATGTAACATTTAAAAAACATAAAAACCGAATTCCGTGGAGTGTGGCCACCTACTTTTGAGCTCTCAGACATGCATTTTTTTTTATTTATATTCCTAATGAAAAAATGATTCACGATTTTTTCATCAGACTTTCAATATCTGCAAAGGTTAAAAAAGTCCACAAAATGTGGACGTCATTTAAACTTTTTTTTTTAAGTACTGTGATTGGCAAATTAATTCGATGCATTTATTTGAGGAAACTGCATTAATTCTAAAAAATTTCGTTACCTGTTTGTTTATAGCCTATTTTAAAGAACAAAATACAAAATGATATCCGTTTTTGCAGAAATCCATTTTTACATACACATTTCCAGGGGCTACGTGAAGCATAAAAGGTTAAGAACCACTGTTTTAGAGTATAAATAACATTTGTAATTATGTAGTGATTTAATACCATAATGGAAGAATATCATTTCGGTAAAATCAGACCCCGGATCTAGAAAAAAAAATAGAGGGAGGGGGGGGGTCTAGAAAAAGTGAAAACAGTAAAATTGAAGGAAAACAGTGACTTGAATTCAATTGCACTATAAAATTTCCCCGTACATTTCAAATGTCTTTAAAAGGTTTCTTTAAAAATGCATTAAATAAAATTACACATAAGTTTAATAATTTTTTCTTTACTAGTATTTTCAAGGGGGGTGGGAGACTGCCGTTTCGCTCCTTCCCCCTTTTGAGGGGTAAAATTACTTTTTGACTTTAAACCAGCTAGAGAAGTATTACTTTTAAACTTTCATAACCGTGATTTAATTTTTTAGTAGTAATTTCAGAATTTTTAAGTTATTACGAAATATTGCTTTCAAGAATAAAACATCGAAATCTGTTACATAAATGATAACAACGTGTCTAAAACTATTTTAACCTTAAGTATCTGTTACAAACCTCAATACCACTCACGTGATGTCTCCACTAAATTCTCCTAATGTGAACTGACAAAAAAGATGCAAAAAAAATAACCAAAAATATACATTTCGTGATTCTGTAATCATTTCAGTTCAATAAAATTCGCATTTTTTAACGCTCGCCATTTTCACTCGTGCACAGAACTTCTCTCGCAGCTGATTGGCCATTGAAAACCAGTCAATTGATCAATAAACAAACAGAAACAAAAACAGCAACTTATTTTTGTGTTATTTTCAAGAATATTCCGACGTAAAATGGCAACCTCACATTTAACAATAGTGACGACACAAAACGTAATAACAACATCAACAGGCAAAAGAAGTTTTCTTAATGGCAATTGCTTCGAAACTTTCTTGCAACATACAAAAAAAATAACCCGTACTTGACACGACCAGACTTTAAATTTGTCCACTTTCTAAACGGTTACGGTTCCCTGGACGGTTTCCCTTTGATTCGCCACTTCAGCCACGAAAATTTGGTATCCTTGGGCATCGAGTGTCGGCGTCGTATGTCACTCTGCTTCTTAGAATCCCCAGAGACTCGCGACTTCCTCTTAGAGTCCGACGCCAGAGGCATTATTTCGTCTTCTTCGTAGATATTGTTGTTTCTGTTCGAACTGCCGCTCTTGTGACCTTTATTTTGCCTCTGGATGACCCGAGGAGGTCGGGAGGTCATCATGGATTGACTCCGCGCCACGTTCACCCCGGATGATCTGTCGGCGTCGTCTGCAGATCTCTCGGGATGACTGATGCCGGGGATGTACATGACGAGTGGTCGGCGTTGGCGGGTCGAGTCGCTCTCAGAACTCGCCGCCGAAGCTGCAGACGATCCTACTCCGTGATCTTGACCTCTGCGGTCGAGAGCCGGACTTCGCTTGGATCGGTATCCTCCGGTGATCCCTGCAGCGGAGCTGTTGCTCCTCCTCACTCCCGCTCTCTGGCGAGCCTGGTAAGCAGCCGCCAAGCCGCCTCTCACGTACAACGGATCGCTCTGCACTGACGACGGATCCTCATTCACCACTCGACCTTTGCGATGATGACCTTTCGACTTTCTCATGGTGCCCCCGGAAGTGGCGTCATCCACCTCCTTTCCGTTCACCAAGATCTTGACCCCGCTGGTGTTGGGCACTTTTTCCTTCAGGTGGCGTCTGTCGAGGGTGTACGCACGAGGGCCGGGGGACGCTTCTCGCCTCCCCCCTTTCTCTGTGCGACCCAAAGTGTAGAATCTTTCACTTCCCACGTGACTTCCGGCTGGATATGACACTTCGCTCTGCGCCATCTCCTTCCTGTAGTCTTCCTCGGCGTCCCTGTGCCAGAGTCCGCTCCCTGCCGCAGCACCCGCCTGAGCTCCGAACTCCCCCTCTGCACGAGGGACGTTCTCGTACGAAATCTCCCTCTTCTTGAAGTCAACCTCTCGCATCACCGATCCAGCGACGCCATCTCCGCCGCCGCGCCCGCCATTCACGCTGCTCACGTCGGAGACTCCCCCTCCTTCGTCTTCGGCGGCGAGTTCCTGCCTCACCTCGGCGATGTCGTGGTGACCTGAGGCACCGCGACGCTTCTGCATCTCGGCCGCCTCCAATTCGTCGTCGACGTCGTACCAGTTCTCCTCGCGGTAGGTCGCCCTCCTGTTGTTTCCGCCGTCCCGGACATCGTCGCGGTTCGTCTTCAGCCTGAAACCGAAACTTCGCTTCGAACTCTTCACCTTTTTCTCGGGCTTCTCCTCGAAGTAGATGACCTGCTCGTCTTCGTGCTGCGAGGAGGTCTTCGGGGGAGGTCCGATGTAGAGAGGTTCGGAGCGGGACTTGAACAACCCCACCACAGGTTTATCTTCCGCATCCTTCTTTTTCCTCTCTTTGGTCCCATTTTTCTTTTTCTTGGATTTGTCAACTTGGCTGTAGATCGCTCCGTTCCGCATCTCGAGGAAGGAGCTGCCGTGCTCGTCTGCCGCCGTTTTCTGATCTCTCTTGTCGAGGTAGGGGACGTCACTGTACGCCGACACCACTCCGTTCTTGGAGCGAATCACTCTATACCTGCCATTCATCAGTTCGTCGTCCTCAGAAGTCGGCACCTTGCTGCATTGCACTCCCTTGTCTTTCGTGTTCGATCTCCAGTTCTTCAGCCACGACTCCTTCTGCTTGCTGCTCCCGATCCCTTCCCTCTTCTCCTCCTTCCTCGAGAACAGCTGTTCCGTGGACACTCCCTTGTCCATCTTTTCCTGGGTCAGGTAGTATTCCTCCCTGTCAGGTTCTGTCAAATCGTTCTGGGACTTTGCCTTCCTCCTGCTGGGTCTGGGGGACGGTTCCTCGTACACGACGGTCCTTCTGTCGTTCCTCCACAGCTGATGCTTCTCCCCGACGGTCTTCAAGAACTGACCTTCGGAGGTCCTCTCGCTCGAAGCGTTGATGTCCGTCGTGTCGAAGATCAGCTGATCGCCGGTGTCCCACGTCTCCACGTGCACTTTTCCGCGCCGACCCTCTCTTCCGAAGAAATCCTCGTCTTCCTCCTCTTCCCGATAATCGTAATCGTCATCTATCTCGGCTCTCACGAGCTGACCTCCGCCGTCGGCACGGTCGTAACTGTTGGTTTTCCCTCCGGACCATTTTTTCTCTCTGTTGCTAGTCTTGTGTGTCAGATAACGCCTCGCCGGAGACTTGACCTCCGTCTCTGATCCGTCGGATATCACGATCTCCGTCTTGTACGGAGCCTTGCGAGGATGATGGTGCGCCTCTCCGTTGGGGATGTGCACATCCCTCGAGCCACTCTCACGACTGCGTCGGATGTTCTCCACGTTCTTGTCGTGGATTCCGTTGCTCTTGTTATCTCTCCTCTTCAGTTGAGCCATCCCGAAAATCACCTTTACCCCGTTGACAATCGGGTTCTTTTTACTCTTCGAGGCCGACTGTCCGTCGGGCGATTGTCGCTGCTCCGGAGAGTATGCCTGCGGCTGCGGAGGGGGAGGAGGAGGCGGAGGCGCGGGAGCGATCTCGTGTACTCGCTCGCGATGTTGCCTGGGAGACGACGGAGGAGAGATTTCTCCGTCGGAAGACTTCTGCCTCTTGAGCACGGCCTCCTCGTTGAATCGGTTGACGATCTTCTTCACGTGATTCTTCCTCACGTGCGGAGGATCCGTCGGCATCTGACTAGGGTGCAGAGGAATCGACTCGTTGCGAAAGTTCGCCGAGGAATCGAGTCCGTTGGATCCCTTCTTTCCCGGCGTCTGGGTGCCGCACTCGGCAGTGAGCACCGGGATGTGATGGATGATCAGAGGAGACGACGGATTCGGATCGTAGCTGACGTCATCGAATCCGTTCTCGGCGGGACCGTAGTAGATCACGTCATTACTGCGAAACTCGCTCGGATCCGGCGCCTGCCGGTGCTTGTTCTTGTAAACTTTGAACCAAAACCGTTTCTCCGGACTTGGTGAACCCCCGTTCACCAGGGAACCGTTCGGGGTCTCTCCGTTGGCGACGCCACCCCCGCCGATCTTTTTCTGTCGAGGGTATTTTTTCACCCTCACTGCTTTGTTGAAGCTGACCTTCTTGCCCGAATTCTGAGAGTTGTTACTGTAGGCCGAAACGTCGGAGCGGTCGGAGCGCGTGGACTCGTGACGTGCCACACGCGACCGCGCTAACAGACTGCCCGGCATCTGGCAACAGCGGTGGCGGCGCCCGTACTGCGCATGCGCCTAGCTCCACCGCCTCTTCAGTCGTCTTATCTGGCTGCAACCATGAAGAACCGGACTGCGTGGGACGGCGGGCGTTGCTGAAACAAATCTCCGTTCGGAGTTATGTCACCTTCCAGTGTCTGCTGCAGAGGAGAGTTTACCTACAAAGGAATAAAACAGACCTTGTAATAACATCGCATTCTGAACTCAGGTTTTACTATTATAGTGGCAAACATAGACCAAAGTTCATTACAGTAGGAACTATAATATAATAATAAAAAATAAATTCCCCCTCAAGCAGCTGCTTGCCACAGAGGTCTGACAGGAGCCTGTCAGTTTATATGCCACAGTAGAAGATCTGAGAGGATGGCAGGACCTCAGCAGAAAACAACAGGAACATCCATGCCTTACCCGGGGCTCGAACCCAGGTCCCGTCTACAAAAAAGAAAAAAAAAAAACGTTTCTGGAGAATATTTGATTTTCTCGAAAAAGAATTTTCGAAGAGAATCGATTTTCCTTTTATTATCTGCCTGTAATGCCCTCTAACAGTAAAAATTCGAACTAACGGATGATTGGGAAAATGTAAAGAGTAATGAATATTTTATTAGTGCCTATAAAATCGAAAAATAATTTTTCAATCACCTCTTAAAACAAAAAAAAAACAAAAAATTTTCCCCACCCTCTTTTTGGTCAGTGGATAAGTATTGTGCCAATGAAAATATCTTGACCATGACAGTCTACGATTAAAATTTCAAATTGATTGCATTTAATATTATCCTTTGTAATGCCTTCCCATGGCCGAGTGGTTAGCCCGCTTGGCTACTGATCTAAGGGACCTGGGTTCGAGGCCCGGGTAAGGCATGGTTGTGTGTGTTGTTTTTCTACTGAGGTCCTACCATCCTCACAGACCTACTACTTTGGCATATACCTGTCAGACTTCTGTGGCAAGCAGCTGCTTGAGGGGGTATTTATTTTTTTATTTTAATGCTAGGCGAAAGTTGAGGTCGTTTTCGACATTTATTCACCGTTAGAAGGCGCTATTAAAACTATTCCGAGATTCGAAAAGTGCGAATCGCAATGTTTCATCGAGACCTATCCAATCCAAAAAGTATTTTTTATTTCTCTCTAAAAGAAACAATGTCTACAGGTGGACAGACGACAAAGCAAAAACTTTTTTTTTTGGAAAATGAGGTAAAAAAAGTATGAAATAAAATTCTCCTTGGCAATATTGGGAATCTTATGTGTACATTAAAATATTGATTAAACAATTATTTATACCGGAAATATGATTAAATTAATAACTATTATATTTTATTAATGACATTGTAAATAAATTTAATTCCAAATGTAAATCATTAAAAAAATGGCCAAATCTAGATTCGCCAGTTGCAATCTGTCTTTAAATAAACTGTCTTGTAAATGTAACCACAAATATTGTAAAATAATCGCAGTGACAATGGCTGTTCTAAAAGAATTTGTATCGAATATAAATAAATAAGTAAAAATAAATACCCCCTCAAGCAGCTGCTTGCCACAGAGGTGTGACAGGAGCCTGTCAGTTTATATGCCATAGTAAAAGGTCTGTGAGGATGGCAGGACCTCAGCAGAAAAACAACACAAACAGCCATGCCTTACCCGGGACTCGAACCCAGGTCCCGTAGATCAGTAGCCAAGCGCGCTAATATACATATTTGTCTTCAAATGAAAACTGTAAATCTGCGCAAGTTCTGTCCACTTAAAATAACGAATCAAAGTACTATGGAAATTCAAAATACTTGTCATAACTATTCGGGGCGTGCCGCAATCGAAATTAATTCTTAAATCTTATATTTGTAAAATATGAAAATGTAACATTGTAAATAGTCTATTTTTGCTAGATGTTTGCTATTTAGATGACTTATGACGATGAAGTCGACAAAACTTCGAAAACGAGCATTGCATTTCCCGTAATACAATTAGATTTGTAGTTTTAAAATTCACATGAAAATAAATCTGAATAATTGCTATTATGCCTCTGTAATTTTTATCGTAATATCACAGATTCCTTCAATGGTAGAAATACGATTGGGTGGCCATTTTGTTCAACGTGTACAATTATCCAAAGATTTATTGTAAAAACGACAAACGGGCCTTGTTTATATACTACGGCTGGCAACACTAGGAAAAAAAAAAAAGTTCCGAAAGTTCAACGCATGGAGGTAGGAAGATAACAGGAGGAGCCCTAAGCACTTGAAAATGATGCTACGGCAGCCATGTTGTTCTATTCAAAACATTGATCAGTAGTTACTCACCTATACTAATTTTTGTCGACATTTGTATTTTGGCAGCCTGTTCAGCTTACGGCTGCACGAATCGCACAGTAAAACTGAGTGTAAGTAGGCTTGATTGCAGCGGCAGACGGTTGGTTTTGAATGCAGCAACATGGCTACCGCAATGCTGCGTAAGCATCATTTTCCTTCCACAGGGAAAGCACGTTAGGGCGTCTCCTACGTTTGCTTTCGAATACGCAAAAAGTAGGCTTAAAATATTTATTAATAATTGGAAGTTGGCAGAATTCTTTATTCTTGAAAAGTGTTATAATAATTATTATATTCACAGTAATGATCCCAGAAATATGCAAAGGTAAGAAACAATTCACAAAAGACACAATTCAACTAATTTCCAAAATTGCAAATAATATTAATAAATCATTGAATAATAGGGAAAAAATTGTAACTATGTTCTTAGATTTAAAGAAAGCCTTCGATACAATAGATCATAGCATTTTACTAAATAAATTGGAAAATTACGGTATTCGCGGTATATTGTTAGATTGGTTTAGAAATTATTTATCAGACAGATACACAATTACTAAAATAAAAAACTGCTACAGCAGAAAAGTAATTACACGATGTGGAATTCCCCAAGGCTCAATTTTAGGTCCTTTATTGTTCCTAGTATACATAAATGATTTGTTCAATACAAAATTAAATAGTGCTATTTATCTATATGCTGACGACATTGTTTTAATAAACAGTCAGAAATATTTAAATGATAGCATTTCAGAGGTTCAAACAGATTACAATAATATTATTAGATGGTTAAATCATAATAAAATCTATTTAAATGAGAAAAAAACAAAACTGATGATTATTCATTCACCAGGATTTCATATTCATCAAAACCTCTTTATTAAAACTCATAAAATAAATTGCAGAAAAAAGGATGCTTCGAATTGTGAATCATTATGCAGCTGCCCACTTGTTGAGCAAGTAAATAAAATAAATTATTGGGAATCATTTTTGATGAATATTTTAGGTGGAATGCCAATATATCCCACATATGTGAAAGCTTGAGAATATCGGCGATAAAAATTCAAAAATTGAAATTCGTATTAAATATGGAAACATGTGTACTATTTTATAAAGCAATATGCGAATCTATTTTAAATTATGGAATAATTGTGCATGGAACAACTAACTTAACTAACATAAATAAAATAGAAAAATTGCAGTCTATAATAGCTAAAAATATTATTCCGTTTCATTTGCAAAAAAATTATAAAACTTCTACCGATAGATTAAAATTTTTAAATCTTTTATCCTACAGCAATTTATATAAATATAATGTAATAATTAAAAAAATTTTTGACGAAACTTACAAACTAAAAATTCAACATAATAAAAATACAAGACTTCAAAACCAGGGTTATTACAAATTGCCAAATTTTCGAAATAATTACGGGAAACATACCTCCGAATATCAAGTACCACTTATATTTAATGCTATTCCAAAAGAATTACTAAACACAGATTCTTTTAGAAGACTTAAAATGCAATTAAAAAATTATTTGATATTTTCTAGTTAGCTGATTTTTATGTGTTGTGTTTGTGGATTTATTTGATGTACACCATTTTTATGGCTGAATGACCTATGTTTAATATAATTTATTCATTTTCCTGCAGATAAGCTATTTAGCTTTGCGGGTCAAAGTGTAAATGTATTTGTATTCTTTACTCTTATGAATAAAAATTATTTTCTAATAAAAAAAATAACGTAACATTTTTATTCCTAAGCATAAATTCCGTATATTTTCGAATTCATCTGCGTAAGATTTCATTACGTCTATTTTAAATGTAGACTATTTTAATGCAATTTGACATATTAATAATGGATTTCAATCTTAATGTTTGTAAAGAAATTTACCTTTCATATTTTTGGTAGTTTTTTTTTTTATAATGGGTCCGGTGGATTCATATGAAGCGAGAATTGATAATTGTAGGTTTGGATATTATCGAAAAATAATTTTAAGAATTCAATATTCTGCTTGGTTTCGCTGGCTAGTTAATGGTCGCCATTTTTGTCGCTTGTTATTTTTCGAAGAAGGCGATGTGGAATTGGCACAATTAATTAAATTCAAATTCATTTCACACTTTTGATACATTACTAACATGTAATTTAAAACTTATAATAACAAAAGGAATAAACATTTTTCTTTTTCAAAGTAAATAGACAATTTTGAAAGTGTAAAATACAAAACTCCACACGAGCCAAAGCTCGTTTGTGGAGATATTAGATTAAAACAGAAAACGTAAAACAACTTATTCAACACTGACATATAATAAACCCATTAACATTATGATTCAAAATGAGTATTTAGATATTATAATCATGAAAGGCATAAATCACTATAACAAATTTTCTACCTTTTGCTCGAGTATCCATTTCATAATTAATTTTTTAAAAAGATAAAGATTTATTTCATTCTTTATGTTGTTAGGTAAACTACTGAATATTTTAGGGTTGGGTTGGGTTGTTTTACCTCTGAGCGGCACTTTTTTGAACATCATGGGCTAAATGGCCAGGTCACAAGGACCCCGAAGGCTCAGAGAAGGTTGGGGGAGGGGACCCACTGGAACAGCTGTTGGGAGACAGATGGTAGCCTCCCGTCAAGGCCATCCAGCGTGTTCTTTAACGTGCACAGGGTATGGCTCTCCCGCACACGGGACCACGGCTTAACGTCCCATTCGACGGACGGTGGCCTTTCCAAGCCCATCGGTGTCCCCTACTGACCGTGGGCAGGGCGGGGAATTTTTGCGGAGATAAAAAATATTTTAGGAGCCAGGTATACATAATGTTTGCAAAAAGCTGTTTTTCTGGGAGTAATAACATTTAAATGTAGAACTGTTGAAAGTCTGGTATTTTTATTGAAAACTTTTACATTTCAGTCATCCCAATTTTTGACAATATATGTTAACAAATGGTAAATATATAATTTTCGAACTTGTAAAATTTGTAAAGAAGTATAATAATTTTGGATGCTATCCAACTTTCGTTTCTTGAGCATTCACCTCAACGCATAGTTTTGAAGATTCTGAATAGAAGAAAAATTATGAATAGGGGATTCTGAAAAGCTGAAAATATTTAATGGTATGATCATGAATTCTCGTTGCGTGTGAATCCTTCGGTTGCATTATAAAAAAAAAAAGCGAAACGAAATTGAACCGGTTAAACTTTTGTTTTCAGATTAATGGGGGAAAATGGACTACTTTTGTAAAAAGTAAAAATGGTGGTAGAAATAGCTATGCTAAATATTTACCTGGAAGAATTTACAAATTGTTTGCATATTCTAACATATACACTTAGTTTTTTAAATAAACTAAATTTTGTTGTAAATAATATTCAAGTTTTAATTAATATCTGATATAAAAGTATTTTACTGGCATGGATTTTTCTTAAATATTCGAACACTTAAAAGAAGCTTGTGCGAGCAGGGTGACCTTGACAAGAAATTTGTCTCTTTATTCCAGTTTATTCCCTTCCCAGCTTTGGGGTCTTTGTGACTTAATTATTTGGCCCAGTGTTTAAAAAAAAACTACAGGGAAGACAACTTTGAGAAAGTGCTAAAGTTTTATAAAAGCCCAATTTACTATAAAGCCCAATTTACAATTTTTGTGTTAACCTTTGAATGCAGACTCGAGTATCGTCTTTTGCTGACGAAGAAAAACCTGATCGCCACTGGAAGCAGACGGCTGCAAACACCCACAGGGCGGTGGCCGTTCACCCCGAAAGGGCCATTTCGGCAGACGAACAGGTTTCGATTCTATATTCTGGGTTATTGGTCAGTGAGTCATGTCGTGGGCCGAGGTTCCGTGGGGGTTCGACCCTCGCTCCCTTCACAGAAATGAAATATTTGTTGACATCAGTGGCTCGCAGACGCCGAACTGAGGTTTAAAAAAAACACAACAAAGGATCAGTCGTTTGCCATTGGACAAGCATTTGGTGCATTTTTTAGCCAGTTAAAAAAAAAAGGGAATTTTGTTTCGCTTTGTCGTATGTCTGTAGACATTCAACTTTTTGTTTTTATAGGTAAATTAAAAAAAAATTTAGTGTTGGATGGGCATTGATGAAATATTACAATTCGCATTTTCTGACTGTCCTAGTTAGTTCCAAGCGCCCTCTAACGGTGGAAAAGCAAAACTTTAAACCAGTATGGGATTAGACAACAAATTTTTCAGGGGGAGGGAAACAAATGCTTTAAAATAGAAATATTGAGATAATCTTTTTTTACATTTATCCACTTTTTGGAGGAAGAGAAAACATGGGGGGGAGGAAGGTGAATTTTTTACAGCCTATGTAGATCGTCGTGGATAGGTAACAACGAAATATTACAATTCCGAAGTGAGTACGGAACGCACGCTGCACCGCCACATAGGAAAGGTTGTTCGAAAAATAGGCTTCGACCGCAAACGCACGCTGCTCTTTCGTCCACCTTATGTTTTCTACTGAGGGGTACTAGACACCAACTTCCGTGACTGCTGCGTTCGCCAAGCCCATCCCCATTTTTCTACGACCTAACCTCACTTCACAATGTGCCGTCAGGAGAAGGAAGTTTCTGTGCCCCACCCTCTATTTCACTCGATTGGGTTTCTAATCTGCACTGTTTCAAATTTAACCAAAACTGGAGCGAAAAAATGGCACAAACTTGTAATAATATATTTTAATAAATGATTTGTTTTAACTTCAGAGATTAATTATTACCATTACCAAAACTGCTGTTAAATGATTTAGTTTCCAGAGCTCTATAAATGTTACACAAAACTAATCAAAAACGAGATTTCTGAAGCTTTTTAAATTTTCAATTTTTTTCCAGTGACATTTTCATAAAAAAAGGCTTATTTCATTGTTTGTAAGTGTTGAAGGCAGCCTCCTATTTACACAACGCGGAACTGTCCCAATACCTCATTATCATCCTCAAGCAGCCATGGGCTACGGAGGTCCAACCAGACCGTGCAATTTAGTTCTCCAAGCAAGTCTATCCTGAGCTACATCTACTGCATCTGGCCACTGCACACCAATTCTAACAAGGTCCTGTTTGATATTGTCTGCCCACCGCATCCTAGGTCTCCCCTTCTTTCTGAGGCCTTTAGGCACACTGTTCATAACCCTATTCGCCAATCTATAATTATTCATACGGGCAACATGGCCAAACCAACGGAGTCTCTCTCTGCACAATATGCTGCTTAAAGGAGGTTGCAGACTCCTTTGCCTAACCTCATCATTAGTTACAAAGTTGAACCACCTAATACCCAAGATACTGCGTAAGCATCTAGAATCAAAAGCATCTAGTTTCCTGTTAACTTGTTTACACAGCATCCAAGTTTCACTACCATAACTAACCCTAGAAAGAACCAAACTATTATACAGTCTAATTTTAATCTTTAGGTGTAGATGCCTATCTCTACCCAATGCTCCACGGATTCTTTAAAAGTCCCGGCAGCAATCCCTATTCGTCTGTTAATCTTATGCCGCACATCACCATTATCTGTTACATAGCTCCCAAGATAATTAAACTGTGACATCTGCTCAAGACTGCAACTATTCAGATTAACTGAATCACAGCCTACCTCACTAATTTTCATCACTTTAGTTTTCTCTCTGTTTATAACCAAACCTACTCTACTACCAGTCTCATCAACAGCTCGAATGAAGGAGTTCATCTCATCAACATCATTTGCCAAAAGGGCTAAATCATCAGCATAATCTAAATCATAAATTTTCATATCTCCAGCCCATTTAAGGCCAAAATCTTTCCCTTGAAGTGAATTTCGCATAATATAATCAATAACCAAACTAAAGTGAAAGATTTAGATAATTTAAAAATAATTTCATTTCCAGAGCAAAATAGTTTAAATTTGAAAATGAATAATTCGATATTTAAATGCTAAGTGGAATATCAATTAATTATTATACATTAATTTTGACAGTATTAAGGGCAAAGTTTTATTATGAAAATTCCCATATACATCTTCATCACCTTATTTCCCTAATGCTTGTAAAAGTAATTGAAAAAAAAAATTCTTTTGTAGAAATTTTTATCTAGATCTAAAACGTTATTGCCTAACAAATGCGTAGCGAAGTATTAATTCCCCCCCCTTTCAGAATGCTAGTAAGAGTAATAAAGGCAAAATATTATTAAATTATGTGTATATTATGCGTTATTTTTAAGAAATTCTTTAAACACCTGAAAAAAAAGGGGTGGGAAAATGCTATACTGCATTCATTTTTTCTTACATTTTTCCGGTTCAATTATTTTTCTTAGTTTCTTGTGTTTCTTCATGTACAGTCGCTCAAAAAAGTATCCGAACACTATGGTTGATTACAGAATTGAGAAAAAATATCTGGCAACTTTTTTAGAAATTAGTGATCTGGCAACCTTCGTGTCACGTGACACGAAGGTTGCCAGATCACTAATTTCTAAAAAAAATAGTTGCCAGATATTTTTTCTCAATTCTGTAATCAACCATAGTGTTCGGATACTTTTTTTAGTGACTGTACCAACTCTTAGTGTAGAAAATTACGTAGTACGCACTAAAGCAGAAATCTTTTTATTAAAAAAAATAATTGAAAGACTAAAAACTTTCTTCTAAGTAGTAAATGCAATAAAAATAAATAATTTGCAATTGAGCCTTTTTCTAAATTTTCATATCATCATGAATTATCAATTGATGGCATTCCTTTAAAATTTATTTAGTTTCATAGAATTTTTTTTTTAAGTTGAATAGCAGATGGTTCTTTGTTCACATGTTCAAAATTAATGATTGTGTAAAAAATAGATTTTTTTTCGTTTTTATAGTCATGTAGGAACTTCAGCTCTGGAAAACCTTGAATTTTTGTTTAATATCTAAAATAAATTAAGAAAAGTAGAATTTTTGAAATCCGCATTATTACCTGTTTTTTTTTAATATCATTAATAAGTTCATCAAATGTTTAAATATTAAATAAAGCATTCGATTCTTTCTATTTCGCAATTATTAAAAGCTTCGACTTGTTTAAAACAAGTCGAACTGCAAGACTGTTTAGTTAAGCTAGCAGTTTATTAAATTACCCAATTCAAAACGCTAACAAGGAAACAAAAAAATCCAAAATACCTTTACTCCAATACTGTAAACACGCGTCTTCAAACTAGACTTTCAACACTAAAAGTCACACGACCTCTAAATGATATTCCTTCAAAATTTTCACTGATTTTGCATTTCCAAATAATCTTTTTCCTGATTGCAACTATCGATCCACCACTAGGTCTGAACGAGGTAAATTTTGAGATTTAGTGAGCAGCTGGGTGACCATAACCGTAGGCGTGAGCCCAGCTGAAGCGTCAGCCTTCCTCAAACCACCTACTTGCATTTCCAAATGATTAGCTACCCCCATATGTTCCCATTTGGCAACTACTACAACCCACATAATAACCTCGCACTCTACATTCTGTAGGAGTTTGACGCCTTGTAGCCTCAACGTCAACAAAAAAGTTCTCACCATTATTTCAGTTCTGTCCGTAAAATACTTTAACCGCATCTGCCATCACAAATTTCTGCTCGAAATTCGAAAAATGGAACGTTTAATGTTCCGGATGGTTTACGTTCCTTTATTACTAAACTATCCTTGAGTTGATGTCGACAGGTTTTATTCTTTTTTTTTCCTGTCTGTGTGTCCTTGCAAGAAGTTTACCGATTTCGTACCGGATATACGCGCGCCTATGACGTTGCCAGCTGTATTTACAAAACATGACAGAAAAGACAAATAATTGTTTGATGGAAGCACTAAACCTATTTCCGCTTAGATTCGTATCTCGTTTGGAATTCAAATTAAATGCCTGGAGAGATTCTGTAGAAATCTGAAGGCTTCTGGAGTGATATTTGAATGAAAATATTTCCATTTTTCTGCACTTTGAATAAGTTTTGAACAATAAACTTCCTGGTCTAAACAATTTCGTTTTCATTTGATTCAATGAATAATTCATTTTGGGAGAATAACTTTTGAGTTGGTAGACATTTTGATTCGGTTTTTCTCATATAAATATAATTCTCCAGCGTTTTTGGATTTCAATAATGACAACAAATATATCAGTATATTATTAATTTGAACCTTTTTATTTGCTTTTAGCAACAACAACGTTGAACAGACCATTTTTACTTTTAGTGTACAAATCAGTTTATTCCAGTCTTTACTAGAGGTCCTTTATAGTTAGAGTCTAACATGGCTGGCTATCTCGGTGATTCACTGCCATTGGTTGATCGAGTCACGTGGTTTATGGACGCCATGTTTTGTCTTACCGTGAGACGAAAGCCTATGAGTTAGTGTATGTACCAAGTTAAAACTTCTCAGCTGTTATAGTTTTATTTATTTCTACCACTTTTTTTTGTCTATAAAAGCTGTCATATTTTATGAATGCCTCACTGCGCTGCATTTGGTTGTAAACATTTCACTCAAAGAAATTAATTAATGAATGTTTTTCCCCGAGAAACTCGATCAGGTGACGGCAATCGGCTGCAAAAGTGAAACGAGCTAACTGAAAACCAACAGATAATTTCTTTTAAGATTCGTTTGAAAAACGAGCTAATGTTTCACTTTGTCGTCTGCCTATGCCAGTATGTCCGTCTCTCTGTTAACTGTTAAGATAAAAGAAACAACGTTTTTTTTTTGTTTTACAGACACTAACAAAATATTAATGATTTAAACAATATTTGATAATTTCAGCATCACCTGTAGACGTTTAAACGTCTATAAATCAATAAATTTTTTGTGAAAACAAAGTTCAACTTTAGTTCAACAGGTTAGAATGTTCTGGCGTATTTCTGGATGGATGCAGGCTCGAATCCTGTATGCCGGCAAAATTTTTTTCCACAAAAATATTAACATATACATTTTTCGAATACCCATCAATTGGAATTCCCAGTGTTCGAGAGTGCTAAAGGCGGTAAATAAAAACTCGAAAGGCGACCTCTAGCGGCGGAAAAAAACTGGAAAATACTAAATCTTTAAATAAATATTGCAAACGATTTATTTTTGCTAGAAACTTAAATTTTACGACATAGAGTGTAATGATCAAGTGGTTTACCCTAATAGTAATGATTTATCCCTTTGGTAAAATGCAACTTTTCTTCTTTAAGAGATAAATGAAAAACCGTTTTTAGCACATTACAGGTACTAATAGTATATTTTCTCAATTATACAGTAATCCGAATTTCCACTGTCAGAGGATACTGAAAGTGTGAAATAACTAGAAGAATGCATATCGCCTCTGGCGCACGTGGGAATCTCATTTTCAAAGAGAATGAAGTTCTTCCTTTGCCTACTTTTTCACTCCGTAAAAGTTTTAATTATGGATGTTCGTGTTGTTTTTCTGCTGAGGTCCCGCCATCCTCATGGACCTTCTACTATGGCATATAAACTGACAGGTTCCTGTCAGACCTATGTACAAGCAGCTGCTTGAGTTATTTATTTTTTTAATGTATGATGGGGGAAATGCACATGTTATTTTATTAGTAATTATGAAACATAAAAAGTATTATTCTTTTAGTTCTTAAATTTAGAAAGTTGCTTTTCTCTCGCTCCTCTGAAAATAGTGGGCAGATCATTGCTGTCAGTGGAATTTCTACCATAACAGAACTCTACACGCCGAAATTTCTACCATAAAGAGATCACTTGAAACATTCGTTAAAAGTTTTGCAGTTTCGATATTTAGTGATCTCTAATGATGTAAATTAAAACTACCTTTGAAAATGCGAATTACATTTCATTAGTAACCAACTAAAAAGAGAGATTTCCAATTATCTGTTAAAACAAAATCGTTCCATTTCTTCCCTACCTTGGGCTTAGGGTCAACTCATTGTTGCCAATGGAATTTTCAAGACCGTCACATGCCACGACCAAAATTTCTAGCATAACAATGGTTTTAAATTTTGGGATTTTTTGATTTTTTTCCACCGTTAGAGGGCCCAATTATAGCTTTTGGGAAATTCGCAAAATGCAAATTGCAACATTTCATCAATACCTGACCAACCGAAAAAGAATTTTTAATTTCTCTGTTGAAAACACACTCGATTCTGTTATAACAAAAAAAAAGTTGCATTCACCTCCCCCTCTGGGTCTAAAGGGTCAAGTGATTGTTGCCAATGGTAACTGCGTAACCTTCACATTTCAACACCAAAATTTTAAACTTCTAACTTAACTACATCGTTTGGAATATTTCTTTGATATTTTGGAATTTTCAAAATTTTCCACCGTTAGAGGGCGCAATTATAACTTTTGGGAGATTCGAAAAATGCAAATCGTAATATATCATTAAATCATATCTAACACAAAAAATGTTTTTATTTATCTGTATAAACAAAAAAGTTCGATGTCTACAGACGGACAAGACAACGAAACCAAATTATATCTTAAAAAAAAAAAGCCGTAAAATTTCCTTTCCTTTTTTTATCCGTATTCTAAAGACTTCCAATCATGAACACTGAAATCCGTATCAAATGTTACCGTACCCTTTTCCGGAATCCATAAGTACCCGTGCAAATACCATTCAGCTATGCACGCTAAACAATCCGAGTGACGACACAACATGGCGTCCAATTTTGAGATGGCCAACCCTCTACCTATAGAGGGTCTCTAGTCTTTACAAGTCATTATTCATAACACAAAATGGTAGTACAATCAGTTGTAAACGCTTGATACGGTGATAGTTGTGCAAGCAATGTGTTTTTTTTTCGCTTATTTTCCAAAAAAGAAAAGTAGAAAATGAATCAATCTCTTTACTTTGTGATCTGTTTGTTTATAAACATTCAACTTTAGTTTTTAGAGATGAAAATTCTTTTTTGGGTTCGTAGTTGTTGATGAAACATTACAATTCGCATTTACGTAATGGCCGAGTGGTTAGCGCGCTTGGCTACTGATCTAAGGGACCTGGGTTCGAGCCCCGGCATGGCTGTTTGTGTCGTTTTTCTGCTGAGGTCCTGCCATCCTTTCGGACCTTCTGGTATTGCATATAAACTGACAGGCTCCTGTTAGACATCGGTGGCAAGCAGCTGCTTGAGGGGGTATTTATTATTACTAATAGTTTAATAGTGCCCTACATTGGTGGAAAAATTCCCAAATTATTAAGTTAACATTGCAAACGATCTAGTTATACTGGAAAGTTGAAATTTTGGTGGTGGAGCATTGTCAATAATGATTTCATCCTTAATTCCTAGTGTGCGTGTGTGTGTGTGTGTGGGGGGGGGGGGGATTTGTGAAAAAAACTCAACTTTTTTGTTTTAAGAATTAAATTAAAATTTCTTGTGACTAATTTAGATATTACTCTTTGCATTTTCCCAATAATCTTTTAGTTAAGGGGCAGAGGGGGTTGCTCAGTTGGCATCGTGCCAGGCTCGTAAGCTGCAATTCCCAGATTCGATTCCCATCTATGCCAGCGTGGAGATTTATCGCCGTACCCCCCTAGCGCCGCCCTCGGGCAGTACGCGAAAGGTTGCAGACTGTCGGATGGGGCGTTAAGCCGTGGCTCCGTGTGCTGGAGAGCCATACCCTGTGCACGTTAAAGAACACGCTGGATGGCCTTGACGGGAGGCTACCATCTGTCTCCCAACAGCTGTTCCAGTGGGTCCCTTCCCCCAACCTTCTCTGAGCCTTTGGGGGTCCTTGTGACCTGGCCATTTAGCCCATTGTGTGCAGAAAAGTGCCACTCAGAGGTAAAACAACCCATCCTATTAATTCAAAGCACCTATTTGTAAATAAAGTGATAATTATTTTTCAAATGTTTGCGCCAAGTAATGTGGTTAATTTGTTTACATGTCTGGAACAATATGCCAAAAGAGTTCATCCTTATTACACAATGCAAATTTCGAAACTAATTCGTCTTTACTGGATGCCCTCATCTGGTCTCTAGGCAACATCCTCCATGGCAACGTCTCCGCATCCCTCGCAACCCGTTCAACAGCCGCTGCTGTCCCACGCGCGCAGCTTCCCACCCGAGCTGCCTCCATCAGTCACTCCCACAGGTGCCACGCGAGCTCGAGTCACCGCGCCCTGTCTTCGTCTCTCGATTGGTGTGGGTGGCGTCATCTACGGCGCATGCGTCGAAGAGCGACCCAGTCGAGTGACGATTTCGTGGCGCTGGAGGACAATTCGAAACACACGGAAATATATACGAGTGCGGAGCAGTTCAAAGTGTCGGGCTTTCTTCCTGGTGGTGTGTGAAGTGGGCTGAAGTGGTGTGTGAAGTGGAATGCATGTCCCTTTACAAAATTCATCTCACCTGTAGGCCAACACACCCACAAAGTTGGCGTCTAAACTGCTCGGGACGTGCCACATTCGTTAAAATGCAGTAGGGATTCATCCTTCAGGCTCCTTTACATGATTAAAACAGGAGATATAATTAAAAAAAAAATGAAACGTTGACTTCGGGCCTATTCCATGTGTACAGTCGCACAAGAAAGTATTCGAACACTATCTGTAAATGGTAGCTAGGTAGTCACTGGAAGGAGAGCTCTGCACCAATCCCCTGTGATGATGCATAGAACCGGCCAGGCCTAGCACCTAATGTCCAACCCCGCCTTCTCGTGGTGCGGACCGTTAGTAACTTTCAAAAGAGATACTCTCTTGTGGAAGTGAATGGAAGGGGAGGGCTGCCAGATTAGTGTGGCCTACTGATCTGGACAACTATGGCTACTTTTCTTTTTTTCTACCCTGCTGAGGAGTGGTCAACCACACAGGGTCCTGGTGCTGACCATATAAACCTACTGGACTGGACTGATATATGGCTCTGAGCTTGATTATGGATCCTGATTTTGCTGCACTGGTGGGCTTCTGTGGAGGGAAAATCTTCCGCTGTGTTTTCTTTTTGTTTGTGGGTTGACAGCCCCAAGTGAATAGATCCACAGGATATGTTTATCAGCTGGTGGATAATCCTGAGCAGAAGTCATCGCAGGCACCTGAACTCTTTGCTTCTATTGGCATCGTCAAATTCTACATTGGAGGAAGTCTTCCAGTGTAGATGGCTTCAGCCTTTAGTAGTGGGGGAACGGGTCTTTGCCCCATGTCTGCGATTAGGGGGCTGTTTGATATTGTCGGCATTCCCTCTCTCAATAAACATAGTTTCTTTAAACATCCCACTAACCATTTTCTCTCCGTAGGTAGTTGGAATGTGAGGACTCTGCACAGAGCTTTTTCTCTTGATGTCCTCACACAAGAATTCCACTGTTATAATTTAGATATTCTCGGCTTGCAAGAGACCAGATGGACAGATAAAGGTCAGATTCTTAAAAATAATCTTAAATTTCTCTTTTCAGGGAGGGACGACAAAAAGCATCACCAAGGCGTGGGTCTGCTTCTCAGCAGACACGCTAGTGATGCTCTTCTAGGATATGAGTGCATTAATGAAAGGTTTCTTACTGCAAAATTTCAGACAAGCGTTAAAGACTTGAATGTTATCTGCTGTTATGCCCCCACTGAGGATGCCGATGAGGATGAGAAGGATAGGTTTTATGAACAACTTCAGGATATTTTGAATTCTGTCAAGAAAGGAGATATTACCCTTGTTCTTGGTGACTTCAATGCCAAAGTTGGTACTGACTCTGACCTTTGGGGAGGAGTAATAGGCCCTTTTGGTATTGGTAGCTGCAATAGCAATGGGCAACGTCTCCTACAGGTAAGTAAACTCAATGGATTCAGAATAACTAACACTTATTACAAACACCGCGACATACATAAGTACACATGGGTTTCACCTGATGGGCTGCATAAGAATATGATTGATTACATATTAATTAACAGCAAATGGACTAGTTCTGTTAGGAATACCAGGGCATATAGGGGAGCTGAAATTGGATCTGACCATTACCTTGTTAAAAGTGTGTTGCAACTTAAACTTAAAAAGTGTTGTGCTAGGGTTAAAAAATTTACTTTTAATACTGAAGCTCTGATAGATCCAGTTATTGCCAAAGCTTACCATGATAGGTTACTTAGTCATTATGACAGTCATGGTTTGCTTACTACTGAAGTGGAGGAAGAATGGGATCATTTTAAACAGGCTTTTTTGGACACTAACAGTACTCTTTTAGGAAAAAAGGAGCAGAAGAGGCAAAATTATCTGAGTGATAAGGCACTTGAGCTTATTTCGGAAAGAAAGAACTGCAGGAATGCCCTTAATCAATACCCTACTAGTCCTAATAGAAAGCATTACAGAGACCTTAATAAACTTGTAAAGGATCAGTTAGCTGCTGATAAAAATTTTTGGCTTGATGGTTTGGCTGACAAAGCCGAGGAAGCAGTTAGACAGCACAACAGCAGAGAGCTGTACCAGATAGTTAATGTTTTGTGTGGTAGAAAACGGACAGGCATACAAGGATTGAAGGATAAACAAGGTAAGGTTATAGAAGGGGAGGATTCTGTCATGGCTAGGTGGGCTGAGCATTTCAGTGATGTTCTAAACAATGTAGTTAGTTCTACTCCCATTGTTTGCAATGATGATAGATGCATTGGTGGCTTTAATGTTGGCCCTATAACACAATCTGAAGTTAGTTTGGCTGTTTCTAAACTTAAACTTCATAAATCCCCAGGGGTAGATGAAATTACTACGGAAATGCTTAGAGCTGGGAATGTTTCGGTTACCACTTGGATGACTGAAATTCTGAATCTCTTTTATGATAAAGGCATGGTTCCTAAGGATTTTACCAGAGCTATTGTTATCCCTATTTTCAAAAAAGGTGATCGCAGTTCTTGTGATAACTATAGGGGTATCAGCCTACTCTCTGTTCCAGGTAAAGTTCTTTCCATGATTGTGCTTAATAGAATTAAGAATCTGGTTGACAGGCAATTGCGTGATGAGCAATGTGGATTCAGAAGTGGTAGGGGATGTGTAGATCAGATATTTTCACTTAGGCAGATTCTTGAGAAATGTTTAGAGTTTCAGAAACCTTTGGTTGCTAGCTTTGTTGATTTCAAAAAGGCTTTCGACTCTGTTGATCGTCATAATTTGTGGTTGATTGTGAGATCATATGGTATACCAGACAAGTTAGTTAACATTATGAAAGCTCTCTATAATAACACTGAGTCGTGTGTGAGAGTTGGTAAGGCTTGTAGCAATTGGTTTAGCATTACTTCTGGTGTTCGACAAGGGTGCATTTTGTCTCCTTTTCTCTTTAGCTTGGTTATTGATTATGTTATGCGAAATTCACTTCAAGGGAAAGATTTTGGCCTTAAATGGGCTGGAGATACGAAAATTTCTGATTTAGATTATGCTGATGATTTAGCCCTTTTGGCAAATGATGTTGATGAGATGAACTCTTTCATTCGAGCTGTTGATGAGACTGGTAGTAGAGTAGGTTTGGTTATAAACAGAGAGAAAACTAAAGTGATGAAAATTGGTCAGGCAGGCTGTGATTCAGTTAATCTGAATGGTTGCAGTCTTGAGCAGGTGTCACAGTTTAATTATCTTGGGAGCTATGTAACAGATAATGGTGATGTGCGGCATGAGATTAACAGACGAATAGGGATTGCTGCTGGGACTTTTAAGAATCTATGGAGAGTGTGGAGAAATAGGCGTATACACCTAAAGACTAAAATTAGACTGTATAATAGTTTGGTTCTTTCTAGGGTTAGTTATGGTAGTGAAACTTGGACACTTTGTAAACAAGATAACAGGAAACTAGATGATTTTGATTCCAGATGCTTACGCAGTATCTTGGGCATTAGGTGGTTCAATTTTGTAACTAATGATGAGATTAGGAAAAGGAGTTTGCAACCTCCTTTAAGCAGCATATTGTGCAGAGAGAGACTCCGTTGGTTTGGCCATGTTGCCCGTATGAATAATTATAGATTGGCGAATAGGGTTATGAACAGTGTGCCTAAAGGCCTCAGAAAGAAGGGGAGACCTAGGATGCGGTGGGCAGACAATGTCAAACAGGACCTTGTTAGAATTGGTGTGCAGTGGCCAGATGCTGTAGATGTAGCTCAGGATAGACTTGCTTGGAGAACTAAATTGCACGGTCTGGTTGGACCTCCGTAGCCCATGGCTGCTTGAGGATGATGATGATGATGATGATGATGGTTGATTTCAGAATTCAGAAAAAAAATCTGGCATGGTTTTTGTTTAGAAATTAGTGATCTGGCAACCTTCGTGTCACGTGACACGAAGGTTGCCAGATGTGAATCACTAATTGCCAGATCATTAATTTCTAAAAAAAAACATGCCAGATATTTTTTCTGAATTCTGTAATCAACCATAGTGTTCGGATATTTTTTAATATATATAATGCGTATGAATATATAATGCAATGAATATGGAGCGTGTGCAGTTACCGTTCACAGCAAACTGGAGCGGTTGCGGTTAATGTTCACAGCACATTGGATCGTGTGAGCTTGCAAAAACCTGGATCGTGTGGGCTCACTCACGGAAATATTGAGCGTGTGCAGTTACCGTTCACAGTAAACTGGAGCGGTTGCGGTTAATGTTCACAGCACATTGGATCGTGTGAGCTCGCAAAAACCTGGATCGTGTGGGGCTCACTTACGGAAATATTGAGCGTGTGCAGTTACCGTTCACAGCAAACTGGAGCGGTTGCGGTTAATGTTCACAGCACATTGGATCGTGTGAGCTCGCAAAAACCTGGATCGTGTGGGGCTCACTTACGGAAATATTGAGCGTGTGCAGTTACCGTTCACAGCAAACTGGAGCGGTTGCGGTTAATGTTCACAGCACATTGGATCGTGTGAGCTCGCAAAAACCTGGATCGTGTGGGGCTCACTCACGGAAATATTGAGCGTGTGCAGTTACCGTTCACAGCAAACTGGAGCGGTTGCGGTTAATGTTCACAGCACATTGGATCGTGTGAGCTCGCAAAAACCTGGATCGTGTGGGGCTCACTCACAGAAATATTGAGCGTGTGCAGTTACCGTTCACAGCAAACTGGAGCGGTTGCGGTTAATGTTCACAGCACATTGGATCGTGTGAGCTCGCAAAAACCTGGATCGTGTGGGGCTCACTCACGGAAATATTGAGCGTGTGCAGTTACCGTTCACAGCAAACTGGAGCGGTTGCGGTTAATGTTCACAGCACATTGGATCGTGTGAGCTCGCAAAAACCTGGATCGTGTGGGGCTCACTCACGGAAATATTGAGCGTGTGCAGTTACCGTTCACAGCAAACTGGAGCGGTTGCGGTTAATGTTCACAGCACACTGGATCGTGTGAGCTCGCAAAAACCTGGATCGTGTGGGGCTCACTCACGGAAATATTGAGCGTGTGCAGTTACCGTTCACAGCAAACTGGAGCGGTTGCGGTTAATGTTCACAGCACATTGGATCGTGTGAGCTCGCAAAAACCTGGATCGTGTGGGGCTCACTTACGGAAATATTGAGCGTGTGCAGTTACCGTTCACAGCAAACTGGAGCGGTTGCGGTTAATGTTCACAGCACATTGGATCGTGTGAGCTCGCAAAAACCTGGATCGTGTGGGGCTCACTCACGGAAATATTGAGCGTGTGCAGTTACCGTTCACAGCAAACTGGAGCGGTTGCGGTTAATGTTCACAGCACATTGGATCGTGTGAGCTCGCAAAAACCTGGATCGTGTGGGGCTCACTCACAGAAATATTGAGCGTGTGCAGTTACCGTTCACAGCAAACTGGAGCGGTTGCGGTTAATGTTCACAGCACATTGGATCGTGTGAGCTCGCAAAAACCTGGATCGTGTGGGGCTCACTCACGGAAATATTGAGCGTGTGCAGTTACCGTTCACAGCAAACTGGAGCGGTTGCGGTTAATGTTCACAGCACATTGGATCGTGTGAGCTCGCAAAAACCTGGATCGTGTGGGGCTCACTTACGGAAATATTGAGCGTGTGCAGTTACCGTTCACAGCAAACTGGAGCGGTTGCGGTTAATGTTCACAGCACATTGGATCGTGTGAGCTCGCAAAAACCTGGATCGTGTGGGGCTCACTCACGGAAATATTGAGCGTGTGCAGTTACCGTTCACAGTAAACTGGAGCGGTTGCGGTTAATGTTCACAGCACATTGGATGGTGTGAGCTCGCAAAAACCTGGATCGTGTGGGGCTCACTTACGGAAATATTGAGCGTGTGCAGTTACCGTTCACAGCAAACTGGAGCGGTTGCGGTTAATGTTCACAGCACATTGGATCGTGTGAGCTCGCAAAAACCTGGATCGTGTGGGGCTCACTTACGGAAATATTGAGCGTGTGCAGTTACCGTTCACAGCAAACTGGAGCGGTTGCGGTTAATGTTCACAGCACACTGGATCGTGTGAGCTCGCAAAAACCTGGATCGTGTGGGGCTCACTCACGGAAATATTGAGCGTGTGCAGTTACCGTTCACAGCAAACTGGAGCGGTTGCGGTTAATGTTCACAGCACATTGGATCGTGTGAGCTCGCAAAAACCTGGATCGTGTGGGGCTCACTCACGGAAATATTGAGCGTGTGCAGTTACCGTTCACAGCAAACTGGAGCGGTTGCGGTTAATGTTCACAGCACATTGGATCGTGTGAGCTCGCAAAAACCTGGATCGTGTGGGGCTCACTCACGGAAATATTGAGCGTGTGCAGTTACCGTTCACAGCAAACTGGAGCGGTTGCGGTTAATGTTCACAGCACATTGGATCGTGTGAGCTCGCAAAAACCTGGATCGTGTGGGGCTCACTCACGGAAATATTGAGCGTGTGCAGTTACCGTTCACAGCAAACTGGAGCGGTTGCGGTTAATGTTCACAGCACATTGGATCGTGTGAGCTCGCAAAAACCTGGATCGTGTGGGGCTCACTCACGGAAATATTGAGCGTGTGCAGTTACCGT
This sequence comes from Ryuthela nishihirai, assembly GCA_038380435.1. Taxonomy (NCBI): domain Eukaryota; kingdom Metazoa; phylum Arthropoda; class Arachnida; order Araneae; family Heptathelidae; genus Ryuthela; species Ryuthela nishihirai. The sequence continues at coordinate 98,271,754 of JAWZYU010000006.1, forward strand.
TCACAGCAAACTGGAGCGGTTGCGGTTAATGTTCACAGCACACTGGATCGTGTGAGCTCGCAAAAACCTGGATCGTGTGGGGCTCACTCACGGAAATATTGAGCGTGTGCAGTTACCGTTCACAGCAAACTGGAGCGGTTGCGGTTAATTTTCACAGCACATAGGATTGTGTGAGCTCACAAAGACCTGGATCGTGTGAGCTCACTCACGGAAATATTGAGCGTGTGCAGTTACCATTCACAGCAAACTGCACACGCTCCAGTTTGCTATGAACGGTAACTGGAGCGTGTACAGTTGCTGTACACGCTCCAGATATTTTTCCTGAATTCTGTAATCACGTGACACGAAGGCTGCCAGATCACTAATTTCTAAAAAAAACACAAATGCCAGATTTTTTTTCTCAATTCTGTAATCAACCATAGTGTTCGGATACTTTCTTGAGCGACTGTACAAAATGGCCTCGGCCGCACGATGTCTTTTGGCGATGTTAATGACGCGATTAATTTCCAGCGCGTTTCATGGATATTATCCCGAAGTAGCTATTGCTCCAGTCAAAGTCGAATTCCACAAAAAAGAGAAGAAGATTTCTTTTGCCGAAATCGAATGCTCGTTTTCAACGAGGAAATAATTCTTTTTTTTTTCAGACTTTAGCTCCATCTAATGGTGAAAAAAGTAACAAATAGATGGTTGAGAAAATTCCTATGATTAATATAATGCTGTTAGCACGCTTGTCTACTGATCTAAGGGACCTGGGTTCGAGCCCCGGGTAAGGCATGGATGTGTGTGTGGTTTTTCTGCTGAGGTCCTGCCATTCTCTCAGACCTTCTACTCTGGCATATAAACTGACAGGCTCCTGTCAGACCTCAGTGGCAAGCAGCTGCTTGAGGGGGGATTTTATTTTTTATTAGTGTGGTTAGCGCGCTTGGCTACTGATCTACGGGACCTGGGTTCGAGCCCCGGGTAAGGCATGGATGTTTGTTTCGTTTTTCTGCTGAGGTCCTGCCATCCTCTCAGACCTTCTTTGGCATATAAACTGACAGGCTCCTGTCAGACCTCTGTGGCAAGCAGCTGCTTGAGGGGTATTTATATTTTTATTTTTATTTAAACCCACGCAAAAAAAAAAGGATGCCCATTGCTTACTCTTCCCACTGGTAAGTCGATTCACAGCCTTCCACCTTTAACGTACGACTCGCAACATACTACTTCATTCCCAAGGTAAGCGACAGCAGCGCCCCCAGAAATTTCGGACACTTTTCGAGGGATCTGTGGCGACCCCCGGAAGCTAGCAGCCCGATCTGTTATCGCAACAGAGTTAGAACAGAGCGAGACCAACCCACCAAATTTGGAAACGATCGCTCGAGTGGCTGCGGAACCATGGCGAATCTGACAATTTCTGCCACGGATGACGTCACACCTGTCCGCCCGGGGGTGGCTCGTAATCTGCAGTTTCCAGGTTCGAGTCCCAGCTGGGCCAGCGTTGAGATTTATATCCGCAAAACCCACGATCAGTAAGGATTACCGATTTTCTAAGAAAGACCGCCGTCCGTCGGATGGGAGTTTAAGCTATACCCTGTGCTCGTTAAAGAACACACAGGATGGCCTTGAAGGAAAGCTACCATCTGTCCCCCAACAGCTGTTCCAGTGGGTCCTCTTCCCCCAACCTTCTCTGAGATCTCGTGGTCCTTGTGACCTGGCAAAAAATGCCTCTCAGAGGTACGAGAACCCAACTCATTACTATCCACTCAGTGTCCAGCGCTCATCATCGTGCACTTATAGTCTTCTCGTAGCATCCACTGTTGATGATCATCCATTGATAGTGTTCCCGTAGTCTCCAGCATTCATCATCATCCACTCATAGTTTGAATTGCTCAGTCTGCAGTGTTCATCACCATCCATTCATAGATTCAGCTTCATCATCATTAGCTCAGTCTTCCCGTAGCATCCACTGTTCATCATCATCTCTTTATAGTGTTCCCGTAGTGTCCAGCATTCACAGTTTCAAATGTTCATATTCCCCAGTGTTCATCGCCATGCATTATCCTCATAGTCATCCTGTAGCGTTCACTTTGATCATCATCCATTCACAGTGTTCCCGTATTCTTCAGCATTTATCATCGTTATCATCCACTCAGTCTCTTTATAGTGTCAAGTGCTCAGTCTTCAGTGTTCATCACCATCCATTCATAATCTCCAGTTTTCATCATCCACTCATAGTCTTACCGTAGCATCCAGTGTTGGTCATCATCCATTCAAAGTGTTCCCGTAATCTCCAGAACTTATCATTCACTCAGTATCTTCATAGTTTCAAGTTCTCAGCATCCAGTGTTCATCACCATCCACTCGTAAGCTGCAGTCTTCCCGTATACTCTATAATCCCCCCAAATACTCTATAATCATCCATTTATAGTCTCCACTGATAATCCTGATCCAATAATCGTCTTTCCATAATCAATAGTGTTATCATCATCCACTCACTCTCCAATATTCATTATCACCACCTTCCAATATTCACCAGTGTTCATCATCATTCATTCAGTATTTCCACAGTTTTCTAATGTTCATCATCATTCAATATAACCATAGTTCTCTAATGTTCATCATCATTCAGTATTCCCACAATTCTTTAATGTTCATCATAATTCAATATTACCATAGTTCTCTAATGTTCAACATCATCACTCAGTTTACCCACAGTTCTCTAATGTTCATCATCATTCAGTATTCGCATAGTTCTCTAATGCTCATCATCATAATTCAGTATTCTCATAATTCTCTAATGTTCATCATCATTCAGTATTCCCATTATTCTCTAATGTTCATCATAATTCAGTATTCCCATATTTCTCTAATGACCATCATCATCATTCGGTATTCCCATAATTCTCTAATGTTCATCATAATTCAGTATTCCCATATTTCTCTAATGTCCATCATCATCATTCGGTATTCCCATAATTCTCTAATGTTCATCATCATTCAGTATTCCCATAATTCTCTAATGTTCATCATCATTCAGTATTCCCATTATTCTCTAATGTTCATCATAATTCAGTATTCCCATATTTCTCTAATGTCCATCATCATCATCATTCGGTATTCCCATAATTCTCTAATGTTCATCATCATTCAGCATTCCCATTATTCTCTAATGTTCATCATAATTCAGTATTCCCATATTTCTCTAATGTCCATCATCAAAAATCAGTATTCCCATAATTCTCTAATGTTCATCATCGTAATTCAGTATTCCCATAGTTCTCTAATGTTCATCATCGTAATTCAGTATTCTCATATTTCTCTAATGTCCATCATCATCATTCGGTATTCCCATAATTATCTAATGTTCATCATAATTCAGTATTCGCATAGGTCTCTAATGTTCATCATAATTCAGTATTCAAATTGTTCTCTAATGTTCATCATCGTAATTCAGTATTCCCATAGTTCTCTAATGTTCATCATCGTAATTCAGTATTCCCATATTTCTCTAATGTCGATCATCATCATTCGGTATTCCCATAATTCTCTAATGTTCATCATCATTCAGTATTCCCATTATTCTCTAATGTTCATCATAATTCAGTATTCCCATATTTCTCTAATGTCCATCATCATAAATCAGTGTTCCCATAATTCTCTAATGTTCATCATCATTCAGTATTCCCATTATTCTCTAATGTTCATCATAATTCAGTATTCTCATAGTTCTCTAATGTTCATCATCGTAATTCAGTATTCCCATAATTATCTAATGTTCATCATAATTCAGTATTCGCATAGGTCTCTAATGTTCATCATAATTCACTATTCAAATTGTTCTCTAATGTTCATCATCGTAATTCAGTATTCCCATAGTTCTCTCATGTTCATCATCGTAATTCCGTATTCCCATATTTCTCTAATGTCCATCATCATCATTCGGTATTCCCATAATTCTCTAATGTTCATCATCATTCAGTATTCCCATATTTCTCTAATGTCCATCATCATCATTCGGTATTCCCATAATTCTCTAATGTTCATCATCATTCAGTATTCCCATTATTCTCTAATGTTCATCATAATTCAGTATTCTCATAGTTCTCTAATGTTCATCATCGTAATTCAGTATTCCCATAATTCTCTAATGTTCATCATCGTAATTCAGTATTTCCATAGTTCTCTAATGTTCATCATCGTAATTCAGTATTCCCATAATTCCCTAATGTTCATCATCATTCGGTATTCGTATAGTTCTCTAATGTTCATCATAATTCAGTATTCGCGTAGTTCTCTAATGCTCATCATCATATAGGGGTGGGGGTGGCGCGGTAACGCGCCAGGCTCGTAATCTGTAGTTCCCAGGTTCGAGTCCCAGCTGGGTCAGCGTTGAGATTTATCTCCTCAAAATTTCCCGCCCACGGTCAGTAGGGGACACCGATGGGCTTGGAAAGGTCACCGTCCGTCGGATGGGACGTTAAGCCGTGGCCCCATGTGCGGGAGAGCCATACCCTGTGCACGTTAAAGAACACGCTGGATGGCCTTGACGGGAGGCTACCATTTGTCTCCCAACAGCTGTTCCAGTGGGTCCCCTCCCCCAACCTTCTCTGAGCCTTCGGGGTCCATGTGACCTGGCCATTTAGCCCATGGTGGGCAAAAAAGTGCCGCTCAGAGGTAAAACAACCCAACCCATCATCATAATTTCAGTATTCGCATAGTTCTCTAATGTTCATCATCGTAATTCAGTATTCCCATAATTCTCTAATGTTCATCATTGTATTTCAGTATTCCCATAATTATCTAATGTTCATCATCATTCAGTATTCGCATAGTTCTCTAATGTTCATCATCGTAATTCAGTATTCCCATAATTCTCTAATGTTCATCATTGTATTTCAGTATTCCTATAATTATCTAATGTTCATCATCATTCAGTATTCGCATAGTTCTCTAATGTTCATCATCTAATTCAGTATTCCCATAATTCTCTAATGTTCATCATTATATTTCAGTATTCCCATAGTTCTCTAATGTTCATCATCGTAATTCAGTATTCCCATAATTATCTAATGCTCATCATAATTCAGTATTCGCATAGTTCTCTAATGTTCATCATCGTAATTCAGTATTCCAATAATTTTCGAATGTTTATCATTCATGCAGTATTCCCATAATTCTCTAATGTTCATCATCATAATTTGGTATTCCCATACTTCTGTAATGTTCATCATAATTCAGTATTCCCATAATTCTCTAATGTTCATCATCATAATTCGGTATTCCCATACTTCTGTAATGTTCATCATCATAATTCAGTATTCCCATTGTTTCTCTAATTTTAATCCCCATCCACCAAGAGCTTCCATTTGATCAACATCATTCCACTAAGTCTCCCTATAGTCCGTTAGTAGCAAACGGGATATTATGCACATGCGCAGTTGATACTCTCCATATAAATACTAAATGATGATTTCTGTCGAAAATGTAACTATTATTTTGAAGATGACTCGTCCGTTAGTCATTGAGATGGTTGAGTCAGAAGCCTTTCATTTTTCGCCTTCCTAACTAGATTAGTTCTGTGGCAACCTCAGAAAGTAGTTCTCAAAAAATATGCAAAAAAGAGACTTGAATGACATATTGTGTCGAAAGAAATTAGCTTTAAACGGATACGAACTCTGGAATTGCACAGAGGGTGAGTAATCTTTCGTAAAAATGAAAAAAATCAGAATGGCGGCTCGCTCCTTCTTCGTACTTGTGCACGATTCCATCCAGAACTTCGTCCCATTGCGTTGCGCGTGCTTTGCCTCCCACTCCAGGGACAAAATCTCGCTCCCAATATCAAGAACCGTTTGCTTTGCCAACGATGACGAAAGGCGACGTCCAAGGGCACCCTCAAGATTCGGAATGTGACGTCATTCTGGTGATTTGAAATCGTGATGGCGTCATTAATGGAACGTTTTTAAGATTTTAAGTGTCAGACTTTGGGATTGTTCATTTTTGAAGAAGTTTTAATAGTCTCACGATGAGGTTTTAATACTTAATATAATTTTAAATTCTGGAATCGGACCCTCATTTTCAAAGAAGAATTAAATTCTAAATTCTCCGACATTTTCACTTAACGGTGGAAATTGGAATTATTTGAATGATTCCGAAAATGCTACCAGCAATATTTTATTCGAAAAAAAAAAAAATTACAACCAGTTTATAATAATGTTATCCAAGATTTTTCAGTAGGATTTTTAAAGCTGCAAATTATCAATTCTCAATTTATTATTAATGTTCTCAAATAATTATAATATTTTAAGGATTATATAAAAATTTTAAAATACGATAAGTCAAAAATTCTTTTACGGTATATCAGAGTATTCCCCATAACCAGTTTCTGGCAGGTTTGAAAATTTGATGCCGAACTCATATATATACTCAAAAATGATCTTCAGAGAAAAAAATTTGGGTTGGGTTGTTTTACCTCTGAGCGGCACTTTTTTGCACACCATGGGCACATGGACCCCGAAGGCTCAGAGAAGGTTGGGGGAGGGGACCCACTGGAACGGCTGTTGGGAGACACATGGTAGCCTCCCATCAAGGCCATCCAGCGTGTTCTTTAACGTGCACAGGGTATGGCTCTCCTGCACATGGAGCCACGGCTTAACGTCCCATCCGACGGACGGCGGCCTTTCCAAGCCCGTCGGTGTCCCCTACTGACCGTGGGCAGGGCGGGGAGTTTTGCGGAGATAAATCTCAACGCTGACCCAGCTGAGACTCGAACCTGGGAACTACAGATTAGGAGCCTGGCACGCTACTGACTGAGCCACCCCGCCCCTACCGCACACGGGGCCACGGCTCGACGTCCCATCCGATGGACGGCAGTCTTTTCACCCCCCCCCCCTTTTGCTAGTGGAATGCCTTTGCATGCGAATTCCGCCTTGTAAATGGAAAACCATTTACCTTTTGAATGAATTTCGCGATTATGATTACGTTTCGATACGGAAGTCCGACCTCATCCTCTGAGGTCTTTCACCTCGTCATCGATTCAGCGACGCCGAAGGTTCCCAGGGCGGGGAGTTTTGCGGAGATAAATCTCAACGCTGACCCAGCTGGGACTCGAACCTGGGAACTACAGATTACGAGCCTGGCGCGCTACCGACTGAGCCACCCCCGCCCCACCACACAATGGACTTAATGGCCAGGTCACAAGGACCCCGAAGGCTCAGAGAAGATTGGGGGAGGGGACCCATTGGAAGAGCTGTTGGGAGACAGATGGTAGCCTTCCGTCAAGGCCATCCAGCGTGTTATTTAATATTCATAGGGTATGGCTCTCCCGCACACGGGGCCAAGGCTTAACGTCCCATCCGACGGACGGTGGCCTTTTCCTGCCCATCGGTGACCGTGGGCAGGGCGGGGCATTTTGTGGAGTTAAATCTCAACGAGGACCCAACTGGGACTCGAACCTGGGAAATGCACATTACGAGCCTGACGCGCTACCGTCTGAGCAACCCCGACACACAAATTCGATGGTTGAGAAGACTCCGCAGCGAAGGCTGTTTTCGGGGGGGAGGGAGTTGGAATGGGTCTCTGCTCTTCATCAGTCTCCAAAGACAATAAAACTTTCTAGGAAATGATAATTTCTCAATTAGAATTGTTATAGGCAGTTTAAATTTAAAGCACTGCTAAATGAATCTATTCGCTGAATAATTAACTTTAAGTGGTTCCGCAGCAAGCTGAGAACCCCCGTTCTCGTCCGATCACCGAAGTTAAGCAGCTTTGGGCGCGGTCGGTACCTGGGAGGGTGGCCACTTGGGAATCACCGCATGCAATTGGCAAAAATCTGCTGAGGACCCGCCATCCTCACAGCAGATTTTTTCAATAAGATTTTTCAAGTTGAAAATTATCAATTCTAATTTATTTTTAATGTTGTCAAATAATTATAATATTTTAAGGATTAGCCATCCCATGGCCGAGTGGTTAGCGCGCTTGGCTACTGATCTAAGGGACCCTGGGTTCGAGCCCCGGATTAAGGCATGGTGTGTGTGTGTCGTTTTTCTGCTGAGGTCCTGCCATCCTCTCAGATCTTCTACTATGGCATATAAACTGACAGGCTCCTGTCAGAACTCTGTGGCAAGCTGCTGCTTGAGGGGGTATTTATTTTTTTTTATAAAATTTCAAAATTCTTGCTGCACATCAAAAGTTAAACATGCACGGCAAACTGTTAAAAATAATTCATTTTGATAGTTAATTGTAAAATAATAGCCGCTTATATTTTTTTATATAATTTATATTCACTTTAGAAGTCCGACTTATTCATCATTCATTGATATAAATACGAAGAAATAAAATTTTTAAAGCATTTTTTTTCTAAGTTAAAAACTTTAATACATGAATTAACTTTCAATGTCGGGGACAGTGACCCCGATCAGAAAGGGGTCACCGATTTTCTGAAAAGCCTGAAAGGACGGCGTCCTTACGATGAGAGGGCAATCCGCGGGACCGTGTGGCAGACAGCCATTACCTGTGCACATTTAGGAACACGCTAGATGGCCTTGACGGGAGGATACCGTCTCCCAACAGCTGTTCCAGTGGGTTCCCTCCCCCAACCTTCTCTGAACACTAGGGGTCCTTGTGACCTGGCCATTTACCCCACTGTCTGCAAAAAGTGCTACTAAGAGGTAAAACAACCCACCCTAGGAGAGCCATACCCTGTGAATATTAAAGAACACCCTGGATGGCCTTGACGGGAGGCTACCATCTGTCTCCTAACAGCAGTTCCAGTGGGTCCCCTCCTCCAATCTTCTCTGAGACTTCGGGGTCCTTGTGACCTGGCCATTTAGCCCACTATGTGCAAAAAAGTGCTACTAAGAGGTAAAACAACCCACCCTAGGAGAGCCATAACCTGTGAATATTAAATAGCACGCTGGATGGCTTTGACGGGAGGCTACCATCTGTCTCCCAACAGCAGTTCCAGTGGGTCCCCTCCCCCAACCTTCTCTGTACAGTAGGGGTCCTTGTGACCTGGCCATTTAGCCCATTGTGTTAAAAAATGCCGTTCATGGGTGAAACAACTGAAACGTAATCGTAACTACATATCCCAGAAGGAGGTAATTTTGTCGAAGGGTGCTTTTTTAGACCAGAGACTTCCGTAAACTTTTTTTGTTTACGGTAGAAAAAAAAATTTAGAACAACTTTGCGCAGAGTACAATGAGAAAAAAATATCCGAACGCTATGGTTGATTGCAGAATTCAGGTAAAATATCTGGCAACGTTTTTTTAGATATCAGTGATATGGTAACCTTCGTGTAGCGATACTGAACGTCTATTAGAATTGCGTGTTGCGATACTGAACGTCTCTCAGAATTGCGTGTTGCGATACTGAACGTCTATTAGAATTGCGTGTTGCCATACTGAACGTCTATCAGAATTGCGTGTTGCGATACTGAACGTCTATCAGAATTGCGTGTTGCCATACTGAACGTCTATCAGAATTGCGTGTTGCGATACTGAACGTCTATCAGAATTGCGTGTTGCGATACTGAACGTCTATCAGAATTGCGTGTTGCCATACTGAACGTCTATCAGAATTGCGTGTTGCGATACTGAACGTCTATCAGAATTGCGTGTTGCGATACTGAACGTCTATAAGAATTGCGTGTTGCCATACTGAACGTCTATTAGAATTGCGTGTTGCCATACTGAACGTCTATCTTGAATTGCGGGTTACAAAACTGAACGTCAAATTGAAAGGTATATCGCGAGACAACGGTAATTTAAATTGTGGATTGTCACGTGGAAGAGGAATTTAAATTTTGGAAAACTGAACGTCCATCTGAATTGCGGGTTACGAAACTGAACGTCAATTTGAAATGTTTATCGCGAGACGACAGTAATTTGAATTGTGGATTGTGACGTGGAAACGGAATTTGCATTTTCCATTTTTAGTGAATGGAAATCTGAATCCTTGATGATGTTACCAAATAGAAATTGGAATTTTGGGTCGGAAGGGTGAATGGGAATTTAAATTTTGGATGTCAAGGGGGAAACATTCGAATTGGGAAACACTTCCAAGCCATTTGCCGATACGACTGATTCGGCTGCAAGAACAAATCTCTCACCCAGGTGCGATTTGAAACTCGTGCTCAGTTCAGCCTCCGTTTGGCGTCCTTCCTGCTCGCTCGACCTCGTTCCTCCCTCCCCACCAGCACCCCCACCAGCAATCGACTCCATTTCATTCATTACTTCAGAGCACGGCAAACTCTAACTCTGAAAGTAGAACTCCTTCCTTTTGGCCTCATTACGCATGCGCGACACATACCACGCACTCTCGTGGTCTCTTTCGCAGAAGTCCCCATCTCGAGGCTATTTCCTATTTCTCCTTTTTAAGACTTACTTTTCTGCCAAAAAACATCTCGGATCGCATTTCGCTTTCAGTCTTATCCATCTTGTAAATGAGAGCTTATTTTCGACATTATTATGTAGGAGTTGAAACGCTTTGTTACGAAAAGGAACCGGAATGGAAAGACACATTCGAAGCTCAATAACTTCGAAAATAAGCTTTTTAGGAAAAAATGTTGCTGAAGATAAAATGAAGATCTGATTCAGATCTCTCTAAATCTCAATTTCGAAGAATATTCGTTAACTATTTAAAGAGTTATGTTAGTTGAAATATTTAACCGAAAATTTTGCTACGTGAAATTGACTTCAGGTGATGAAATATAACTGTCAAATTGTTTAGTCACCATCATCTGATGAAAAACTTATTTGCAGACCATTGTGAGGTATTGTCTGCTGACAGGGGGTCACGTTACTTCGAAGTAGGAGACAGAAATAGTACAGCTCTGAAACTTTGCGCCTAGGGGTCATCCGGGTCATAGATCTCGAAAAAATACCGAAATTTGACCTACGACGTGTCCTTCAAGTTCAACTGAAGGTCACTTAAAGGTGAAAGCACGATCTACGAGTGCTAAAAACGTTGGGTTGGGTTGGGTTGTTTTACCTCTGAGCGGCACTTTTTTGCACACCATGGGCTAAATGGCCAGGTCACATGGACCCCGAAGGCTCAGAGAAGGTTGGGGGAGGGGACCCACTGGAACAGCTGTTGGGAGACAGATGGTAGCCTCCCGTCAACGCCATCCAGCGTGTTCTTTAACGTGCACAGGGTATGGCTCTCCCGCACACGGGGCCACGGCTTAACGTCCCATCCGACGGACGGCGGCCTTTCCAAGCCCAGCGGTGTCCCCTACTGACCGTGGGCAGGGCGGGGGAATTTTGCGGAGATAAATCTCAACGCTGACCCAGCTGAGACTCGAACCTGGGAACTACAGATTACGAGCCTGGCGCGCTACCGACTGAGCCACCCCCGCCCCGCACACAATGAACTAAATGGCCAGGTCACATGGACCCTGAGGGTTCAGAGAAGGTTGGGAGAGGGGACCCACTGCAACAGCTGTTGGGAGACAGATGGTAGCCTCCCGTCAAGGCCATCCAGCGTGTTCTTTAATATTCACAGGGTATGGCTCTCCTAGGATGGGTTGTTTTACCTCTTAGTAGCACTTTTTTTGCACACAATGGGCTAAATGGCCAGGTCACAAGGACCCCGAAGGCTTAGAGAAAGTTGGGGGAGGGGACCCACTGGAACAGCTGTTGGGAGACAGATGGTAGCCTCCCGTCAAGGCCATCCAGCGTGTTCTTTAACGTTGGATTGTTTTACCTCTGAGCGGCACTTTTTTCCACACCACGGGCTAAATGGCCAGGTCGCAAGGACCCCGAAGGCTCAGGGAAGATTGGAGGAGGGGACCCACTGGAACAGCTGTTGGGAGACAGATGGTAGCCTCTCGTCAAGGCCATCCAGCGTGTTCTTTAACGTTGGATTGTTTTACCTCTGAGCGGCACTTTTTTCCACGACATGTGCTAAATGACCAGGTCGCAAGGACCCCGAAGGCTCAGGGAAGATTGGAGGAGGGGACCCACTGGAACAGCTGTTGGGAGACAGATGGTAGCCTCCCGTCAAGTCCATCCAGCGTGTTCTTTAACGTTGGATTGTTTTACCTCTGAGCGGCACTTTTTTCCACACCATGGGCTAAATGGCCAGGTCACAAGGACCCCGAAGGCTCAGGGAAGATTGGAGGAGGGGACCCACTGGAACAGCTGTTGGGAGACAGATGGTAGCCTCTCGTCAAGGCCATCCAGCGTGTTCTTTAACGTTGGATTGTTTTACCTCTGAGCGGCACTTTTTTCCACACCATGGGCTAAATGGCCAGGTCACAAGGACCCCGAAGGCTCAGGGAAGATTGGAGGAGGGGACCCACTGGAACAGCTGTTGGGAGACAGATGGTAGCCTCTCGTCAAGGCCATCCAGCGTGTTCTTTAACGTTGGATTGTTTTACCTCTGAGCGGCACTTTTTTCCACACCATGGGCTAAATGGCCAGGTCGCAAGGACCCTGAAGGCTTAGAGAAGGTTGGGGGTTGGGTTGGGTTGTTTTACCTCTGAGCGGCACTTTTTTGCACACCATGGGCTAAATGGCCAGGTCACATGGACCCCGAAGGCTCAGAGAAGGTTGGGGGAGGGGACCCGCTGGAACAGCTGTTGGGAGACAGATGGTAGCCTCCCGTCAAGGCCATCCAGCGTGTTCTTTAACGTGCACAGGGTATGGCTCTCCCGCACACGGGGCCACGGCTTAACGTCCCATCCGACGGACGGCGGCCTTTCCAAGCCCATCGGTGTCCCCTACTGACCGTGGGCAGGGCGGGGAATTTTGCGGAGATAAATCTCAACGCTGACCCAGCTGGGACTCGAACCTGGGAAGTACAGATTACGAGCCTGGCGCGCTACCGACTGAGCCACCCCCGCCCAAAAGGTTGGGGGAGGGGACCTACTGGAACAGCTGTTGGGAGACAGATGGTAGCCTCTCGTCAAGGCCATCCAGCGTGTTCTTTAACGTTGGATTGTTTTACCTCTGAGCGGCACTTTTTTCCACACCATGGGCTAAATGGCCAGGTCGCAAGGACCGCGAAGGCTCAGGGAAGATTGGAGGATGGGACCCACTGGAACAGCTGTTGGGAGACAGATGGTAGCGTCCCGTCAAGGCCATCCAGCGTGTTCTTTAACGTGCACAGGTTATGGCTCTCCCGCACACGGGGCCACGGCTTAACGTCCCATCCGACGGACGGTGACCTTTCCAAGCCTATCGGTGTCCCCTATTGACCGTGGGCAAAGCGGAGATAAATCTTTTGAAAATTTTGCGGAGATAAATCTCAACGCTGACCCAGCTGGGACTCGAACGTGGGAACTACAGATTACGAGCCTGGCCCGCTACCGACTGAGCCACCCCGCCCTTTTTTCTCTTTAGGAAAATATTTTTTTTTCTCTTACTTTTTATTCGGAAGCATATAATTTTTTTTATCTAATGCAATTTAAAAAAAAAATTAAATGTTTTTTTTATCTAATATTTTTCTGATCAGAGGTTCAACATTTGCAGACTTTTTGAACAGACGCCCCCGTTGAGGGAAATGCACGTGCCTGGCCACGGAGCAGACGCTCGTGACGATATCGGAATAACAATACTTGACATTGGAGCAGTGCGTGCTGCAATTGGAACGTTACACTGCAAGGGCAACAATGATCAATTGTTCGTAGTCAACAATGGATTTCAATTGGGTGTTTTTTTAATGGACTTTATCAAACGATCTGTTGTTGTCTTTATCTTTAAAAAAAAAGCATTACTAGGTTGTTGCAATTCAGACTCATTCACTTAGAGCAGTGGTTCTCAACCTTTTTATGCTTCACGTACAGTCGCTCAAAAAAATATCCGAACCTTACGGTTGATTACAGAATTCAGAAAAAATATCTGGCATTGATTTTTTTAGAAATTAGTGATCTGGCAACCTTCGTGTCACGTGATTACAAAATTCAGGAAAAATATCTGGAGCGTGTACAGCAACTGTACACGCTCCAGTTACCGTTCACAGCAAATGAGCGTGTGCAGTTACTGCACACGCGCCATTTTGCTGTGAACGGTAACTGCACACGCTCAATATTTCTGTGAGCACACGATCCAGGTTTTTGTGAGCTCATACGATCCAATGTGCTGTGAACATTAACCGCAACCGCTCCAATTTGCTGTGAACGGTAACTGCACACGGTCCATATTCATTGCATTATATATTCATATGCAGTATATATATAAAAAAATATCCGAACCCTACGGTTGATTACAGAATTCGGGAAAAAATATCTGGCAACGATTTTTTCAGAAATTAGTGATCTGACAACCTTCGTTCCCTACGGTTGATTACAGAATTCGGGAAAAAATATCTGGCAACGATTTTTTCAGAAATTAGTGATCTGACAACCTTCGTTCTGACACGAAGGTTGTCAGATCACTAATTTGTAAAAAAATCGTTGCCAGATATTTTTTCCTGAATTCTGTAATCAACCGTAGGGTTCGGATATTTTTTTGAGCGACTGTACCCCCTTGAAATGTGTATGCAACTGGCGTACTCCTTGTTTAGATAGATAAAACTATCGTTGTAGCATACCAATGGGAATAAAATATACTGCTCACAAAAATTAGGGGATATTTTTATCGTTTCATATTCATTTTGAAATATCCCCTAATTTTTGTTAGTAATATATATACACATTAAATTTTGTATTCATAAATTGCATATATCGTTAAATAAAAAAATGACATTTTTGCACACAGTGTTTCCAATTTAGCGACTTTGTTACTACATCAATCGACTTTTGAGCTCTCACGGCGTTCCCCAAAAAATGTTACCGCATACCCCAAGTTGAGAACCCCTGATTTAAGGGGTGCATTTATTTGTTAAGCCGTCCCGTGGCCGAGTGGTTAGCGCGCTTGGCTACTGATCTACGGGACTTGGGTTCGAGCCCCGGGTAAGGTATGGATGTATGTATCGTTTTTCTGCTGAGGGCCTGCCATCCTCTCAGACCTTCTACTATGGCATATAAACTGACAGGCTCCTGTCAGACCTCTGTGGCAAGCAGCTGCTTGAGGGGGTATTTATTTATTTTATTTTATTTATTTGTTATTTAGTGGCGCACTTTGCAGACCATCAGAAATTGTTTGTAGATACCTGGTGCTGTCTTTCTGCTGAGGTCCACTCATCCTCACAGGATTTTATTATGCTGTCTTTCTGCTTAGGGACCTCTAGGCAATCTCACAGGTGATCTCTAGGGTGTATAAACTGACAGGCTCGCATCGGGCCTTCGCGGCAAACAACTGCTTGAGGGGGTATTTATTTTTTTTTGGGTAGATGTTGATGAAGTATACGATACGCGTTTTCAGAATATCGCCATGGCTTTAACAGCGCCCTCTAACTGTGTGAAATTGTAGAAAACGCAGAAATTTTAAAGGAATATTGCCAACGATCTATTTATGACAGCATACTCTAAAGTTTCAATTTTTTATGTTACCATGGTAATATTCTCGTTATTTAATAAGAAAAATTTCTTTTATCTGGTTTTTATGAGATTTGATAAACAAAGCTTTTCGTTAATGTGGAAAAGAAGTAAACTGAATTAAAAACGTTTTCGAAAATAAATCATTAAAAAAAAATGCGTAACAAGTGGGAAAAAGTCGTTTTTTTGTTCGTAGACACTTTCTATAAAATAAAAGTTGAGCTTTTTAAGCTTAATATTTCGATTAAAAAAAAAGCTCAATGCCTAAATATTTAACGCGACATTTTTTACGGAATTCATGATTTTTTTTACAAACACTTTCAAAAATGTTAGGCAAAAAACAAAAATGCATTTTAACACATCAAGACAGTTTTAATTTAAAGAAAAGAAACATAATTTTTTACAAATCCATCATCGCCTACTTTTTTAATCTTTTTACAAAAGTGAGCTAATCTGGCAAAAGTCTTTATTTAGCATTTGCTGCAATCGAGACGGTTGCCACGGAAACTGATCAGTCTCCCCTCCCATCACTGGTGCGCTCCCCTTCTGACGTCATCGTCACTGGAAGTGTTAATCTTGCACCCAGAGTATCTGGAGTCTCCGCAGAAAGTAGGTGAGGGCGCGCGAGTTTCTCTCTTCCCACAAGAGGGCGCTGGCCAACTCCGCTCCGACTCCGGAATGGCGTCGCTATGGCAATCGAAACCGATTGCCCGTGGGTGCGGTGGAAATGCACGAGCCTCACGTGTCGTTGATAGTAGGACACAGACTATGGGCAAGTCGAGCCTCGAGGACAATTTAACAATGGGTTAAATTTCGATCAAAGGGACCTGGGTTCGAGTCCCGGGTGAGGCATGGATGTGTGTCCCGGGTGAGGCAGATATTTTTTCTGAATTCTGCAATCAACCATAGTGTTCGGATACTTTTTTGAGCGACTGTACAATGCACTCTATGTTATTACAATTTAGAATATACCCACGCGAGTAAACTCGTTTGTGGGGTAAATAATGTTATTGATTAAAAACTCTTGTTTTGCAGACTATGGCAATTTTTATGTTTATTTCAAGCAACCTCGGTGTAAAAATATGGAAAATTTTCAAGCTTAAGATCAAATGTTATCCATTTTTTAATTTCTTTGATAAATTCATTTTTACATATTAAATGTTTTATTCAACTGGAGATCATATTGTTACGACAGAAGAATCTGGCAACCGAAAGCAAAGTTTCAGCCAACGAATAAGAACGTTGGGAGAATTTGGAGAAGGAGAGTGGAGCGTTAACGGTCGTTTTGTATTGTAACGGTTGTTGTGTTGTAACGGTCGAGGAGTTCGAAAATGGACGGTGAGCTGTTCTGAGACAGTGCGCGTTAAGTATCAAGAAGTAACTTGATGTGTTGTGTATACGCGGAAGGATAAAAGTGGGATCTTTTATCGTTAAGTATCAAGAAGTAACTTGATGTGTTTGTGTATACGCGGAAGTATAAAAGTGGGAACTTTTATGGCTAACTTCGAATGTCTACACGGACTGTCTTTTTGTTCGGCTAGTGTGTGAAAAGTTATTAGCACAGGACGAGAATTGGTTTACGAGTGAAGATCTTCGGGTGACCTGGTAAATCAAGTAAAAGGTAGTATTTAGTAAAATACACAGAGCTGATATTGTGTGCTCTACGCAGGAAGATTGATGACTTGTGCATGTTAATAGTTGATTTGTTAATAAGATACTTCATCCATATTTCCTTTGTAACAATTTACCTTGTATTGAATTTGGTTTTGAAATATAGCTTTTAATACTCACGCTCAGTGGCTATCCATTTTTGTAATCCGCAACATTTGGTGTCAGAAGTGGGATTATAATTATTTAATTGAATGCCTTTCACTAGAAGTATGGATGAGTTAATAAAGCTGATGACTGATATGAAAGCCGATATGGCTAATAAAATAGGTGAACTTTCTAGTGACATAAATAATAAAATAGGTGACCTGGCCGCACAAAAGGCCGATATTAAAGGTGATCTAGCTGCCCAAAGCGATAAAATAGGTGACTTGAAAGCCGATATTAAAGGTGATCTGGCCGCCCTAAGCGATAAAATAGATGATTTGAAAGCCGAAATGGCCGCACGAAATAATGAGTTGAGGACTGAGATAGTTTCTCAAAAAGATGATTTGAAAGCCGAAATGGCCGCACAAAATACTGAGTTGAGAGCTGAAGTGGCTTCTCAAGTTGGTAAGATTATTGATCACTTCAAGGATCATAAAACCGAACTCAATAGACAATGCAATAGTTTAAATGTTGAATTTGTCAGTGAAAAAGATGATCTTGATAGTGTTAAGTTAGATTGTAAACATGGAAAAGAAAAAGAGAAAGGCAACGCATATAAAAATGTGGATCTGCTACTGGAAATCAAGAATCGTAGAGATAGCGCAGATAATGCCTTTGACCACGCAACTACTGGTGATGCATGGCAGAGTGTCTATGTCGCTGGTGACATGTCTAGGAACTGTGAAGAACAATCACACAGATCAGAGAGCTGTGAGACTATACAGTACGCTTTGCACTTCAAAATACCTAGGTATACAAGTCTGGCACGATCTGAAGAGAGATCCACACGAAAGGTATTCTATTCCTCGCTCTCAGCAAAATGCGTCATGGACAATTATCGCAAAGGCAGAGTAACGAGTGGTAATGAAGGGGAACGAAACAGAGTTTACGTTTCGCAGAGTGGTCCGAGTAAAGAAGAGGCGTCCATTCATCATAGATACAAAGTGCCATTCGACTTTACCGCGGAAGTCGGAGAGATTTTTCCGAAGCATATAGCCACACTCGAATCGTTTATAGAAAGTGGGGATTTAAGGAAGAGGAATTCCGAAGGATGGCTTAGAAGCATAACAGGTGATGCTAGTAAAAGAGCTTCAGGCAGAGACAGTACTTCAAAGACTAACTTTTTGGATGAAACTAAGCCTCAGAGTTACGATCAGAGAGAAGTAAAGTCCTCAGACAATTTCAACGTAGCCACGCTGAATTTCTTTTCTGAACAGTCAATGTGCAGATTTGGACATTATAACCATTAAGATTATAAGGATATAGAAAAGTTTTATCACGACTACAAGAGCTCTAAAGTGGACAATATCATGTTACAAAACTCGTCGCTGATCTCCAGAATGAACAATTTGGCAATCATGACTGATGTTTCCCTGGCTAATTACAATGAGAGCTCCAAGAAAGTGAATTCCGAAGAAACAGCAACTATGACCTCCTCGGGTCATGTGTTTTGCTGGAGACCCGAGTGGCGCCATCGGATGGTAGATGAAAACAGCACAGGAGGTGTCGGCAACAAAGTGAGTCTTGTCTTGGCTCCTGCACTTGCTGCTTTAGGTCTCAAGGTCCCTATGATCTCCGGTCGTGCTCTCCAATTGACGGGAGATACTCTGGACAAATTGGAATCCATCCCTGGCTTCACAGTCGACTGCACTAAAGATAAAATCGAGCAGATGATGGAAGACGTCGGATGCTGCATCGTAGGACAGACAGAGGAGCTGGTGCCAACAGATAAGGAGATTTACCGCTGCAAGGATCTGATGGCTACCATAGATAGCGTTCCTCTAATGATATGCTCAATTGTGTCCAAAAAGCTGGCTGAAGGAGTGTGTGCTTTGGTTTATGATGTTGAATTCGGAAAAGGAGCTATTGATCTCATCAGTACAGAAGATGTTGCTGTTGATTTAGTTAAGAAAGTGGTTGCAGCATCACAAGCTCGTGGAATGAAGAGTTTGAGTTGTTCAGCTGTTATCAGCAACATGGATTCACCTCTTGAAAACTCTGTTGACAACTCTCTGGAAGTGATGGAAGCTGTTCAGTGTTTCCTTGGTAACGGATCCTTGGAACTGCAAGAGCTCGTCGAAGAGTTAGGAGGAGAACTGCGTTTGGTGAACATTGTGGATAATAGGGTAGATGAAGCATCACGTGTCCGTAAGGTTCTGCATAACGGCAATGCTTTGAACAAGTTTCGTAACATGTTAATAGAACAAGGAGTATCTGAAGATGTTGCAAGCTGGCTATGTGAAGGTAAAACAGAAAAAATATTGCTAGCAGCCCGACACATCACTGATTTCACTTATACAGGAGAAACAGGTAAGGTTGTCGGATTAGAAGCTGCAGTTCTAGCAAGAGTATGGAAGGAGGAGATGGACCGAAGAGCTAAAAAGAATTATGGAGCTGATATTATATTTGTGAAGCACCTTGGGGATCAAATGGAATCAGGTGAAATATGGCTGAAGGTTCATCACGACAGTTCTGAATTAAGGGAAAGTCAACTGACAAAAGGGTCAGACTGGAGGATGAAACTTCTCCCTAGATTTTATGTCACTAATGACTTTCATTCCTTGTTACTGTTGATAGAAGTAAAAATCCAAAGAAGAAAACTTTCGACAAAGAAGAAAACTTTTTACAGGTTTTGCACGAAAACTCTTAGTCGATTCTTCTCCCTGCAGAGACATAAACGTGTTCACAAGGGCTATAGGCCTTACACGTATTATGTTTGTGGACGAGGCTTCAGTCAGAAAAGAAATCTACGTCATAATGAGATTCGCTTTCATTTTGACACAAACGTGGTATATCGCATTCGTCGACGTCCAGCTACAAAGTGCAAGGTGGTTCACGTGGATCATTTGGCCCCGTTTCATCGAAGAACTGAAGAAGCTTTGGAATCCAGAATTGTTCGGGACGAACAAGACCTAGGAAGGGGGCAGTGTTACGACAGAAGAATCTGGCAACCGAAAGCAAAGTTTCAGCCAACGAATAAGAACGTTGGGAGAATTTGGAGAAGGAGAGTGGAGCGTTAACGGTCGTTTTGTATTGTAACGGTTGTTGTGTTGTAACGGTCGAGGAGTTCGAAAATGGACGGTGAGCTGTTCTGAGACAGTGCGCGTTAAGTATCAAGAAGTAACTTGATGTGTTGTGTATACGCGGAAGGATAAAAGTGGGATCTTTTATCGTTAAGTATCAAGAAGTAACTTGATGTGTTTGTGTATACGCGGAAGTATAAAAGTGGGAACTTTTATGGCTAACTTCGAATGTCTACACGGACTGTCTTTTTGTTCGGCTAGTGTGTGAAAAGTTATTAGCACAGGACGAGAATTGGTTTACGAGTGAAGATCTTCGGGTGACCTGGTAAATCAAGTAAAAGGTAGTATTTAGTAAAATACACAGAGCTGATGTTGTGTACTCACGCAGGAAGATTGATGACTTGTGCATGTTAATAGTTGATTTGTTAATAAGATACTTCATCCATATTTCCTTTGTAACAATTTACCTTGTATTGAATTTGGTTTTGAAATATAGCTTTTAATACTCACGCTCAGTGGCTATCCATTTTTGTAATCCGCAACAATATTATAAATTTTTACCGCTAAATATATATTATGTCCAGTGACGATAGATTTCTTAACCATAAAATCTTATATTAATAGATTTTCTGAGGTTTTATGGGGCGGGGGTGGCTCAGTCGGTAGCGCGCCAGGCTCGTAATCTGTAGTTCCCAGGTTCGAGTCCCAGCTGGGTCAGCGTTGAGACTTATCTCCGCAAAATTCCCCCCTGCCCACGGTCAGTAGGGGACACCGATGGACTTGGAAAGGCCGCCGTCCGTCAGATGGGACGTTAAGCCGTGGCCCCGTGTGCGGGAGAGCCATACCCTGTAAATATTAAAGATCACGCTGGATGGCCTTGACAGGAGGCTACCATCTGTCTCCCAACAGCTGTTCCAGTGGGTCCCCTCCCCCAACCTTCTCTGAGCCTTCGGGGTTCATGTGACCTGGCCATTTAGCCCATGGTGTGCAAAAAAGTGCCGCTCAGAGGTAAAACAACCCAACCCAAATCTGAGGTTTTATGTGTTTGTCATAAGCCCCCCCCCCAACCCCAAAGGGAGAAAAGTTCATAGTTTAAGTATGACTTTATCCAGCCACTGTAAATAATTTTGAGAAGCGAAATATCAGCAAACTTCCTGATATAATAAATTTTAGGAATGATTGCATTAACTTTTTTGCATCCTTATCGATTTGTAAATTCCGTGTCAATTTTCTATCTATCATTATTCCCAAATAACAATAGTTTTCTATTCCTTCAAAACATTCCAAATTGCATAGTCCGAGTCTGCTATTTTTTGTATGATACAAAAATTTTCCTTTAAAATTGCATCATCTGCAAATGTTATATTTTTACTACATAAATTCAAGTTACAAAGATCATTAATATAAACTAAAACCAATATTGGCCCCAGTTCCGATCCTTGTGGCACTCCAATCTCTACTTCTGCACTCAAACAATTTCCGATTTTAACTATTTGCTTCCTGTCCCGAGAATAGCTATCAAACCGTTTCAAAATAGTTCCCCTGAAACTAGCCGCCTCTAATTTAAATATCAAAATTTCATGCGAAACTGTATCAAAACCTTTTTTAATATCTAAAAATAATAACACCGATTTTTCATTTTTTTTTTAATTTGTGAAATTTCTGGATGTTAATTCTAAAACAGCATCTTCTGTTCCTAGGCTTTTTCTAAATCCATATGGATTTCATCATCATCATCATCATCATCATCCTCAAGCAGCCATGTGCTACGGAGGTCCAACCAGACCGTGCAATTTAGTTCTCCAAGCAAGTCTATCCTGAGCTACATCTACTGCATCTGGCCACTGCACACCAATTCTAACAAGGTCCTGTTTGACATTGTCAGCCCACCGCATCCTAGGTCTCCCCTTCTTTCTGAGGCCTTTAGGCGCACTGTTCATAACCCTATTCGCCAATCTATAATTATTCATACGGGCAACATGGCCAAACCAACGGAGTCTCTCTCTGCACAATATGCTGCTTAAAGGAAGTTGCAAACTCCTTTGCCTAATCTCGTCATTAGTTACAAAGTTGAACCACCTAATGCCAAAGATACTGCGTAAGCATCTGGAATCAAAAGCATCTAGTTTCCTGTTATCTTGTTTACAAAGTGTCCAAGTTTCACTACCGTAACTAACCCTAGAAAGAACCAAACTATTATACAGTCTAATTTTAGTCTTTAGGTGTATACGCCTATTTCTCCACACTCTCCATAGATTCTTAAAAGTCCCGGCAGCAATCCCTATTCGTCTGTTAATCTCATGCCGCACATCACCATTATCTGTTACATAGCTCCCAAGATAATTAAACTGTGACACCTGCTCAAGACTGCAACCATTCAGATTAACTGAATCACAGCCTGCCTGACCAATTTTCATCACTTTAGTTTTCTCTCTGTTTATAACCAAACCTACTCTACTACCAGTCTCATCAACAGCTCGAATGAAAGAGTTCATCTCATCAACATCATTTGCCAAAAGGGCTAAATCATCAGCATAATCTAAATCAGAAATTTTCGTATCTCCAGCCCATTTAAGGCCAAAATCTTTCCCTTGAAGTGAATTTCGCATAACATAATCAATAACCAAGCTAAAGAGAAAAGGAGACAAAACTGCACCCTTGTCGAACACCAGAAGTAATGCTAAACCAATTGCTACAAGCCTTACCAACTCTCACACATGACTCAGTGTTATTATAGAGAGCTTTCATAATGTTAACTAACTTGTCTGGTATACCATATGATCTCACAATCAACCACAGATTATGACGATCAACAGAGTCGAAAGCCTTTTTGAAATCAACAAAGCTAGCAACCAAAGGTTTCTGAAACTCTAAACATTTCTCGAGAATCTGCCTAAGTGAAAATATCTGATCCACACATCCCCTACCACTTCTGAATCCACATTGCTCATCACGCAATTGACTGTCAACCAGATTCTTAATTCTATTAAGCACAATCATGGAAAGAACTTTACCTGGAACAGAGAGTAGGCTGATACCCCTATAGTTATCACAAGAACTGCGATCACCTTTTTTGAAAATAGGGATAACAATAGCTCTGGTAAAATCCTTAGGAACCATGCCTTTATCATAAAAGATATTCAGAATTTCAGTCATCCAAGTGGTAACCGAAACATTCCCAGCTCTAAGCATTTCCGTAGTAATTTCATCTACCCCTGGGGATTTATGAAGTTTAAGTTTAGAAACAGCCAAAAGAACTTCAGATTGTGTTATAGGGCCAACATTAAAGCCACCAATGCATCTATCATCATTGCAAACAATGGGAGTAGAACTAACTACATTGTTTAGAACATCACTGAAATGCTCAGCCCACCTAGCCATGACAGAATCCTCCCCTTCTATAACCTTACCTTGTTTATCCTTCAATCCTTGTATGCCTGTCCGTTTTCTACCACACAAAACATTAAGTATCTGGTACAGCTCTCTGCTGTTGTGCTGTCTAACTGCTTCCTCGGTTTTGTCAGCCAAACCATCAAGCCAAAGATTCTTATCAGCAGCTAACTGATCCTTTACAAGTTTATTAAGATCTCTGTAATGCTTTCTATTAAGACTAGTAGGGTATTGATTAAGGGCATTCCTGCAGTTCTTTCTTTCCGAAATAAGCTCAAGTGCCTTATCACTCAGATAATTTTGCCTCTTCTGCTCCTTTTTTCCTAAAAGAGTACTGTTAGTGTCCAAAAAAGCCTGTTTAAAATGATCCCATTCTTCCTCAACTTCAGTAGTAAGCAAACCATGACTGTCATAATGACTAAGTAACCTATCATGGTAAGCTTTGGCTATAACTGGATCTTTCAGAGCTTCAGTATTAAAACTAAATTTTTTAACCCTAGCACAACACTTTTTAAGTTTAAGTTGCAACACACTTTTAACAAGGTAATGGTCAGATCCAATTTCAGCTCCCCTATATGCCCTGGTATTCCTAACAGAACTAGCCCATTTGCTGTTAATTAATATGTAATCAATCATATTCTTATGCAGCCCATCAGGTGAAACCCATGTGTATTTATGTGTGTCGCGGTGTTTGTAATAAGTGTTAGTTATTCTGAAACCATTGAGTTTACTTACCTGTAGGAGACGTTGCCCATTGCCATTGCAGCTACCAATACCAAAAGGGCCTATTACTCCTCCCCAAAGGTCAGAGTCAGTACCAACTTTGGCATTGAAGTCACCAAGAACAAGGGTAATATCTCCTTTCTTGACAGAATTCAAAATATCCTGAAGTCGTTCATAAAACCTATCCTTCTCATCCTCATCGGCATCCTCAGTGGGGGCATAACAGCAGATAACATTCAAGTCTTTAATGCTTGTCTGAAATTTTGCTGTAAGAAACCTTTCATTAATGCACTCATATCCTAGAAGAGCATCACTAGCGTGTCTGCTGAGAAGCAGACCCACGCCTTGGTGATGCTTATTGTCGTCCCTCCCTGAAAAGAGAAATTTAAGATTATTTTTAAGAATCTGACCTTTATCTGTCCATCTGGTCTCTTGCAAGCCTAGAATATCTAAATTATAACGGTGGAATTCTTGTGTGAGGACATCAAGAGAAAAAGCTCTGTGCAGAGTCCTCACATTCCAACTACCTATGGAGAGAAAATGGTTAGTGGGATGTTTAAAGAAACTATGTTTATTGAGAGAGGGAATGCCGACAATATCAAACAGCCCCCTAATCGCAGACATGGGGCAAAGACCCGTTCCCCCACTACTAAAGGCTGAAGCCATCTACACTGGAAGACTTCCTCCAATGTAGAATTTGACGATGCCAATAGAAGCAAAGAGTTCAGGTGCCTGCGATGACTTCTGCTCAGGATTATCCACCAGCTGATAAACATATCCTGTGGATCTATTCACTTGGGGCTGTCAACCCACAAACAAAAAGAAAACACAGCGGAAGATTTTCCCTCCACAGAAGCCCACCAGTGCAGCAAAATCAGGATCCATAATCAAGCTCAGAGCCATATATCTGTCCAGTCCAGTAGGTTTATATGGTCAGCACCAGGACCCTGTGTGGTTGACCACTCCTTAGCAGGGTAGAAAAAAAAGAAAAGTAGCCATAGTTGTCCAGATCAGTAGGCCACACTAATCTGGCAGCCCTCCCCTTCCGTTCACTTCCACAAGAGAGTATCTCTTTTGAAAGTTACTAACGGTCCGCACCACGAGAAGGCGGGGTCGGACATTAGGTGCTAGGCCTGGCCGGTTCTATGCATCATCACAGGGGATTGGTGCATAGCTCTCCTTCCAGTGACTACCTAGCTACCATTTACAGACCATATGGATTTAGTGAAAAATAATTATTTTTATCTAGAAAGAAATCTATTTTTTGTTTTACTATTTTTTTCACAAATTTTGGAAAACACCGACAACAAAGATATGGGCTTATATTTTTCTAAACTGCTCACTTTCCTTCCTTTATATGGATAGGTATGACAACTGAAGTTTTCAATAGAGAATGCCTTTCTGCAGGGTTATATTAGGGGCGGGGGTGGCTCAGTCGGTAGCGCGCCAGGCTCGTAATCTGTAGTTCCCAGGTTCGAGTCCCAGCTGGGTCAGCGTTGAAATTTATCTCCGCAAAAATTCCCTTCCCTGCCCACGGTCAGTAGGGGACACTTATGGGAATTCCCCACCCCCCTGCCCACGGTCAGTAAGGGACACCGATGGGCTTTGAAAGGCCGTTGTCCGTCAGATGGAAGGTTAAGCCATGGCGCTGTATACGGGAAAGCCATACCCTGTGTTTGTTAAAGAACACGCTGGATGGCTTTGACGGGAGGCTACCATCTGTCTCCCAACAGCTGTTCCAGTGGGTTCTCTCCCCCAACCTTCTCTTAGCCTTCGGGGTCCTTGTGACCTGACCATTTAGCCCTTGGTGGGCAAAAAAAGTGCCGCTCAGAGGTAAAACAACCCAACCCAGAGTTATATTTATCAGTAAACATGAGATATCTTTAATTTCTTGATAAATTTCCTTCATTGTTTGAACATGTAATACCATCTCCCTGATTTCACAGTTTGTAAATTTCTTATTACGTCATGAATTTGTTTTTCAAAAATATAGTCAACAAAATACGCATTTCTGAAATTGCTCGATATCTGGGTCAAATTCAGCCGTTAACGTTTCTTTAAAATACGCATTCGTTAACTAAAAAATCATTGTTATTTAGAGAATAAATTTTTCCATCACTTTAAATTTCTAAATTTAAGTTGCCAGGTTTTTTTTTTGTCATACCCGCACATTTCATTTATTGTCTCCCAGTTTTTTTTTCGGATTTGATTTATTTCTTAGAAACTTATTTCTGTAATAATTATTTCTGGCTTCTCTAATTAACGATGTCAGCTTATTTTTATATCTTTTACATTCCTTAATTTAATGTTCAGTCGTTAAATTTAACATGTATCGGTTTCCCAATTTTTTACGTCCCTTCATTAACTGTATCAACCCATTTTTTAATTCATAATTTTAATTTTTTATATGTCTGTATGGAATCTTTTGTTTTTTTAACTGAATCTTCCAATATTAATATAAATTCTCTGATCTAAAATATATAATTCTTAATTAGATTATAACATTTTATTATTAAATTATTAATCAGATTATTTTATAAATTGTTATTTAATAAGCATACTATTTTTAATCAGATTATTTTACAAATTATATTTTTAATTTTATATTACTAATAATGATCAAATGATCATTATCAATTAAAGTATATATTATATCTTCATTTATTAGATTACATTTTTAATTACTTTTTAATTATCCTATACATTATTGTTTATAAATTATAATATTTTTGATTATTATTAATTACAGATTACAAACTTTCTTTTGAAAACAACCTAAAAAAGAAAAGAATGTAGAACAACTCAGAAATCTGTTTCTTTTTTTCTGTTCTTTATTTTTGTATAAAATGGTTTCTCGTCCGACGACAATGGGCCGCGCGACGGGCAACAACCGCGCAATAAGACAAAATAACGGACAAACTTCCTCCGCGAAATGCCGAGAGGCGATTCCCGCCACTTCACAGACTCATTTGCATTCCGTTTCTTTTTTTATTATTGCACTGCCCGTGCTTCAAATATTCGCAATAAATCTCCTCGCGAAGATTTCTCTCTTATCCGCACGAGAGTGTTTTTCCTTCCACGTGACCTACTTCCAGCTCGTTTCCCATCGCACGAGCAATGAATTGGTGGCGCCATTTTTCCTCTCCAAGGCCCGCGAGCTCACTTGCCGTCCACGTGGGGACGAAAGGGCAGTCACGTGCTTTTTGGGAGCAATGGAATCAGGATTCTTATTTTCAATCCAATAAGTTCTTTTGAGACGATGCTCCGATTTTTTTTTTTAGCGAAAGGGGGCGCTGTCTATCCCAAATGATCCTTTTCACAGTGTTGTCTAACGTCTTGTTACGTTCCACTTGAAACTGTGATCGATGCTTGCTGTCAACTTTTGGTGCTCATCTGTTGACAGTGAGTGAGGAGTTGGGCTTTCCTTGTCTTCATCAAAGTGTCTTCTTAGAGGAGGAGACATTTTAAGACAATTGAAGGAGGAGACATTTCGAGAAGATACTAGAAGAAAAAACATTTGGAGAACTTCGTCAAGTGTCTCCTTGAAGGAAAAAACACTTCAAGGAGAAGACGTTAGAAGCAGAAGACACTTGAATAAGGAGGAGACACTTGAAGGAGAAGACACTTGAATAAGGAGGAGACACTTGAAGGAGAAGACACTTGAATAAGGAGGAGACACTTGAAGAAGAAGACACTTGAATAAGGAGGAGACACTTGAAGAAGAAGCGACTTTGAGAAGGATATGGTAGAAAGAGAAAAAAACACTTCATAGACAAGACACTTGGAGGAGAAGACATTTCAAGGAAGATCCACTTGAATAAGGAGGAGACACTTGAAGGAAAATGTAGTAGAAAGAGAAGAAGACATTTCATAGACAAAACACTTGGAGGAGAAGACACTTCAAGGAGGATACACTTGAAGGAGAAGACACTTGAATAAGGAGGAGACACTTGAAGGAGAAGAGACTTTAAGGAGAATATAGTAGAAAGAGAAGAAGACACTTCATAGACAAGACACTTGGAGGAGAAGACACTTCAAGGAGAAGATATTAGTAGAAAGAGAAGAAGACACTTCATAGACAAGACACTTGGAGGAGAAGACACTTCAAGGAGAAGATATTAGTAGAAAGAGAAGAGCTGCAAGTCTCTTCTTGAAAAAGAAAACAATGAAAGAGAAGACTCGGTGTAGAAGATGAAGTTTCCTCTTGAAGGAGAGACACTTCTTGGAGAAGACACCTCAAGTTTCGTCTCGAATTGAAGAAAGGTGCAAGAAGAAGCCCCTCCCCCCCCCCCCCCGAAACGCGTAGTGCAAGGCCTGTTGCCCATTAATTGAAAAAGACGACAGTTGACAGTGATGATGAGCGCCGAAAATGTGCAATGGGAAAAGGAAAATTTTAATTTTTAAAATTTTTAATTCTCTACCGAGAGATCTGTTATGCCTGAACACTTATTCAGAAATTAAAGCTAAAGTTTCGAAATGGTTATTAGATGTAAATATTTGAAAAGCAATGTTTAAAAGTCATATCCTGTATCTGGTATCGTTTTAAGCAAGTGCAATTTTAATGTGAAATGATGACTTGTACAGTCGCTCAAAAAAGTATCCGAACACTATGGTTGATTACAGAATTGAGAAAAAAAATCTGGCATGGCTTTTTTTTTTAAAAACATATTTACATTTTTATTATATTCTTCAGTCACATATTTACATTAAATGCATATTTTAAAGGTATTAAATTCCTTCGAAATTCAATTCCCACTGATGCAAATTGACCCCCGTAATTTCTATTACCTCGATATTCGTAATATGTGGAGAAATGTTAAGAAAAAGAACATTCGATATTTCAATCAATTTGTTTTTTAGCTGTATGAAACATCTCATTAACCTAGACAAGGTTAATGAGCACAGCACATAATTCAAAACATTTACTGCATCCGAAATCCTTTCATCTCCATTAAGTCTCATTAATGTCTGATGACGTCACAGAATCCATTCTTCGTCGTTTAAGTGATGCTAAATCATATCACCTTGGATAGGAGAGCTTAGAGATGCGGATCACGTGCAACTAATCAATGGATGCAAGGACGCAAAGTCGACCTTGGCAAGCTCTGAGTCAACTTTAGTCATCCTTTTTGGTCGATCAGTGAATGTGTTGGAAGAAGAGTTGGAAATGATTTTGGACTGTTGAAGTTTTAAGGGAAAAAAATTGTTCATTAGACAGTTGAATGATGACTTTTTACATCATGATTATAGGTGGACATTATGGATGATGCTGGCGGACAACCAGGAACACTCTGCGAAAATTTGAAGTATCTAGAACGATTTCTCTATAAGTGAACAGTATTAGTCTTCACCACCCAAAGCTATTATGTCACATCACGCAAAGTTTAAGCTTTCATATAACTCTACCTCGATATTCGTAAGACGACTTCCGTGTTTATTAAATAATATGTGTATAATTCTTGTCTATAATTCTTCTGTGTATAATTCTAACTCGATATTCGTTAGACGACTTCTGTGTTTATCTGAAAGAACGTTTTTTTACAGGGAAAAATGTTTCATCAAATAAAAATGTCCCTGGAAAGAAATTGAAGAAATTCATCAAAATCAGAATTTCTGAACGTGTTCATTTAATGTTTAGCGTCATAACTAAAAATTTGAAAATATTTCCGTCACAGATTTATATCAAAAGTTAATTAAAACGCAAACAAGTAGTAAAAAGAACAGTTTTTGATATAATATGCAAATTCACAGTCTTCTTTATGACTGTAAAAAACGATGTGCGTTTGCTGTGCAGTGGGAGCTATTCCCTGCACGTTCTCCTCTTCTCCGCAGTGCGCGTGTCGTCGAGAGCGAGCGAGATCAACGGCCTCCACAATCCCCTGGGCGCCCCTCTCTGCTTCCTGCTGTGTGACGACAGTTCTCATGAGTGATGTCGTCACGGATCTCGTTCTCGTGACCAGCCCTCACAGGAGCCGTGAGGGGCCGACAAGGGGGTGTACGGGTGGGGGGTCGAAAGCCGCGAGACTCTCAACACTTGGAAATGAATTCTCTGGTGTCGTAAATTCAATCTGCTTGCTGATGAAACAGATTTCAGTTTGGGAAGAAATATTCCGCTTTTATTCATCTAAGGACAGAGATTTCGCACTCTTCAAATCACTTGGAAAAGTTTCGTGAATTGGATTACGAAATGACGTACTGAAATATTGCATCATTCTGAGATCTATCACTTCTGAAATATTCATTGAATGGCAAATGCGATTAGCAAAAGTCTTCAATGATATGGAACACGGGAACAGACGATTTTTGATAATTTGCTTTAAAGGATGGGAGCAGACGAATGTTTTCAATGACTCTTGTTTGATGGAAGCAGACGACAATCTGTTGTGTGCGATAGAAGCAGACGATTTTTGTTTAATGACTTATGTAAGAAGGATGACTTTCGTACTTTATTGCTAGGTAAGGAGGAAGCAGACGACTTTTGACAATTTGCTCTACGTGATGGAAGCAGACGACTTTTGACAATCTGCTCTACATGATGGAAGCAGACGACTTTTGACAATTTGCTCTACGTGATGGAAGCAGACGACTTTTGACAATTTGCTCTACATGATGGAAGCAGACGAATTTTGACAATTTGATCTACATGATAGAAGCAGACGACTTTTGACAATTTGCTCTACATGATGGAAGCAGACGACTTTTCACAATTTGATGTATATGATGGAAGCAGACGACTTTTGACAATTTTCTCTACATGATGGAAGCAGACGACTTTTGACAATTTGATCTATATGATGGAAGCAGACGACTTTTGACAATTTGATCTATATGATGGAAGCAGACGACTTTTGACAATTTGATCTATATGATGGAAGCAGACGACTTTTGACAATTTGATGTATATGATGGAAGCAGACGACTTTGACAATTTGCTCTACATGATGGAAGTAGACGACTTTTGACAATTTGCTCTACATGATGGAAGCAGACGACTTTTGACAATTTCCTCTACATGATGGAAGCAGACGACTTTTGACAATTTGCTCTACATGATGGAAGCAGACGACTTTTGACAATTTGATCTACATGATGGAAGCAGACGACTTTTGACAATTTGCTCTACATGATGGAAGCAGACGACTTTTGACAATTTGCTCTACATGATGGAAGCAGACGACTTTGACAATTTGCTCTACATGATGGAAGCAGACGACTTTTGACAATTTGCTCTACATGATGGAAGCAGACGACTTTTGACAATTTGATCTACATGATGGAAGCAGACGACTTTTGACAATTTGCTCTACATGATGGAAACAGACGACTTTTGACAATTTGATGTATATGATGGAAGCAGACGACTTTTGACAATTTGCTCTACATGATGGAAGCAGACGATTTTTGACAATTTTCTCTACATGATGGAAGCAGACGACTTTTATGAATGAGCTGTGTGTGATGGAAGCAGACGACTTTTGACAATTTTCTCTACATGATGGAAGCAGACGACTTTTGTCAATTTGATCTATATGATGGAAGCAGACGATTTTTGACAATTTGCTCTACATGATGGAAGCAGACGACTTTTATGAATGAGCTGTGTGTGATGGAAGCAGACGACTTTTGACAATTTGCTCTACATGATGGAAGCAGACGACTTTTGAAAATTTGCTCTACATGATGGAAGCAGACGACTTTTGACAATTTGCTCTACATGATGGAAGCAGACGACTTTTGACAATTTGCTCTACATGATGGAAGCAGACGACTTTTATGAATGAGCTGTGTGTGATGGAAGCAGACGACTTTTGACAATTTGCTCTACATGATGGAAGCAGACGACTTTTATGAATGAGCTGTGTGTGATGGAAGCAGACGACTTTTTGCGAATGAGTATGTATGAAGGGAACAGACGACTTCAGTTAATAATCTGCCTAATCGGGAAGCAGACGACTTGTGCCAATGAATTGTTACGAAGAAAACAGACGATTTGTGCCAACGAACTCTGTCCGATGGAAGCAGACGAGTGTGGCCCAATTATTGTCCCCCCTTAACGATTAAGGCGAACATCTGTCACGTGCGCTTTCCGCTGCACTTGATGGCGGCTGCCATCACTTTCGCGAGCTACGCGAATGAGCTTGCTGGTTTTGCGATCTCGTGCTTTGGAAGATCGCCGTGTGTCGTAAGTCTCGCCCTGAGATCGGAACGCTCCGAAAGGTGGACTAACCCGTTTGGCACGATATATTTAGCTTTGACGACATTCGCATGAGCCAAGTGCGCGAGGCGGACGTCCACTCACGAGCCGACGTCTCGCGGACATGTCTTCTGGTGGAGGGTGACGCGAGAAGAGTTTAAAATGATCGTTAGAATGTTATGTGTTGACCCAGTTTATAATTAAGCAGCAGAATTTTGACGAACAGGTCATGTCCTGAGCAGAGAAATGAGATCATCTCCATAATTAAGAGTTTAAAGTAATACCTCATTAATCTGGGAAATGCTAAATGTATGTTTTAGAATTATGTGAAAACTTAAACTTTGAGTGATGTGACAGAATAGATTTGGGTGGTGAAGATTACTACTGTTTATTTGTAGAGAAATCGTTCTAGATACTTCAAATTTTTGCTGAGTGTTCCTCGTTGTCTTCCGGGTCACGGTGCCAAATTTCGAATCAGAATTCCAAAAGGGAAGCTTTCTAGAAACAAATATATTTACCATGCTATTTCTACAGGAAACGAAGATCGCTGAGAAATTTATCGTTGCCATTTACAGTTCCCTAACTGTGAGCGTAAAGGTCATAATAACATTTAAATCTGTTGCCGTTGCCAGGTCTCTATTATTTTAAGGCGTCCCGTTGCAGCTAGGGACCTGATTTTTTTAATCCAACAGGGGATTACGCAGGGGAACCCGCATGCAAAATTTGAGACAGTTCTGATCAGTACATCGATAATCATGGAGTATCAAAATCTGTCGAAATGAAAAATCTCGATAGTTTGCTAACGAAGCCACGGGCTATTTAAAGCGTGCGATGACATCAGCAATGCCACTTTCAGAATATTTAGTGTTGAATCTGTGCTAAAGTGCAGAGGAAGGGCAGGACTCATAAAACTAACTTTTAATGCAGAGAAAAAGTGGGAATATACATATTAGAAGTGAGAAACGGCCAAGTCTTTCTGTCGTTCAATTAATCTACAAGGGTAAAGGAAGATTCGTATCTATGGCAGCTCATAACTCTTCGGGAAATCATGGCAGACGCTTCAAATTTTCACTGAGTTTCCTGGTTGTCGTCCGAGTCGCACTTTTGACAATTTGAAATTCCAAATCGAAATTCCAGGAGGGGGGCTTGCTACAAGCAAATATATGTACCACGCTATTCCTACGGGAAATAGTAATCGCAGACAAATTCAATTTCTTGAAGGTGTGATTTCTTCTTTCGGAATTAGCAAAACTGCATTTAATCGTTTTTTTCCCCTTTTTTTTGTTCAGCTGTGCTAAAGGGATGGGATGGAGGGTGGGGGGGAGGGGTTCGGGGGGAGGCATGTTCTGATCCTCTATCAAACATCGTCTCTGTTTATGGTTATCGTAAATTAAGGAAAATCCTTATGTTAAGTTAATGGGAAGCTAACATCAAAGCTTTATAATTTCTAAAATAAGTTTTTGGAAAAATGTGATTGCTGATAAAATCTCGATCAAATAAATCAATATCTCCATTTTGAATAATATTCGTTCAGTATTTAATGAGTTATGGAAGTTTGAATGTTTAGCGATAACAGTGCCAGCCACAAAAATTGACTTCACAAATTTGTCACGAGACTGGCGTTGCTGTTGCTAAATATTCAAACTTCCATAACTCATTAAATACTGAACGAATATTTTTCAAAATCGAGATATTGATTTATTTGATTGAGATCTTTATCTGCAATCACATTTTTCAAAACAAAATATTTTAGAAATTGTAGATCTTTGACATAGGGTTGTTTCTGAATTTCGGAAACCAGTTAGTTTTCAAACATAAACTGCTGCTTCAGAACGTAAAAGAAAGATGTTTGTTGGAAAGACGATTTCGTTGAACTTTCCTTTTTCATCAATTTTTAGGGGTCGTACAGTCGCTCAAAAAAATATCCGAACACTATGGTTGATTATAGAATTGAGAAAAAAAATCTGGCATGGCTGATTTCTAAAAAAAAAATCGTTCCAATATTTTTTCTGAATTCTGTAATCAACCATAGCGTTCGGATATTTTTTAATATATATAATGCGTATGAATGTATAATGCAATGAATATGGAGCGTGTGCAGTTACCGTTCACAGCAGCGGTTAATGTTCACAGCACATTGGATCGTGTGAGCTGACAAAAACCTGGATCGTGTGGGCCCACTCACAGAAATATTGAGCGTGTGCAGTTACCGTTCACAGCAAACTGGAGCGGTTGCGGTTAATGTTCACAGCACATTGGATCGTGTGAGCTCGCAAAAACCTGGATGGTGTGGGCTCACTCACGGAAATATTGAGCGTGTGCAGTTACCGTTCACAGCAAACTGGAGCGGTTGCGGTTAATGTTCACAGCACATTGGATCGTGTGAGCTCACAAAGACCTAGATCGTGTGGGCTCACTCACGGAAATATTGAGCGTGTGCAGTTACCGTTCACAGCAAACTGGAGCGGTTGCGGTTAATGTTCACAGCACATTGGATCGTGTGAGCTCACAAAGACCTAGATCGTGTGGGCTCACTCACGGAAATATTGAGCGTGTGCAGTTACCGTTCACAGCAAACTGGAGCGTGTGCGGTTAATGTTCACAGCACATTGGATCGTGTGAGCTCACAAAGATCTAGATCGTGTGGGCTCACTCACGGAAATATTGAGCGTGTGCAGTTACCGTTCACAGCAAACTGGAGCGGTTGCGGTTAATGTTCACAGCACATTGGATCGTGTGAGCTCACAAAGACCTAGATCGTGTGGGCCCACTCACAGAAATATTGAGCGTGTGCAGTTACCGTTCACAGCAAACTGGAGCGGTTGCGGTTAATGTTCACAGCACATTGGATCGTGTGAGCTCACAAAGACCTAGATCGTGTGGGCCCACTCACAGAAATATTGAGCGTGTGCAGTTACCGTTCACAGCAAACTGGAGCGGTTGCGGTTAATGTTCACAGCACATTGGATCGTGTGAGCTCACAAAGACCTAGATCGTGTGGGCCCACTCACAGAAATATTGAGCGTGTGCAGTTACCGTTCACAGCAAACTGGAGCGGTTGCGGTTAATGTTCACAGCACATTGGATCGTGTGAGCTCACAAAGACCTAGATCGTGTGGGCCCACTCACAGAAATATTGAGCGTGTGCAGTTACCGTTCACAGCAAACTGGAGCGGTTGCGGTTAATGTTCACAGCACATTGGATCGTGTGAGCTCACAAAGACCTAGATCGTGTGGGCCCACTCACAGAAATATTGAGCGTGTGCAGTTACCGTTCACAACAAACTGGAGCGGTTGCGGTTAATGTTCACAGCACATTGGATCGTGTGAGCTCACAAAGACCTAGATCGTGTGGGCCCACTCACAGAAATATTGAGCGTGTGCAGTTACCGTTCACAGCAAACTGGAGCGTGTGCAGTTACTGCACACGCTCTAGTTTGCTGTGAACGGTAACTGGAGCGTGTACAGTTGCTGTACACGCTCCAGATATTTTTCCTGAATTCTGTAATCACGTGACACGAAGGTTGCCAGATCACTAATTTCTAAAAAAATGCCAGATTTTTTTCTCAATTCTGTAATCAACCATAGTGTTCGTATACTTTTTTGAGCGACTGTACGTAGACCAAAGTCTCAATATCATCAGTAGAACATAGCCATACCCTGTGCATTTTAAAGAACGCACTGGATGGCCTTGACTGGATGCTACCATCTGTCTCCTAACAGCTGTTCCAGTGGGTCCCTCCCCTAATCCTCGGGGTCCTTGTGACCTGGCAATTTAGCCCATTATGTGCAAAAGTAAAAAAAAACAATCCAAACCATCGGCAGAGAGTCTGTTACGTAGACCAATGTGGGGGTTACAGAATTTCGTCACCTCTCCCTCCCCCGACCTTTTCGTTGCCATAGCAACCAACGGGAGGCGAAGTTTCGTGATCCGGGTAGAGCCTTTTAACATTTTCATTCTGATTAACAGAGTCACGTTTGGGACACTTAATAGCGCGAGGCAGGGTGTTGCATCGTGATGACAGGTGGCAGCACTTTCTCCTGGACTCACGGCGTCTGACTCGAAAGGGATTAGAGGGAAAATTCATTCAAGAAACCAGATATGGGAATAACTATAGAAGAAGAACATCACGTGACAGGGGCGTACGAATTTTTTTTTTTTTGCCATCATGCCGAAATGTTACGTTTGCTGGGTCAACGATTTGGGGGGTGGGAGAGGGGGGGAAGACAGGAAATAAAAAGAACACAAAAAAAAAGATGTTTAATTCTGTTTATTACACTTGTTACATGGGTGTTAGGATGAATCGACATAAATGTAGAGGGGGGGGGTGGAACGGCAAGGGAATGGATTTCCATTCAGTTTATAACATGCCCCTACCCCCCTCGATTTCACGGGTGTTTTAAAAACCTGTTGAAAGATGTTTGGAATATGCATTAGGTTAATATTTTTAAAGATATTTTCTAAAACCGAAGGGGAAAGGTTATACTGCAACGGAAATGCAGTCGGCAGCGTGCCAGGCTCGTAATCTGTAGTTCCCTGGTTCGAGTCCCAGCTGGATAAGCGTTGAGATCTATCTCCGCAAAATTCCCCGCCCTGCCCACGGTCAGTAGGGGACACCGATGAGCTTGGAAAGGCCGCCGTCCGTCGGATGGGACGTTAAGTCGTCGCGCCGTGTGCGGGGGAGCCATACCCTGTGCACGTTAAAGAACACGCTGGACGGCCTTGACGGGAGGCTACCATCTTTATCCCAACAGCTGTTCCAGTGGGTCCCTTCCCCCAACCTTCTCTGAGCCTTTGGGGTCCATGTGACCTGGCCATTTAGCCCATTGTGTGCAGAAAAAGTGCTGCTCGGAGGTAAAACAATCCAACGTTAAAGAACACGCTGGATGGCCTTGACGGGAGGCTACCATCTGTCTCCCAACATCTGTTCCAGTGGGTCCCCTCCCCCAACCTTCTCTAAACCTTCGGGGTCCTTGTGACCTGGCCATTTAGCCCATGGTGTGCAAAAAAGTGCCGCTCAGAGGTAAAACAACCCAACCCACCCAATCTGGGTCTAAGAGGTCAACTCATTGTTGCCAATGAATAATTAATGATCTGCACATTCTGCCATCAAATTTCAAGCATAAACACATCGTTTGCAATATTCGTTTGAAAATTTTTTGGGGGGGGGAATTCTCGAACTTTTCCACCGTTAGAGGGCGCAAAAATAGCTTTTAAGGAGATTCTGGAAAGCCCGAATCCAACTCAAATTTTCGATTTGGAGCCTTTTTTTTGTTTACAAAAAATTCTCTACAAACAGTCAAAAACTGTCTACAGCTCGGTTTAAAAAAAAAAACCCATCTGTAAGAAAAACTTTATTACACACAAACCTATTTCTATTCGATTTCATATCATTTCAGTTTCACTTATACCCGAAAAAAATATCCCGAAAGCTTTCGAACTAAAATAAAAAGTCTGCCCACCTACCTTGATCACTTCCTCAATGGCAACACTTCACAACTGCGTAATCTTCCCTCCACCGCCAGAAGTGAGTCGGACGAGACGCCCTCCACGAAATCCACTTGCACGAATGTGTCTCGTGCAATCGAACCGAAACGACTTCTCGCAACAAGTGCTCGCAATTCTCGCAATTCTCGCACTTTTTTCTGTCGAAAAATTCGCCTGAAGAGTCAACAAGCGTCGACAAAAGTTCCTGGAACTTTCTTGCACGATTTCTTCCCGACTGGCCCGTTGCTCGACTGGCTCACCTGGCAGGTGGTCGTCGGCGGAGTCCGGCGTGTGTTCGCTGTACCCCACTGCGCATGCGCACACGCCACCAGCCCCAGCACCTTGATACCATATACGGCACTCCGCATCTTCTGTGCCAAGAACTTGACAATATCCACAATTTCCTTACCTAGATTCTTTTTTTTCCACGTTTTGTTTTTTTCACTTCTTCGTCTCTGCATTCGGACGATGATTGGGTATTAATTATCTTGCGGCGCATGCGCATTCGTTACTCTTTCGTTCGCTAATTCATCGAGAGGACTTCCTCCTCAAAACGTCTTCGCCTCATTCTTAATGGTCACGTTGTAGCCAGGGGCAACGCGTCCGATCTCACCTCTACATCCTCTTTTCCCCTTCGTCAACCCACACCCCCCCATCCTACTTTTAATCATCCTCTCTCCATCCTTTCTCTGATGCCTCAGGAGCAGACAGACCAATCTCACGTGATTTAGTGGTTGAAGATGATTTTTAATCATTGTGAAGTGCTGATTTGAGCGGCACTATTTTGAAATTTATTCATTTATTTATTTTTTATGGAATAAATGGCCAGGTCACAAAGACCCCGAAGTCTCAGAGAAGATTGGAGGAGGGGACCCACTGGAACAACTGTTGGCAGACAGATGGGTAGCCTCCCGTCAAGGCCATCCAGCGTGTTCTTTAACGTTGGATTGTTTACCTCTGAGCGGCTCTTTTTTGCACACCATGGGCTAAATGGCCAGGTCACAAGGACCCCGAAGTCTCAGAGAAGGTTGGAGGAGGGGACCACTGGAACAGCTGTTGAGAGACAGATGGTAGCCTCCCGTCAAGGCCATCCAGCGTGTTCTTTAATATTCAAAGGGTATGGCTCTCCTAGGATGGGTTGTTTTACCTCTCAGTAGCCCTTTTTTTGGACACAATGGGCTAAATAGCCAGGTCACAAGGACCCCGAAGTCTGAGAGAAGGCTGGAGGAGGGGACCCACTGGAACAACTGTTGGGAGACAGATGGTAGCCTCCCGTCAAGGCCATCCAGCGTGTTCTTTAACGTGCACAAGGTATGGTTCTCCTAGGATGGGTTGTTTTACCACTTAGTAGCACTTTTTTTGCACACAATGGACAAAATGGCCAGGTCACAAGGACCTCGAAGGCTCAGAGAAGGTTTGGGGAGAGGACCCACTGGAATAGCTGTTTGGTGACAGATGGTATGCTCTCGTCAAGGCCATCCAGCGTGTTCTTTAATATTTACAGGATGTGGCTTCCCGCATACGGGACTACGGCATGATGTCCCATCTGACGGACGGCGGCCTTTCGAAGCCCATCGGTGTCCCCTACTGACCGTATGCAGGGCGGGGAGTTTTACGGAGATAAATCTCAACTCTGACTTAGCTGGGACTCGAAACTGGCAACTACAGATTGCGAGCTTGGCATGCTGCCGACTTTGTGAAGTCCGAATCATCAGTGATTGATTCCAACAAAACTCAGCTTCGTCAATAAGCGTCAATTTAATTCTTTGGATTGTTTTGTGTGATTGCCAACAGAGATGACTTGACAGAAACTGCGCAGAATCAGATGGCGCATTTAAAATCCCACATCACGTGATGGACAGTCGCATCCTGAGAAGGTCATCTTAATGTTCACCTAGAGAAGAAATCGTAAACTGCCGTTGATGCGCATTTCAACAGAAAATCTAATTTTATTCCAAATCTTAATAGGGTTGGTTGTTTTACCTCTGAGCGGCACTTTTTTGCACACCATGGGCTAAATGGCCAGGTCACATCGACCCCGAAGGTTCAGAGAAGGTTGGGGGAGGGGACCCACTGGAACAGCTGATGGGAAGCAGTGGTAGCCTCCCGTCAAGGCCATCCACCGTTTTCTTTAACGTGCACAGGGTATGGCTCTCCCGCACACGGCCACGGCTTAACGTCCCACCCGACGGACGGCGGCCTTTCCAAGCCCATCGGTGTCCCCTACTGACCGTGGGCGGGGAATTTTGCGGAGATAAATCTCAACGCTGACCCAGCTGGGACTCGAACCTGGGAACTACAGATTACGAGCCTGGCGCGCTACCGACTGAGCCACCCCCGCCCCCAAAATCTTAATATCATTGCATGTTTTATAGTTGTATTTGAATATGTGGAAACGCAGTTTATCTCTACCAATGCATTGATGATGTAATTACACTATGTGTGATGTCTCGTGTGTCTCACGTTTTCATTGTTGCACGTTCACAGTCCTCTTTAAGATATGAATTCATGACTGAGTTACTGGATTGACAGGGGATGACGCCAATTGTGACTATGATGCAAAAATGGCAGAACTCTGAAAATTTGCACTTAGGGGTGACCCGGGTCGTAGATCTCGAGGGGAAAATACGAAATTTGATCTCCGACGTGTCATTCAAGGTGAAATAGAGGTCACGTAGAGGTCAAACCACGATCTACCTGTGCTAGAAACGCAAAAATTGGTGTCCGGGGGCGTTTCTCGACGTAGATCTCGGAAACGTTATGAAATTTCGGATTCGGAGGGTCCTTTGAGGTCAAAGGTCAAATTTAGATCTATCTGTGCTAGAGAGCTGAAAATTGGTTCCTGGGGGTTTATCGAGTCGCAGATTTCGGAAATTATGCCAAATATTGGATGTGACGGGTCATTTGAGGTCAAAGGTCAAATTTAGATCTATGGGTGCTAGAGAGCCGAAAATTGGTACCTGGGGCTGTTTCCAGTCGCAGATCTCGGAAATTATGTCAAATTTTGGATGCGACGTATCATTTGAGGTCAAAGGTCAGATTTGTGTTTAAAGTTACTAGAGAGCTAAAAGTTGGTGAAGAGTGAAAACGACGGTCTGAAAATCAAGAGGTAAGGAAGACTCGGACTGATTTCTCGTAAGAATATATCACTTAGAGAAAATGAAGACAAACGTAGCTGCGATTTAGTTGTTAGAGATCTCAACAGATTCTATTTCAGGCGTTAGGACTCGGAAGTAAGAGGAATTTTCAGATTCGGTGTCGCGTTCGAGGTCAAATAGGGGTCAGAGTGGCAATCTAAAAAACAATTGGTGTGGAAGTCACAGATTTTTTTTTCCAATTCATAATAAATTATCGTCCTTAAAATGAAAATTTTTAGTTCCGAATTTTTTTTCTTTAATTATGTTACAATTAGATTAAAAAAGATAAAAAAATATTTCGATGTGTATGTCGTGTCGGGTACGGTTACTGGACTAGAAAATGAAAAAGCTGAGATGTATGGGTTTTTAATAATATTTATTTCTCTTAAAATCCAACTGGTAGCTATTTATTTTTAAAAATCCTGTAATCAGTTTTTTAATTTTCAGAAATATTTTAATAAAGTCAAAATAAATTATTTTATTTTATGACCTTTTTAATTGACTTGTAGTTAAAGTGCCCAGGCCACGGCTAACTTCACAATGAAGGCCTAGGAACTCTTTTCGTGACGTCATTGCAAGGGAATGAAACAATAATGAATTTCAATAATTAATGTTGCAATAATTAAATACGTATTCAATTTAGCAATTTATTTTATTTTGAATTATTGCCATAAAGAAAAATATATTTAATATTAATTTTTTTCGGTCTATCCTTCAACTCGGTGACGTAATATTGCACTAAAATTTTTAAAATGTCTTCCCCCCCCCCATAGATGACGTTATTACAACAGCTGTCGTGAACCTAACGAACGAGCTGACGACATCTCACGAGCTCTCTACGTCACAGCCGGAATCTCTGACGTCGAACAGAAATCGACACGTGAAAATTGAATAGGGAAAAGGTAAGTTTTTAGGGCAATTCTGTTAGAGAAGCAACAGACCTTATCAGTGCCATACATCCGGGTAAATACGACCGATGCAGGTGATTGGCCCACCCTCTGGTGTACCCGTTGTGCACCAAAATCCTCTCGTTGCTCGTGCAGCGGAGTTCACCGCTGGGTCAGTCTGCCATCTCGCGCAGATTGCCAATGCAATGTTTAATCTGCCCGTTTCCAGCAACGCCTTCTGCTAACGCGGTCTGCGATCACGTGCCGAAAGGAAAACAGCTCCACAGTTGTCATGGGAACCGTCTCCGTAGATCCCTTCCTCCGCCCCTTGTGCCCACAGAAGCGGTCGGTTGTCGGTCCGGTTTTTTCCCCTCCCGACACCTCGCAACAGACCGACGCGAGAACAACACGCGCTGAGGGGACTCTCCATCCGAATCACGTGACCTACCGAAGGTCACCACTGCGATCGCAGATCGTCATCCGGAGCGAAAACAGGAGAGGCGACGTCATCGCCCGGAGCGAAAGTGAAGAGATGACGTCATCATCGACAGCGAACGTCATCAATGGGATCGAAAATCGACAGGCCGCGTCATCAACCCCAGAACGGAATGTACAGATGACGTCATCACCCTCCGGAATATACAGATGACGTCATCACCCTCTGGAATATACAGGTGACATCATCACCTCATCACCCTCCGGAATATATAGGTGGCGTCATCCCCTCCGCATCGGAAGGTACAAGTGACGTCATCAACCCCCGAACGGAATTCGCGAACTGACGTCATCTTCACACTGAATTCAAAATGTGGCGTCATTTTCAAATGCAAATCGCCAGCTGACGTCGGTAGCGCGCCAGGCTCCTCATCTACAGTTCCCTGGTTCGAGTCCCAGCTGGGCAAGCGGTGAGACTTATCTCCGCAAAACTTCTCGCCCTGCCCAGGGTCAGTAAGGGACACCGATGGGCTTGGAAAGGACGCCGTCCGTCAGATGGAACGTTAAGCCGTGGCACCATGTGCGGGAGAGCCGCACCCTGTGCACGTTAAAGAACACGCTGGATGGCTTTAACGGGAGGTTACCATCTGTCTCCGAATAGCAGTTCCAGTGGGTCCCCTTCCCAAACCTTCCCTAAGCCTTCGGGGTCCATGTGACCTGGCCATTTAGTCCATGGGGTGCAAAAAAAGTGCTACTAAGAAGTAAAACAACCCTTCCTAGGAGAGCCATACCCTGTGAATATTAAAGAACACGCTGGATGGCCTTGACGGGTGACTACCATCTGTCTTCCAACAGCTGTTCCAGTGGGTCCCCTCCTCCAACCTTCTCTGAGACTTTGTGGTCCTTGTGACCTGGCCCTTTAGCCCATGGTGTGCAAAAAAGTGCTACTAAGAGGTAAAACAATGCAAGTGTCCAGGCCCTACCGCATCTGGGGTCATTGGTTGATCATGATGACTTATGATTAGATGACCTATGATATTAAAAAGATAATATCTTCAGATTTAAATTGGTACATTATATCAGTGATAGATTTTTATTCGCTAAGTGACCCCAAATAATAATTAAAACAATCGTAAATTATTTCGGCCAAAAAAATTGAATGGAATCCACGCACGGCTTTCGTTTCT
The DNA here is from genome assembly GCA_038380435.1 of Ryuthela nishihirai. NCBI lineage: Eukaryota > Metazoa > Arthropoda > Arachnida > Araneae > Heptathelidae > Ryuthela > Ryuthela nishihirai. The sequence continues at coordinate 98,315,427 of JAWZYU010000006.1, forward strand.
TTTAGAAACGGAGCAAACGATAATCTGAGATTTTTCCAAATTTTAGCTTTTTAAAAAGACAAACCTGATGACGTTTCAATTTTTTTCCTACATTAAATTTAATTTATTAAAATAATTCATTTTATTTTTTTTAATTTAATTAACCTGTGAATTTTAAAAAAAATTTGTTTCCAGAGATGATTTAAAAATTTCTATTTGTGTTGGATGATGCATTGATGATGAAGATTACGATTGGCAGTCGCCAGAATCTCGCGCTTCCTCTAAAGATGGAAAAATTTTAAAATTGGAAAATTTTAAACGAATACTGCGAACGATGTATTTATGTTAGAAATCTGAAATTTTTTTGGTGGAATGTGAACGTCATGAAGTTTCCACTGTCAACAATGAGTTGACCCCTTAGACCCAGGGTGGGTGGAAAACACAATTGTTTTAAGAGATAATTGGAAAATACATTTCTAGTTGGATTGTACAGTCGCTCAAAAAAATATCCGAACACTATGGTTGATTACAGAATTAAAAAAAAAATATCTGGCTTTTTTTAGAAATTAGTGATCTGGCAACCTTCGTGTCACGTGATTGCAGAATTCAGGAAAAATATCTGGAGCGTGTACAGCAACTGTACACGCTCCAGTTACCGTTCACAGCAAACTGGAGCGTGTGCAATTACTGCACATGCTCCAGTTTGCTGTGAACGGTAACTGCACACGCTCAACATTTCCGTGAGTGAGCCCACACGATCTAGTATCAAAATAATATGACCACCTACAGTCGCTCAAAAAAGTATCTGAACACTATGGTTGATTACAGAATTCAAAAAAAATATCTAGCTTTTTTAGAAATTAGTGATCTGGCAACCTTCGTGTCACGTGACACGAAGGTTACCAAATCACTCATTTCTAAAATAAGCCAGATATTTTTTTTTAATTCTGTAATCAACCATAGTGTTCGGATTTTTTTTGAGCGACTGTACAGGAGGTTGGGGGAGGGGGGGGGAACGGACGATTATTCTCAGGATAGCGACAAGGACAAATGACCGGATCGACCTTGCACGAAGCAGACGAAACTTCTATTCATGAAGAAGACAGATGACGATACTAGAAGGAAGTCGTCTGCTCTTCTGAAAAATATTTAAAAAAAAAACGTCCTTGAAAGCGAGAATAGATCTCGGTTTGTGATGAAGTGATGATCGATCCACTGAGGGATGGGACTCTGCACGTGCATCTCAAGTGAAGATGCATCGGAACGTCGCGAGCAGATCTCCACTTGAGAGCAGGTGTCAGAGGGTCAGTTGGGTCAGAAAGAGGAAGTCAAGTGGGTCGCAGAAGAGACTCGATGATTTTCGATGACTTCAGATGGATCATCATGACTTGAGAAGGGGAAGTGTTGAATCATCGGGAAAGTTTCTCACATTTTGATCTCCATCTTCTTTCACGCTCCGATCCCCTTTCCACATTTTAATCTTCACGCACAGTGACATCCTGCTTCTCTTCGTCCTCGAAACGTTGATCATCATCTTCTCTAAAGCATTGATCTTACCAAATTGACCTCACACGTGATCGTCATTTCCTTACGCAATAATATTCTTCTGACGACACTGAACTTCTCACACAACGATGATCCGCACACTCTGATCTACTTCTCTCACACTGAACTTCTTTTCACAAACTGATCTTCTCTCACACTGAACCTCTTTTCACACTCTGCTCTTCTTCTCTCACACTCTCTTTTCACAAACTGAACTTCTTCTCTTCACCTCACGCTCTAGTGTGCCTCGAAGAATCGAGCACAGTAGAGGGAGCTGTGAAGCAAAACGTGAGGAAGAGCACAATGCTCTTTTTCATACGCTCTTTTCCCCGCAATGTCCTTCTTCGCACGCACTTCCCACACAATGATCTTCTTCACACGCTCTTCTCGCACAATGCTCTTCTTCACACGCTCTTCTCACACAATGCTCTTCACGAAAATCATCATGCTCTTTTCCCCGTAATGTCCTTCTTCACACACTCTTCCCACCCAATGCTCTTCTTCACACATTCTTCTCACACAATGCTCTTCTTCACACGCTCTTCCCACCCAATGCTCTTCTTCACACGCTCTTTCCACCCAATGCTCTTCTTCACACGCTCTTCCCACCCAATGCTCTTCTTCACACGCTCTTCCCACCCAACGCTCTTCTTCACACGCTCTTCCCACCCAATGTTCTTCTTCACACGCTCTTCCCACCCAATGCTCTTCTTCACACGCTCTTCCCACCCAATGCTCTTCTTCACAAGCTCTTCTCACACAATGCCCTTCTTCACACGCTCTTTTCCAGCAATGCCCTTCTTTACATGCTCTTTTCCAGCAATGCCCTTCTTCACATGCACTTCCCACCCAATGCTATTCTTCACACGCTCTTCCCACCCAATGCTCTTCTTCACACGCTCTTCTCGCACAATGCTCTTCTTCACACGCTCTTCTCACACAATGCTCTTCACGAAAATCATCACGCTCTTTTCCGCGTAATGTCCTTCTTCACACACTCTTCCCACCCAATGCTCTTCTTCACATGCTCTTCCCACCCAATGCTCTTCTTCACACGCTCTTCCCACCCAATGCTCTTCTTCAAACGCTCTTCTCGCACAATGCTCTTCTTCACACGCTCTTCTCACACAATGCTCTTCACGAAAATCATCATGCTCTTTTCCCCGTAATGTCCTTCTTCACACACTCTTCCCACCCAATGCTCTTCTTCACACGCTCTTCTCACCCAATGCTCTTCTTCACACGCTCTTATCACCCAATGCTCTTCTTCACACGCTCTTTCCACCCAATGCTCTTCTTCACACGCTCTTCCCACCCAACGCTCTTCTTCACACGCTCTTCCCACCCAACGCTCTTCTTCACACGCTTTTCCCACCCAATGCTCTTCTTCACACGCTCTTCCCACCCAATGCTCTTCTTCACACGCTCTTCCCACCCAATGATCTTCTTCACACGCTCTTCTCACACAATGCCCTTCTTCACACGCCCTTTTCCAGCAATGCCTTTCTTTACATGCCCTTTTCCAGCAATGCCCTTCTTCACACGCTCTTCCCACCCAGTGCTCTTCTTCACACGCTCTTCTCACACAATGCTCTTCTTCACACGCTCTTTTCCCCGTAATGTCCTTCTTCACACACTCTTCCCATACAATGCTCTTCTTCACAAGCTCTTTTCCCCGTAATGTCCTTCTTCACACACTCTTCCCACACAATGCTCTTCTTCACACGCACTTCCCACACAATGCTCTTGTTCACACGCTCTTCTCGCACAATGCTCTTCTTCACACGATCTTCTCGCACAATGCTCTTCTTCACAGGCTCTTCTCACACAATGCTCTTCACGAAAATCATCATGCTCTTTTCCCCGGAATGTCCTTCTTCACACACTCTTCCCACCCAATGCTCTTCTTCACACGCTCTTCTCACACAATGCTCTTCTTCACACGCTCTTCCCACCCAATGCTCTTCTTCACACGCTCTTTCCACCCAATGCTCTTCTTAACACGCTCTTCCCACCCAATGCTCTTCTTCACACGCTCTTCCCACCCAACGCTCTTCTTCACACGCTCTTCCCACCCAATGCTCTTCTTCACACGCTCTTCCCACCCAATGCTCTTCTTCACACGCTCTTCCCACCCAATGCTCTTCTTCACACGCTCTTCTCACACAATGCCCTTCTTCACACGCTCTTTTCCAGCAATGCCCTTCTTTACATGCACTTTTCCAGCAATGCCCTTCTTCACATGCACTTCCCACCCAATACTCTTCTTCACACGCTCTTCCCACCCAATGCTCTTCTTCACACGCTCTTCCCACCCAATGCTCTTCTTCACACGCTCTTCTCACACAATGCCCTTCTTCACACGCTCTTTTCCAGCAATGCCCTTCTTTACATGCACTTTTCCAGCAATGCCCTTCTTCACATGCACTTCCCACCCAATACTCTTCTTCACACGCTCTTCCCACCCAATGTTCTTCTTCACACGCTCTTCTCGCACAATGCTCTTCTTCACACGCTCTTCTCACACAATGCTCTTCACGAAAATCATCACGCTCTTTTCCGTGTAATGTCCTTCTTCACACACTCTTCCCACCCAATGCTCTTTTTCACACGCTTTTCCCACCCAATGCTCTTCTTCACACGCTCTTCCCACCCAATGCTCTTCTTCACACGCTCTTCTCGCACAATGCTCTTCTTCACACGCTCTTCTCACACAATGCTCTTCACGAAAATCATCACACTCTTTTCCCCGTAATGTCCTTCTTCACACACTCTTCCCACCCAATGCTCTTCTTCACACGCTCTTCCCACCCAATGCTCTTCTTCACACGCTCTTCCCACCCAATGCTCTTCTTTACACGCTCTTCTCGCACAATGCTATTCTTCACACGCTCTTCTCGCACAATGCTCTTCTTCACACGCTCTTCTCACACAATGCTCTTCACGAAAATCATCATGCTCTTTTCCCCGTAATGTCCTTCTTCACACACTCTTCCCACCCAATGCTCTTCTTCACACGCTCTTCTCACACAATGCTCTTCTTCACACGATCTTCCCACCCAATGCTCTTCTTCACACGCTCTTTCCACCCAATGCTCTTCTTCACACGCTCTTCCCACCCAATGCTCTTCTTCACACGCTCTTCCCACCCAACGCTCTTCTTCACTCGCACTTCCCACCCAATGCTCTTCTTCACACGCTCTTCCCACCCCATGCTCTTCTTCACACGCTCTTCCCACCCAATGCTCTTCTTCACACGCTCTACTCACACAATGCCCTTCTTCACACGCTCTTTTCCAGCAATGCCCTTCTTTACATGCTCTTTTCCAGCAATGCCCTTCTTTACATGCTCTTTTCCAGCAATGCCCTTCTTCACATGCACTTCCCACCCAATGCTCTTCTTCACACGCTCTTCCCACCCAATGCTCTTCTTCACACGCTCTTCTCGCCCAATGCTCTTCTTCACACGCTCTTCCCACCCAATGCTCTTCTTCACACGCTCTTCTCGCACAATGCTCTTCTTCACACGCTCTTCTCACACAATGCTCTTCACGAAAATCATCACACTCTTTTCCCCGTAATGTCCTTCTTCACACACTCTTCCCACCCAATGCTCTTCTTCACACGCTCTTCCCACCCAATGCTCTTCTTCACACGCTCTTCCCACCCAATGCTCTTCTTCACACGCTCTTCTCGCACAATGCTCTTCTTCACACGCTCTTCTCACACAATGCTCTTCACGAAAATCATCACGCTCTTTTCCCCGTAATGTCCTTCTTCACACACTCTTCCCACCCAATGCTCTTCTTCACACGCTCTTCCCACCCAATGCTCTTCTTCACACGCTCTTCCCACCCAATGCTCTTCTTCACACGCTCTTCTCGCACAATGCTCTTCTTCACACGCTCTTCCCACCCAATGCTCTTCTTCACACGCTCTTCCCACCAATGCTCTTCTTCACACGCTCTTCCCACCCAATGCTCTTCTTCACACGCTCTTCTCACACAATGCTCTTCTTCACACGCTCTTCTCACAAAATGCTCTTCTTCACACGCTCTTTTCCCCGTAATGTCCTTCACACACTCTTCCCACACAATGATCTTCTTCACACGCACTTCCCACACAATGCTCTTCTTCACACGCTCTTCCCACCCAATGCTCTTCTTCACACGCTCTTCCCACCAATGCTCTTCTTCACACACTCTTCCCACACACGCTCTTCCCACCCAATGCTCTTCTTCACACGCTCTTCCCACCCAATGCTCTTCTTCACACGCTCTTCCCACCCAATGCTCTTCTTCACACGCTCTTTCCACCCAATGGTCTTCTTCACACGCTCTTCCCACCCAATGCTCTTCTTCACTCGCTCTTCCCACACAATGCTCTTCTTCACACGCTCTTCCCACCCAATGCTCTTCTTCACACGCTCTTCCCATCCAATGCTCTTCTTCACACGCTCTTTCCACCCAATGCTCTTCTTCACATGCTCTTTCCACCCAATGCTCTTCTTCCCACGCTCTTCCCACCAATGCTCTTCTTCACACGCTCTTCCCACCCAATGCTCTTCTTCACACGCTCTTCCCACCAATGCTCTTCTTCACACGCTCTTCCCACCCAATGATCTTCTTCACACGCTCTTCCCACCCAATGCTCTTCTTCACACGCTCTTCCCACCCAATGCTCTTCTTCACACGCTCTTTCCACCCAATGGTCTTCTTCACACGCTCTTCCCACCCAATGCTCTTCTTCACACGCTCTTCCCACCCAATGCTCTTCTTCACACGCTCTTCCCACCCAATGCTCTTCTACACACGCTCTTCTCACACAATGCCCTTCTTCACACGCTCTTTTCCAGCAATGCCCTTCTTTACATGCCCTTTTCCAGCAATGCCCTTCTTCACATGCACTTCCCACCCAATGCTCTTCTTCACACGCTCTTCCCACCCAATGCTCTTCTTCACACGCTCTTCCCACCCAATGCTCTTCTTCACACGCTCTTCCCACCCAATGCTCTTCTTCACACGCTCTTTCCACCCAATGCTCTTCTTCACACGCTCTTTCCACCCAATGCTCTTCTTCACACGCTCTTCCCACCAATGCTCTTCTTCACACGCTCTTCCCACCCAGTGCTCTTCTTCACACGCTCTTCTCACACAATGCTCTTCTTCACACGCTCTTTTCCCCGTAATGTCCTTCTTCACACACTCTTCCCATACAATGCTCTTCTTCACAAGCTCTTTTCCCCGTAATGTCCTTCTTCACACACTCTTCCCACACAATGCTCTTCTTCACACGCACTTCCCACACAATGCTCTTGTTCACACGCTCTTCTCACACAATGCTCTTCTTCACACGATCTTCTCGCACAATGCTCTTCTTCACAGGCTCTTCTCACACAATGCTCTTCACGAAAATCATCATGCTCTTTTCCCCGGAATGTCCTTCTTCACACACTCTTCCCACCCAATGCTCTTCTTCACACGCTCTTCCCACCCAATGCTCTTCTTCACAAACTCTTCCCACCCAATGCTCTTCTTCACACGCTCTTCCCACCCAATGCTCTTCTTCACACGCTCTTCCCACCCAATGCTCTTCTTCACACGCTCTTCCCACCAATGCTCTTCTTCACACGCTCTTCCCACCCAATGCTCTTCTTCACACGCTCTTCTCACACAATGCTCTTCACGAAAATCATCACGCTCTTTTCCCCGTAATGTCCTTCTTCACACACTCTTCCCACACAATGCTCTTCTTCACACGCTCTTCCCACCCAATGCTCTTCTTCACACGCTCTTTCCACCCAATGCTCTTCTTCACACGCTCTTCCCACCAATGCTCTTCTTCACACGATCTTCCCACCCAATGCTCTTCTTCACACGCTCTTCCCACCAATGCTCTTCTTCACACGCTCTTCCCACCAATGCTCTTCTTCACACGCTCTTCCCACCCAATGCTCTTCTTTACACGCTCTTCTCACACAATGCTCTTCTTCACACGCTCTTTTCCCCGTAATGTCCTTCTTCACACACTCTTCCCACACAATGCTCTTCTTCACACGCACTTCCCACACAATGCTCTTCTTCACACGCTCTTCTCGCACAATGCTCTTCTTCACACGCTCTTCTCACACAATGCTCTTCACGAAAATCATCACGCTCTTTTCCCCGTAATGTCCTTCTTCACACACTCTTCCCACCCAATGCTCTTCTTCACACACTCTTCCCACCCAATGCTCTTCTTCACACGCTCTTCCCACCCAATGCTCTTCTTCACACGCTCTTCCCACCCAATGCTCTTCTTCACACGCTCTTTCCACCCAATGCTCTTCTTCACACGCTCTTCTCGCACAATGCTCTTCTTCACATGCTCTTCCCACACAATGCTCTTCTTCACACGCTCTTCCCACCCAATGCTCTTCTTCACACGCTCTTCCCATCCAATGCTCTTCTTCACACGCTCTTTCCACCCAATGCTCTTCTTCACACGCTCTTCCCACCAATGCTCTTCTTCACACGCTCTTCCCACCAATTCTCTTCTTCACACGCTCTTCCCACCCAGTGCTCTTCTTCTCACGCTCTTCTCACACAATGCTCTTCTTCACACGCTCTTTTCCCCGTAATGTCCTTCTTCACACACTCTTCCCACACAATGCTCTTCTTCACACACTCTTCCCACCCAATGCTCTTCTTCACACGCTCTTCCCACCCAATGCTCTTCTTCACACGCTCTTCTCGCACAATGCTCTTCTTCACACGCTCTTCTCACACAATGCCCTTCTTCACACGCTCTTTTCCCCGTAATGTCCTTCTTCACACACTCTTCCCACCCAATGCTCTTCTTCACACACTCTTCCCACCCAATGCTCTTCTTCACACGCTCTTCCCACCCAATGCTCTTCTTCACACGCTCTTCCCACCCAATGCTCTTCTTCACACGCTCTTTCCACCCAATGCTCTTCTTCACACGCTCTTCTCGCACAATGCTCTTCTTCACATGCTCTTCCCACACAATGCTCTTCTTCACACGCTCTTCCCACCCAATGCTCTTCTTCACACGCTCTTCCCACCAATTCTCTTCTTCACACGATCTTCCCACCCAATGCTCTTCTTCACACGCTCTTCCCACCAATGCTCTTCTTCACACGCTCTTCCCATCAATGCTCTTCTTCACACGCTCTTCCCACCCAATGCTCTTCTTTACACGCTCTTCTCACACAATGCTCTTCTTCACACGCTCTTTTCCCCGTAATGTCCTTCTTCACACACTCTTCCCACACAATGCTCTTCTTCACACGCACTTCCCACACAATGCTCTTCTTCACACGCTCTTCCCACCCAATGCTTTTCTTCACACGCTCTTCTCGCACAATGCTCTTCTTCACACGCTCTTCTCACACAATGCTCTTCTTCACGAAAATCATCACGCTATTTTCCCGCAATGCCCTTCTTCACACGGTCTTTTCCAGCAATGCCCTTCTTTACCCGCTCTTCTCACACAATGCTCTTCTTCATGCGTTCTTTTCCCATAATGCTCTTCTTCACACACTGTTCTATTCGGTAATGCTCTTCTTCGCTCATCATGCTCGGTATTCTTTGATCGTATTGCAGCTTAATGTTAGGCGTCACTCGATGCAGCATTCTTCGAGCATTCTGGAGCGTGAGGTTGAGACGCACGATGAAGCATTCTGTGAGCATAGTGGAGCATGAGTTTGCACGATCCAACATTCTTCGAACATATTGGAGCGTGTGTTTGAGGCACACGATCCACCATTCTCGAGCATACTGGAGCGTGTGTCTTAACCTCACATATGATTTTTTTTACAACTGCAGAGAGAGTTTTCGAATGCGGACAGAGTTAAGCAGCTGTGCGCGAGGCCTCCTTCACTTAATAGCGAAGGGTGTGCCACGGCGATGCCAACGCTTCGTGGCTCACTTTCCCTCTTATCAGATGAATGAGCCTTTCAATGAGATTCTCTCTTCGCGAGGGAGATCGGCGTCGCGTGTCGTCAGAAGGAAATGTTTTCTACTCCAACTGATTAAGTCCGGCGTTTCTTTCGTGAATTCTTTTTGTTGTACGCATGCGTCGAATATCTTGCCACTTCCCGTTCGAAAAAGGACACCCAAAAAGATTCAGATCTCGATTCCTGTTTCCCCTTCCTATTTCTATTGTTGCTTACGATCTCATATGCAAAATTGAAACTCAGTTTTTTCCGGTTCTCGTTAAATAGAGGCTGAGATCGAAACAGATAAGGAAAATGCTGAATCCGTGTTGCCAACTACAGAAGTGGAAATGCTAAATAATAAAATAAACTGAGTTAAGGTTTCTTTACATTTCATTTAAAGCTTATATTTTAAAATTATCAGTGTAATAGTTTTGCTACCATTTAATTAGATCATTAAATTATCAAATGATATGCCCATTTGTCACCAATCTGTTTAACCCATTACTGTTAGAAGCTGATCATTTCAAGGCTATTTAACAGGTTAATGCTAACAACTGTCCATTTCTGAACTATTTCACTAATTATGCTAACAGTTGTCCATTTCTGAGCGATTTAATCCGTTAGTGGTAACACCTGTCCAATACCTGAGCTATTTAACCTATTAGTACTAATAGTTGTCCATTTCTGAGCTACTTAATCCGTTAGTGGTAACACCTGTCCATTACTTGAGCTATTTAACCCATTAGTACTATCAGTTGTCCATTTCTGAGCTATTTAATCCGTTAGTGGTAACACCTGTCCAATACCCGAGCTATTTAACCCATTAGTACTAACAGTTGTCCATTTCTCAGCTATTTAATCCGTTAGTGGTAACACCTGTCCATTACTTGAGCTATTTAACCCATTAGTACTATCAGTTGTCCATTTCTGAGCAATTTAATCCGTTAGTGGTAACACCTGTCCAATACCCGAGCTATTTAACCCATTAGTGCTAACAGTTGTCCATTTCTGAGCGATTTAATCCGTTAGTGGTAACACCTGTCCATTACTTGAGCTATTTAACCCATTAGTACTAACAGTTTTCTATTTCTGAGCTATTTAATCCGTTAGTGGTAACACCTGTCCAATACCCGAGCTATTTAACCCATTAGTACTAACAGTTGTCCATTTCTGAGCAATTTAATCCGTTAGTGGTAACACCTGTCCATTACTTGAGCTATTTAACCCATTAGTACTATCAGTTGTCCATTTCCGAGCAATTTAATCCGTTAGTGGTAACACCTGTCCAATACCCGAGCTATTTAACCCATTAGTACTATCAGTTGTCCATTTCTGAGCTATTTAATCCGTTAGTGGTAACACTTGTCGATTACTTGAGTTATTTAACCCATTAGTACTATCAGTTGTCCATTTCTGAGCTATTTAATCCGCTAGTGGTAACACCTGTCCATTACTTGAGCTATTTAACCCATTAGTACTATCAGTTGTCCATTCCTAAGCTATTTAATCCGTTAGTGGTAACACCTGTCCATTACTTGAGCTATTTAACCCATTAGTACTATCAGTTGTCCATTTCCGAGCAATTTAATCTGTTACTGGTAACACCTGTCCAATGCCCGAGCTATTTAACCCATTAGTACTAACAGTTGTCCATTTCTGAGCTATTTAATCCGTTAGTGGTAACACCTGTCCATTACTTGAGCTATTTAACCCATTAGTACTATCAGTTGTCCATTTCCGAGCAATTTAATCCGTTAGTGGTAACACCTGTCCATTACTTGAGCTATTTAACCCAATAGTACTAACAGTTTTCTATTTCTGAGCGATTTAATCCGTTAGTGGTAACACCTGTCCATTACTTGAGCTATTTAACCCATTAGTACTAACAGTTTTCTATTTCTGAGCTATTTAATCCGTTAGTGGTAACACCTGTCCATTACTTGAGCTATTTAACCCATTAGTACTATCAGTTGTCCATTTCTGAGCTACTTAATCCGTTAGCGGTAACACCTGTCCAATACCCGAGCTATTTAACCCATTAATACTAACAGTTGTCCATTTCTGAGCGATTTAATCCGTTAGTGGTAGCACCTGTCCATTACTTGAGCTATTTAACCCATTAGTACTAACAGTTGTCCATTTCTGAGCTATTCAATCCGTTGGTGGTTACCTGTCCATTACTTGAGCTATTTAACCCATTAGTACTATCAGTTGTCCATTTCTGAGCTATTTAATCCGTTAGTGGTAACACCTGTCCATTACTTGAGCTATTTAACCCATTAGTACTATCAGTTGTCCATTTCTGAGCAATTTAATCCGTTAGTGGTAACACCTGTCCATTACTTGAGCTATTTAACCCATTAGTACTATCAGTTGTCCATTTCCGAGCAATTTAATCCGTTAGTGGTAACACTTGTCCAATACCCGAGCTATTTAACCCATTAGTACTAACAGTTGTCCATTTCTGAGCGATTTAATCCGTTAGTGGTAACACCTGTCCATTACTTGAGCTATTTAACCCATTAGTACTAACAGTTTTCTATTTCTGAGCTGCTTAATCCGTTAGTGGTAACACCTGTCCATTACTTGAGCTATTTAACCCATTAGTACTAACAGTTGTCCATTTCTGAGCAATTTAATCCGTTAGTGGTAACACCTGTCCATTACTTGAGCTATTTAACCCATTAGTACTAACAGTTGTCCATTTCTGAGCAATTTAATCCGTTAGTGGTAACACCTGTCCATTACTTGAGCTATTTAACCCATTAGTACTATCAGTTGTCCATTTCCGAGCAATTTAATCCGTTAGTGGTAACACCTGTCCAATACCCGAGCTATTTAACCCATTAGTACTAACAGTTGTCCATTTCTGAGCGATTTAATCCGTTAGTGGTAACGCCTGTCCAATACTTGAGCTATTTAACCCATTAGTACTAACAGTTGTCCATTTCTGAGCAATTTAATCCGTTAGTGGTAACACCTGTCCATTACTTGAGCTATTTAACCCATTAGTACTATCAGTTGTCCATTTCCGAGCAATTTAATCCGTTAGTGGTAACACCTGTCCAATGCCCGAGCTATTTAACCCATTAGTACTATCAGTTGTCCATTTCTGAGCTATTTAATCCGTTAGTGGTAACACCTGTCCATTACTTGAGCTATTTAACCCATTAGTACTATCAGTTGTCCATTTCTGAGCTATTTAATCCGTTAGTGGTAACACCTGTCCATTACTTGAGCTATTTAACCCATTAGTACTATCAGTTGTCCATTTCCGAGCAATTTAATCCGTTAGTGGTAACACCTGTCCAATACCCGAGCTATTTAACCCATTAGTACTAACAGTTTTCTATTTCTGAGCTGCTTAATCCGTTAGTGGTAACACCTGTCCATTACTTGAGCTATTTAACCCATTAGTACTAACAGTTGTCCATTTCTGAGCAATTTAATCCGTTAGTGGTAACACCTGTCCATTACTTGAGCTATTTAACCCATTAGTACTAACAGTTGTCCATTTCTGAGCAATTTAATCCGTTAGTGGTAACACCTGTCCATTACTTGAGCTATTTAACCCATTAGTACTATCAGTTGTCCATTTCCGAGCAATTTAATCCGTTAGTGGTAACACCTGTCCAATACCCGAGCTATTTAACCCATTAGTACTAACAGTTGTCCATTTCTGAGCGATTTAATCCGTTAGTGGTAACGCCTGTCCAATACTTGAGCTATTTAACCCATTAGTACTAACAGTTGTCCATTTCTGAGCAATTTAATCCGTTAGTGGTAACACCTGTCCATTACTTGAGCTATTTAACCCATTAGTACTATCAGTTGTCCATTTCCGAGCAATTTAATCCGTTAGTGGTAACACCTGTCCATTACTTGAGCTATTTAACCCATTAGTACTATCAGTTGTCCATTTCTGAGCTATTTAATCCGTTAGTGGTAACACCTGTCCATTACTTGAGCTATTTAACCCATTAGTACTATCAGTTGTCCATTTCTGAGCTATTTAATCCGTTAGTGGTAACACCTGTCCATTACTTGAGCTATTTAACCCATTAGTACTATCAGTTGTCCATTTCCGAGCAATTTAATCCGTTAGTGGTAACACCTGTCCAATACCCGAGCTATTTAACCCATTAGTACTAACAGTTGTCCATTTCTGAGCGATTTAATCCGTTAGTGGTAACACCTGTCCATTACTTGAGCTATTTAACCCATTAGTACTAACAGTTTTCTATTTCTGAGCTATTTAATCCGTTAGTGGTAACACCTGTCCATTACTTGAGCTATTTAACCATTAGTACTATCAGTTGTCCATTTCTGAGCTATTTAATCCGTTAGTGGTAACACCTGTCCAATACCCGAGCTATTTAATCCATTAGTACTAACAGTTGTCCATTTCTGAGCTATTCAATCCGTTGGTGGTAACACCTGTCCAATACCCGAGCTATTTAACTCCTTAGTTAGTGGTAACACCTGTCCATTACTTGAGCTAACAGCTGTCCTAGCCATTTAACTAGTTAGTGCTAACAGCTGTTGCGTCGACATCCTCTCTCAATGTCCTCGGTGCCTTTTACGATCCTTGCTTCCGTGGTCAGTCAGCCCCAATATTGTTTTGAAAAGAGAAAGTGCTCTACACTGGAAAAAGGATTTCCATTTTTTTTTTGTGGGGGGGGGTCCAAATATGAATTATTTTTTATCTGTGACCTGGTGAATACTTTCAATGCCAAAAAAGAGAACTGTTATTAATCAGATTGAGGAAGAAAGAGCCGGAGATCAGTTTGCCAGGGAATAGAATCGGAGCTGCCCTGACCAATGGAAGCGAGGGAGTGGGAGATGAGATCTCGAGCTGGCCGCGATATTCTCTGCGGTCGCATCTTCCTCCTTTCACCTACGAAGCCCCCAAGGTCACGTGACGGAGGCTCCACCCACCGGAGAGGGGACCTGCTCCAAATATGGGCCCGACCTTGGCGCGTGCCTCGTTCGTCTGCCCTAGTCGTTATTATTATTGTTTCGGTTGCGTGATTTGGCAACGGTAGTTTTTTGCAGAGAGAGAGAATGGTCATTGGAGGAAAACCACAGCACGTGGAGCCGCTTATTTCTCTCGTGCGTGGGAGAAACAATTAGCGGAAGTAGAGGGCGACCGAAGCGCTTACGACATATCCGTAATGCGTGCAACTCGGAAGGAATTTGAATATTTAATGAGAGGTTTGTGGATCGTGATGCAAAGCGGGAAGAAAGTTCGAGACTTCCCAATGGGTAGAATTTCATCATCCAAGGGGGATGAAAGGAAGGAGAAAGGAAACCTTTCCTAGGGAACGGAATCTCCATGCGAAGATGGTGATCGTAGACTTTGTGGAAAGGGGAGGGCTCACGTCTAAGAAATGGATGATGCTTATGGTTGTGCTAACCAATGGTGAAGAAGGGTTTAGATTATAGGAAAATGGTGATGGCGATATAGGGTGAAGAATAGTTTAAATATATAGGAAGATGGTGATGTCAATCTATGGTGAAGAAGAGTTCATATATAGGAAGATGGTGAAGAAGGATTCAGATATAGGAAAATGGTGAAGAAGAGTTTAGATATAGGAAGATGGTGATACCAATATATGGTGAAGAAGAATTTAGGTATAGGAAGAGGATGATGCTGATCTATGGCGAAGAAGAGTTTAGATATAAAAAGTTGGTGATGCGAATCTATGGTGAAAAATTGTTTAGATACAGGATAATGGTAATGCCAATCTATGGTGAAGATATAGGAAGACGGTGAAGGGTTTAGATACAGGATGATGGTGGTGCCAATCTATGGTGAAGAAGAGTTTAGATATAAGAGGATGGTGATTTTAATCTATGGTGAAGAAGAGTTCATATATAGGAAGATGGTGATGCCAATCTATGGTGAAGATATAGGAAGACGGTGAAATGTTTAGCTACAGTGAAGGGTTTAGATACAGGATGATAGTGATGCCAATCTATGGTGAAGATATAGGAAGACGGTGAAGGGTTTAGATACAGGATGATAGTGGTGCCAATCTATGGTGAAGAAGAGTTTAGATATAAGAGGATGGTGATTTTAATCTATGGTGAAGAAGAGTTCATATATAGGAAGATGGTGATGCCAATCTATGGTGAAGATATAGGAAGACGGTGAAGGGTTTAGATACAGGATGATGGTGATGCCAATCTATGGTGAAGATATAGGAAGACGGTGAAGGGTTTAGATACAGGATGATAGTGATGCCAATCTATGGTGAAGATATAGGAAGACGGTGAAGGGTTTAGATACAGGATGATAGTGGTGCCAATCTATGGTGAAGAAGAGTTTAGATATAAGAGGATGGTGATTTTAATCTATGGTGAAGAAGAGTTCATATATAGGAAGATGGTGATGCCAATCTATGGTGAAGATATAGGAAGACGGTGAAGGGTTTAGCTACAGTGAAGGGTTTAGGTACAGGATGATAGTGATGCCAATCTATGGTGAAGATATAGGAAGACGGTGAAGGGTTTAGATACAGGATGATGGTGGTGCCAATCTATGGTGAAGAAGAGTTTAGATATAAAAGGATGGTGATTTTAATCTATGGTGAAGAAGAGTTCATATATAGGAAGATGGTGATGCCAATCTATGGTGAAGATATAGGAAGATGGTGAAGGGTTTAGATACAGGATGATAGTGATGCCAATCTATGGTGAAGATATAGGAAGACGGTGAAGGGTTTAGATACAGGATGATAGTGGTGCCAATCTATGGTGAAGAAGAGTTTAGATATAAGAGGATGGTGATTTTAATCTGGGGTGAAGAAGAGTTCATATATAGGAAGATGGTGATGCCAATCTATGGTGAAGATATAGGAAGACGGTGAAGGGTTTAGCTACAGTGAAGGGTTTAGGTACAGGATGATAGTGATGCCAATCTATGGTGAAGATATAGGAAGACGGTGAAGGGTTTAGATACAGGATGATGGTGGTGCCAATCTATGGTGAAGAAGAGTTTAGATATAAAAGGATGGTGATTTTAATCTATGGTGAAGAAGAGTTCATATATAGGAAGATGGTGATGCCAATCTATGGTGAAGATATAGGAAGACGGTGAAGGGTTTAGATACAGGATGATGGTGATGCCAATCTATGGTGAAGATATAGGAAGACGGTGAAGGGTTTAGATACAGGATGATGGTGATGCCAATCTATGGTGAAGATATAGGAAGACGGTGAAGGGTTTAGATACAGGATGATAGTGATGCCAATCTATGGTGAAGATATAGGAAGACGGTGAAGGGTTTAGATACAGGATGATGGTGATGCCAATCTATGGTGAAGAAGACTTTAGATATAAGAGGATGGTGATGCCAATCTATGGTGAAGAAGAGTTTAGATATAGGAAGATGGTGATGCCAATCTATGGTGAAGAAGAGTTTAGATATAAGAGGATGGTGATGCCATTCTTTGGCGAAGAAGAATATAGATAGAGGAATATGGTGAGGGAAGAGTTTACATATATAGAGATATAGTGAAGGTAATAATGTCCGTATAAGAAAATAGCGCTGCTAATGTTTCGCAGTAGATTTTCAGCAGTGTGAGATGAGAGAGAGTTCGGATGAGGAGGAAAGACTCCGGGAAAGGGAGAGGGAGTGTGGTGATCGATTCAAGATTTCGTCACGCAGGAGCGAGCGATTTGTTTTTCTTTGATGCTCTGTGACGTGCGCAATGCATTTATCTGAATGGAACGAAGTCACGTGATATTCTGATCTCGAGGAAAAGAATCGGTTGTTGCCATTCGGACTCTTCGTGACAGAAACGGAATCGAGAGGAATTGATTGCAGTTGGCGCCAAGACACGAAACGATCTTGAAGGTGCACGCGAGCAGACGATATTTCCTAACTCGTGAAGAGTCACTCGCGAGACTCGCCCAGTGGGTTGCATGGCGTCATCATCATCTGTAGTGACCTGACCTTCACCTAATGTTCACTCCCCCCCCCCCCTACGAAGAATGGGTGTAACGGTCTACAGATAACATTTCCGACATCTCGTGCAGTAAGAGCTATTAATTGTGACGTATGAGGAGAAGCATTTCGAAGGGAGAAATACGGTTTTTAAAAAAGTTCTGATCTTTTTATTTGTAGAGCAAAAGATGTTGACCTGGATGTCCGAAGGACAGTGACTCGGCAGGGAGCAGACGATGAATGATTCCAAAAGATGAATTGGAGGATGAAGGAAACATATCGTCTGGAAACAGGCACGGATCTGGGAAACGATAAAAAAGTTCGTCTGGCTCTAGAAGGAAAAAGAAAAAAGGAGGAGGGGTCAGTGGGAGGGATTCAAAGGAAAAAGGAGGAGGGGTCAGTAGGAGGGATTCAAAGGAAAAAGAAAAAAGAGGAGGGGTCAGTGGGAGGGATTCAAAGGAAAAAGAAAAAAAGGAGGGGTCAGTGGGAGGGATTCAAAGGAAAAAGAAAAAAGAGGAGGAGTCAGTAGGAGGGATTCAAAGGAAAAAGAAAAAAGGAGGAGGGGTCAGTGGGAAGGATTCAAAGGAAAAAGAAAAAAGGAGGAGGGGTCAGTGGGAGGGATTCAAAGGAAAAAAGAGGAGGGGTCAATAGGAGAGATTCAAAGGAAAAAGAAAAATGGAGGAGGGGTCAGTGGGAGGGATTCAAAGAAAAAAGGAAAAAAGGAGGAGTGGTCAGTGGGAGGGATTCAAAGGAAAAAGAAAAAAAGAGGAGGGGTCAGTGGGAGGGATTCAAAGGAAAAAGAAAAAGGAGGAGGGGTTAGTGGGAGGGATTCAAAGGAAAAAGAAAAAAGGAGGAGGGGTCAGTGGGAGGGATTCAAAGGAAAAAGGAGGAGGGGTCAGTAGGAGGGATTCAAAGGAAAAAGAAAAAAGAGGAGGGGTCAGTGGGAGAATTCAAAGGAAAAAGAAAAAAGGAGGGGTCAGTGGGAGGGATTCAAAGAAAAAAGAAAAAGGAGGAGGGGTTAGTGGGAGGGATTCAAAGGAAAAAGAAAAAAGGAGGAGGGGTCAGTGGGAGGGATTCAAAGAAAAAAGAAAAAAGGAGGGGTCAGTGGGAGGGATTCAAAGGAAAAAGAAAAAAGGAGGAGGGGTCAGTGGGAGGGATTCAAAGGAAAAAGAAAAAAAGAGGAGGGGTCAGTGGGAGGATTCAAAGGAGAAAGAAAAAAGGAGGAGGGGTGAATGGGAGGATTCGAAGGAAAATGGAAAAAAGAGGTGGGGTCAGTGGGAGGGATTAAAAAAAAAAGGAGGGGTCAGTGGGAGAGATTCAAAGAAAAAAGGAGGAGGGGTCAGTGGGAGGGATTCAAAGGAAAAAAGAGGAGGGGTCAGTGGGAGGGATTCAAAGGAAAAAGAAAAAAGGAGGAGGGGTCAGAGGGAGGGATTCAAAGGAAGGCATCGAACCGGAAAGTAGTAAAAGAGGGTGGCGGATTGAACTGGAAAAGATAAAATATTAAAAAGGGGAGACTGGATCGAACTGGGAAAGAGTAAAAGAATGACAAAGTGAAAGAACAGATCGAACGGTAAAGTGTGTGTGTGTTTGGGGGGATGGGATGAGAGCCCGGATTGAAATGAAATAGGGTAGGGGGGAGTTTCGACCGAATTTCAAAAGGATAAAGCGGTAAGAGGGGGTAACAAACTGGATCGAACTGGGTAATGGTAAAAATTAGGGGGGGGGAGGCGAAACATTATTTTGAAATAGAAAAAGAGTAAAAGGTATGCGTGAGTTTTTTTTTTTCGGAAGGGAGAGGCAGCAGACTGGATCGAGTTCCATTAAGAAATTAAGCATTCCTTCCAGCTGACACCGACCGAATTTGCAGTCCTTCCAGCTGGCACCCACACAATTGCAGTCCTTCCAGCTGACACCCACCGAATTGCGATCCTTCCAGCTGACACCCACCGAATTGTGATCCTTCCAGCTGACACCTACCCAATTGCGATCCTTCCAGCTGACACCCACCCAATTGCGATCCTTCCAGCTGACACCCACCCAATTGCAATTCTCCCAACTGGAGTCCCACCCAACTGGAATCCTCCCACCTGCCGTCCACCCAATTGCAATCCTCCAAGCTCTCCTCCATCAATTGTAATCCTCATAGCTGTAATCGAGTCAAATACAATCTTCTCATTTGTCGTCCACTCAATTGCAATCCTCACAGCCGCCATTCTCCCATTTCGAATCTTTCCAGTTGTTGTCCGATCAATTTCCATAATCCCAGTTTTTATTTCCTGCAATTCCCTTACTACATCCTCCTCCTCCTCCTCCTCCTCCTCAAGCAGCCATGGGCTACGGAGGTCATCCACATTAATGACTAATCAGTTGTGTTTGTTTTTCGTTAAATGTAAACCAAGGAGTGTGCAAGAGAAAGAGAAGAATCCTCTCGAGGTCAGATGCAAACCAACGACAGTCTAAAGGATAGGAATCTTCTCGAGGTCAGATGCAAACCAACGAGAGTCTAAAGGAGAGGAACCTTCTGAGGTTAGATGCAAACCAACGAGAGTCGAAATGAGAGGAATCTTTTCGAGGTCAGATGCAAACCAACGAGAGTCTAAAGGAGAGGAATCTTCTCGAGGTCAGATGCAAACCAACGAGAGTCTAAAGGAGAGGAATCTTCTCGAGGTTAGATGCAAACCAACGAGAGTCGAAATGAGAGGAATCTTCTCGAGGTCAGATGCAAACCAACGAGAGTCTAAAGGAGAGGAATCTTCTCGAGGTTAGATGCAAACCAACGAGAGTCTAAAGGAGAGGAATCTTTTCGAGGTTAGATGCAAACCAACGAGAGTCGAAATGAGAGGAATCTTCTCGAGGTCAGATGCAAACCAACGAGAGTCTAAAGGAGAGGAATCTTCTCGAGGTCAGATGGAAACCAACGAGAGTCCAAAGGAAAGGAATCTTCTCGAGGTCAGATGCAAACCAACGAGAGTCCAAAGGAGAGGAATCTTCTCGAGGTCAGATGCAAACCAACGAGAGTCCAAAGGAGAGGAATCTTCTCGAGGTCAGATGCAAACCAACGAGAGTCTAAAGGAGAGGAATCTTCTCGAGGTCAGATGCAAACCAACGAGAGTCTAAAGGAGAGGAATCTTCCTTAGTCGCAATGTAAAGTATTAGAGCGCAGCTCCCTCTAAAGGTGAGAAATTCGTCCATTCCATGTGAAACCATTTAGCTTGCTAGAGGAGAAAATTTAATTGATTTCAGCAACAGTTAACAGATGGCAGCACGTACTGTTTTGAATCAACTGTGAAAAGAATTGGCGATTTTAGAACAAGGTGCAGAAAACTCTATGAAACGATGCGTTCCAATGAGCTTTGTTTACGGTGGTGAGAATTTTCAGTTTAACTGAGGTCTCGTCAAACTACTGCTGTAAAGGAGAAACGATATAGAGAACAATGAGTTCGAGTCCCCGTTTGGTCGGCGTTGAGAATTATCTCCGCAATCCCTGAGTCAGTAGGGGATACCGATGAGTTTAAAAGAGCCACCGTCCGTCGGATTGCACTTTACGCCTTGTGTGGCAGAGCCACACCCTCTGCACGTAAAAGAAGATGCTGGATGGCCTTGACGGGATGCTACCATATGTCTCCCAACAGCTGTTCCTGTGGGATCCCTCCCCCAATCTTTTCTGAGCCTTTGGGGATCTTCTAACCTGGCCAATTAGCCCACTGTTTGTAAAAAATACTGCTCGGAGTTGAAATAACGTTAAAGAACATGCTGGATGACCTTGACAGGAGACTGCCATCTGTCTGCCAACAGCTGTTCCAGTGGGTCCCCTCCCCCAACCTTCTCTCAGCCTTCGGGGTCCTTGTGACCTGGCCATTAAGTCCATTGTTTGGAAAAAAGTGCTTCTCAGAGGTAAAACAACCCAACTCAATCCCCATGTCGTCATTCGATTCACTTTAGGGGAGAAATTAATAAAAGGAAAATTGAAGTTTGTAGAGGAATGAAGAAAACAATTCTTTTGGGTAGTAAAGAATCTTTTGCTCTTTTATAATAAAATAAATAATACCCCCTCAAGCAGCTGTTTGCCATAGAGGTCTGATAGAAACCTGTCAGTTTATATGCCATAGTAGAAGGTCTGAGAGGATGGCAGGGCCTCAGCAGAAAAACGACACACACATCCATGCCTTAACCCGGGGCTCGAACCCAGGTCCCTTAGATCAGTAGCCGAGCGCGCTAACCACTCAGCCATTATCTCATAATAATTGCTCTACAGTCTAACAGATGGCACCACATGTCGACATTGCTATGGTTATGTTTCTGCAAAATCTCTCTGGATTAAAATATGATTTATTGGTAAATTTTGATTCTTTAATTACGAGAGCTTTATTTTTCGCATTTTGTAAATTGAATATTCAAATGACAGAACCGTCGCTGGGTTCATTCTCAGAAGACATAAAAATCGACGAACGTGAATTCGAGCCTCGCGCAAAAACAAAACGCAGTTTGCCATCAAACTATTTATCAAGTTTAGTTCTTTTCAATTTATATTTTTCAGAGCAGGCTCTAAATGGATCCGTCGCACCCTTCCCTATCGCCCTAGTGGCGAAATCACTACCATTACAGGAAAATCAACATCATTCCACCGATAATCACCACCTATCCAACGAAATCGTCATTTTTGGAGAAAAATCACCATCATTCAATCGAAATCATATTCAATCCAATGAAATCACGATCGATCCACTGAAATCGCAGTCATTCCATCCAAATCAACGTCATTACATCCAAATCACAACCATTCCAGTGAAATCACCATTATTCTATTAAGTCGTCATTATTCCAGTGAAATCACGTCAATAGAGTAAAATTACAATCGTTTCAGTAAAATCACCAATTTCCCCGTCATTAAATTAAATCACCATTGTTCTAATGAAATCATCATTAATAAAAAGTCATTATTCCAATACAAATCATCATCATCCAAATAAAAATTAATTTTTCTGAGTTAAATCAACGTTAATTAAATGAAAATACGATCACTCAATCAAAATCGCAATCAATCCAGAAAAATCATCATCGTTCCAGTGAAATTACCACCATTCAATAAAATCAAGATTTGAACGAAACCATCATTCAATTAAATCATCATTTTCCCAGTGAAATTGCCAATTAAATCACCTTTATTAATTCCATCGAAATCACCATCGATTCAGTGATTTACAATCATCCCACCGAAAATCATTGCCAGTCCAATGAAATCACCATCCAATTGAATCACTGTTATTACAGTGAAATCACCATCCAATTGAATCACTGTTATTACAGTGAAATCACCGTCATTCAATTAATTCAGCGCAATTGCAATCGTTCCAGTGAAATCGCCATTATTCCAGGTGGTAAAAATCGTTCCATCGAATCAGTGATAACGATGAACATGAAGCTTCGCATATTACTGAAGTAAGCTCCATTTAGTTAACGTAATGTCTTTGGCCCGTGGGGGGGCCTACCATTGCCGATCGGCAGTGCATTACTTTGACTTCCTCGTAACGCAGACGTAACGCAAGAAGCGCCCATAAGCCAGACAAAAGAGATGAAGAACTATCAAAGATTCCAACTCCCTCAGAGCCATTTCTCAGCACAAAACAGAAGGTTGCACTAAATCAGACACTAAAACTGCGGCATTGAAAATTTGTGAAGTTGGTAGTGATTTTAAAACTGCGAATTATTTGCAAACTCTTAGTTTTGTGCAAAGGACTTTTTATTCGGAGCAAATTCATTTGATTTCCAAATGCTTACCTAATTTACATATTTCATACAATTTAAAACAAATGCAAATTATACGTCAAGCAGCTACTACTAGCCAGAGACAGGCGATCTTGTCTTCCTTAGAAGAGATTAGGGGACGGGGTCGTCGGTAGCGAGCCAGGCTCCTAATATGCAGTGCCCAGGTTCGAGTCCCAGCAGCGTCAGCGTTGAGTTTTACTCCGCAAAACTCCCCGCCCTGCTTCACGGCCATTAGAGGACGCCAATGCGCATGGAAACGCCACCGTCTGTCGGCTGGGACGTTAAGCCGTGGCACCGTGTGCCGGAGAGCCATACCCTTTGTACATTAATGGCCTTGACAGGAGACTACCACTGTCTCTCAATAGCTGATCCAGTGGTCCCCATCCCCACCTCCAACCTTCTGTGAGCTTTCCAGGGTCCTTGTGTGAAATTGTTGCTACGAGGTAAAAATGCTCAGCAAACTTTGAATCTTTTATTAATTAATAACAAGGTTTCTCGTTTTAACGAAAAACCGTCTTGATATAGACTATTTATTTTGGTATATAACATGACATATGACAACTTTGGGGAGAAATTTTTAATTATACCTCATCTTATTATTTTTAAAGTGGTAGTTTCCCTTTTCTGCTAAACAGTTACTACTTTTAATTCTTATTAAACTTACATTTTTATTGCGTTAAATGTAGCCATTCAAATCTTACGTATAATTTATACAGAAATTGAAAATATACTTTTTTTACATCGAATTGCATTCTTTGAAAATGCATCACTAACCCATTTAAATTTTCCAGATTCATCTGAAATCTATTCATGATATAATGCCCTTTTTCTGATTCTATAGACATTAAAATATCCCCCGTTTCATTCACAATCAGAATTCGCTTACTAGTTAACGCCATTTGTAAATTGAGAAGAATGTCGATTTGCCTTCTGAAATGATCAGTGACAATCGAAAGCTTGGAATTATTTATATTTATTTTGACAAAGAGATGGCAGCACTTAAAAACCAAACCAACATTGACTGATAAAAAGTTTAACTCTCTAAAAGTGTTTTTATTTCATGAATATGTTACTAATATAGTGTTTGTGATGCACATTGTATCAATGTTTAATAGGTTGAAAGGAAATTAACATGCTTCAGCTTGTTATCCGTAAATACACTATTTTTAAATTGAAGGTTCAAGGTGTTTTAAGATAATAAAATGAAATGGTGAAATTAGCCTCTAATTAGTTCAAGGTGTTTAAGATAATAAAATGAAATGGTGAAATTAGCCTCTAATTAAGGGCTCTCTATACTAGTCACAACAGGAGTACGAGATAGCAGAGGTACCAGAGACTACCTCTCAGCGATCACTCATAGGATAAAGAGACGAAAAAAGAAGAGAGAGATGTTAGATCATTGCCGTTTACTTCTGCCATCTGGTGGCAAAGATGTGCACTACTGTAATATTTCAGATTTTTTTTTTAAACATTTGTAATTTTTTAATTGATATAAGAATTTTATGAATTTATTTCAATAGAGTGAGTGACATGGGAGGCAAAAAGCATGGATAGAAGACTGTCATGTTTCACTGTGAAGCATCCTACCTTGGATAAAAAAAACAAACCATCTGTCTCCTAACCCTTGTCCAGTGGGTCCACTTCCTCTATCCTTCTCTAAGACCTTGAGTTGACCTATCCATTTAACCCATTGTCTGCAAAAAAAAAATGCTTAAAGCTAACGCCATCGTATTCCTTTTCAGACTAGGTTGGATGACACCCTACTTGAAATCCTCGTTACTAAAAGCCATACATAAAGTTCAGATGCCTACCTACACTGCCCCTACTAATTTATTAGCGAATTTCCAATTAAGTCAATGCTAATCTAATTTCGAAGTTTTATAACTTATAAAATATGCATTTAATCGAAAAATGCAACTGGATATAAATTAAAGATCATAATAGAATCAACAGTAGACTCTCTCTTATCCGGTCTTGGATCCACCGGCCTCCGCTTTAACCGGTCGTTCCAAGAAGTGGAAGCAAGTCGCCGCGTGTTTTGTTTATAGTACACTATATATTTGTTTCAGTTCCTCTTTGTGAATAGTGTACTGTGTGTGTTGTGATCTATTAATTATCTTTTCAGAAAGTTTCTTGTAGTCCATATATTTTTTCATAAAGAAGAGAGTGTAAAATCAAAAATGGTGAATCTTATAGTCTGTAAGCTCTTGAAATTGTGGAAAATATGGATAATTGCTTTGGGAAATAAAATTTGCAGATAAACTGCATTGATATTGTAAAAATAAAATTTTATCATTAGCAAAATAACTACCACTTACTATATAAAACATAGAGTTATATTATTTTATTGCTAATAACACATCACAAGCGAGATTCTTCATACATATCAATCTTGAAATGAGGACTTTAAGTAGTTCTCTGACATAAACACTAAAAAAAAAGCAAAAATCTTATTAATACTGTGGCCATAAGTTGACGACTTCCGTTCATTGCAGAGGAATTGACGGATGTGACACGTGATTGCTGAGAGGGAATTTCCCAGATAATGAGGAGATTGATCATTCGTCGGCAGTTGGGAGACTCCAATCCTTGAAGTTTCATCTGCAATGCCTTTAAGTCCCGGTGGTCCAAATGAAAGAGATGCTAGGGGCAGTTCAGAAGAATGAGAATGAATAGATGTTTCCCAAAGCAATTCGAATGGCCTCCGCTTCGCCACTAAAGATGAAGTACGTAGGAAGAGAATTCGGATATGTGAACTGATTCGATTGTGCGCATAAGATGATCAAATTTGGAGGCATCCGTACCAATTCTGATAGTTGAAGACCATTTCGTTCGTTTTAAGTCTTCAAAATCATGTTGAATAGCGCAATAAAGTGTTTATTTTGGTTGTAGAACAGGGTTATAGAAGATGGACAGGAAGGTTGAAGTTTCTAGAGGGGTTATAGAAGATGGGCAGGAAGGTTGAAGTTTCTAGAGGGGTTATAGAAGATGGGCAGGAAGGTTGAAGTTTCTAGAGGGGTTATAGAAGATGGGCAGGAAGGTTGAAGGCCTTAGAGGGGTTCTAGAAGATGGACAGGAAGGTTGAAGTTTCTAGAGGGGTTCTAGAAGATCGACAGGAAGGTTGAAGTTTCTAGAGGGGTTCTAGAAGATGGGCAGGAAGCTTGAAGGTTCTAGAGGGGTTATAGAAGATGGGCAGGAAGGTTGAAGGTTCTAGAGGTTTTCTAGAAGATGGGCAGATAGGTTGAAGTTTCTAGAGGGGTTCTAGAAGATCGACAGGAAGGTTGAAGGTTCCAGAGGGGTTCTAGAAGATGAGAAGGAAGGTTGAAGGTTCTAGAGGGGTTCTAGAAGATGGGCAAATAGGTTGAAGTTTCTAGAGGGGTTCTAGAAGATCGACAGGAAGGTTGAAGTTTCTATAGGGGTTCTAGAAGATGGGCAGGAAGGTTGAAGGTTCTAGAAGGGTTGTAGAAGATGGGCAGTATCCTCGGATGCGGGCATCCTTCATGGGGTCACGTGCCACAAGTGGAAATGGTCGCTGTCTAGGTTTCCATCTGTACTGATGAAGATAATCCGGAAAGCGGCAGGACTCACGAAAGAAAGATTCACAGATTCCTTTGAGAATCATATTAGTTACCATCAAACGAGCTGCTGCATGTAGAGGTGATGCCATATAGAATTAGGTATTGGAGTAGATCGTGGCAGACTGTTAGCTTGATCGTAATGCTGCATGACAGAGAGGGTTTATGATGATCGATATGGAGCGTGGAGTAGAAGGCATCAGTTGGCTGCAACATAGAAATTTGGCTCTTAAGGAAGAGTCGACGAGAAGTCGACGAGAGTGATGAAGAGCAGAACTAGGAGCATCACGTTTTCTAGCGGAGATACCTCTGTTGATGTTGAGGATGCGCTGGCCGGAGGTCCGTAAATGTAGAAAGTGTTTCTTCCAGGATCCATTATCTTGAATATGTACTCCTAAGATTTTTTTTGTGGCTACCCGAGTAATAGTTACATTGTAAATAATGAGCGGGATTCCGATTTTCTTCTTCTTCCGAGTTAATAACATGGCTGTACAGTCGCGGGTCATGTGACACGAAGGTTGCCAGATCACTAATTTCTAAAAAAATCGTTGCCAGATATTTTTTTGAACTTTTTTTTTTAGAATATAATTTTTATTCATAAGAGTAAAGAATACAAATACATTTACACTTTGACCCGCAAAGCTAAATAGCTTATCTGCAGGATTCTGGAATGAACCATAGCGTTCGGATAATTTTTTGAGCGACTGTACTTACAGCGGGGATGGGAGCCCATTGGAAAGGGAAGGGACTTCTCGCGTGACCCAGGAAACGGAAATTCACGACTAAATGGTTATAAAATTTTAATACAATATTAATACAAACGGATCATATTCCAGATCGCAATTGTCAAAATGAATGATAAAAATGGCGACGATTACAAGTCAGCGCGATTAAGCAGATTAATAAATTTTTATGCTACTCAGAAGTCAAATTTTGAATTCTCATCTCAAATGAATCCTTTGGCTGTATTATAAAAAAATGTCACCAAAATATATAAGGTCACAGACGGAATGAATCAGTTAAAAAAAAAGGCATTGTTCAAAAAATTAACGAGCTATAAAAAGGGGCGGCCTTACTTAATCGGATACTTTTTTGAGCGACTGTACTCTTGGTCGCCGAAAAAGAAAGTCTCGGGAAAAAGTTTACTTGTGTATTTATATACTCCTTGGTGTTTGAAGGAAAAAGCTTGCTTGTATATTTATATACTCCTTGGTGTTTGAAGGAAAAAGTTTACTTGTGTATTTGTACACTCTTTGGTGTTTGAAGGAAAAAGTTTACTTGTGTATTTGTACACTTCTTGGTGTTTGAAGGAAAAAGTTTACTTGTGTATTTATAGACTCCTTGGTGTTTGAAGGAAAAAGTTTACTTGTGTATTTGTACACTTCTTGGTGTTTGAAGGAAAAAGTTTACTTGTGTATTTGTACACTTCTTGGTGTTTGAAGGAAAAAGTTTACTTGTGTATTTATATACTCCTTGGTGTTTGAAGGAAAAAGTTTACTTGTGTATTTGTACACTTCTTGGTGTTTGAAGGAAAAAGTTTACTTGTGTATTTGTACACTTCTTGGTGTTTGAAGGAAAAAGTTTACTTGTGTATTTATACACTCCTTGGTGTTTGAAGAAAAAAGTTTACTTGTGTATTTGTACACTCCTTGGTGTTTGAAGGAAAAAGTTTACTTGTGTATTTATATACTCCTTGGTGTTTGAAGGAAAAAGTTTACTTGTGTATTTATATACTCCTTGGTGTTTGAAGGAAAAAGTTTACTTGTATATTTATATACTCCTTGGTGTTTGAAGGAAAAAGTTTACTTGTGTATTTATATACTCCTTGGTGTTTGAAGGAAAAAGTTTACTTGTATATTTATATACTCCTTGGTGTTTGAAGGAAAACGTTTACTTGTGTATTTGTACACTCCTTGGTGTTTGAAGGAAAAAGTTTACTTGTGTATTTGTACACTTCTTGGTGTTTGAAGAAAAAAGTTTACTTGTGTATTTATATACTCCTTGGTGTTTGAAGGAAAAAGTTTACTTGTGTATTTGTACACTTCTTGGTGTTTGAAGGAAAAAGTTTACTTGTGTATTTATATACTCCTTGGTGTTTGAAGGAAAAAGTTTACTGGTGTTTGTAGGAAAAAGTTTACTTGTGTACTTGGTGTTTGAAGGAAAAAGTTTACTTGTGTATTTATATACTCCTTGGTGTTTGAAGGAAAAAGTTTACTTGTGTATTTATATACTCCTTGGTGTTTGAAGGAAAAAGTTTACTTGTGTATTTATATACTCCTTGGTATTATCTTTAGCGACCTCTCTTTGAAAGCAACATGAGCCGATCTCTGTTTGTTTTTTGTACCCTGGAGGACATTTCTCACGTCCCCACTCGAGATATAATTATGTAGGAATAGTAATAAGGTGCTAAGTTGATTTTGCAGATACGGTTATTTCCATGTAAAATTCAAGTTTATATAACAAACGGTAATTTTTTCTCTTAACGAATAAGAACACTTGTTTTTCTAAAGTTACAGAGAGGTAACTTTGATTCATAAATTCTATTATGCACGATTGAAGTAGCTGGTGAAGAGCATGCAACAACGAAATCCCTCATTTTTCAACTATGATTTTATACTATGATTTTTTCAACTACGATTTAACAGATAACAGTGATTAACAACGCATAACAAACTTATGGACAGCAATAAGTTAAAAAAGATTATACCATCAAAAATTTTTTTTTTGAAATGTATCCATTAACAAAAAAACTGAAAAACTGCAAACTTGTGTACGGCAGCCTTCGCCATCTAGTGGCCATTACTTTCACTATTGATTTAGGCTTAACGATAAAAAAAAAAGGCATCAAAACAAAACATTTGTGAAAGGAGATTGGTGATCGACACCTAAGGTGGTCACATGCGTGGAGGGTTTTTCAAAATACCCTCAAATAAGAAACAAAGATTTGGAATGAGAATGAACCAATACCGGGTGTTAGCACTGCTTTCCGAAAATTAAGGAACTACTTTTTCTCGGATACCCGTTGAATCTGTTGTAGGTGAGTTGGCAGACAGGTGTATATAAACATTTGTGTAAGAATAGCCGTTGGAAAGCTACATCGGTGACTATCGGGTTCGAGTGCCGGGTATTGTTGCATGGTCGTTTCTTCTGTCGTAGCTGTGAAAAAAAACAAATCATACATCGCGAGATCAAGCTTTGCTCTAAGTCCCAGAAAAGAAACTAAAAATTAAAAAGTTCTAAAATTGAATAGCTAGTTTAATTCCGTGAATTTCGTACGTATAGTAAA
The DNA here is from genome assembly GCA_038380435.1 of Ryuthela nishihirai. Taxonomy (NCBI): domain Eukaryota; kingdom Metazoa; phylum Arthropoda; class Arachnida; order Araneae; family Heptathelidae; genus Ryuthela; species Ryuthela nishihirai. The sequence goes on from JAWZYU010000006.1 coordinate 98,345,472, forward strand.
AATTTGAAGGTGAACTGAGAGAGCCCAAATGCTTCAATGTTAATCGTGGCCACATCTCAGCGCTCGATGAAGAAGGACTGTCGAAGAGCTCCTTTGATGTGACCGCGCAGTGATATCAATTGCTATTGAGAAGACGGCCCGGCAATGCAATCCTCCTTTGTAATGTGGAAAAACTCTCGAGAGCAGATTATATCTCAGATCAGAGAAAAATTCAAGATTCCCTTGAATTTTTCTCAATCCCTTGTGCCGTCGAATTAAGATTCAGCCAATCAGCTGTCGGGCACAGGGTTAAGCTCATTTGATGGGATCAGCGAGAGAGCCTCAGCAGAAGAGAATGTCCTCTGCCAGCTGTCCCTCAAAAGCAGACATCTTGCAAACAACTTTCATTCTTTCAACATCCTTCACTGCCCCACACACGCGTTGGGATGTGCTTGCTAGGGAAAATTCCCGAGTCTTGCCGTCCCATAGCCGAGTGGTTAGCGCGCTTGGCTACTGATCTAAGGGACCCGGGTTCGAGTCCCGGGTAAGGCATGGATGTTCGTGTTGTTTTGTCTGCTGAGGTCCTGCTATCCTCTCAGATCTTCTACTGTGGCATATAAACTGACAGGCTCCTGTCAGACCTCTGTGGCAAGCAGCTGCTTGAGGGGGTATTTATTTTTATTAGACTGCTTCCTCCATCCCCTCCTAGCATGCACAATCGATTGAGATGCGCGTGGGGCTTCAAGAGAAAGACAAATACTTACCTTTCGACATAACGAAAGGAAAACGTAAAACATTTAACCTCCTTGAGGGGAGAGGGGTCCGAATCCAGGTTCTGTCATTGCGCAGGAAATTAAGTTCCTGCCGCATAAAAAAAAAAGGCTCTTGTTTGGAAAATAAAAATCTAGAGTAATGACAATCTTATAAAAAGAAAGCATTTCTCTAGTGTTTCCCTCAGCGTGTACCCTCTGCTTCGCGAATCCGAGGGTGGGGACCCCCTTCCTCGCTCAGCTCGTCACAGCATTGCCTTCTCTAAACTTCAACCGTTTCAAAACGTAAAGTATAGAACGATACGTCCTTCCACGGTTATTTCAAACTATACAAACAAACGTCAAGACATTCAATCAACACATTACAGAAGTAAGGAAGATTGAAAAAGAAAAGGGAGAAAAGATAGGAAAGGGAAAGAAACCAGTCCTAAACTCATTCACCCATTACGAGAGAAAACATATTATACACTGTAAAAGTAACGTAAGCATTCAACGTAAGAACCAAGCGCTCCTATTCAGCGAAGAAACAAAATCCGGGTCAGCTCGATAGAGGGCGCCCATTGTTCCTTCCCTGTGCCGGAATGAAAGGCAGCAGAGAGCAGCAGTCGATCAAACGAGAGAGGCCGGCTCCCGGCGCAGATCCAAGCCGATCATTGGCTTAGCGCTCCGAGAACTGGTCCCTCCCCCCGACCGCGCTTCGACAGCTTGGCGTCCGTGACGTCAAGCCGCCTCGACGCGCCGAGTCAACGTAAATGCAGGACTTGGCACAACTCCTCGTCGCTCGCGCCAACGAGCGAAAAGGACTGCGCGAAGCCGACTTTGAACCAATAAAAAAATTTTTCTATAAAACATAAAAATACACAAAAAATATGTACAGAGACTATGGTACAACGTAAACATACTGTGGGTTCGCCGGGGCACGCAGGCCACCGGAACCATAAAATAAAAAATCTCAAAGTCGGGCCATCCAGCGAAAAGGTCATCACTGAGCCGACTTTAAAACTAAAATAAAATTGTTCTATGGAGCAAAGAAAACACAGAAGGCGCCTGCTAAGACATAAGGAAAAAATGAACAATATATGGTAAAATCCGGCTTTTGTTTGGAAATTAAAGAAAACTCACTGAAAAGTACAAGAATAACCTGACTGGAAAATAAAATTATTTATCTAGAATATAGCGAATCATTCATGATAGAGTAATACGAACACGACCTAATTGCAATGCGAAGAATATTTTAATGTAAAATTGAAATTTATTTAACTTACGGTAGCATTCTTTACACGGACTCTAAGCAGTTTCCTTACAGGAATAATAATAAACAAATTTTCTAATTGCTCGTGAAGTACATGGTGGTAAGCATCCAACAATTGGTCCCTTTAAGACTACGAATTTATAGCCAACTAATAAATACCCCGTCAAGCAGTTGCTTGCGATAATTATGAAAGACGACAAATTGTACTTTTGGTTTGGAATATTTCATCCTGAAATCGAGTGCCTAGACGTCATTTAAAATCTCATCCATTCGATGGGAATTATATAAATGGTGAAGTCACGATCAATCCCAGGGTTTTGTAAGATATAAGCGATTGGTTCCTTTATAATAAAAGTAGGGTGCATTTCAGCGAATCACGCTCAATGAAAATGGCTTACTTTGTGGATTGAGGGGAGGGGGGGGGGCGAGCCCTCCACCCCACGTTAAAATTTCATTTTAGTACCTAGTCCATTTTTAACATTTTATAGCAGCCACTGCGACGTGCCCTAGCCATTTGACTAGGCCATCGCTACAGCAAGCTCACTCTGCCAAAGAGAAACTGAAGGGATGACATTCTCCATCCGAAGGAAAAGATAAGAAGGAGACTGAAAAGGACTCAGTTGCAGAACAGTACATAAGAGGAAGTCTTTTCAAGTACACTCATTGATAACAGAGAAAATCACTCGCAAGCCAAATAAACAGATCAGGCCAACCTACGGTGGATGAGAGAAAGAGATGGGTCCCGTAAGAGGGCGCCACCGAGCCAATGGAAGAAGGCCGCAATGTGAGAGATGAATCCCAGCAGACAAGCGCGTCTTCATTGGCTGAGACGGTGTCTATTGGCTCAGTTCATTACACCACACGATCAGCTGACCTCAGACGATTTGGAAAGATCTCCTCGTGGAAGAGGAAAATCGGAATTTTTGATTCCATCATTGGTAGGCATGAAATTAGCACATTGGCTGGAGATCTAAAACTCCAAGCACGTGCTATGGAACAGTGGAGATCGGAAAATCAGAAAACTATTTAGAGGCGATGCTCAAGGGTTGGAGTTTGAAGTTGCAGTTTGTTAGAGTATAGAAAATCGGAATTTTTATATCTCATATACAAATTGGGGGGCATGTAAAAATGAAAAAATGAAAAAGGATTTAAAAAAAAGAAAAATACGTAATAAAAAAAGAGTGGCCGTCCCGTGGCTGAGTGGTTAGCGCACTTGGCTGCTGATCTAAGGGACCTGGGTTCGAGCCCCGGAGTTAAGGCATGGATGTTTTTGTCGTTTTTTCTGCTGAGCTCCTGCCATCCTCACAGACCTTCTACTATGGCATATAAACTGACAGGCTCCTGTCAGACCTCTGTGGCAAGCAGCTGCTTGAGGGGGGATTTTATTTATTTTTTTTTTTACGAAAAAGGGGTTTCTAGGTACTAAAATGTTTCTGAATGTTGTTTTTCCTCTGAGCGGCACTTTTTTGTGTTTCTGAAAGAGTCGTATCATCATTATCACAAGAAAAGGTAGAATTGAAAAAGCATCAGATGATGGCACAGACGAAGAAGAAGGTCACACACTCCTTCGTACTGAGATGAACTTCAAATTCTCATAAGAAAACAAACAGAGGGCGCTTTGGTCAAAGAAGGCTAAGGAGAAGAAGGCTAGTTTTGCACAAGCGTAAGTGGCGCCGTTCTGCGGAATTTTACCGAAGCTGAACGTGGCATATTGATGTGCAGGCACAAAAACAACTGTAAGGGGCGATCTGCACATGCGCAGTGCAATCATTTTAGCCTAATGAAGCAATGGTTTGTCTTACTCTTGGTATGCATATTGCGATTTGACCAGAGTTTCCAAATGTCTAACAGCCATGGCACAGTGGCAGCTGACCCTAAAGCTATTCAATGAGTGTTTTATCCCTTTCAGGAGTACATTTTACGATATCTGGAAAAGCCGTTGTATGTTTATTTTGAGTAATTTTGCAGAATTTTCAAAATTAATATGTAAATTAATACATTTAATCGTCTTGCGAATATATATAAGTCAATGTATGTTGCATGTTTGTGTGCCCTGGAGCATATCGATTAATCGATGTACATTGGCTTCTGCACTTTGCCGTCACCTTCGAGACTCGAGGCCTTTGCAGTCTAAATTGACGTCACATCCGGTGGATCTAGAGTGCTTCCTGCGCACGTAGTACTACCGTCGCTAATCGAGCATTTACTTTTTTTTATAAGATTGGTGGGCATTTTTGTTTGATACTGTGCTCAAAAACTGATTGACATAGTATGATTATATTGTATGTATGTACATTAATGTAATATTTCCACGGCAAACTTTAAACTTCTCTGAACATATATAACTATATATAAATTACCGGGAGCGTCATAATCGGTTCTACATATAATTACAATGACACAATATGTTTAAAAATAAAGTAAAATGCAAATAATTACTCGGTTATATATTAACAAAAATAAAACCATTTGCTTCACATATTTTTCGCGATAAATGCTGTCAATAACTGATCCAGTTGCTTGTACCATTAATAATATAATCGTGACATATAAATTATTATGGAAAATTAGTGTGTTTTATTAAAAAGAGAAAAAAACACACAAAAATTATTCAGAACAATTTTATTGGCAAATGTGAACTAAAAATTAATTATATACTGTAATAGCTTTAGCTGTAACAATTTCAGTTACTTATGATTTAATTTCAATACTTTTTCGTGGTGATTAGACTGAATTAATAGGAATATTGAGCTGTATTTTTTTCTGAACTCTCATTAAATTTGAATAATATTTGGACATGGATACAACCTTCCGATGGAATACATATTCAAAAACTAACAGGAAAAGTGCATCTAAACTTTAGAAACTACAATTTACTGCAAGCACACACGCACATATATATTTTGGTTTATAAAGCTACCCTTAAATCTGTGACTAAAGATTTGACAATAAATCGCTCAATTAACCTCCCAATGTAAAGAAAATAGTCTCTAATCAATCTTCGATTGTTAAAAAAACAATTCTATGCACCCTGGTAAAGAAAGACTAAACCATTTAGGCATACATCTTTCCAGATATAAGCCAATGGTGTAAAAAACCACTAAACTAACAGACTCTGCCTTTTTTCCACTAATAGAACTTATTAGTTTAATGGTCTTAGAACACTGTGGCCTATACCTGGAGAGATATGGTTCAAATCCCACATGCCAACAAAACTATTAATTTCAAAGCCAACAGTGGTTTTCTATTTAACATATACAATTGTATTCTATTAATTTCAAAGCCAACAGTGGAGGCCAACTCTGTGGCTGCTATTTATTGAGGGTAGACAACTTTTTTTTTGGCACTAAGACATTTTTTCTTATTTCCCAAATTCTCTTACAAACAATCATTTTTTAAAATATATTTGTTGAACATCAGATAATCATTTCTAGAGTTTTTCCAATACAGTGGCCAAATTCACAACTTGTGTGATAATCAAGTAATTCTGCATCACTTAAAAGACTGGTTGTGATTAAAGTAACATTTCTTTGATTTGCCATTTCCATAAATTCTTCAAATTCAGTACACAATTTTTTCATAGTAATTAATGTTGTATTACTAAATTATATTACTATCTCATTTGGGCAAAAAAAGACTGCCTCTATCAAATTTTTGTAAATACTTATATTTTACATCCAATTTTACTTTTTTTTATCAGGTAATAGTAAATGTTTACAATGATCGCATTTCAAACTTTTCGAAACTGAAAATACACAATAACCTGCTATATATGCAATTGCAGGAAGAGAGTTATCACAATCAGACAAATCTGAAGGAAGCACTGTGATGTTAAATTTTAAGCTAACAGACATAAAATTCATTTCCTTAAAAATCATCTTTAAAATTCAAATCGGTTATTTTAATTTTACCACTTCACTTAGTGGGAAGTTTCAACAGGGACTGCACTCTTAATTTTGTTTCACATTCAAATAATTGACGTACGCTTATATTATATTGGCTTCCAGCTAACTGCCTGTACAGGCCGAAACGACTCACTAAATTATCAGTTTGACCAGTTTGATATTACCAGGTAAAATATATTTCGAGTTCAGAGGTTAGTTAATGATCTGGCAACTTCGTGTCACGTGACACGAAGGTTGCCAGATCACTAATTTCTAAAAAAAAGTTGCCAGATATTTTTTTCTGAATTCTGTGATCAACCATAGTGTTCGGATACTTTTTTGAGCGACTGTACCTACATTTTTCAATGTGTTTTTGATTTAGCCAGTTATTTCTGATACACTTCAACAAATGAATTGGGTCAGTAAGAAAAAAAATAAAGGTCTTGATTTATCTGATGGATGAGGATATACAATTTGAACTTTAGGGGGAGAAAGATATAATGACATACTCTTATGATTGATAAAATTATTGTCAGCTACGACATATATCATAAAAAAATCAATTTCTTTCAAACCAATGATAATTTTTTTAAATAATGCTGTAAAGAATATCGGCATTTATTGCTTTGGCTGGTAATATATGAACTACATCTTTAGAGTTGGAAAGCAAACTAGTTTTAAATACATGTGCACTGGTTGCCATGTTTTGTGTGTTAAATGACAGACCAACAAGGTTACCACATTTGAAATCCAAATACTGTTTGAGATGAATTTCATCAAGCATTAAAATCACTTTTTTATCTGTATCACTCAAAAAAGAATATTTTTAGCTGACATATGATAAAAAATATGAATCTACTTTCTCTATAGCAGGATTGACATTAAACCGAAGACAAATGCGTCAGATTGTACTAGGATGTGGTAATCTAATGTTTCCAATTTCTCTAACAAAATTATATGCATGAGGAGCCATGCTAAAAAAAGTGATGCAAAAATCATCATATCTGATGAATACCTTGAACCACACCCTTATTTAACCCAAAGAGTATCAATTGTTCTTCAATGAATTTTAAATGATTGTTATTACTTTCATCAGATGTGCAAAGTACTTTCAAAATATTACACATTAATCAATACTATGTCTAATATTACTTTCAGGAGTCTTAACCCTTATTAAACAAGGATGAGGCATTTCTTCAAAAACTGATTCACAAGTAAACACTTAATCACAGAGAAATAAAGCGCCACTTCGAAGATAACACAACATTAGAAAATCCCGCCAACACAAGCAGCTACGGGGTGTCAAGATGTTAGATCCACGAATGCTGACGTCAGAACACATGACGTCATCAGTGAAATGGCCTTGAGTCTCGATGGTTACGACTTTGCTCTAACAGTGTAATTTTTTTATGGTTGATACGGGCAGTGCCTTCTGCCATTTGTTGAACGTTTATACAAGTAAAAAACTCGAAATGATATTTATTGAAAATATCAGCAATTTTATAAAATATAATAATATAGATCATGTAATCGTGCATTAACACATAAATTTCAATTTATTATAATATAACAAATGCTGTAGGTTGTTTAAAATATTAAAAGTTTGTTCTTTAGCATAGCTACTACTAGTTTTACAAAACTGAATTTTATTTAAAAAAATGATTTCCCAATTTCATGATATAGTTTTTCTCGCTCCTCTCCCTGGCTAGGTGTGCACGAATTTGCCATGTTTAGAGGGCGCTGCAATCGAAAAGTTTACCTTACGTCAATGGAGGCTAGGTCTCTTCACCCTTAGGCACTCTTATTAGATCCCTTTTTTTTGGCTTGTTCTGTGGGCAAATGTTTCCCAACTGAATCGTACGATTCAATTGCATCACCCCTCCTGAAATATGTTCAAGCTATGTTACACGAATGATAAAGTTTGTGTCAGAAAAACTTTAATGTAAATTTCAAATTTATCTAATAGTGGATTTCTTTCTAATGAGTACAAGTACTTAGCAAAATAATAAAAAATAATTTTTCTAATTACCTGCAAAGTACAATAAGGAAAGCATACAATAGTTAGATGTATTCCAAATACAAACAGCTATTGAAAATGCATAAGAAATTCAAATCTTTTGGACAGGAATTTTACATGGTCACATCTTGGCTACTAAGCAGAGGGACCTGGGTTCGAGTCCCGGATAAGACATGCATGTGTGTGTGTGTGTGCTGTTTTTCTGCTTGAGTTTCTACCATCTTCACAGACTTTGTAGTTTGGCGTATAAACTGAAAGTCCCCTGTCAGGTCTCTGTGGCAAGCACCTGCTTGAGGGGTTTTTTATTTATGCATTTCATCATGACAATTGAGATATTTCAATGTAGTCATTACTATTCGAGCCGCGCGTAAGCGACGGGTGGTTGGGCACAACTGAAATTCAATGGGTGCCAAAATGAGGTCAATAAGGTGCGCCATCTGGTGAACATTACTTTCACTAAGTATCCGCAACTAAAATAACATTTGCGAGAGGAGATTGGCGAATGATTCAAAAAACACGTTCAATTCCCAAAATATCACACGACAACAGAAAACTGTTAAAAAGGTGAAGATCACGAATTTTGGATTTTGGTAAGGACAGAGATCGAAGTGTGCTGATGGAGTGATAAATCGTGTGTGAGCTCAGTGAAATATCGTTTGCAGTAGCTTGGGAGTGAAGTTGCCTTCTTCGAAGCCATCTGGACTTTTCGGTCTCAAATCTGTCATTACGAGACAATGCTTCGTACTAGTTGGATTGGGTTGTTTTACCTCTGAGCGGCACTTTTTTGCACACCATGGGCTAAATGGCCAGGTCACATGGACCCCGAAGGCTCAGAGAAGGTTGGGGGGAGGGGACCCACTGGAACAGCTGTTGGGAGACTGATGGTAGCCTCCCGTCAAGGCCATCCAGCGTGTCCTTTAACGTGCACAGGGTATGGCTCTTCCGCACACGGAACCACGGCTTAACGTCCCATCCGACGGACGGCGGCCTTTCCTAGCCCATCGGTGTCCTCTACTGACCGTGGGCAGGGCGGGGAATTTTGCGGAGATAAATCTTAACGCTGACCCAGCTGGGACTCGAACCTGGGAACTACAGATTACGAGCCTGGCGCGCTACCGACTGAGCCACCCCCGCCCCATGGTAACTGGAACCGTCAGATTAGATCGAAAAGAATCTTGGGGGGGGGGGGGGGGACGATCGATCTAGGTCGCTTGAATATGCTAAGTATTTCATGATCGTACTTAATCAGGTTTGAAGTGATATCATGGGGATATCTGGCTGCTGCCTCAAAGATTTTCTTTGAGGTTTTTCTGAAGTGAAGATCTGTTCTGTGAAGATCTGTTCTATTCCCAGATCACAGTGAATTTGTTAGTTTTTGACAAATAGGCAGAATACTTGTCGGAGTATCTATTCTGGTATGTCAGGAGAGTTTTGATATTGGGTTGAATAATGTTATTTAATTAATTAATTATTATATATTAATAATCATTAACATATTATACATATATCTGAGAATGAAGATTACGATGCACATCTTCTCAATGATGTGAAGTAGGTCTTTAAAAAAGTTGAACATCGTTAAACTTATTGCAAAATTAAAGATAATTTTTTCTGAATATAAGGCTTCTCAAGATATCAGAAGCGAAATATCCACAGGATTAAAGCTTTAGGCCTGCTTGGAGAGGGGGCGGGGGTGGCTCAGTCGGTAGCGCGCCAGGTTCGTAATCTGTAGTTCCCAGGTTCGAGTCCCAGCTGGGTCAGCGTTGAGATTTATCTCCGTAAAATTCCCCCTCCCTGCCCACGGTCAGTAGGGGACACCGATGGGCTGGGAAAGGTCGCCGTCCGTCGGATGGGACGTTAAGCCGTGGCCCCGTGTGTGGGAGAGAGCCATACCCTGTGCACGTTCAAGAACACGCTGGATGGCCTTAATGGGAGGCTACCATCTGTCTCCCAACAGCTGTTCCAGTGGGTCCCCCTCCTCCAACCTTCTCTGAACCTTCGGGTCCATGTGACCTGGTCATTTAGCCCATGGTGTGCAAAAAAGTGCCGCTCAGAGGTAAAACAACAACAACCCTGTCTGGAGAGACACACACCTCGGATCAGAACCATACATAATTCTTCATCCATATAAGAAGTTGATGTCCCTGAAAGAGTGAGATTTCCAATATCATCGTCAACTGCAAGGGCATCAATCGGTTCTTGGTTGACGTGCTGGGTTCATCAGCGGATGTAAGAGATCTCTTGCATCCTCTTTTAACTACTTCAAAGTCGTTTCTTATGTTCTGTGAATCACTGATACAGACAAGTTGGAATTCTGAATTTTCTCTTTGGAAATAAAAAATCTGAAATATTGCAGTCTATAATAAGAAAGCTCTATTTCCGTATTTCCTTAAGTGAATGCAATGTATTGTTGCTTCTGGATTCTTGGGGGGGGGGGAGTGCCCCCAAAATCGGGTCGCAAAACATTACTATGATTTCTCAACCTTACAACCGTCTTTTGCGGTCCGTCCCGTGGCCGAGCTTGGCTACTGATCTAAGGGACCCTGGGTTCGAGTCCCGGGTTAAGGCGTGGATGTGTGTGTCGTTTTTCTGCTGAGGTCCTGCCAACCTCTCAGACCTTCTACTATGGCATATAAACTGACAGGCTCCTGTCAGACCTCTGTGGCAAGCAGCTGCATGAGGTTTTTTTTTTACAACCGTCTTTGGAACGTAACGCAAAAACGCGTACGCCGGTCAGACGGTTTTAACACACACCAAACATGTCAGAAGGAACCAATCAGCTCTCTTCAGAGATAGAGGCAGAAAGGAAAGAGAGGTGATAGGAGAGGCAGAGAGAGCTTCCCATACTACCTCACACACATTTTAATAAGTTAAAGCAAAAACGTAACGTAACCGTAACATTCACAAGAATCATTTACTGTTAAGCGACTCGATACACAATACGGGTCTGCCCGAGAGAGGGCGCCCTATGCGTCCGTGCCGTCTTGAAGGGCAGCTAGGGGAGTGTCAGTCATCAAGAAGAGGCGTCACTCCCAGCAGATCCAAGCCCGATCATTGGCTTAGCGCTCCGAGAGACGGCCCCTTCCCCCGACTCACGGTAATTAAATTGACAGCACTAATTTCTGATTGACAGCACTGTGGTCTGTAAATGGTAGCTAGGTAGTCACTGGAAGGAGATATGGTAGTAGTAGCTAGGTAGCTAGGTAGTCACCGGCCAGGCCTAGCACCTAATGTCCGACCCCGCCTTCTCGTTGTGCAGACCGTTAGTACCTTTCAAAAGAGATACTCTCTTGTAGAAGTACATGGCTCCAAGATTAGTGTGACCTACTGATCTGGACAACTATGGCTACTTTTCTTTTTTTTTCTACCATGCTGAGGAGTGGTCAACCACACAGGGTCCTGGTGCTGATCATATAAACCCACTGGACTGGACAGATATATGGCTCTGAGCTTGATTATGGATCCTGATTTTGCTGCACTGGTGGGCTTCTGTGGAGGGAAAATCTTCCGCTGTGTTTTCTGTTTCTTTGTGGGTTGACAGCCCCAAGTGAATAGATTCACAGGATATGTTTATCAGCTGGTGGATAATCCTGAGCAGAGGTCATCGCAGGCACTTGAACTCTTTGCTTCTATTGGCATCGTCAAATTCTACATTGGAGGAAGTCTTCCAGTGTAGATGGCTTCAGCCTTTAGTAGTGGGGGAACGGGTCTTTGCCCCATGTCTGCGATTAGGGGGCTGTTTGATATTGTCGGCATTCCCTCTCTCAATAAACATAGTTTCTTTAAACATCCCACTAACCATTTTCTCTCCTTAGGTAGTTGGAATGTGAGGACTCTGCACAGAGCTTTTTCTCTTGATGTCCTCACACAAGAATTCCACCGTTATAATTTAGATATTCTCGGCTTGCAAGAGACCAGATGGACAGATAAAGGTCAGATTCTTAAAAATAATCTTAAAATTCTCTTTTCAGGGAGGGACGACAATAAGCATCACCAAGGTGTGGGTCTGCTTCTCAGCAGACACGCTAGTGATGCTCTTCTAGGATATGAGTGCATTAATGAAAGGTTTCTTACAGCAAAATTTCAGACAAGCGTTAAAGACCTGAATGTTATCTGCTGTATGCCCACATTGAGGATGCTGATGAGGATGAGAAGGAGAGGTTTTACTGACAACTTCAGGATATTTTGAATTCTGTCAAGAAAGGAGATATTACCCTTGTTCTTGGTGACTTCAATGCCAAAGTTGGTACCGACTCTGACCTTTGGGGAGGGGTGATAGGCCCTTTTGGTATGGGTAGCTGCAATGGCAATGTGCAACGTCTCCTACAGGTAAGTAAACTCAATGGTTTCAGAATAACTAATACATATTACAAACACCGCGACATACATAAGTACACATGGGTTTCACCTGATGGGCTGCATAAGAATATGATTGATTATATATTAATTAACAGCAAATGGGCTAGTTCTGTTAGGAATACCAGGGCATATAGGGAAGCTGAAATTGGATCTGACCATTACCTTGTTAAAAGTGTCTTGCAACTTAAACTTAAAAAGTGTTGTGCTAGGGTTAAAAAATTTGCTTTTAATACTGAAGCTCTGAAAGACCCAATTATAGCCAAAGCTTACCATGATAGGTTACTTAGTCATTATGACAGTCATGGTTTGCTTAATACTGAAGTTGAGGAAGAATGGGATCATTTTAAACAGGCTTTTTTGGACACTAACAGTACTCTTTTAGGAAAAAAGGAGCAGAGGAGGCAGAATTATTTAAGTGATAAGGCACTTGAGCTTATTTCAGAAAGGAGGAACTGCAGGAATGTCCTTAATCAATACCCTACTAGTACTAATAGAAAGCATTACAGAGAACTTAATAAACGTGTAAAAGATCAGTTAGCTGCTGATAAGAATCTTTGGCTTGATGGTTTGGCTGACAAAGCCGAGGAAGCAGTTAGACAGCACAACAGCAGAGAGCTGTACCAGATAGTTAATGTTTTGTGTGGTAGAAAACGGACAGGTGTACAGGGATTGAAGGATAAACAAGGTAAGGTTATAGAAGGTGAGGATTCTGTCATGGCTAGGTGGGCTGAGCATTTCAGTGATATTCTAAACAACGCGGTTAGTTCTATTCCCATTGTTTGCAATGATGATAGATGCATTGTTGGCTTTAATGTTGGCCCTATAACACAATCTGAAGTTAGTTTGGCTATCTCTAAACTTAAACTTCATAAATCCCCAGGGGTAGATGAATTTACTATGGAAATGTTTAGAGCTGGGAATGTTTCAGTTACCACTTGGATGACTGAAATTTTGAATATCTCTTATGATAAAGGCATATTTCCTAAGGGTTTTACCAGAGCTATTATTATACCTATTTTCAAAAAAGGTGATATCAGTTCTTGTGATAACTATAGGGGTATCAGCCTACTCTCTGTTCCAGGTAAAGTTCTTTCCATGATTGTGCTTAATAGAATTAAGAATCTGGTTGACAGTCAATTACTTGATGAGCAATGTGGATTCAGAAGTGGTAGGGGATGTGTGGATCAGATATTTTCACTTAGGCAGATTCTTGAGAAATGTTTAGAGTTTCAGAAACCTTTGGTTGCTAGCTTTGTTGATTTCAAAGGTTTTCGACTCTGTTGATCGTCATAATTTGTGGTTGATTGTGAGATCATATGGTATACCAGACAAGTTAGTTAACATAATGAAAGCTCTCTATAATAACACTGAGTCGTGTGTGAGAGTTGGTAAGGCTTGTAGCAATTGGTTTAGCATTACTTCTGATGTTCGACAAGGGTGCATTTTGTCTCCTTTTCTCTTTAGTTTGGTTATTGATTATGTTATGCGAAATTCACTGCAAGGGAAAGATTTTGGCCTTAAATGGGCTGGAGATATGAAAATTTCTGATTTAGATTATGCTGATGATTTAGCCCTTTTGGCAAATGATGTTGATGAGATGAACTCCTTCATTCGAGCTGTTGATGAGACTGGTAGTAGAGTAGGTTTGGTTATAAACAGAGAGAAAACTAAAGTGATGAAAATTGGTGAGGCAGTCTGTGATTCAGTTAATCTGAATAGTTGCAGTCTTGAGCAGATGTCACAGTTTAATTATCTTGGGAGCTATGTAACAGATAATGGTGATGTGCGGCATGAGATTAACAGACGAATAGGGATTGCTGCCGGGACTTTTAAAGAATCCATGGAGCATTGGGTAGAGATAGGCATCTACACCTAAAGATTAAAATTAGACTGTATAATAGTTTGGTTCTTTCTAGGGTTAGTTATGGTAGTGAAACTTGGACACTTTGTAAACAGGATAACAGGAAACTAGATGCTTTTGATTCGAGATGCTTACGCAGTATCTTGGGCATTAGGTGGTTCAACTTTGTAACTAATGATGAGGTTAGGCAAAGGAGTCTGCAACCTCCTTTAAGCAGCATATTTTGCAGAAAGAGACTCCGCTGGTTTGGCCATGTTGCCCGTATGAATAATTATAGATTGGCGAATAGGGTTATGAACAGTGTGCCTAAAGGCCTCAGAAAGAAGGGGAGACCTAGGATGCGGTGGGCAGACAATGTCAAACAGGACCTTGTTAGAATTGGTGTGCAGTGGCCAGATGCAGTAGATGTAGCTCAGGATAGACTTGCTTGGAGAACTAAATTGCACGGTCTGGTTGGACCTCCGTAGCCCATGGCTGCTTGAGGATGATGATGAATGTATTTCAAAAGTTGTAAGCTTAAACGTCCATGACGTCATTACCAGAAATATGAAAATGTTATGACTTTTTTTTTTAATGCTCTGTATTGGAGTGTCACTTTTCAGGATAAATTGGTCAAGTAGCTGTGCTCGAGATAGATAGATAGCTTCGTCTGGCAGACACAGTAGCGGCAAAGAAGGTTTCCGGGCCGGATCACACACCTTCTTCATTTAAATAAGTAAAGCTTTGAAGCTGTGGTAGAGACTGCCTAATGCGAAATGGAGGTCTTACGGTAAAGAGCGGTTCGATCAGTCGACAATCTTCGGCTCCGTTGACGGTGTTCGGATACCTGCGTTGCGGCACCCGTCGATTCCCGCGACGGCATCACCTCAGCGCATGTTACGGTAGGATAGACCACGTTTTTTCGATACTTTGTGTGTCGTTTTTCTGCTGAGGTCCTGCCATCCTCTCAGATCTCCTACTGTGGCATATGAACTGACAGGCTCCTGTCAGACCTCTGTGGCAAGCAGCTGCTTGAGGGGGTATTTATTTATTTATTTATTTTTTTTCCTTTGTTATTCGATCTTTACAGTCTTTATGAGACTAATTTCTTTTGTTTTCTTACAGTCTTTATGAGACTAATTTCTTTTGTTTTCTTACAGTCGTTATGAGACTAATTTCTTTCGCTATCTTACAGTCTTTGTGAGACTATTTGATGATAACTGAACAGTCTTTATGAGACTATTTTTCCTTTACTTTAACAGTCTTTATGAGACTAGCTTTTTACTAATTTTCGCTGTTTATTGTTCCAAACTGTGCCATGTTCTCTTTGAATGATCCGAGACTCAGCAGATCCTTTCGTTTCATACTGAAAAGACTTGATTTCTAATCTACTAGATATTTTCAGTTCGGACTTTAATAACCTAATTGAGGTGGCGCAATGCATAAACCGTGGAGTTGCAATTATCACTCTTACCTGAAATGAGGCCACAGAGAAACTAATTCAATTAAACGTCGTTAAAATCAATGAGACCAGAAGTTCCTTTTACTTTTCTGGGAACTTCAATTAAAAAAGTCATAGTTTCGAACTTGCCATTTTTTTGTTGCAAATGATGATATCTGTAATGAACTTTCGAACTTTGGAGAAATTCTCCATATTGAAGACGAATTTTATGTAGAAGAACGCTTTCAGAAAATCGAGACAGGCAACAGAATTTTGAAGATGAAGTTGAGGGAAAATATTTCCAACTTCATGATTATTGCTCGTTTTAATGCCACGATTTACTCATCCCGGTATTGTGAAATTATGCAGACGTTGTAAACTTCCTGGTCATTTTGCGGATATAAAAACTTTTACTTCTAGTTTCAAATAATCGTTTGCTTCAGTTGTTGAAAGCCAACAACCTTCTACTGACGCAAATACCCAGCGTAGCCAAACTATAGATAATTTGGAAAAATTGGATCCTGTGAAGAAACTCCGAATAATATGATATCCAAAGACAGAAAGGTATCAACTGTCAATGCCTCTACTGCGTCAGAAACAACAACCCAGGAAACCTGCAAAATGGACTTATCAATCTCACCCCCACAAAAGGAAATGAAAGAAAATAAGAAAATGCCTTCGCCAGTTGATTTTAGTTGAAATCGTAGAAGTACACCACCTGCGCTAATGAAGACTGATGTTGAAAAATTTGTTAAGTTTTTAGGTCTAAATGATGTTGATGAAATCAAAGGTGTTCCAAGGAATCTCTTTTGTCTAAAACGAACAGTAGACAATAACAACTAAATCTTGCCGAGGTATCGTAGCTTTTTCTCAAATATTTTGTAAAATTCTTCGCAACTCATCAGCCAGACTTCGTATTGGAGCAATGTGCAAGCTATTTGGGAGACTTTGAGGTTGGAGGAGCAACCAGGCTACAAAGCGTTTTAGAATCGAACTTCGAAGATGACGATTAACTTCGTAACTATCTTTTCTTTCTTCTTTCTCTTTTCTTGCTGTTTTAGCTCCTTCCTCTTTCAACGTATCTGCCTTCTTTCATTTTCTTACTATGATCGCTCATCGGGACATCTGTTGTCGCAGTTCCTTCTGCGAGGTCCGATGTCTCGATGGAAGCTGTCTTTTCCCACTTCCCACTTTTCGATTTTTGAGTGACTCATTCTTGGTTTTTTGGACGGTAAAGAGCGTGACGATCGGTCGAAGAATTTTCGGCTCCAGCGACGGCTACAGGGACGGCATCGGATCGCTGAGTCGCGGCAAATATCGGCTCCTGCAACGGCTCGGAAGCTGAGTCTCGTCTTTTCTCACTCTTGTCTTTCCTAGAGCGCGAACTTTTGCGGAACAACTTCTACATTTTTTTGGTCACTTTTTGGACTTCCATCAAATTTTAATTTAATGACCTGGAACTTTCATCTCTTCACTTTCCATGGCGGGACATTCTAACAAGAAGAAGAAATCTTCCAGTGGAGATGATAACATCAAAGTGAAAGTGAAACCAAATAAAGCGATGAAAAAACAACGTGCGCTAGATCATAACAAGATAGAAGAGGAGTCCCTCACCGATCTAGATTCCAACTCTTCATTTCTCACCGAAGACCTGCGGATCTCTTCAGACTCTGACACTTCTCCAACCAAAACTAATGACGACAACACATCAGTATGTGAACAAGAACCTTCAACCATAAAAACCCGTTCAAAGGTATGTCAAAAAGGGCATGAAAATGTATCCATTAATCTTAACAACGAACTTAATAACAAACAGGAATTAAGATCGCCTAAAATCGCTGAACAAATTACCAGCCCAACACGTAATAATCAGGCTAAATTTAATACCGCTGTCGTCATTAGCGGCACAAATAATAGCATAAAACCTCTTGGAATTAAATACCTTTCGACTTTTATTTACTCCCTATTAAATGACCACATCCCTGGTAGATTCTTCAAAAAAGATAAATTGCTGTTACACCCAAAAAATCAGGAGCAATGTAATAAACTACTAAATATTACCATTATCAATAAAACCGAAGTCCATGCTGACATTTTCAAATTTAAAAAATCCATTTTTGGCACAATTGCTGGAGTAAGCTATATGCTAGAAGATGACTCAATCCTAGAACTGCTCAGTGAGCAAAACGTGATTAGCATACGACGAATGATCAACTTTGATGCAATCCACGATAGGAAAAAAGATGAGGTAAACTGCAACCCCACAAATATCATCATACTTGAGTTTAACTCTGATTACCTCCCAAATGAAGTCTTTTTAGGGTTCTCTAAACATAACGTTAGACCCTACAGATTTCCTCCTGGCCTCTGTCTTCGCTGTTACATGTTTGGTCACACCATTTCCAATTGCAATGGACGACTAACATGCAAAAGATGCAGTGAGAACCATCACCATCGTGATTGTCAAAGCACTAAATTAAAATGCCCAAACTGTGCAGGCCCCCATCCAGCGACTTACGCAAAGTGCGAAGTTAAAATTATAGCCTGTAAAGCCAAACAAATCCAAATTTCTGAAAACCTAAACTGGAACCAGGCGTTTGTTACTGCAAAAAAAAAACATATCTTAGATAAACAACTCTCTCAAAATGAACTATCAACTAACAAATATTTTCAATCCCAAACGAATATGCCCAATCCAAAAAATAATCCTCCTGCCAACTATTCACTAATTGACCAGTATGATTTTCCAAAAATAGAACCAAACTCAACCAACGACAAAATGGCAAACCAACATCACCAACAACCACAATTAAAAACTTCCTTCTCCGACACTGTAAAGAAAAACATAACAGGCCACAAATCCTCAGACAAAACACTCCCTGGCCCCTCTACGAACACCCACCTAACTAAACAGAATGCTCCTGAAATTATCCCAGAAGATGGTTTATCATTTAACCTTCAATCCAAAGGCCAGATAGTCAGCCTCATACTGAAACTATTAAATATGATTTTACCTTCTAGCCCTCATCTTACACTAATAAATGACATATTACTAACTGCAATTAATTGTGTTTCATGAATAGTGATCTGAGATTATTGCATTGGAACTGTCGAGGAATCCCTTCAAAGCTTCCTACTCTTAAACACTTAATTAAAACACAAAAACTTAATATCCTACTTCTACAAGAAACATTCACAAATAAAACCCCACAATTAAATAACTTCCTTTCTTATCACCAAAAAAATACAAATCAATCTAAAGGAATTATTACCTACATTAATCAACATATCCCACAGGTACAAATTCCCATCCCCATATTAAATGACTCATTAGAATGCATTGCAATTAAAATCTCCTTAAACAAAAAACATATTTACATCCTTAACTGTTACAATTCAGGAAAAAATATAAATGAATCAACTTACACAAAAATCCTTTCATACCTCCCTGGAGAAGTCATCATTTGTGGAGACTTTAACTCGCACCATAAAAACTGGTCCTCTTACAAAACTGATAGCAAAGGCAAAAATCTATCAAAATTTATTAACAAACATAATCTAACTATACTAAACGACAAATCCAAAACCATAAAAAATAAAAACAACACACACTCAATCATTGATCTATCAATTGTCTCACCAGGATTAATCAATTCTCTAAAATGGTCTATCTCCCCTGATTCATATACCAGTGACCACTACCCAATATATATCTCCTCATCTTACAACAAAAACAATAAACCCAAAATTCAGCTTACAAATTGGTCCAATTTCAAAAAAGAATTACAAAACTCAAAGGTAGTCAATAATCTAACACCCACATATAATGATTTAATACATAATGTATCAACTTGCAAAAACAAACACACTACCACACACACAAAAAAAATACCACACAATAACTCCCATATAATATTCATTAACAAATTAATTGCCATAAGAAGGAAAGCAGAAAGAACAATGAATAGAAACAACACATTCAGAGATGTTGAAAACTTTAATAGACTATCCGCTGCAATAAATAAAAAAATCAATAATATCCAAAAATCCAACTGGCATTCATTTTCAGAAACCCTCACTCCACATTCTTCTACTGCAAATATTTGGAAAGTGTATAAAAAACTACACAACAACTCAAATCCTAAAACAACATCTTCCCCATTAGAATCCTTAGCCCTCTACAACAATGAACACATATCTAAAACTGCAGATAAATTAGCCACCCACCACATTAACAAGGTAAAAGATTCCCACCCTCTGAGCCATAAATATGACAACACAACTTTTTTACATAATTACTATAAAGATAAAACACATATCCTAAATCTCCCATTCACTCTACATGAACTTAACCATGCTATTAACATTCTCAAAACTAAAACAGCAACTGGACTTGACAATATATCTAACAAAACACTAAAGAATCTCCCTCCAAAATGGAAAAGCTTCATCTTAAACACATTTAATGAAATCTGGACATCTGGAAACATTCCACCCCAATGGTACGAGAACTTCATGATTTTCATACACAAAACTAAAAAAGATTTCAAAGAACTGGACTCATATAGACCAATATGCCTATCTTCTAACATATTAAAACTATTTGAGAGACTTATTAATTCTAGACTTACCTGGTATATTGAAAATAAAAATATTCTTAGTGAACACTCATATGGTTTCAGACCTGGGAAATCAACAAAAGACCTACTATTGCATCTTACATCTGACATAGAACATGCTACAGCTAATAATGAATACCTAGTTGCAGTAATAATAGATATTAAAAATGCTTTTGACTCTGTCAACCACAATGCTTTATTATTCAAACTTAAAAATTTAGGACTTCATGGAAATATTTACAAATTCTTATTTAATATCATCACAAAAAAAACTTTCAAAGTCAAAATTCATAAATATATATCTCCATCATACCCAATAAAAACAGGAATTCTCCAAGGAGACATCATATCCCCTAATCTATTTAACCTATATCTACATGACCTACCTGAAAATTTCACACATGACATTAAATTTGGAATCTATGCAGATGATATCATCTTATGGTCACATCACAACAACCTAAATATCATTAAAAACAACCTACAACATAACATAGACAATCTACTAAAATTTTGCAAAACATGGAATCTCAACATCTCATCTGAAAAAACTATTACTATACCTTTTTATAAATGCAAATTCCCTACCAATAAACTTAATTTATTCCTACACAACAAAAAAATCAAAATTGTAAAAGACACTAAATTTTTAGGATTACACTTAGACTCCAAACTCAATTGGACCAAACAAATCAACTATGCAATTAAAACAGGCAACAAATTATTTCAACTATTAAAATATCTTGGACACTCTACTTGGGGATGTGTTACGAAAAATCTACTATTAATTTATCAAAATTTAATTGCACCCAAATACCAATATGGAATAGAATTTTTAAACAATATATCTCAAAACAACATTTCTAAACTAGAAAAAATACAAACAAAAATAATTAGACATATCCTAGGAATCCCAAAAGGTAGCAAAAACATAAACCTATATGCAGACACTGCTATCCCCCCCATTATAATTAAAAAAAAATATTTACTTTCAAATCTAATGTTTAGAATTGTCACAAAAAACAAAACACACCCCATTATACAAAAAATCACCACTAACTTTTTCAATAATTCAACTATGGACACAAACCAAATTCAAAACTTAACAGAAATCATTCTACAAAACCTAAGCGGAGATTATTTCCCTAATTTTCCACCTTGGACAAGCTGCCCCCCTATCATCTCATTAGACATACCTGGAATAATAAAAAAACATAATTTAAACACAGACCAACTCCGAACATTAACAATCTCATACATAGACACCAAATACAAACAACACATAAAAATCTTCACTGATGGCTCATACAATGAAAACACTAAAACATCATCAGGAGCCTTTACATGTCCACACTATAACACATCCAACTCTTTTAAATTTAGCCAACAAACCTCAATCATAATAGCCGAAACTTCAGCTATCATATTAGCAATAAACTGGGCACTAAAATTTCATTACTCCTACATAGTTATTTTATCTGATTGTAAATCTGCAATACAATTACTTACCTCAAATCCCTACAAATCCAAATATTCCACTCTTATAAATGATATTAACATCCTAATATTCAAACATCTCTCACAACACAATTTCATACATATACAATGGATTCCCTCACACACAGACATTGCAGGCAATGATGAGGCTGATTTACTAGCTAAACAGGCACAAAACAATACAAACAGCATACCTACTCCCTTCTTCATACATACTCATAAACAAAAAAACAAAATACTTCTTTTTAATCAAACACAACAATACTTCCAAACAAATGCAATAAACTCCCATAGATTCCTCATATGCAATAAAATCCAAAAATTCAATGATTTTGGCCTTAAAAAAGATGAAATTAGCTTAATCTCAAAAATTAAAACAAATTGGGCCCTAACAAACTCCACACTATACATTTACAAAAAGATATCTTCACCAAACTGCAATTCATGTAATACCCCTCAAACCTTAGAACACATAATTTTTAAATGCCAATTATTCACAACACAAAGAAGGACCTACTTTGACAAATTATTAAAACACAACATTACACCTAATACATTCTCATCAATACTACACCACAACAATAAAATCACTAATAAAAAAATCCTAAAACTCCTTATAAAATTTTTCAAAGAATGTGATCTTTTTAACAATATTTAAATACTCCATACAAACAACTCAAGCAACATGAAGATAACTCTCCCACAAAAACAACTAACCACATCATCTATACAACATGAAGAATACACAACAAACTACCCCTGTAAAGTGAACTCACTCACAACAACATGAAGAAAACATAGCACATATATAAAAACACACATACCCAAACTGGTTTTTTTTTTTTTTTTTTTTTGCAAATTAACAAGTCCTGAATGAGTCAGAATAGCACGACTATTCTGGAAATATTCAATTTGGCGAGACGTATCATCATCATCATCGATTTTTGAGTCTGCAAGTCACCCAACTTCCTGTTAATTTTCCGCCCTATTTAGATAAAATTTTAGTATTATCAACTAGTCCCCTAAAGTAATTCAACATGGGCAGTCTCTGCCACGGTGGGGCGGGGTTGGCTCAATCGGTAGCGCGCCAGGCTCGTAATCTGTAGTTCCCAGTTTCGAGTCCCAGCTGGGTCAGCGTTGAGATTTATCTCCGCAAAAATTCCCCGCCCTGCCCACGGTCAGTAGTGGGACACCGATGGGCTTGGAAAGGCCGCCGTTCGTCGGATGGGACGTTAAGCTGTGGCCCCGTGTGCGGGAGAGCCATACCCTGTGCACGTTAAAGAACACGCTGGATGGCCTTGACGGGAGGCTACCATCTGTCTCCCAACAGCAGTTCCAGTGGGTCCCCTCCCTCAACCTTCTCTGAGCCTTCGGGGTCCATGTGACCTGGCCATTTAGCCCATGGTGTGCAAAAAAGTGCCGCTCAGAGGTAAAACAACCCAACGTTAAAGAACACGCTGGATGGCCTTGACGGGAGGCTACCATCTGTCTCCCAACAGCAGTTCCAGTGGGTCCCCTCCCCCAACCTTCTCTGAGCCTTCGGGGTCCATGTGACCTGGCCATTTAGCCCATGGTGTGCAAAAAAGTGCCGCTCAGAGGTAAAACAACCCAACGTTAAAGAACACGCTGGATGGCCTTGACGGGAGGCTACCATCTGTTTCCCAACAGCAGTTCCAGTGGGTCTCCTCCCCCAACCTTCTCTGAGCCTTCGGGGTCCATGTGACCTGGCCATTTAGCCCATGGTGTGCAAAAAAGTGCCGCTTAGAGGTAAAACAACCCAACAAACTCTGCCACGACCTAGCCGTTTTATTCTTTTATTATAATCAATAACCTTTATGGCTTAACTCCGTTAATGCAGGTATAGACTAATGTCTGGTACTGCTGTTGTCAATTTTGATCCTTGATCCTAATGAGAAATTTGAATGAGACATTTTTAATTTAAAATGGTTGAGAGTTTATTTCAAGAGTAAGTTGGTAGATAGTGAAAGAATTCAGGGGAAGTGACAGTCGAAACGCAGCTGTGCAGGAAACATTTCAGGAAATTGCTGAAAAATCAGACCTGAGAAGAAAAACGGTGTCGCCACTGGACAATGATTAGGTGGAATATCTAGTCAATGGCACGTGAGGATGCTGCATCTGAGAGGGAAGAGGTGCAATAGAAATTTGTTGAAAAGCAAATGGGAAAGAATAGTGCGCAACTATTCCACCTAACACAGTTGGAGGAAGAAAAGATTTCCGATAAGAGTCGAAAAATGAAGGGCAATGTATTTGCTGGAGAACAAATCAGAAAGAATAGTGTGAAACTATTCCTCCTTTGTAATTAGGAAAAATTCTCGAAAGCAGATTATATCTGAAATCCGTTCCCCTTGAGTTTTTCTCCATCCCTTGTGCTTCGAACTAAGATTCAGCCCCTCAGCTGTCGGGCAGAGGGTTAAGCTCATTTGATGGGATCAGCGAGACAGCCTCAGCAGAAGAGAATGTCCTCTCCCTCAAAAGCAGACATCTTGCAAACAACTTTCATTCTTTCACACGTCATTCACTGCCCCCCCCCCCCCACACACGCATTTGGGATGGGGTGTGCTTGCTAGGGAAAATTCCCGAGTCTTATTAGACTGCTTCCTTCCCCCTCCCCCTCCTAACATGCACAATCGATTGAGATGCGCGTGGGGCTTCAAGAGAAAGACAAATACTTACCTTTCGACATAACCAAAGGAAAACGTAAAACATTTAACCCCCTTGAGGGGAGAGGGGTCCGAATCCAGGTTCTGTCATTACTCAGGAAATTAAGTTTCGGCGCACAAAATAAAAAGGCTCTCCCCCCCCCACTTTCCCTTTCCAAAAACCCAGACGAGGATCCCGTTCACTTCAAGTCACACTGAGTCTTGTGACCAGAGTTGTCGTTCTTGAAAAATAATAGTTGGGTGAACTCGGAGATTCGTAAAAAAGGCTAACTTTCTAGGATTTGCTATTCCACTGAGCACGTTAAGGAGGTTCAGTGAATTTGCTGAAAAACAAATCGGAAATTATTCCCCCGTGCACCGTTAGGAAGAAGAATGACTGATAATGATGGTTGTGCAGGAAAGTTAAAGCGACGGGGTTATGTGGAAGAGTATGATTAAAGACATTTGGGGTGAAATGAGTAGCAAAGAGATTTTTCTGAGTAATATCATGCTGATATAAGGGAGGTGGGATGCTACAAATTACGTCTCAGTTTGGGTTAAATGTCAGTAAATTAATATCACATGGGATAGAGGTTTTCTCGGAAATGGTAAAATTGTAATACAAATTCCATTATGACCTTTAATTTATTTTCAGTCCTATTTTATCCATTGAATTTTTAGAAGTTATCCGCTAATAAATTAGTAGGGGCAGTGTAGGAAGGCATCTGAACTTTATGTATGGCTTTTAGTAACGAGGATTTCAAGTGGGGTGTCATCCAACCTAGTCTGAAAAGGAATACGATGGCGTTAGCTTTAAGCATTTTTTTTTCCCAGACAATGGGTTAAATGGATAGGTCAACTCAAGGTCTTAGAGAAGGATAGAGGAAGTGGACCCACTGGACAAGGGTTAGGAGACAGATGGTTTGTTTTTTTTATCGAAGGTAGGATGCTTCACAGTGAAACATGACAGTCTTCTATCCATGCTTTTTGCCTCCCATGTCACTCACTCTATTGAAATAAATTCATAAAATTCTTATATCAATTAAACAATTACAAATATTACAGTAGTGCACATGTTTGCCACCAGATGGCAGAAGTAAACGGCAATGATCTAATATCTCTCTCATCCTTTTTCGTCTCTTTATCCTATGAGTGATAGCTGAGAGATAGTCTCTGGTACCTCTGCTATCTCGTACTCCTGTTGTGACTAAGTATAGAGAGCCCTTAATTGGAGGCTAATTTCACCACGATCTTAAAACACCTTGAACCTTCAATTTAAAAATAGTGTATTTACGGATAACAAGCTGAAGCATGTTAATTTCCTTTCAACCTATTAAACATTGATACAATGTGCATCACAAACACTATATTAGTAACATATTCATGGAATAAAAACACTTTTAGAGAGTTTGATTGTCTGATTGAAACTTTTTATCAGTCAATGTTGGTTTGGTTATTACGTGCTGCCATCTCTTTGTCAAAATAAATATAAATAATTCCAAGCTTTCGATTGTCACTGATCATTTCAGAAGGCAATTCGACATTCTGCTCAATTTACAAATGGCGTTAACTAGTAAGCGAATTCTGATTGTGGATGAAACGGGGGATATTTTAATGTCTATAGAATCAGAAAAAGGGCATTATATCATGAATAGATTTCAGATGAATCTGGAAAATTTAAATGGGTTAGTGACGCATTTTCAAAGAGTGCAATTCGATGTAAAAAAAGTATATTTTCAATTTCTGTATAAATTATACGAAAGATTTGAATGGCTACATTTAATGCAATAAAAATGTAACTTTAATAAGAATTAAAAGTAGTAACTGTTTAGCAGAAAAGGGAAACTACCACTTCAAAAATAATAAGATGAGGTATAATTAAAAATTTCTCCCCAGAGTTGTCATATGTCATGTTATATACCAAAATAAATAGTCTATATCAAGATGGTTTTTCGTTAAAACGAGAAACCTGGTTATTAATTAATAAAAGATTCAAAGTTTGCTGAGCTTTTTTACCTCGTAGCAACAATTTCACACAAGGACCCTGGAAAGCTCACCGAAGGTTGGAGGTGGGGATGGGGGCCACTGGATCAGCTATTGAGAGACAGTGGTAGTCTCCTGTCAAGGCCATTAATGTACAAAGGGTATGGCTCTCCGGCACACGGTGCCACGGCTTAACGTCCCAGCCGACAGACGGTGGCGTTTCCATGCGCATTGGCGTCCTCTAATGGCCGTGGAGCAGGGCGGGGAGTTTTGCGGAGTAAAACTCAACGCTGACGCTGCTGGGACTCGAACCTGGGCACTGCATATTAGGAGCCTGGCTCGTTACCGACGACCCCGTTCCCTAATCTCTTCTAAGGAGGACAAGATCGCCTGTCTCTGGCTAGTAGCAGCTGCTTGACGTATAATTTGCATTTGTTTTAAATTGTATGAAATATGTAAATTAGGTAAGCATTTGGAAATCAAATGAATTTGCTCCGAATAAAAAGTCCTTTGCACAAAACTAAGAGTTTGCAAATAATTCGCAGTTTTAAAATCACTACCAACTTCACAAATTTTCAATGCCGTAGTTTCAGTGTCTGATTTAGTGCAACCTTCTGTTTTGTGCTGAGAAATGGCTCTGAGGGAGTTGGAATCTTTGATAGTTCTTCATCTCTTTTGTCTGGCTTATGGGCACTTCTTGCGTTACGTCTGCGTTACGAGGAAGTCAAAGTAATGCACTGCCGATCGGCAATGGTAGGCCTCCCACGGGCCAAAGACATTACGTTAACTAAATGGAGCTTATTACTTCAGTAATATGCGAAGCTTCATGTTCATCGTTATCACTGATTCGATGGAACGATTTTTACCACCTGGAATAATAGATGTTTGGAAATTAAAATCCGAAAACTAATGGCGATTTCGATGGGTCGATGTTCGCCGCCTGGAATAATGGCGATTTCACTGGAACGATTGCAATTGCGCTGAATTAATTGAATGACGGTGATTTCACTGGAATAGTTGGGATTTGATTCAATGGTGGTGATTTCACTGTAATAACAGTGATTCAATTGGATGGTGATTTCATTGGACTGGCAATGAATTTCGGTGGGATGATTGTAAATCACTGAATCGATGGTGATTTCGATGGAATTAACAAAGGTGATTTAATTGGCGATTTCACTGGGAAAATGATGATTTAATTGAATGATGGTTTCGTTCAAATATTGATTTCATTGAATGGTGGTAATTTCACTGGAACGATGATGATTTTTGTGGATTGATTGTGATTTTGATGGAATGATGGTATTTTCATTTAATTAATGGTGATTTAACTGAGAAAAATTATTTTTTATTTGGATGATGATGATTTGTATTGGAATAATGACTTTTTAATAATGATGATTTCATTAGAATAATGGTGATTTAATTTAATGATGGGGAAATTGGTGATTTTACTGAAACGATTGTAATTTTACTGTATTGACGTGATATCACTGGAATAATGACGACTTAATAGAATAATGGTGATTTCACTGGAATGGTTGTGATTTGGATGTAATGACGTTGATTTGGATGGAATGACTGCGATTTCAGTGGATCAATCGTGATTTCATTGGATTGAAAATGATTCCGATTGAATAATGGTGATTTTTCTCCAATAATGACGATTTCGTTGGAAAAGTGGTGATTATCGGTGGAATGATGTTGATTTTCCTGTTATGGTGGTGATTTCGCCACTAGGGCGATAGGGAAGGGTGCGACGGATCCATTTAGAGCCTGCTCTGAAAAATATAAATTGAAAAGAACTAAACTTGATAAATAGTTTGATGGCAAACTGCGTTTTGTTTTTGCGCGAGGCTCGAATTCACGTTCGTCGATTTTTATGTCTTCTGAGAATGAACCCAGCGACGGTTCTGTCATTTGAATATTCAATTTACAAAATGCGAAAAATAAAGCTCTCGTAATTAAAGAATCAAAATTTACGAATAAAGGATATTTTAATCCAGAGAGATTTTGCAGAAACATAACCATAGCAATGTCGACATGTGGTGCCATCTGTTAGACTGTAGAGCAATTATTATGAGATATAAAAGAGCAAAAGATTTTTTACTACCCAAAAGAATTGTTTTCTTCACTCCTCTACAAACTTCAATTTTCCTTTTATTAATTTCTCTCTTAAATCGAAAGAAGGCAGGGGGATTGAGATGGGTTGTTTTACCTCTGAGAGGCATTTTTCTCGAAAGGATTGGGTGAGGATCACATGTTCAGTCGTAACAAGGAATTGGCAACTTCTTTATTTCACAAAATATCAGATAATCCCAACGACATGATTAAAAATCTTCTGGTCAATGACTCTGTAGTGCTAAACAAAATCAAGCAACCTGGGACAATTTTGTCTACTGAGAGATATTTTGCCTCCTTAACCATCAAGCGTTTGGTGGCTCCCCCATGGACTTTTTTTTTCCCTGCTTTTGGCTCTTTGCCATTTCAAGCCTTTGGCGCAAACTATTACGATGGCAGAGGTAGAGCTTCTAGCTTGGAACTATATAAATGTTAAACGATGACCTATGACCTCTTCACTTTCAAATCTGTGAGTCAATTCGATGCGTTGGAGTGCGGACCTACTTTCCTTTGTTCAATCGCTTTGCTTTCTTCTGACCTCTGCTGCCCTTCAGCTCCATTTACTGGAATCTGCTGTCTCGCTGAGCAACCTAGGAACAGTGAGGATAACCAACCCCTATGGAAGCCTAGGTCAGCAATTTTAAAAAATATTCGCTACCATTTTTGAAGGTTTGCATAGCTCTGAAAACAGTCCTTTTTAGGACTATTTATCACGGCGGATGCTCCCTTCTTAACACTGCCGATTCCGCTTTATTGAAGATCACTGTTACTATCCAATCGGAGAGGAATCTGCAATTGATATTCTTTTCTTTTGACTGATATCCTCATTTGTGAGAATTGACTAACAATAGTCTGCCATAATATATGTACAAAATTGATCTCGTCGCTCAAAAAAGTATCCGAACACTACGGTTGATTACAGAATTCAGAAGAAAAAATAGGCGGGGGTGGCTCAGCCGGTAGCGCGCCAGGCTCGTAATCTGTAATTCCCAGGTTCGAGTCCCAACTGGGTCAGCGTTGAGATTTATCTCCGCAAATTCTCCGCCCTGCCCTCGGTCAGTAGGGGACACCGCTGGGCTTGGAAAGGCCGCCGTCCGTCGGATGGGACGTTAAGCCGTGGGCCCGTGTGCGGGAGAGCCATACCCTGTGCACGTTAAAGAACACGCTGGATGGCCTTGACGGGAGGCTACCATCTGTCTCCCAACAGCTGTTCCAGTGGGTCCCCTCCCCCAACCTTCTCTGAGCCTTCGGGGTCCATGTGACCTGACCATTTAGCCCATGGTGTGCAAAAAAGTGCCGCTCAGAGGTAAAACAACCCAACCCAGAAAAAATATCTGGCAACGATTTTTTTAGAAATTAGTGATCTGACTACCATCGTGTCACGTGATTACAGAATTCAGGAAAAATATCTGGAGCGTGTACAGCAACTGTACACGCTCCAGTTACCGTTCACAGCAAACTGGAGCGTGTGCAGTTACTGCAAACGCTCCAGTTTGCTGTGAACGGTAACTGCACACGCTCAATATTTCCGTGAGTGAGCCCACACGATCTAGTATCAAAATAATATGACTACCTACAGTCGCTCAAAAAAGTATCCGAACACTATAGTTGATTACAGAATTTTAAAAAAATATCTGGCGACGATTTTTTTTAGAAATTAGTGATCTTGCAACCTTCGTGCCACGTGACACGAAGGTTGCCAGATCACTAATTTCTAAAAAAATCGTTGCCAGATATTTTTTCTGAATTCTGTAATCAATCACAGTGTTCGGATACTTTTTTGAGCGACTGTACCTTAAGAAATGTAGAATGTTTTTTTTTCGGTCAGTTTCACTAATAAGAATAAATTACTACATATAACCGTAAAATGTTTCTGTTTCTATTGCTTCTCTTATTTAAAATACAAATATAAGAATTTGAATATACTTAAAACTCTGAAGTTTACTTTCATTATAGTACAAATAATCGTATCAGTTGCATGTAATGAGACTTCTAACTTTCGATATTTTTTTTATCTCCTCCATATGGCGGGAATTACAGAACAAATACATTTTTCTCGTCTTGTTACTGGGAAAGAAATGGAAAAAAAAACATGCATTTTTTGTAAATCCTATCATATGGAGCAGATAAAAAAATTATAAATACAGTCGCTCAGAAAAATAACCGAACACTATGGTTGATTGCAGAATTCAGAAAAAATATCTGGCAACGATTTTTTTAGAAATTAGTGATCTGGCAACCTTCGTGTCACGTGATTGCAGAATTCAGGAAAAATATCTGGAGCGTGTACAGCAACTGTACACGCTCCAGTTACCGTTCACAGCAAACTGGAGCGTGCACACGCTCAATATTTCCGTGAGTGAGCCCACACGATCCAGGTCTTTGTGAGCTCACACGATCCAATGTGCTGTGAACATTAACCGCAACCGCTCCAGTTTGCTGTGAACGGTAACTGCACACGCTCCATATTCATTGCATTATATATTCATACGCATTATATATATTAAAAAATATCCGAACACTATGGTTGATTAAGGAATTGAGAAAAAATATCTGGCAACGGTTTTTTTTTTAGAAATTCGTTTTCAAGAATCTGAACTGTTAATTTCTTCAAAATGGTCCATGCGAAACAAACGGCTCGGAAATGGACCAGAGGAAAAGCTCCAAGAAAGCAATTAGCTGCGAAAGCTGCCCATGGAGGTGTGAAGAACCCCCCCCCCCCACCACCATCGTTATAGGCCTGGAACAGTAGCTCTGAGAGAAATTCGGCGCTCTCAGAAGGCTACCGAGTTGCTGATTCGAAAGTCGCCTTTCCAGCGTCTTGTTCGAGAAATTGCTCAGGATTTTAAAACCGATCTGCGTTTCCAGGGTTCTGCAGTTATGGCACTTCAGGAGGAGAGCGAAGCGTATCTCGTCCGCCTGTTTCAAGATTTATCTCCGCAAAATTCCTCGCTCTGCCCACGGTCAGTAGGGGACACCGATGGACTTGGAAAGGCCGCCGTCCTTCGGATGGGACGTTAAGCAGTGGCTCTGCGGGAGAGCCATACCCTGTGCACGTTAAAGAACACGCTGGATGGCCTTGGCGGGAGGCTACCATCTGTCTCCCAACAGCTGTTCCAGTGGGTCCCCTCTCCCAACCTTCTCTGAGCCTTCGGGATCCTTGTGACCTGGCTATTTTGCCCATGGTGTGCAAAAAAGTGCCGCTCAGAGGTAAAACAATCCAACGTTAACGAACACGCTGGATGGCCTTGACGGGAGGCTA
The DNA here is from genome assembly GCA_038380435.1 of Ryuthela nishihirai. Classification (NCBI taxonomy): domain Eukaryota; kingdom Metazoa; phylum Arthropoda; class Arachnida; order Araneae; family Heptathelidae; genus Ryuthela; species Ryuthela nishihirai. The sequence continues at coordinate 98,377,156 of JAWZYU010000006.1, forward strand.
CCATCTGTCTCCAAACAGCTGTTCCAGTGGGTCCCCTCTCCCAACCTTCTCTGAGCCTTCGGGATCCATGTGACCTGGCCATTTAGCCCATGGAGTGCAAAAAAGTGCCGCTCAGAGGTAAAACAACCCAACGTTAAAGAACACGCTGGATGGCCTTGACGGGAGGCTACCATCTGTATCCCAACAGCTGTTCCAGTGGGTCCCCTCCCCCAACCTTCTGTGAGCCTTCGGGGTCCTTGTGACCTGGCCATTTAGCCCATGGTGTGCAAAAAAGTGCCGCTCAGAGGTAAAACAACCCAACGTTAAGGAACACGCTGGATGGCCTTGACGGGAGGCTACCATCTGTCTCCCAACAGCTGTTCCAGTGGGTCCCCTCTCCCAACCTTCTCTGAGCCTTCGGGATCCTTGTGACCTAGCTATTTTGCCCATGGTGTGCAAAAAAGTGCCGCTCAGAGGTAAAACAATCCAACGTTAAAGAACACGCTGGATGGCCTTGACGGGAGGCTACCATCTGTCTCCCAACAGCTGTTCCAGTGGGTCCCCTCCCCCAACCTTCTGTGAGCCTTCGGGGTCCTTGTGACCTGGCCATTTAGCCCATGGTGTGCAAAAAGTGCCGCTCAGAGGTAAAACAACCCAACCCAACCGACTGAGCCACCCCGCTCCCAATTGGGACTGTAACCAGGGAAACCGCAGATCACCAGGCTCCTAATGTCGAGGGGAACTGCAGATTGCAAGCCTGGAGTGCTATTCACCGAGACAACCCCACAAAAGAATGCCTACTCTATTAGAAGGCATAGTTGAGCTTAAATGGGGAAATTTCGTTCAAGATAAAAGTACAGAATTTGTTAGATAAATATAGAGGCAATATTGTCATTAGCCTGTTGGGATCTGAACTCACGAGCTGCTGATAACATGTCAGTTGCTGACAATGTTACCTGATCACCTGACATGTTATCAGGAGGTCGTGGGTTCAGATACCAACCGGCTAATGACAATTTTGCCTCTATATTTATCTAACAAATTTGTACCAGGTGCATTGGAGAGATTCTGTTCTTTCAATGCTGAATTTGTTTGCAAAAACAGAGATAAACCCTGAAGCTTTGGATTACCTCTGAGTGGCACTTTTTTGCACACCATGGGCTAAATGGCCAGGTCACACGGACCCCGAAGGCTCAGAGAAGGTTGGGGGAGGGGACCCACTGGAACAGCTGTTGGGAGGCAGATGGTAGCCTCCCGTCAAGGCCATCCAGCTTGTTCTTTAACGTGCACAGGGTATGGGTCTCCCGCACACGGGCCACGGCTTAACGTCCCATCCGACGGACGGCGACCTTTCCCAGCCCATCGGTGTCCCCTACTGACCGTGGGCAGGGCGGGGAATTTTACGGAGATAAATCTCAACGCTGACCCAGCTGGCACTCGAACCTGGGAACTACAGATTACAAGCCTGGCGCGCTACCGACTGAGCCACCTCCGCCCCTGTGGTGAAGAACTAAGAGTCACGTGATCCACGTATTTGTTCGATAAATATGAAATTTTAATAGTGAAATAGGAACTTCTTCGTTAAGAAATGAAACGACTTCTGATGTTGGTAAAAAAGACGAACTTATTCCCAATGGATTAGGAACGGTAAGGGGCACAATTTGTTAAAGATACTTATTTTTTTACTGTACTGTCCTTTTTTTAAAATGTTAGGCTTAGGTCATATGGCCAAAGCCTGTAATTTAAAGTGATTTATAACTTTCTTGACTACGTTTAATGGTTTTCAAAATTTATTTCACATTAAATTCTGTATTTCATTTTTCTGCCGGTAGCTACTTACTAATTTTTATTTTGCGTAGCTAGGAAAAAAGTAATAAAAATGTTTATGTCACAATTTAATCCCTTCAATCTCCCGTTTGTGATAGTGATTTAAGAACTGATTTGGAAAACAAATTCAGTCCATTTATCTTGAAGATATTTCAAAGTCAAGTTGAAACAAATATTTCGAATGTAAGGTTCTTTTTGATCCCAAAAAAAAATAATTCGTTCTTCGATATTTGAATAAGTCCATAAGAGTGTCCTGCCGAAAAAGATCAGGGGGTTTCAATGCGTCGAACTAGGCTCGTGAGTAATATGAACCCTAATGCCACCGGCAGGATCCAAAGTTTTGTAAATTTTATTCAGTTATATTTTAAAAATTTTATTTAATCTAAAAAAAAACACTTAAAACTGGAAATTATATGTAGAGGTTAAAGGGAAAGTATTTATTTTATTGAATTGGAACAAATCTGAAGAAAAGCAGATGGATACGTAAGTAGTAGTTATACTGATTGAGTGAAAAATATCTCGAATTAAAATATTGAAATAAAATACCGTTTATTGCTTTAAGGCATTTTTTCCGTAGAATAGAAAGTGATTTATAATTAAACTTTTGAAAAGGACAAAGTGGGAAATCTTGTGACCTTTGTCCGCAAAACTCCCCGCCCTGCCTACGGTCAGTAAGGGACAGCGATGGGCTTGGACATATCAAGAGGGGAGCCGAAATTGGGTCTGACCATTACCTAGTCAAAGGTGTCTTGCAGCTGAAGCTTAAGAAATGTTGTGCTAAGGTTAAGAAAATTAACTTCAACACTGAAGGTCTGAAAGATCCAGATATATATAAGATACTTAGTCATTATGACAATCGTGGTTTGCTTACTGCTGAAGTTGAAAAAGAATGTGAGCAGTTTAAGCAGGCTTTTCTTGAAACGAAAAGAGTACTGTTGGGGAAAAGAGAACAGAGGAGACAAAATGATTTGAGTGATAAGGTACTTGAGCTTATTTCAGAAAGAAGGAAGTGAAGGATTAATATGAATCAACACCCTACTAGTCCTAATAGAAAGGATTACAGAGAGCTTAATAAACGTGTAAAGGATCAGTTAGCTGCTGATAAGAATCTTTGGCTTGATAGCTTGGCTGACAAAGCGGAGGAAGCAGTTAGACAGCACAACAGCAGGGGGTTGTACCAGATGATTAATATTTTATGTGGGAAGAAACAGACAGGTACACAGGGATTGAGGGATATACATGGCAAGGTGGTTGAAGGTGAGGATTCTGTCATGGCTAGGTGGGCTGAGCATTTCAGAGATGCTCTAAACAATGTGGTTCGTTCTACTCCCATTGTTATGAGGATAGATGCATTACTGGCTTTTATGATGGCCCTATATCACATTCAGAAGTCACGTTGGCTATCTCTAAATTAAAACTGCATAAATCCTAGTGGTGGACGAAATCACCACTGAAATGCTTAGAGCTGGGAACATTTGTGTTGTCACATGGCTGACTGAAATTTTGAATATATTTATGATGAAGGTGTTGTTCCTAAGGATTTTACTAGGGCTATCATTGTCCCAATTTTTAAAAAAAGGTGATCGCAGTTCTTGTGATAATTATAGGGGAATTAGTTTACTTTCTGTTCCAGGCAAATTCTTTCATGATTATAGTTAATAGAATTAAGAATTTGGTTGATGGACAACTGCGTGATGAACAGTGTGGATTCAGAAGTGGTAGGGGATGTATTGATCAGATATTTTCACTTAGGCAGATTCTTGAGAAATGTTTAGAGTTTCAGAAACCTGTGGCTTTGTTGATTTCAAAAAGGCTTTCAACTCTGTTAATCGTCATAATTTGTGGTTGATTGTTAGATCATATGGAATACCCGATAAGTTAGTTAGTGTAATGAGAGCTCTCTGTAATAACACTGAGTCGTGTGTGAGAATTGGTACGTCTTGCAGGGATTGGTTTAGCATTGCTAGTGCAGTTAGACAAGAGTGCATTTTGTCTCCTTTTCTCTTTAGTTTGGTTATTGATTATATAATGCGAAATTCTTTGCAAGGAAAATATTTTGGCCTTAAATGGTCTAGAGATTTCAAAATGTCTGATTTAGATTATGCAGATGATTTGACCCTGTTGGCTAATGATGTTGATGAGATGAACTCTTTCATTCGAGCTGTTGATGAGACTGGTAGTAGAGTAGGTTTGGTTATAAACAGAGAGAAAACTAAAGTGACGAAAATTGGTCAGGCTGGCTGTGATTTAGTCAATCTGAATGGTTGCAGTCTTGAGCAGGTGTCACAGTTTAATTATCTTGGGAGTTATGTAACAGATAATGGTGATGTGCGGCATGAGATTAACAGACGAATAGGGATTGCTGCTGGGACTTTTAAGAACCTATGGAGAGTGTGGAGAAATAGGCGTATACACCTAAAGACTAAAATTAGACTGTATAATAGTTTGGTTCTTTCTAGGGTTAGTTATGGTAGTGAAACTTGGATGCTGTGTAAACAAGATAACAGGAAACTAGATGCTTTTGATTCTAGATGCTTACGCAGTATCTTGGGTATTAGGTGGTTCAACTTTGTAACTAATGATGAGGTTAGGCAAAGGAGTCTGCAACCTGCTTTAAGCAGCATATTGTGCAGAGAGAGACTCTGTTGGTTAGGTGGTTTAACTTTGTAACTAATGATGACCGTATGGATAATTATAGATTGGCGAATAGGGTTATGAACAGTGTGCCTAAAGGCCTCAGAAAGAAGGGGAGACCTAGGATGCGGTGGGCAGACAATGTCAAACAGGACCTTGTTAGAATTAGTGTGCAGTGGCCAGATGCAGTAGATGTAGCTCAAAAGAGACGCGTCTGGAGAGGCAAATGACCCAGTCTGGTTGAATCTCCGTAGCCTATGGTTGCTTGAGGATTTTGCATGTATGTATGTAACACCAAAAATGCTATCGATAGTACAATTTAAGTATCAATTTTTTTTTTCAATAATATCGTTGAATATTGATGGTAAAAAAAAATAGTTCGCATCACTACTAAAGAATATAACTAAAAATATTGCCGTAGCTGAACGTGGGGAAATTGGGGTGCAGGTACAAAAAAAAAAAATTTATGGGGCGATCTGGGCATGCGCAGTGCAATCGTTTTAACCCGCTTCAGCTGTGGTTTGTCTTATTTTTGATCTATTTAAAATGATATAATTAGTGTTTTAAACTGTCTAACACTCGTGGCTATTTGCGTACAGGGGCAGCTGACCCTAAAAGTTATTCAATGAGCATTTCATCACGTTCAGGAGCGGATTTTACGATACCTGGGAAAGCCATTGTATATTTATTTTGAGTAATTTGGCAGAATTTTTAAAATTAACATATAAATTAATACATTTAATCATCTTGCGAATATAAATATCGATGTATGTTGCAGTTTTGTTCTCCCTGGAGCATATCGATGTATATAGGTTTCAGCACCTTCTTCTAATAGTGTAATGTTTTTTTGAGGTTGATACGATAAGTGCCTGCTGCCATCTGTTGACAGTTTATACAAGTAAAGACTCTATTTTTTTTATTGAAAATATTACAATTATATGTAAAATATAATTATATAAAGCATATTATTGTGAATTGACGCATAAACCTCAATTATTATAATATGTTAAATATTATAATATGTCCAAAATATTAAAATTATCCTGTTTAGCACAGATGGAGAAATTTTGGAAATGAACGTTTTTCAGAGTCAAAGTGTTTGTAAAATTAGTCACGTGGTGTAAGCAATTGAAAACCTTGCTCGGCAGTGAAAAAATAATGCAGGGAACTTGTTGGGTCGCTCCACTGTAATGCACGAATTTGCCATGTTTTGAGGGCGCTGCAATCGAAAAGTTTACATTATGCCACTGGAAAGTGCAAGTGGGTCTCTTGTCCCTCAGACAATCCTTACCCATTTGTAGGAACCTCTTTTTCGTTTTTTAGTCTGGAGGATCTTTCTCAACCCTCATTCATGACAGAGTAGTATGAACACGACAAGATTTTTAGCGAAGAATATTTTAATGTAAAATTGAAATTTATTTAACTTACGGTAGCATTCTTTACACGGACTCTAAGCAGTTTCCTTACAGGAATAATAATAAACAAATTTTCTAATTGCTCGTGAAGTACATGGTGGTAAGCATCCAACAATTGGTCCCTTTAAGACTACGAATTTATAGCCAACTAATAAATACCCCGTCAAGCAGTTGCTTGCGATAATTATGAAAGACGACAAATTGTACTTTTGGTTTGGAATATTTCATCCTGAAATCGAGTGCCTAGACGTCATTTAAAATCTCATCCATTCGATGGGAATTACATAAATGGTGAAGTCACGATCAATCCCAGGGTTTTGTAAGATATAAGCGATTGGTTCCTTTGAAATAAAAGTAGGGTGCATTTCAGCGAATCACGCTCAATGAAAATGGCTTACTTTGTGGATTGAGGGGAGGGGGGGGGAGAGCCTTCCTCCCCACGTTAAAATTTCGGTGCCTTGTCCATTTTTAACATTTTATAGCAGCCACTGCCACGTGCCCTAGCCATTTGACTAGGCCATCGCTACAGCAAGCTCACTCTGCCAAAGAGAAACTGAAGAGATGACATTCTCCATCCGAAGGAAAAGATAAGGAGGAGACTGAAAAGGACTCAGTTGCAGAACAGTACATAAGAGGAAGTCTTTTTAAGTACACTCATTGATAATAGAGAAAATCACTCGCAAGCCAAGTAAACAGATCAGGCCAACCTACGGTGGATGAGAGAAAGAGATTGGTCCCATAAGAGGGCGCCACCGAGCCAATGAAAGAAGGCCGCAATGCGAGCCTTCTTTCATTGGCTCGGTGGCAATTAAATTTCGCGTGAATTTGTGAATTTTTTGATTTCCGTGTCATCAGCTTCGACAGCATTGTTTTCAATCCCCCCCTCAAGCAGCTGCTTGCCACAGAGGTCTGACAGGAGCCTGTCAGTTTACACGCCACAGTAGGAAGTCTGTGAGGATGGCGGAACCTCAGCAGAAAAACGAAACAAAGCATCCATACTTTAACCCGGGGCTCGAACCCAGGTAAGTGAAATCGAATTTTTGATTAAAAGAATCGACTAAATTTCTTCTACATTAAGTGCTTCGAATGCACATATGCCATAAGAATGCACATATGCCCGCGGTCAGTAGGGTACATTGGTGGGCCTGGAAAGGTCGCCGTCCGTCGGATGGGACGTTAAGCCGTCGCCCGTGTGCGGCGTGACTCTTTTTTTTTCTAACCTCCCCCAACTTTTTCTGAGCTTTCGGAGTCCTTGAAATCTGGCCATTTAGCCCATGGAGACATCGCAGCAAGTGATGCTAAGTGGAAGGGAACGGACACTCCGCATTCAGCCATTTGGGTTCTCTCATTTGCAATTCAACTAAAAGTATTCGTATGATATTTCTTCAACTGAAAGGTGTTTTTCAGTATTCCAACCCTTGCTCTTACACAAAGAGTTGATATGCACCTATCTGCTGCTTGGCATGAATCACTTCCAATCGGTTTCTGAGAAAAGCAGGATTTTCAAGCAGTTTGTTTTATGGAAATAATGGATGTGCCAACTGCCTGTATTGCACATTTCCAATCATGCGCTGTGTTTCTCTTTTTAGGGTGTTCAAAAGTTGTCATCACACGTGAACAGATGAAGTGTGATCACCAATCTCCTTTTGCAAATGTTATTTTTTGCTGCCACATCTCAAGTCCTTATTCTTAGTTCGAGTAACGGTCAGTAGATGGCGCACGTTGACGGCTTTTAAATTTCAAAAGCAATGAATAGGTTGAAAAATCTAAATTGTAGTGATATAACTAGATATAATTATTGCTGCCCAAACAGTCTGATGTTGTTTCGTTAAGAGTTGTTACATTTAGTTAACGTCTGTTTGGTATATAATCGAAGTTTTTTGTTGAAGGAATGAATTGTTGATTTTTTTAAACATGTAAGTCACATGTGGAAATAGCATACATGATCTGGGGCAGTCATGGATCTCATTCCTGGAGGCGGCCATTTAGGGACATACGAAGGCTTTAGTAGTGGAAACTGGCAATCCTGGAGTGCAAAATCCTTCATTATGTCCTTTCATTTGCCTTCATGTGGAATACTGAAGTCATCAGAGGTTTGTCTTCTTGAAAAAGAAATTGTTGAAATGAAGAAAGGAAACACTTGCGGGGGGGGGGGTCTCTTAGAGGGGGCCTTGGACCCTCCCCCTCTTTATGACCGCCACTGTATATGATGCATGAATAAAATTCTCTTATTATTTTTGGAAGAAAAGTGATTATAATCCTTAAAAAGAATGCTACCGTCAGTTAGATAAATTTCAATTTTACATTATAATATTCATCGTATTATTCTAGGACTTCAGTCGTCAGCCAACATTGCTCTTGATGGGAGGATGCGAAATGTGTCCTCCAGAATAAATACAAAAGCAGAAGATCCAAATATTTACTTTGAATTATCCCAGAAATTCTTTTAATAACTCTTATGTTGATTGGATTATAATCTTTGTGTAACCACGTGGATATTCCAACATAACTTCAAAGATTTGTCCGAAGTGGTTTCATTTATGCACTACATCAGACCGCTTTGGAGAGCTAAAAATAATACATACACCTTTTCAGTATCTTTATTACTAAAATTGAATATGAATAGCTGTCACTTGAGGTCAATAACGTGTGCCATCTGGTGCCTGTTACTTGCACTAAGAATCCAGAAAAAAAAAACACCGCGCCAAAAAATTAGCATTTGTGAAAGGCTTTGTTGGGTTGGGTTGTTTTACCTCTGAGCGGCACTTTTTTGCACACCATGGGCTAAATGGCCAGGTCACATGGACCCCGAAGGCTCAGAGAAGGTTGGGGGAGGGGACCCACTGGAACAGCTGTTGGGAGACAGATGGTAGCCTCCCGTCAAGTCCATCCAGCGTGTTCTTTAACGTGCACAGGGTATGGCTCTCCCGCACACGGGGCCACGGCTTAACGTCCCATCCGACGGACGGCGGCCTTTCCAAGCCCATCGGTGTCCCCTACTGACCGTGGGCAGGGCGGGGAATTTTTGTGAAAGGCGATTAATAGTTCATATGTTCGCAGGTAACGATAGTTTTTTTTTTGACATCTTCGAAAAAAAATAGATCCAGAATGATAATGGGCAGTACTGGCTGTTATCATACGCACTGGTTTCCATAAATTCACACACTACTTGAAACTCGTGTTTTCTTCAGAAACCTGTTTGATCTTCTACACGAGAATATGCAGATAGGTGCATACGGACAATTTCTGTGAGAATGACAATGGAAATTTTGAAAAACACGTTCAATTCCCAAAATATCTTTCGAACACAGAGAAATGTTTGAAAAGGTGAACTGAGATAACCCAATATGGCTCCACTCACCTAATTCACATTTCAGAAAAAAATCTCCAGGATTTCACTGTAATATTTTTGTTTCCGATTTTAGACAAAATGTATCTTAGTTACTTCTGAAAATAACCTATCGTGATTAAAGTAAAGTGTATGGGTTTTTAAAGGTGTTCAAAACATGATTTCTGGTCGTCAATAGTCGGCAGTAGGGCCCAAAGCTCACTCATTTCCCTTCGATAGTAAAGGATATTTTTTGTAATACTGATAGAATTTCGCAAGTTTAGTGCATGGTAGGGTCGACAGATGGCGCACGTTACTGTCCTTATGTTGAAGATAATGATGATTAGTTTGGCAACAAGAAATATTTAATATTGTGAAGTGAGATATTCACGAATCATTTATTCCCAATAGGTCCTTCTTTCTTACGCAATGTTGTTCTATTTAGTAAATATCTGTACGCATGTTTCGTGCAAAACCTTCTTTGTATGATAACAGGATTAATGAAAGTATGTTTTTAACCGTCTGCATCATTTTACGGCATCGGCACTATTCGTAGATTGGTAATATATTTTTGGCATTATTAAGAATTATTAAGAAAAGCAATTGTTCCATTTTGACCCCGATGGATTTGTTCCGGAAAAGTAAGTGGTTTCTAGAGATCCTTTTTTCGCATTCCAGTCGATCTCGAATTTCGCATTTGGTTTTCCAGAGAGAGTTATCTGTAGATTCAAATCTGCGGCATCTAGCTCGCCATATTTGGTGTTGTGGATAATTCCATTCTTGGAATCGACTGGGATTGAAGTAGGAATGGTGTTGCCAGCGAGGGGAAATAGTATCTGTCCGTGAGTAAATATCCGTCCGTAGGTCGGACGCAAAGTAGCACTGATGAAAAGATGTAAGGTGGTTTCCATGAGAGAGCACATTTGTCCGATTTAGACTTTCCTCTAGCCCTTGCTTTAGCTCTAGGGAGCAAATATGTCATGGGCGACTTTACAAATGAAGATTTGCTTTTCAGCATTTATTTGCGTTGCGTGGATATGCGTCCACGAAATGACCATTCGATATCTGGGCGCCGTTTGACGACAGGAGGCGCTGATGGATACAAAACAGCTCCGTAAACCTTTTGTTTATCCATTTTATCCGTTATGTCCCGTGGCCGAGTGGTTACCGCGCTTGGCTACTGATCTAAGGGACCTGGGTTCGAGTCCCGGGTAAGGCATGAATGACGAGGGAGAATTATGGATTCTTTTCCTGGTGAAGAGAAGAGCTGAGGTTTTTTTCGTGTTCAGTATTATCCTCCATTTATCTGAAAGAGTGTTAATATCTGATGCAATCGGTTGGGTTGTTGGGTTGTTTTACCTCTGAGCGGCACTTTTTTGCACACCATGGGCTAAATGGCCAGGTCACATGGACCCCGAAGGCTCAGAGAAGGTTGGGGGAGGGGACCCACTGGAACAGCTGTTGGGATACAGATGGTAGTCTCCCGTCAAGGCCATCCAGCGTGTTCTTTAACGTGCACAGTGTATGTCTCTCCCGCACACGGGCCACGGCTTAACGTCCCATCCGACGGACGGCGGCCTTTCCAAGCCCATCGGTGTCCCCTACTGACCGTGGGCAGGGCGGGGAATTTTGCGGAGATGCAATCGGTGAATAGCAAAATGCACGTTCAATGATGAGGCAATAGTTGTATCGTCAGCTTATAGAGCCAACTTCATAATAACAAATGGTTGGGATGTCATATAGATAAATGTTAAAAAGAGTAGGCCCCAATATTGAGCCCTGAGGCACTCCAGCAAAGATCTGTTTCGAATTAGAAAATGATTCTCCAACCTTGACTTTGAAAGTTCTATTTCTCAGGTAGTCTGAAATGAGATGAATTCAACGCATCTGGGAATTTTACGTCAATAAGTTTTTTAATGAAACCATATGTCCAGATCCGGTCCAATGCTTTGGCAACATCCAAGATCACAACAGCAGAGGATTCTTTTCTGTTCGGTGCTTCAGACACTGTTTCCACCTCTCTGAGTTTGATGGACAGTGGAGTGATTATCCTCGAAAGCCAAACTGTTCTGGCTGAATAACATTTGTGTTGTCCAAAAAAGTGTCAATTCTATTTAGAATAATATTCTGAAATAATTTTGCAAGGCAGGACAGCAGGCTGATGGGTCTGTAGTTTTGTGGAAACACGGGATCTTGGCCTGATTTGTAAACCATGGAAATTTCTGCGTGTTTCCATTCATTAGGGATGCTTGACAGACACAAAAAACGATCAATGTAAGTGCTTTCTAGGGTAGATTTTTTTTAAAGCTATATTTGTGATTATATCTGAACCAGCCGCTTTCTATTTTTTAAGATTATTGATAATGTGTTTAATTTCACTGACACTTACATGTTTTAGTGTATAAGTACGTTTTTTTTAAAAAGGTGTTCACTTTTTTATTTGTACGCTTAGTGAATGTATCATCAACAGGGTCACAATTAGGAGTGAATTGGGTTTCTAAAGCATCAGCGAAAGCCTCAGCTTTCTCGATATCAGAATACACCAACCCATTTTTCTCATGCCATGGCGGCACCGTAGGTTTGCACTCTTTCAGTGCTTTTACCATTCTCCAAAGGGATTTCTCTTCCGATGTTCAGCGTGGTAAGCTTCTTTGTCCAACAACCGTGCCTATGACTTCCTAAGTGTTGACTGCAGTCTGTTATAGGCAGTTTTGTCGTGGCGACTCCGAGTCTGTTGCCAGTTCCGTCGAAGACAAGGCAAGCAGCTGCTTGAGGGGGTAATTTTTTCATATTATTATTTATTAACAATATTACGAGATTTCAGTTTCGAATTGACATCCGATATTACGAAATTATTTTTATCGTCATATATTCATCTTGGACCCCGCTAAGTGCATTCCGCGACGTATTGTCGTCCACCAAAGCCTAGAAAATGCGAGAGAAATGCACTTGCAGGGCACCTAAGGTAAGAATTGCATCAACGTGCCTTAATCCAAGTTTTAACGTGTTTCAGCACGAGCCCACCGGTTGATAGCGAAATTCTCTTTTAAGTGGTTCGACCTTGCCACCCCCCCACCCCCCCAGATAAATTCCGCAGCGATTCTGGCCAGTCGGGTGTACACCGTGGAAGGGGGAAAATCGTAACTCAAAATGAAGCAAACGAGTTTTCGTTCGTAACGCGAAATCGGTTCATTGCTTAAAATTCTAGATCTTGGGGCTGCAAATAGAACCATATAGTAACCATATTCACTTTATAATTAAGATTAATAATTCACTTAATAATTTACTTGAACTGTAAATAAATCGACACGAAAAACACGTTGAATTACAAGAGTTTCAGAATTATGCTCGTTTGATTTCATTATTTGTTTTATATCACATCTCAGCATTTAGAATTATTACAAAATTCCAAATTAACAATTCCAGAGTCTAAGCTGAGCACAATGTTACCTCTTCTTCCAAAATCAAAATATAATATCCGAATCCTCGATTTCCACATTCCTCTTCACTCTATGATGTATTAGGCGAGAGTCCTGTGTGACCCAAATGACCTGCGAAACTCTGGCCGGCCCATTGTGCAATGTCGTGCCGCGGGATCAAATGCCCACGTACAGCGGGAAGTGGGAAGTGGAGCCCGTCGGAAAAGAAAGGAACTTCTCTCCTGGCCGTCGAAAGGGTTCGAAGTGGATTGCTGCGCTGTGGAAGCTAGAATATTTGAAAGACTTTTTAATAATAGTCGGGTCAACACTGTGGGACTGTGTGAGTGGATATTCTCGGTGGGGCAGTGGATTAAGTTTGCACCCTTATCAGATATACAGGTAGGTCATATGAAGTGTTGTTCATTGCACGAGACACACACAGAGTTCATAGTTTTATTATTGAGTAGGTTAACTACTGTGTGATTATTAGCCACTAAAGACATTCGTCTAACAGATCTCTCAAATAAATAGGAGCGATCTTGACAGAGATCTTTAAAACTTTTCTTGAAAAATGCAAGAAACATTCATAAATTTAATCTTTTTAAGAGCATTCTCAAACGGTGGATGGATGGCCCCTCGTGGACCCCTTGGATTCGCCCCTGGGTGCCAATGAATTTTTAATTATCTACTTACCGAATTTTAGTCTAAAGAAATAAAAAAAAAATCATTTTTAGAGTCATTTCGTTTTCACACAGACAAATGATATCCCAATACCGAAGCAAAACACGTAACCATGGGAACCATAAGCTTCCTTGTTTAAAAAGTGACCATTACTATTATATGTGGATTCTGAAAATTAACTTTCGTTTCCTTTTTAATTTCGATTTCTCAATTAATAAGCCCAGGGTCTTAGAATATCGATATTGTAAAAATATCCGTACGCTCGATATAACCGACACCTACCCTGTCAGTACAAATTTTGTACATAAAGCATCCGTTGGATGCATTCTAGACGTATAATCAAAATTTCAATTAGTGTATGCATTCAAGCGAACAATTAATTTAATAATTGATTGACTTTAAAAATAAAACGGAAGCAAACAACACATTGAATCACCAGAGATTCAGAATTATGCTCCTTTGATTACAATGCATTATTTATTTGCTTTATATCGTATCTCAACATTTAGTTTTATTGCAAAATTCCGTTTCAAATATTTATAACCATTGGGGAATTTTATTCTTATAGCAACCCTAACATAACGGATCTAGGGGAGGGGAGGGAGGGGCGGGGGTGGCTCAGTCGGTAGCGCGCCAGGCTCGTAATCTGTAGTTCCCAGGTTCGAGTTCCAGCTGGGTCAGTGTTGAGATTTATCTCCGCAAAATTCCCCGCCCTGCCCACGGTCAGTAGGGGACACCGATGGGCTTGGAAAGGCCGCCGTCCATCGGATGGGACGTTAAGCCGTGGCTCTGTGTGCGGGAGAGAGCCATACCCTGTGCACGTTAAAGAACACGCTGGATGGCCTTGACGGGAGGCTACCATCTGTCTTCCAACAGCCGTTCCAGTGGGTCCCCTCCCCCAACCTTCTCTGAGCCTTCGGGGTCCATGTGACCTGGCCATTTAGCCCATGGTGTGCAAAAAGTGCTACTAAGAGGTAAAACAACCCATCCTAGGAGAGCCATAACCTGTGAATATTAAACAACACGCTGGATGGCTTTGACGGGAGACTACCATCTGTCTCCCAACAGCTATTCCAGTGGGTCCCCTCCTCCAATCTTCTCTGAGACTTCGGGGTCCTTGTGACCTGGCCATTTAGCCCATTGTGTGCAATAAAAAAAAGTGCCGCTCACAGGAAAACATCCGAAAGCAACCTGATGTGAGACCGAGAGCTAACAAGATATTTGTTTGTGAAATAATAAATTCTCAATAATTAATAATATTATGTTTGGAAATTTAAAATTTGAAACTTCACAGTCTATATAAAAAGAAAGCTCTATTTCAGTGATTTCAAAAGTGAATGCAATGAAATGCCTTTCGGCCGTGGGGGAGGCCCCCCCCCCCCCCCCCCCCCCCAAGGCCCATCAGTAAACCATTACTTTGTATTCCTGGAAAAGCAGACGTCTTTATTCGAACGTAACGAAAAATGCATACGTCAGCCAGACGATTTTCACACACCATTTTCACGAAGTGAAAAATTCCTGCATGAGGACATCAAGAGAATAATCTCTATGTAATGTCCTCACGTTCCACGTTCCTGCAGAGAGAAAATGATTAGTAGGATTTTTAAAGAAATTAGGTTTATTGAGATTGGTAGGGTCAACAATATCAAACAGCCCCCTGATCGCAGGCATGGGGCAAAGACCTGTTCCTCCTCCGCTAAAGGCTGAAGTCACCGATGCTGGTAGGAACTTCAGGCACCACCTTTTCAAGTGGACTTTTTCAAGAGCCACATGGCCTGCCTGAGACACATTACTCCAGTTTAGGCTTGACGATGCCCAACTAGCTAAGTAAGGTTCAGGTACCTGCGATGGCCTCTGATTAGGATTATCCACCAGCTGATATAAGGTATCCCATGCCTCTGTTCACTTAGAGCTGGCAACCCAGAAGCAAACAGAAAACACAGCGGCAGACTCTCCCTCAACAGAGGCCCACCAGTGCAGCAAGTCCAGGATCCATAATCAAATTCAAATCGATAAACAAGTACAGTCTAGTAGGTATAAATGGTCAGCACCAGGACCCTGTGAAGTTGACCACTCCTCAACAGGTTTGAAGAGAAAGAAAAAAGTGGCCATAGATGACCAGATCAGCAGGCCATACTGAACTGGCAGTCCTCCCCTTCCATTCCCTTCCAAAAGAGAATATCTCTTTTGAAAGGTACTAACGGCCTGCACCACGAGATGGCGGTGTCGTACATTTGGTGCTCGCCTGGACGGTTCTGTGCATTATCACTGGGGATTGGTACACAGCTCTCCTTCCAGTTTATGCCTACCTCTAATTTACAGATCTTTTGGAAGTCGATTTATAAATATAAACTTTTTTGTTATGCGGTTTAAGTGGGTAAAAAAATTCATTTTCGGTTAAATAAATATTAATAAAATAAAATATTCGTATTTGCCAACTGTCACATTAAATTTCCAACTTTTGAGGGAAGAGGTACTGAACTTTCTAAACGAACTTTCTACATTAAAAATGAGGACATTGCCAAAACTTTGAACAGCTACGGCGAAGCACTATCCGTAGTTGACAAAACATTCCAGAGAGAAGAAATGGCCAACATAAAAACCAGATGGAGAACAGTAAAATAGAAGACGAAAGAAGACTTACCCAATTTTATAGGAATTGCTACATTCATTGCCCCAATAGAATAGAGAGGGGTCATCAGGCTGTGCCGACATCAAGGTCACTTCGCAGCCAAGTGTCCTCTAGGAGAAAAATGTAAGAAAAAAACAGAGACTAGAAACTTCGTGGAAGTGATAGAAGAAGCCATGAAAGCGAGAGAAATGAACGAAGGAATGCTGAAAAATAATTAATAAAGATGACGAACAGGAGAAAGTTGAGCAGCAAAATACGAGGGCGGTAACCTTTAACCCTCGCTCTGCAAAAATAATCCCAAGGGACAACAGCGAAACGGAAGGAATATGGATTGTTTTACCTCTGAGCGGCACGTTTTTGCACACCATGGGCTATAAATGGCCAGGTCACAAGGATCACGAAGGCTCAGAGAAGGTTGAAGGAGGGGACCCACTGGAACAGCTGTTGGGAGACAGATGGTAGCCTCCCGTCAAGGCCATCCAGAGTGTTCTTTAACGTGCGCAGGGTATGGCTCTCCCACACACGGGGCCACGGCTTAACGTTGTTGTTGTTGGGTTGTTTTACCTCTGAGCGGCACTTTTTTGCACACCATGGGCTAAATGGCCAGGTCACATGGACCTCGAAGGCTCAGAGAAGGTTGGGGCAGGGGACCCACTGGAACAGCTGTTGGGAGACAGATGGTAGCCTCCCATTAAGGCCATCCAGCGTGTTCTTTAACGTGCACAGGGTATGGCTCTCTCCCGTACACGGGGCCACGGCTTAACGTCCCATCCGACGGACGGCGGCCTTTCCAAGCCCATCGGTGTCCCCTACTGACCGTGGGCAGGGCGGACGGCTTAACGTCCCATCCGACGAACGGCGGCCTTTCAAAGCCCATCGGTGTCCCCTACTGACCGTGCGCAGAGCGAGGAATTTTGCGGAGATAAATCTCAACGCTGACCCAGCTGGGACTCGAACCTGGGAACTGCAGATTACAAGCCTGGCGCGCTACCGACTGAGCCACCCCTGCCCAGATGGGCATTGATGAAGAGGATAGAGAAAATGAAACTGGACAATCAGGAAACGAGAGATGTAAGAGGTAAAGAAATGAAGATCAGAAATTGTGAAAAAAATCAGAGAAAGGGCGATACACTACAACAACAAATAACGGAATAAAAAAATTCCAACCACACTAAAATGATTAACACTATATTCACACCAAAGGCACAAAAAAACAGAAGAATTTAAAAAGGTTTTTCCATGAAATTATTGACAATCATCCCCTTGCACAGTTAATTCAAGAAGCAAATACTTGGCGTAATTCAGAAGTCGAACTAAAACACCTCCAGAAAAACGAAAGGGCTTAAACGGTAAGACGCGATAGCCTTTGAAAACTATTGCGAACTCCGACGATCCGAGGACTTCATCCTATTTGTGAACTGCCATTACAATAAGGGGACTTTCACTCTATTTCCGAGCGACGAAGAAGAAAGGGGATGCCCAAGATTCGCTCTTCAAGCAATACTTCGCTAATTTACGGAACCCAGCATATGCGCTAACAGCCAGTACAGCAGAATCTAATTCATGAATATTTTTTTCTTTTGGGGGGGGGGGGGGAAGCCACTCTCATCTCAGAACACGTGAGGTATAGATCACCAATCCTCTTTCGCAAATGTTATGGGGCGGGAGTGGCTCAGTCGGTAGCGCGCCAGGCTCGTAATCTGTAGTTCCCAGGTTCGAGTCCCAGCTGGGTCAGCGTTGAGATTTATCTCCGCAAAATTCCCCGCCCTGCTCACGGTCAGTAGGGGGACACCGATTGGCTTGGAAAGGCCGCCGTCCGTCGGATGGGACGTTAAGCCGTGGCCCGTGTGCGGGAGAGCCATACCCTGTGCACGTTAAAGAACACGCTGGATGGCCTTGACGGGAGGCTACCATTTGTCTCCCAACAGCTGTTCCAGTGGGTCCCCTACCCCAACCTTCTCTGAGCCTTCGGGGTCCATGTGACCTGGCCATTTAACCCATGGTGTGCAAAAAAGTGCCGCTCGGATGTAAAACAACCCAACGCAAATGTTATTTTAAATCGGGTTTCTTAGTGAAAATAATGGCACTAGATGGCGCAGCTTATTGACCTCTTGACGATTCCCTCATTGGAGGCTAGTTTCACCACGATCTTACACCACTTTGAATCTTGACAGGTATTGAATATAAATTATCTCCTCCTCAAGCAGCTGCTTGCCACTTACCCGCGGCTCCAATAGTAATATATTGAAATATCCAAATTGTAATCATAGAGTGATGGAAGATTTGTTTCTGTCCAAAAGATTTGAATTCGTTTTGTGTTTTCAATTGCTCTTGCATTTCGAATACATTTAACGTTGTTGTATGCTTTTCTTCTTGTAGTTTGCAGGTAACTAGAAAACTTAGTTCTTATCATTTTTCTAAGAAAAATACTTGTATTCCTTCGAAAGTCACCTATCATTAGTTAGACAAATTTTATACTTATAATAACTACCTCTTTTCTAAAACAAATCGCAATGTTGTTCCGTAATTAACATATCTTGAGCTGGGGGTAGAATTGAATCGTACGGTTCAGTCATTTCCCACAGACAAAAAAAAACGATTTAATTCCATCACGCGAGTATATATACGTGGGCACGGGGAACGTCAAGATCTGACAAATGTGCTTAATCAAAATAAACGCCAAGTATTTTGATAGGTTCTTTAATTGGCGCAATAATATTGTGAGTATCTTCTTTCCACGTGCCCCGTGTCAAAGCTCTTGTCTTATCCAGATTAAGCTCCGCCCCTGTGGCCTTTGAGTAGATTTTGAAAATTTTAAAAAACTATCTAGAGAATATTCGTTCTCGAAAAAGAAATTTATGTCGTCTGCATAGGCGACATATTTAAGCTGGACACTGAATCTTCCTGGGGTTGGAATTCCTTGGAAGAGCCGGTCAGCTTGAATTTTCCTTGCTAATGTTTCAATTGTCAAAACAAAAACCAGAGGCGACAGAGGGCGTCCCTGTCTTACTCCCTTGGAGTCGCGGAAGAAGTCAGAGATGCTCCCATTCACACTGACACTTTATAGTATGAGAGAGCAAGATTTCTTCATATTACAATGCAGGATCTGCAAGATACTTTCGAATTAAAATATGGAAACTGCAAAATACAATACTTCAAGCAACGACGAAGATATATGGGAGCTCATATATCTTCGTATTAGAGTACGGGGGGGGGGTTTGCAAGAAGTCTCTCCCATTACAATACCTAAGTGATTTCTATCTATTATTAATTTGAAACTGAAGGATTTGTTTTCACAAATCCCGCATTCGTGAAAACTCCTAAACTGGAGTAATGTGTCACGTAATTTTGTAACGTGTTCAAAATAGAATTATCAGTTCTATTTAACTAATGGTGGCTCTGTTTTCTTAGCTTCGTGTAATAGTTTTGAATAAAATGAAAATCAGAAAATATATTGTAAAGAAGAAAAACGTATTTCAGAGCCATAACCAACGTGTAACATATAGCAGACGATAAAATCTCTATTTCCCTGTTTTCATATTCCCAATAAGCACTACCAAGCCATCGGAGACAGCGCCCTGCTTGTTAAAAAAAGCAAATCATAGTTTGTTTGTTTTTTCTTATTATAAATACGCTGCATTTTTAGGTCCCTCCTCTTCTTTCGTTTTTAGCATTGCTGCGTTGTCTTTATTATCGCATCCATCCAGAGTGATTAACGTGCGCTGGGGGGAAAGAGCTTTAATATCTTGTTCAATGTGTGAGAGGGGGAATTTTTAGCAGAGATCCATCTCAAGCTGGCAAAAGTGTAGGAGCCAGACAAGGTGCCGACCCTTTCTTATTGTGAAAATTAAAACAGAGGGTGTTTTGCCTTATTTAGAATAAACTATACGTTCTGCATTTCTGATTGCTCTATTTTGAAGCCCCCATAGAAATGGAAGTCATTTCTTGATAAAACAACGAATGCGAAACTAAGTCAACTTCAAAGAAGCTTCCTTTACATTCTTTTATTTAACACAGTTCTTTATTAAACTCACGGTAGGTCCATTTTAAACAATATGATCACTTAAATATTTTATTAATTCATGTCAAAGATTGATATGTATTTAAACACAAATTCGAAATTTCAATATCTAGGATAAAAGAGAGGGTTGTCGGGAACTCACTAGAACAGCTGTTGGGAGACAGATGATAGCCTCCCGTCAAGGTCATCCAGCCTGTTCTTTAACGTGCACAGCGCGTGGCTGTGAGTTTAAAAACTTTCTTGCGCAATAGTAATTCGAAATTATTGGCAATATCTAATCTTCACTGAAGATTATTTGAAATTTAACTACTTTCTTACATATAAATAATGTCATTCTAGGTACCATTACCCATCAGATAAAATAATTAACAGTATCGTAAACCATTTGAAAAGGCCATTTGAAAAGGGCAATTGTTTCTTAAAGCTCAGAGTTACATGTTATTTCATTAAAGTATAAAGAATGAAAATATTTGTTTTGGCTAAAAATTGTATCCGTGACTGATAACTGGCGCCATCTATTGACTGAAAAACCTATTCGGCAAGTTACATTAAAATTCTGCATTTCTGAAGATTATTTTTGGGATGTATAGGAGTGAAAAATGTAATAGGGGGCGCTTTTCTCTGATTTTGTATTTCCTTTTTTATGGCAAAATGTTTTGGATGTGATGGACACGGGAATTGTTCTCTGCATAAAAATCTGTGATTCCTATTCTAAAATTTCAAGATTTTCTACGACTATGATTTCTTTCTCTCTGATCTTTTTTTTTTCTATGATATTTTCGTAAAACGAAGGAAGAAAATTGCAATCCATTAATAAATAAACTTTTCGATGTACAGAATATATAAAATTTATCTGAAATTCTCTTAAAATTAGTTGGCTTTACATAAGACCATCGTTATGAATATCCTTCATAACCTTTAATTTCAATATTTTATTTAATGAAATACTTTTCACATTCACTATAACTACTATGTAAGAAAATTAAATTTCCTATTTAACCTCTACATTAAGCGTAATATTTTTTGCAGATTAACTAAAATTTTTAAAATTCACAAAATATTACGTAAAAATTTTGGATCTTACCGGTGGCATCAGGGGTCATAGTAACTACGAGCCTGACCCGACTTTTTTCGGCCATTGTTCTTAAAATACCCTTAAATTGTATTCAATATAGTAATCATAGACTGGAATGAAATAGCGAATCTCAAATGTCAAAGAACAAATTAATTTACCTTTGGGGTCAAAAAGACCTTATATTCGAAATATTTGTTTCAACTTGACTTGGAAATTTCTTCAAGATAAAAAGACCTATTTATTGGAATAAAAATTCCTAAATTGTTACCAGGCAGAGAAATAACGAATTAATTAAATATATTTTAGTTTTTATAAACGTAGTCACGCAAGTTAGAAATCACACACCTTACAGACCTTGGCCATATAAGCTGAAGCCTAATATTAAAATGAAAACGTAAAACTGTAAAAAACAGAATACCTTTAAAAAAATTGACGTGAGTCTTACCGTTTGTACACAGATTTCAGAAAACATTTAACATTTTGTGGAGAAAAATTAGTTTCGCAGATGAGTGACTATTTACATCTACACTTTGGAATATCGGAAAGTTTCCTTCCCTGATGATACATCCCCGAATTTCATCTAATTTCACGACATCTTAATTTCACGAAATTAATCCCATTCATTACATCTCTCATAAATTGCCCAAATCACTGCAAACTTCCCAAGATTTTGCCTAGTTTCCTCGATTTCAGTCAACTATCCTGAATTTCACAAACCCAATTCCAATTATCACAATTCGCCCGTATTTTCTAAGTAGATTCGAATTTTGCCAACTGTCCCTAGATTTTTCCAACTCGCCTTAATTTTACAGAAAAAAAAATCCTAATTTTTACATCTCACCTGAATTTTGCCAAATCCCCAAGATTTTGTCAAGTCATTCCGAATTTTGTCAATTCCCCAAGTTTTTACCAAGTCACTCCAAATTTTGCCAGCTCCCCAAGATTTTGTCAAGTCATTCCGAATTTTGTCAACTCCCCAAGTTTTTACCAAGTCACTCCGAATTTTACCAACTCACCTGCACTTTACTAAGTGGCTTCGAATTTTGCCAACTGCTCTAAATTTTGTCGTCTCTCCATTTTCCGAACTGCCCTAGATTTGCCAAGTTGCCTCGATTTTGACAACCCCTCCCTCCCTTAATTTTGCAAAAAAAAAAAGATTTCAAATTTTCACAATTCATCTAGATTTTACGAAGTCGCTTCGAATTTTGCCAACTCCGAGTTACTTTTGGAGGGGGAGCTTCCCCCACATGGCTACGCCCCTGGAGCCAGCTCACAAGAAACCCGAGGGCTAAGAAAAGATTGGGGGATGGGATCCACTGGACAGCTTGTAACCTTCCCTCAAAGCCATCCAGCATGTTCTTTAAAGTGTACACGATGTGGCTCTTCCACAAACGGAACAACGTCCCATCCGACGGATGGTGGCCTTTCCAAGCCCATCGGTGTCCCCTACAGACCGTGGGCAGGGCGGGGAATTTTGCGGAGATAAAACTCAACGCTGACCCAACTGGGCCTCGAACCAGGGAACTACAGATTACGAGCCTGGTGGGCTACCGGTAGCTATTTACAAATTTTTATTATGCGCAGCTAGGAATAAAAAAAGTAAAAACGTTTGTCACAATTTAATCACTTCTATCGCAAAACCGTGTGATAACGAAATCATAACTAGTATACTTTAAGATTACCAAACTCACTCGTGATCACCAAAGATTCTTAAAAATAATCTTGAATTTCTCTTTTCAGGGAGGGACGACAATAAACATCACCAAGGCGTGGGTCTGCTTCTCAGCAGACACGCTAGCAAAATTTTATAGTTGCATTTAATTTGTTTTCGATTTTTGATAATATCCAAGGAGCTACCGTTATTCCTTCCTCACACAGGAAATAAATCCCTTTCCTTCAATTTAATTATCATCCGATATCTCATGCTCATCTTTTTTTATGGATCTCCGAAATCACCCTACAATTATTTTTCAAGAATATCTGTGGTCGCAAGACCCAGTGTGACTTGAACTGAACAGGGTCCTTGTCCGTGTTTTCGGGAAGGGAAAAGGGGGGCGGGAGCCTTTTTTATTTATTTTATGCGGTCGAAACTTAATTTCCTGCGCAATGGCAGGAACCCGGATTTGGACCACTCTCCCCTCAAGGGTGTTAAATGTTTTGTTTTTTCTTTGGTTATGGCGAAAGGTTTGTATTTGTCTTTCTCTTGAAGCCCCACACACATCTCAATTGTGCATGCTAGGAAGGGGGAAGGACGCCGTCTAATGACTTGGGAATATTTCCTAGCAAGCACATCCCATCCCAAACGCGTGTGGGGCAGTGAATGCTGTGTGAAAGAGTGAAAGTTGTTTGAAAGATGTGTGTTTTTGAGGGACAGCTGGCAGAGAACATTAAGTTTTGCTGAGGCTGTCTCGCTGATCACATTAAATTAGTTTAACCTTATGCCCGACAGCTGAGTGTCTGAATCTTAGTTCGACGGCACAAGGGATTAAGAAAAACTCAAGTGAAACTGATTTTAGATATAATTTGCTTTCGAGAGTTTTTCCTAATTACAAAGGAGAGGCCAACATTAAAGCTAGTAATACATCATTATAATGGGAGTAGTACCTATATTCAGAACATCCCTGAAATGCTCAGCTGACTTTGAGATGAGATTCCTAACCTTAACAACTTTTCCTTAAATCCTTGTATGCTAGTCTTTTTCAAACACAAAACACTCTCTTTTCTAGATTTCTCTGATCTGTTAACCAGGCTATGAAATAAAAGATTCTCATACACTTTCAATAGAATACTTTTACGCATTGAAAAACACTCTGTCAAGTTTTTGGGACTAATGGGATATTAATTGAAGTTAGCGTGCATTTCTTTTAAGAAATAAGCTGCATAACTTCTTCACTAAAATTACACTGTCTCCTCTACTCCATTTCGTCGAGTCCACTATTGAATGGCCTGCTTTAAACGGTCTTATGTCTTCTCAAACTGTTAAAAATAACCTTTATATTGACCGCATAACCTATTATGGTCAGTTTTGACTATTTTAGGGTCTTTCAGAGCTTCGATGTTAAAAAACAATTCATTTAACCATAGAATATTTTTTTCGCTTCAGTTGCAAGCTTTGTTAAAAATGCGCTTTCAGTTGCATTTTTAACAAAGTAATGATCGGACCCAAGATGCCTCCTCAATAAGACCTGCTGCACCTAACCCATTTGCTCTTCATATGTAGAAAATGCGTCATATTCCTAGGCGACGCACCAGGTGAAACCCATTTCTACTGAACAGGAGTGCAGATCACATAAAGTAGCTGGAAGAAATCTTGCATTCTTATACTAAAAGAGAATCATTGGCATTCCTGTTGAAAAGCGTAATTGCACTTTAGTGTTGTAGGTTCTCGACACATTATGAAATTAAAATAATTTTTAAGCATCTGTCTCTTATCTGTCCATCTGGTTTTTTCACGACCAAAATGCCTAGCTTTTTTAAATATCGGTTTTGAAATAAAGAGGAAAGGTACTCCTATACACAAAGGACAGAGATAATCCAAAAAATGTTTTATGTAGCTTGTTCTTGCTTCTCATACAATATACAAATGCACACACAAGGACATGTCCATTGGTCTTAGTAGACCAGGTACGCAACCTATTTTATGAAGTATGTTATTATGTTCAGATTACTGTATGAGGCTATCCCGAGAATAGTCTGTGTTGAAAGTTCTCATTTTCCAGCTAGTTGAAGAAAAAAATGGTTAGCAGATTTTTTTAAAAAGAAACTAGGCTTATTGAAAGAGGTATGACCAATATCAGTCTCTTAATTGAATATGTATAGCAAAGACCTATTCCCCATCTACCAGAGAGTAAAGCCACGAGTGGGGCTGGGGGTGGCTCAGTCGGTAGCGCCCCAGGCTCGTAATCTGTAGTTCCCAGGTTCGAGTCCCAGCTGGGTCAGTGTTGAGATTTATCTTCGCAAAATTCCCCGCCCTGCCCAAGGTCATAGGGGACACCGATGGGCTTGAAAAAGCCGCCGTCCGTCGGATGGGACGTTAAGCCGTGGCCCCGAGTGCGGGAGAGCCATACCCTGTGCACGTTAAAGAACACACTGGATGGCTTTGACGGGAGGCTATCATCTGTCTCCCAACAGCTGTTCCAGTGGGTCCCCTCCCCAATCTTCTCTGAGCCTTCGGGGTCCATGTGACCTGGCCATTTAGCCCATGGTGTGCAAAAAAGTGCCGCTCAGAGGTAAAACAACCCAACCCTAAAGCCGCGAGGTTAATAACGCCAGGTTATAACCTAGTGGCTTAATTCTCTCTCAAAGTCAAACAACTAATGGAGTTCTTGAACATCAGGATACATTACATTCTTTTGAGCACCATCAAGCTGGCGTCTTATATACATTATATCAGTTAAAGGATCTTAGAATTAGTTTCACTGGTTTAGGTACCTATGATGGCTTCTTATTAAAAATCATCTGCCAGTTGATATCAAGTGCCCTGTATATCTGTTCAGCTGGGGTTGGCAATCAACAAACATTTTGACATAGTGGTCAATTACCTTTCAAGAGAAGCACTCTTGTGCAAAAGGTCTATAATCCGAATCATGGGTAATAGTTGGTTAGGTGATCAGCATTGAGATGCAATGAAGTTGACCACTCTTCAGCAGAGGTGAAAAGGAGGAAAAGCAGCACTAGAAGTCTAAATCAGCACTCCCCATCCATGCCTTTTAATTTTTAAAGTTTCTTATGAATAAATGCTTCATAAAACAGGCATTATTTTGTATCTTTCAAAGGAAAAGTTCGTTCAGACAAGGCTAATATAAAATATATTTATTTTACAAGAATTCAACATTATTTATGATTGCTATACTGTAATTTTAAATATGAAGAGAAATCGATTACAGCCATAAAATATTGCTTTATATTTTGTCAATTTAGGATTTAAA
The DNA here is from genome assembly GCA_038380435.1 of Ryuthela nishihirai. Lineage (NCBI taxonomy): Eukaryota > Metazoa > Arthropoda > Arachnida > Araneae > Heptathelidae > Ryuthela > Ryuthela nishihirai. The sequence continues at coordinate 98,403,095 of JAWZYU010000006.1, forward strand.
TGCCATCATTATACAAAAACATACATACAAAAAATATTTTAATTAAAAAACTTATGCATAAAAATATATCACAGCTCTCAATTCTCTGTACACACACCACCATTAAAAATGCAAGTCTTATTTATACACAAACAGAAAAAGGACAAATCCAGATTTCAATAACGGTAATGAGCCTAAAAAGATAATTTTTAAATATACATAGCATTGTGAGCAAGAATGCATAAATTATTCCAGCATAAATACAGGTATCATTTAAATGTTTCATTTAAGGATGCATGAAAAATCCATCAGCGTACTTTGTTGTATGTTCGATATTGCTTTTTACAATAATTTACTCAGCAGATAAATGAAGCACTATAAAAATTGAAAGATCCTATCCAATTTGACATTATTAATATTTGTTGGATAATTGGAAATCTAACATTGACATTACCTGCTTCTTAGTTGTGATAATGATGTACTGATTGCAAGTACCGAACAACATATATATGTGTGTGTAATTATAATCATTTTCTATAAGAATGCTATATTTCAAACAGTACCTAAACCAAATTTATATTATAACCCACTGTGTACCCAAAAAAACTCATATTTACATATTTTTAATTAACAAGATTTTTACTAAAATAGAGGATTTCATAACATCATTTTTTTAGTCTAAGATTTTGCTTCAATCATCAATGAATAATTATTCTACTTGTATTTATATTTAATCATATTATATAAAATTATTTCAAAATAATTCTACACATGTTCTAGAGTATTTGCAAGAGGAAAATATTCTCTTTTCAAAGGTGTATTAGCATATTTTTCACTCTCATCATTCCACGTACGTATCCCACTGTGCCGATGGTCACACGTATCAGTGAAGTGTGAATGACATTTCCTATGAAGCATCCACGGTGGACTTGGAGGGCTCCAATCAGGAGTCTCCTGAAAAAGTCAAAAAATAAATGCTGTGTGTAAGATGAAAATAAATTCAGATGGTGATTTTGCATTATATTATTTATATTTTAGTTATACTAATTTTATTAGGAAACATAAAAATTTCATACTTTACATTGACTCTCTGATTCTAATATCAAATTTCCTCGTGGCAATTACTATATTTTGAGCAAATAACAGCAGTGTTTGTTTACTTTGTTATAAAACATAACCAGAGTTTGTCACCTCCTCCCATATTATGGTTGTTGATATTGGGTGACAAATCAGTAAATATCAAGGGTCTCACTCGGCATGATTTACAGATCATTTTGAGTCAGCTTGGAACCTGGTACAAGGGTGTTTTCTCAATGATTCTTGCTCACTATATTTCATTAACGAAAAAAATATATGTATATTTGTAACAGGATTTGTCATCTTCTATGTTATAGTTCATTGCCATTGGGCGACATGTCAAGAAATGCAAAGCTGATGGAATAGAATGTCTGCAGTTGATTATACAAGTGTAAGCTGAGCAAAAGTTATCAATTGATAAAAATATTGCATTTCAAAATACAAACTTACTATTTAATAAAATTGTGTGTATGTATATATGTATGAACACCATACAGTGTTACATCAACACAATGCACAAGCAACCCTCGTGCAGCCTTGGGCTACAGAGATCTAACCAAACTGTATAATTTAGTTCTCCTCGTGTCAATCCCGAGCTCCAACTGTTGCATTTCACTCTGAAGGTCAATTCTAACAATGTCTCTTTGACATTGTTTGCCCACTGCATTCTAGGTTCCCCTCTTTTTCTGAGGTTTTTAGGCACACTGCTCACAACTCTATTCGCTAATATGTAGTGCATGGGCCTACCAAAGCAATCACTTTTCTCTCTTTACACAAGATGCTTCATTATGATGCTTGACGACTCCTCACTATGGAAACATTTAAAACCAAAAGCATCAATTTTCTTGCAACATTACTTGAAGTCCAAGTTCACAACTGAGATTAATAAATAATTTTCTAAGGTTTCTCAAATATTTTCAAAGGTGAAAAAAAATAGTTTTTAGGAATAATTCTAGTATCAAAATGAAAAGTTACATTAAAAAAAGAACCGAGTGTTAAACTTTCTACAAATCTAAAGCAATCAGTTCCTTGTAAATCGTATTAAATAAAACTATCATTGTTATGGACAGCTGAATGATCACATCAAATATACATTTAAATTTTAGTTAATTAGGGATCAAAATAGTTGGAACTTGACAACTAGAGAAATTTAGGCAAATTGAACTACATTAATAAAAGTGAAAAATGAAGTTTAACTTGAGAAAAGTAAAACAGAAAGCAAATCACTCTGAGATTTTGAAGCATTTTTTTCCTTCCATTTTAATTAATGTTGGGGATTTGATATATTCAATAGGATATAATATTAGTTAAGATTTTGATTATGGCTTGTGAAAACGAGAATGCTTTAATTTAACTAATAAAATTCTGAATAAATTTTTAGCTCACATCTATCTCATGAATTATTTATGGTTTTAGCTTCAGAGATGATGTTTAAATCACAACATAAACATATTTTTCTTAAATTACTTACATATTTATAAACAAATATCTTTCTTCTTATTTATTTCACATTAAAAACAATAACAAACTATATACAAGGAAGAATCATGTTTTAAGCCAATAAGCTTTACGTTGCTAGAAAACAAATTCAACAATTATTTGTTTCCAACATTAAATACTTCTTTGGATACTCTGAGGTGTTTTTTTTTATGAATAATAGTCTATATAAGCTATAGAACTATCAGTTACATAACTTAGGTTCTTCTCACTGTAGATCACTTTTACCCTCACTAATGTTTTCTACCTCTTTGCCACATTAAATATACAGAATTTACTCTGGAAGTAGGTGTGCCATAAATTAATTATTCAGCATCTGCACTTGTCTGCTCAGTTAATTGACCTTGAGGGTAATTTTTTGTCCATTCTTTCAAAAAAAGAATTAGAATTATTAAAATTTTAATAAAAATTTGAAAATGAGTGTTTATACAAAATATTCTAAAGAACTTTGCTTTCAGTCAGTGATGGCTAAAAAAACAAACAATACTCACTAAAGAAACAAAAAGAGATGCATTTATTGCCAGGTTAAGAAGCATTATTAATCTTTCAGCATCCAATCTTTCCTTAAAGTCTCTCTAGATCATTCTGGGTGATTTTCTTTGGATGCAACTTAACACATGTAACAGCAGACTGAATTTGCTAATTGCTAAAGATCCACATTTTGTAAACAGTACTAAAGGCATGAATTGTTATATTGTTCTATAAAATGTGTTCACTTTAATTTACCAGCTGATTCTAACTTATTCATAAAGGCAAAAATAAATTAAATATGTTACAATAATTTCCAATTGTCAAATTTAGTACCTGTGGCATCTTTCCAATCCTTGTGGGAAATTCAAAATCAGACCTGGTAATGGATTTGGGATTCTTAACCCAGTCTATGTGGTGGCGTTCCATTAACTTCTTCAATGCAGGATGATGATCAACATAATCTCTAAGTAAATGCAATCATATTAGTAGTAGTAATATGTCAAATATGTAAATATATCAAAATAGAAATTACATCTATAAAAAGCATAAGAAGAATCTGTAAATTAAAATTATACATCAAAAGTGGTAGATGAAATTACTGCTCAAATGTTTAGAGCTGGGAATTATTCTATTATCAGATGGCTGACTATAGTGATGAGTATTTCCTATGTCACAGGAATTGCTTCAAAGGATTTGATCAAAGCATTATCCATATTTCTAAGAAAGGTAATTTCAGCTCTTATAGAAGTATCAGTCTACTATCTGTTTAAAAAGATATGGGATAAATCACAATGTAGAATTGAAATTGTGGAATGAAGTAACTCTATGGCACTGTTACAGCAACTTAAATAGCCAAGACTTTCAGCCAGACACTGTACTCACACATTAACTAAATTACCTCTCAAAGATCAAGATAATTTTTGCATAAAAACATGCTGAACATCTCAGCTAATTAAGTTGGATTACAGTGTCATTGAGTTACTCCATTCCATAATTACTATCTGTTTCAGGTAAAGTTCTGATTGAACTAACTACAAAGGAACAGAGAATAACTTCTTATCGCTTTGATCAACGGAAACTCAGTCCAAACCTTACATGAGAGAGTTGATATTGACACAGAAATCATGACTTAGTCACATGCAGTTTAAGGGGATGAGTTTCCATAGAGTGGATGTCTGAAGAAACAGCAGGTTAGCCTACGTGCAGGATGTAGCTTGATGAGTTGGGTGGATTTATCTCTGAGAAGCACTTTTCTGCATACAATGAGCTAAACGGCCAGGTTACAAGGACTTAGGAGCTGAAACAAGGTTGAGGGAAGGGGACTCACTGAACAGCTGTTAGGAGACAGATGGTAGCCTCCTTGCATATGATGCCATGGTTTAAAGTACAATCTGATGGATGGTGGCCTTTCCAAGCTCATCGATGTCCCCTACTGACTGAGAACAAAGCAGAGTTTTGTGAAGATAGGTAGAATGATGAATAGAGAATGAAGAAGATGTGTGTGTGTGTTTTGGAAGATACCCTTGTTGCAAGTTGAGATGATCAGTGTCGAGACAGCAATATGAGTTCCATTATAAAAACTCTTCATAGGTAAGAGAAAATAATGCCCCAGATTCAAGCAGCAGAAATAACAAATATTGGATAGAGCAGAGAACACATTGAACAGGATAAATATGATGAAGGACTGTTCATTAACAGATATTAAAAACATGGTAATGATATGTTTTGCTATTACTTGTTATAGCATCTTCAAGTGCCTGACTCAGCCACCTGAAGATGCTGTAATGAGTGCACTCGGAAAAAAGGGCATGAATTCTAAACTATTTGATAAAGCTAAGCATAATCAAAGCTGAGCTACTGGTTAACTGAATAACAAGCAAGATAAAGCTTATTATCGTATATAAGACTTGGAGCTTATTTACAATCTTTCTTGTTGCGAAGACAGTCAGCTAGAACTAACTTAACAATGTGCTTAAAAATTCTAATTTAACTACTTACTTATCTCCTAAAAGTATATCGCCAAAATTTCCAATATTCACCATTGGAGGACGTACAGGTCTCTCGTATGAAGGCCACTGTTTACATTCTTCCATGGCATCTCTAGTTACAGAATTAGGCATCTATAAAGAAGAGAGTGAAAAAAATTCAATGATAAAACTGTAATTTTGGGTAAAATTATTATTGTTTCAAATATATCATGAGATATCTAAGGACAAACTTTTCTCTTATTCTTATTTTTAATAATCATCCATCCTTAGGAGCTTTCTTAGTTAAAATAACAGCTATTGTTATTCATTCAATGGTTAGTCTAAATTGCATCATTGATTTTTTATTTTTTCTAACTTGTAATGTATGTGTAATCATTATTTTTTCTAACTTGTAATGTCTTCCTCACAGGCCATCTCTATGGTGATTTCAACTGACAGATCCCTATCAAACTTCTGTGGCAAGCAGGTGTTTCAGGGATTATTCATTCTTTTTAAGATTAATTTCATGAAGTGGCAAGATGATGTTGCATATTTTATAATTTGATATATCACTGGAACTTTCCTTTTTTATATTACACTTGAATTGGATGAAATGTCAAAGCTCAGTAAAAACTGAGTATAAGGCTACTCCATTTACATTTCATAGGTTAGCAGGGAATTTTGCAGAATGATATTAAGAATGGTGACTTTTCTGTAAATATTTTATGTTAACAAATGTTCAAATGAAATAAATATTACATATGTAAAAGGTTATATTGTGCAGTGCATAAATTTTTTTATATTTCTATTTAATGTAGTGAAATATTACTGATAAAGAATGAACAACACAGTAAGTATGCATAAAAGTATCATAACTCAAAGGATATACTGAGAGGTATATCTCTGCAATGCAGAAGTATGCCTCTGCATTGCAATGTATGCCCTGCAATGCAGAGGAGGGGGGGACAGTAGCACCCCCCCCCCAAAAAAAAAAACAAGATTACAAAATTTATGGTGAAAAACTTGATATACAACTATTGACAGAAACAGTGAAGAATTTCCCTATTAGAAATTCTTCTCCTTGCTTCTAGTGGGCCAGAATTCATGTCTCAAAGACAGCTTGGCTGTGAACTTTGTTAACATTAGGCGATGACAGTTGTGGGAGAGGTCATTTTTTCTACCTGACTAGTGATTTCTCACAATAAGTCCAACTTCTTCTTTGCTGCCCTTTAATGCAAATTTGTTATGCCCATCTGAAAACAACGGAAACAACATTTTATGAAGAAAGTGATAAAAATCATTCCAAAATGCTGAATTATGCATTACAAAATCAGAAATATATGTTAGATATTTATTATGTACATTAACAAAAGGTACCTTTTGTGACATTTCTTCTGAGGGTGGGGAAAGAGTTTTCAGTATGCCATTGTAATATCTATATTAATGATAGAATATAACATATTTATGTTTCAGAAAAAATTTATTATTGAAACAATTAAAGTTGAGTTGATAATATTTCATTAGTCACATATTGTTAATATGGAGTAATCTGACCACTGAGAGTGATATTCAGGTAAACTCTTAAAAATGGAAGAAATTACTGTAAATGACTAATTTTAATTATACTCCTGAGTCAGAGCAAGATCCAAATTAGTTTCTTAAATGTATTTTTTATAAACCTATGAAATATTTAAAATATGCTCTACACAATAAGGTCAGCCAAAAAATCATACACGTGCGTATTACTTGAATATCACATTAGGTAGTGGAGAAGAATATTCTGCTTCTAAACTTGAGAATCATCTGAGACAAAGGAATAATGAAGGAATCCTAGGTATTGCAAATCAATTCAATTTTTTAATATTCTGTTAGTTACTCCTTTTGCATGTTGATTTTAACTTTGGTTGTTATTCTGAATGGCTTTCATGTGTGTGTGTTTTTTTAAACTGTGTATCTTGGTTGCATAGAGCAAGACTTTAGTTGCTCCTTGTGCTACAAAATCCCAACCAATTAACATCTTTTGTTATTGTGCTGGATTGCAGAAACACTGCAATTTCACAGGTTTTCACATCCGTTTTCTCTGAAATTGCAAATATCAAATTTTTGCTCCTCTAGTAATAAGAAATCAGAGAGTTTCCTGGCAGTTTATAGATTTCACAAATTTTAAAAATTTACATAAATTCTGTGGGGGGGGGGGGGAAGGTCTATAGTACACTAAAAGAAAATTTATCTTGATTTTGAAGAATTTTATTAAAGCTACTCTTTGGAAATAAGCATGTTACAGTGAAAAACATCTTTTTACCTTTCAGTCTAAATAATTAAATATAAGCTGAAATTTTTAAATTTTTTATTATTAACATTTGACTTTTGGTGTATATAGTAAATATATACACTGAACAACCAAAACATTATGACCAGCGTGTCTTTATGCAAACTGAAGCAACTGCAGGTAAACGACATCAAGTGTGGTCATAAAATGGTATAAATGACACCTGATACTGAGCTCTGTTAATCAGTGTTATTCATGTTCTTCAGATGGGAAAGGCAGCAGATTTAAGTGAGTTTGACAAAGACCAAACTGTAATGGCCAGATGACTGGGTCAGAACATTTTCGTGACAGTGAGCACCCCATAAGTATTGCTGTCAGCTGTGGTTAGTACCTTCAAAATGTGGTAAAAGGAGGGAAACACCACGAACCGCTGGCGAAGTATGGGGGCAACCATGGCTTATCGATGCTAGAGGTGAGTGAAGGCTATCCCGTATGGTAGGAGCCAACAGAAGGGATACTGTGGTGTAACTCGCCCGTAATTTTAATGCTGCTGATGGGAGTAATGTGTTTGAGCACACAGTACATCGAACCCTGCTGAAAATGGGGATGTGTAGCCTCAGGCTGCTTCAAGTGCCCATGCTAACCTTGGTTCACAGTCGAAAGCATCTACAATGGGCATGCAATCATCAAAACTGGAGCTTGAATGATAGCAAGGTCATCTGGTCCGATGAATCTCATTTCCTGTTACACCACGTGGACAGCCAGGTATGTGTATGTCGTTTACCTGGGTAAGTGTTGGCCCCAGGATGCATTGTGGGAAGAAAACAAGACAGTGAAGGAAGTTTAATGCTTTGGGGAATTTTCTGCTGGGAAACTCTGGGCCTAGTCATTCAAGTTCAGGAAACTATGACATCTACAACCTACCTAAACATCATTGCAGACCACATGTATCCTTTCACGGCAACAGTATTCCTCTCCAGTAGTGCCTTCTTTCAGCAGGATAATGCGCCATGCCACATTGCCCGGATTGTTCGAGAATGATTCGCAGAACACGAGGAGGACTTCCAAGTATTGCCCTGGCCTGCAAATTTATCAGACATCAATCCAATCGAGCATCTGTGGTTTGTGTTGGAACAGCATATCCGATCTGCAGCGGCTCAACCATGTAACTTAAAAGAGATAAAGGATCTGCTGGTAACATGTCAGATACCACAAGACACCTTTAGAAATCTTGTAGCGTCCATGCCTTGCCGGATAAGAGCTGTTTTGGTGGCACGTGGAGAACCAACATCATATTAGGCAGGTGGTCATAATGTTTTGGCTCTTTGGTGTATATCCAAATGAAAATTATAAATAAAAGAATTCAAGTAAATGAAATATAGATTAAGTTAACTCCATAAACACTGTAGGTGCTGGACTAGTCACATGGTATTGCGACAAACAATCGACTCATTATGGGGTAATTGAATTAGTTGTGTTATGATATTTTTAAAAGAGTTAAAAATGGCTAGTAATCAAACAATGGAAAAGTTAAGTAACTAATAACTTACTGTTGTTGGTAGCCATCCCAAGTCCTTGTAAGTTGATAAAAACAAATTTCTTTTCTTGAGATCAACTTTTGTTACATCATAATCCTTAGGATTAGATTGGCAAAATTCATACCTATAAAAATAGCAATGTATTATCATACAAAATATTAATTCATGCAAAAATCTGATCACTGCAGATTCTATACAACACTAAATTCAGTTATGACTACATGATCACTGTAATATTCAATGGAAGAAAAAGGAATGAATTGAAAATATATTATATATTGGAATTTGCTGAATCTTCAATTTCATATTGTTGAATTATCTTCTTTATAAATGCCCAGAATCAATAAAATTCTAAAATACACCATTCATATAAAAAAAAATAAACATATACACACACATACAATGAGCGGCATTTGAAAGTCCAACTGAAGAAATGTTTTTCATAAAGTTAAGACACTTCAATGCAACCACCCTTTGTAGTCCAGAGCACATCAAACTGAAGTTCAAGCTCAAGCTATGTGTGTTTTCCAGTATGTCTTCATCAACTGATGCAATTGTATCAATAATATGAATTTTCAACACTTCACACCTTGGGGATATATACTTTGTCTTTAACATTTATTGTTAAAGACAAAATTTAAAATTAAAGACAAAATCCCACATGAAAACATCAGAGTGCAATATCCAGGATATGATTGACCAGTTTCCAGGAATAGTTTCCACATCACCAAAGGTACTATAGGATGACCCACCGAACAAGTTTTAATCACTTTAGTTTCCTTCCTATTCATCACCAAACCAATCCTATTACAGGCATCATCAATAGCTTAACAAAAGAGTTCATCTCATCAGCAAAATTTACAAAAGGATCAAATCATCTGAGTCAGTTACTTTGATATCTTTAGATCACCTAAGGCCCTAGTCGTAAGGCCCTAGCCTACGAGCCTTACGAGCCTTAGGCCTAGTCCTAAGGCCCTAGTTGTAATGAATTCCTCATAACAAAATCAAAACCAAACAATTATATGGATACTCTGTAGTTTTTTTTTTATGAATAATAGTCCATATAAGCTATAGAAATATCTGTTACATAACTTAGGTTCTTCTCACTATAGGTCACTTCAGGGCCGCCGAGAGAATTTATGGGCCCCTATGTAATATTATGCTCGGGGCCCCCCCCTTGAAAACTTTTTATCTTTACAAATCATTAATAGCAATTATTCTGGACACAATGATGACATTCAGAGGAAAAAAAGCCTGTTGCGCAGTCAGGCATGCAAAAACATAGGCCTACACAGTTTGTGTCACATAAAACTTTTTAGCATTTATTTTAGGGAACATATTTTGCAAAGCTCACAGCAAGATTTAGGATTTTTGAGTAAATTTAATATAGGCTACATAACATATCATGGAGAAAAACTATGCAATTCTGCGAGTCTTCATTTTTAATTGTCAGTACTGAAAAATAGGCAACAATATTTGTTAAACTTCACATTAGCATAATAGCAGATTCAACACTAAATGTTCTGACAAGAGACTTTTAAACTGTTATAATTTGCAACACTGACACACAGACCACAGACGATGTTACTGGAACTCGAAACATGAACAATATCGCACGGGTTGGGTTTGGGAGAGTCCAACTGTTGCTACTGCTGCAGAGGTGGGGTGGTTAACAGGGAAAATACAAACAAATGCTGTAAGTTAACGCGGACAAAAGAAGATGTTAAGAAATGGTTCGTTCAACTACTATTAATGAGATAATATGTCATAATCCAACTAATGTTTCTTTTTAAAAGCATGTTATAACAAATAATGTTCTTATGGAATTTTATAGGATTGATATATAGCCTAACTAAGAATAATTTTTGTAAGAAAAAGTAAAGAGTCACTTAATCTGACGGGCCCTTATTGCTGACGGGCCCCTATGCACTAGTCCCCCTTGCCCCCCCTGTCGGCGGCCCTGGGTCACTTTACCGTCACTAATGTTTTCTACCTCTTTGCCACATTAAAAATATAAAATTTACTCTGGAAGTAGGTACGCCATAAATTAATTATTCAGCATCTGCACTTGTCTGCTCAGTTAATTGACCTTGTGAGTAATTTTTTGTCCATTCTTTCAAAAAAAAAAACCAAAAGAATTAGAATTATTAAAATTTTAACAAAATTTGACATACTTACCAACCATATTCATGGTAGGTAGGTATTGCCATGCAAGGCAGAAGATTACATGTTTATATCTGTACTTTAGAATATATTGCTTAAAAATGTACAGTAAAATGTCATTACATAATCGTAAGAGAAGATTTTGCCATGCAAGGCAAATTGTGCTATGAATACAGTCAATTCACAGTTCAAAAGACTATATCACACTAAGAGTTCACTAGCACAACACAGATTTGTGCATTTAAATGAGTTGGTCAACATTACCTGACCAATTACCTTACCTTACCTTACCAAGGTTATTATAGACAACCAAATGTTATAAAGGTCTTTTACCTGACCTGTTACCTCACCTTACTGATGTTCTTTTATGTGCCTTGTTAGCTGTAAAATAGTAACATGTGATTGGGCCTACCGATATCAGGAAGGCAATAATTAAAGCTACTATTCAATTTTAAGGTAATTTGACTTACTGCAATTAATATTAAAATTTTCTATTTTCAGTTTTAAATGTTGTAAGACAATCTTATCCATGATACTTAGTTTAACAAGCAATATAGTATAAAGTACAGATATATACATGTAATCTTCTGCTTTGCATGACAAATACTTACCTAAATGAATACGGATATTCAATTGTACAACAAATAATTTTCTACAAATAACTATAACCTATATTAAGATCGTGATAATTTTTTACTTCTTATTTAAGACAATATTGTATCTGATACATAGAATGGTAGCCCTTATGGCAAACAGGCATCCATGTTACATCAAAATGTCTACTTGACGGACGATACTTAAATATGATCATATCTGTTTGATTTGACTTTTCTGATCTGCTATACTTTTAACCACATACAGTGTTATAGAGATTTTAATAAAGCAGAATACATACGCTGTGAAATTGTAATTGTAAATTCAGTGCAACCACTGCTTCGTGATATCCTATTCTGCTGCTTTGCACATTACAAAAAAGTGGAAATTACTGGGCAATATTGTGGTGCATTTGAGCCCCAGATGTTTATTGTTAACCCATGAATAGTCATGCCTCTTTTGGCTGCCTTATTAGTCACAGTTGCTCTTTTGCCTGCCTCCCAACTGCTTTTGATTAAATGCTCAACTTTTAAAGGATTTTGCTTAAATATTTTTTATTCATTTAATTTACTCTAATTTTATATATAATATTTTTTAATATGCAAGTATAATATATTACCTGATTCATATTTAGGCAAAAGCATAGAAAACGAGAAATAATTTTTTTTTTATTTTTATTTATTTATTTAAATTCTATAGGTATACTAGCAGATTTATGCAGGGTACACCAATTATGATCAATCCTTTTAAAAGATTTCTGATCTTTTATTTTATATTTTATTTTTGGCAGGGTGGGGGGGGAGAGAGAGAGAAAGGAGGGTAGAATATTTGAGATTGTCTATAATACTCTTCAAGTTAGAAGTTTTAATTTCAAATGCAACTTGCTATACATTTAGCAAGATTCAGTAAACATTTATGCATTCTTCCCTATTTTAATGGGTGGTAGAAGAGTGGGATTGTGGGCAATCAAATCCTTATGTTGATTATAGTTATGATGAGAGGACCCTTATACTAAATTCAGTAATGCTACTTCTTACAGTTTAGAAAATTTTCTTCTGGTTTCATGTGCAGGAATTTTTTTGTGGCACATAGAAAAGGTTTGTAGGCTAAACTCATGTTTAACTTATGATCAGACAGAAATGTATACTGAATTTGGTGATCTTCTTACTATTTAAGAGAAATTCTTCCATAAGTGAAAACCATTGACTTAAATAATGCACTTTGACTGCTGTTTTGTTGACAAGGCATAGCTACAATCATTCTCCTCCTACTTTCAAAGTGGGAAATCAATATCACAAATTGCAAAGATTATATTGACTAAGTCAAAGAGGAGAAAGGACTATAGACTTTATGCATTCAGGTCTACTTATGAAGGTATTCATTCCCTTATAATTTTTAAATAATAATTTATATATTTGATCATCAGTTATATTGTCAGACTTGAATAATCAACTATTAGTTTTATTATAATAATTGAACTCTTAAACCTAGTTCTATAATTTTACTTTAGCTTCTTGTTATATGTTCACTACTAAATATATATATTTAAAAAATAAACTATGGAATAAAATTTTAACATTTTCTGTTTGGTGGAGTATTTTGGAAACAGAAACCTTACTCACCCACTTCTACTGAATTTTTAAACAATACCTTATTATCGTCTGTACAAATTGTGCATATCAGTTGTTAATCGTCGTAAAAGCTTATTGGTAACTCAATTGTCTTATATTCAGTAAATGCATAGAGAAGTTATTTTACCATTCGTCGTTAAGAACGGCAGGATCATACTGCATGGGGTAGCTTGGCCGAAGCATCAAACTGCCAGGTCTGCTCCAATTGTAAATACAATCAGACCTAAACATTTTGCACGATTCTCTGGCGTACACAAACTGTACCTTACAACCTATATCAAACAGCAAACAGTATTAGTTGATAGCGAAACATTTGACGCAAGTTGTATTGCTATATAATCATCATGTGTAAATAATGGCAAAAAACACATTTAATATCAGAACACGTCAACCTTAACTCAACTTCCACAACTTCAACCAAAAAATCAACGCTATCGTTTCCATAGTAACATCTTGGTAACATCTCTACAACTACGATGAGAAGAATTGCCTAACCGTAGCCATAATTCGTTTTTTTCCTCATTAACTGTGAATGAAATATATACAGTTACAGGATCTAATTAATACAGCGCAAACTCTCTATTCCATAGCGTTTTTACTCGGCCAAAATCGAGAAGAAAATATTCTTTAAAATTATACCACATGACAAATACGAAAAGCGGAAAACACTGTAGCAACAATGGTAGCACCCCAGTTAAAGTAAACCCAGTAAACCCAGTTATCTTGCAGTACACCACGGTTTTTTAGATCTATGTAAATGGTTAGCACGCTTGGCTACTGATCTAAGGGACCTGGGTTCGAGCCCCGGATTTAGGCTATGGATGTGTGTGTGTCGTTTATCTGCTGAGGTCCTGCCATCCTCTCAGATCTCCTACTGTGGCATATAAACTGACAGGCTCCTGTCAGACCTCTGTGGCAAGCAGCTGCTTGAGGGGGTATTTTTAAAACACAAAGCCCATAGGAATCAGCAAGAGCTAAAACCATTATAAAACGCATTAACGTGCAGCATCGGGGTTGGCTGAAAGAGAAGTGTTAGAGATTTTAAAAAATTAAATACCACCCTAAAGCAGCTGCTTGCCACGGTGGTCTGACAGAACTCTGTCGTTTAATACGTCATAGTAGAAGATTTGTGAGGAAGGTGACTATTGACTATATATCGAACCTTGGGCATTTATTTCAGGGCTCTTTCCCTCAAACTTGCCAGTTAATAATTTAGGTTATGTCAATACGAGCCAGTAATTTAGTTGCCAAAAAAAAAAAAAACGGCATAGTATTCCTCAATTCATTTCTCGTACCGGCTGGCCATCTGAAAATAGGAAGGCAAGGACAAACATCATCAGTGGCCATAAAGAGTACTGGGCAATTCCATACCTCCTGCATCAAATGAAGAATCCGGAAAGTATCTCAAATGACCAGTGGATATCCACTTATAATAGCTTATATCATCTCATAATAGCTTATAGATATATTCTGGATATTGTGGTTGTGTGGGTAACACTGACATAGAAATCTGAAAAGGTATGGAAATGGAGGAACATGTCAGTGGGTAACGAAACAGTGAGCGAATGACCTACCGAGTGTGAAATTCCTTTAACATTAATAAGGCAACAATATATGAAGTTTGAAAGGGGTTGGATCATTCAGTTGCCAGAAACTCAATGATCAACATGCAAAATCGTCACTCTTTTTGGTCGTGATGCCAGACAGTTGCACACGGTTGGCAACAATTGGTTCTGGAAATATACTGGACGTATCAGGAAGTAAAGTGATGAAAATTTGTCAGGCAGGCTGTGATTCAGTTAATCTGAATGGTTGCAGTCTTGAGTAGGTGTCACAGTTTAATTACCTTGGGAGCTATGGAACAGATACTGGTGATATGCGGCATGAGATTAACAGACGAATAAGGATTGCTGCCGAGACTTTTAAGAATCTGTGGAGAGTATGGAGAAATAGGCGTATACACCTAAAGACTAAAATTAGACTGTATAATAGTTTGGTTCTTTCTAGGGTTAGTTATGGTAGTGAAACTTGGACGCTGTGTAAACAAGATAACAGGAAACTAGATGCTTTTGATTCTAGATGCTTACGCAATATCTTGGGTATTAGGTGGTTAAACTTTGTAACTAATGATGAGGTTAGGCAAAGGAGTCTGCAACCTCCGTTAAGCAGCATATTGTGCAGAGAGAGACTCCGTTGGTTTGGTCATGTTGCACGTATGAATAATTATGATTGACGAATAGGGCTATGAACAATGTGCGTAAAGGCCTCAGAAAGAGGGGGAGACCTAGGATGCAGTGGGCAGACAATATCAAACAGGACCGTGTTAAAATTGGTGTGCAGTGGCCGGATGCAGCATAGGTAGCTCAGGATAGATATGCTTGGAGAATTAAACTGCATGGTCTGGTTGGACCTCCGTAGCCAATGGCTGCTTGAGGATGTTGATGATCAGGTCTGAATGGGAGGATCGAAGAAAACACTGACTAGAGACAAACCTGTCACAAACCATAAAATTTCCAACATCATAATAGCTCATCCATGTCTCTATCAGGGAGCACAATTAGAATATGACTGTAAGAATCAGTGGCCTGCACATGCGCCAACTTTGTTTCATCTGCCTCTATTTCCACCCATGCATTCGCTCCAGTACAGAAAAAGAGTTGTAGGAAAAAAGACTAGTATCATGGCATATTAAATGACGAATCACGGTTTCTGATTTGGATCTAATGATATGCATATCTGGATACACATTGGGGACAGGGTAATCAATCCAGCATGAATCAGAAAGCGTCATACCCAGAATTGGGTGTATTTAAGGGGGAGGTATAGAGGGTCAATCTCCTGAAATTGATATGTTTGGATTTTTTTTTGCATTTTTATTCCTTTGGGATATTTAGTAACTCCCAAAGTATTGACACAAACTACTCTATTGGTTATTTATTTATTTACTTGTTGTTTAGGGGCGGGGATGGCTCAGTCGGTAATCTGCGGCCAGGCTCATAATCTGTAGTTCCCAGGTTCGAGTCCCAGCTGGGTCAGCATTGAGATTTATCTCTACAAAAATTCCCCACTCTGCCCAATGTCAGTAGGGGACACCGATGGGCTTGGAAAGGTCGCCATCCGTCGGATGGGAAGTTAAGCCGTGGCCCCGTGTGCGGGAGAGGCAACCCTATGCACGTTAAAGAACATGCTGTATGGCCTTGATGGGAGGCTACCATCTGTCTCCCAACAGCCGTTCCAGTGAGTCCCCTCCCCAACCTTCTCTGAGCCTTCAGGGTCCATGTGACCTGGCCATTTAGCCCATGGGGGGATGCATGGGGGAAATTTTCGTGGAGGCCATACTGCTTATAGGTGCATGAGGGAATGCATGGGTGCAAAAAAGTGCCGCTCAGAGGTAAAACAACCCAACTTTTGTTGCTTTTTTAATACTTCATTACCTGTTTTTTAATTTTTTGAAAAAATCAACCCTCCTTCCCAAATTTGTGGCATAGACAGGTTCTAATATCACGGGGGAGCGAGCAGATTGACACTACACATACAAAAATAAAATGACCATATATATGAAATAAAAGATACCACATTTTGGAGAATGGGATCAGGAAGAGCATTACTTCCCCTGCACCTCCCTCCCCAGCTACTCCACTGCCCAAACATATTTACAAAATATGCTACTGGCCATAATCATGATATGGGTAGTCATCAGTTACCACTGGTATTCACATCTGGTTGTTACTGATGGCATATTTAGAGCAAAACATTCCATTGGAAGCATTCAGCGGACCAATATTTTTGCCGTTTTTACACTCAAACTCAAATGTCACTTTTCTTGAGCAACAAAGCCCATCCACCTACAGTTCTCATATCCAGTGCCTACTTGGTAAGGGTATGCATTCTTGGCCTTCATGATGTGAGGGGACATACACTGACTTCTTCTCAGCCCCTACCATTGTTGCCCAGCTCATCACCAGTATATGAAGCATGGTTAAATATTCGCCATCTTTTCGACTCATTAGCATAATGTTTCGCTACTTGTATCTTTTTTTTTGGAGGCCATACTGCTTACAGGTATAAAAGGTGGGGTTTGGCTCGATCGGTAGTGTGCCAATTTTATTTGATGTCTGGCTGAAGACATTGACCTTTTTTATCCAGAGAAATAAATAAAAGTTATTTTTCGGTTGGATAGGTGTTCATGAAATATTGGAATTGGCACATGCAGAATCTTGTAATAGTTACGATAATGCCATCTAACGGCAAAAAAATTTCAAAAATGAATAACTTGAAACACAATATAGCCAACGATCTATTTATGGCAAATATTTGATCTTTTGGTGGTGGAGTGTGAGGGTGAAGAGATCTGCCCTGGGAGCAATGATTTTTCTCTCCTTGCCACCAGGGTGGGTGGGAAAAGCAACTTTATAAAGAGAAAAATGAATTGTTTTGTGTTGTATATGTACTAATATTTCTATTTGCATTTTCCAAATCATCCAGTAGTTCGTAACTCCACCGTGTGCCTAAACGAAAAAAAAAAAATCTTTTTGGTAACGCAAGCCATTGAGCACCCTACGTTAATACGGGAATATGTTATTACAGTTAATAAATCTGCATTCTAATTTAGAGAAACTGCTAAAGTCACTCGTCTTTTCGGCACGTCGTGAGTTCCTATCAAATTTTCATCACTTTTTTAAATCCGTTTTGAGAATCCAATCTTCCTTTATCTCACCATTATACTGAAACATTACAACACCCATAAAGAATAAATGCTGCGACACTAAATCATTACCACGTAGTACATGAGGTCCTACATAAACGATTCCAGTGGCAGCATCAGAGGGTCCCCCCCTCTCCCCCATAAAATTCCAATCGTCTTATACGAAATCTCAAACTTGTCTATCTTCTTTGAATTCCGAAAGTTTTCTTTGTATAATTTTATTTTACCCCTCCGCCCCCCCTCAACAGTGGGATCCGGAAAAGTGGCCCCTCGCATTTCGCCTCCCACAATTCGTCCCCGGCACATCTCGCTCCCCTGTAGATAATGAATAGGCTACAAAAATGTAAATAATACACCTATTTTTTTTTATAATTCTGATCTTGTTTTAATAGAATAAATGCACATTATTATTGTTTAAAACTCGAAGTAGTATGCAATGCCTCTAAGGTAATCAATCACATTACAATCTTGAAAATCTTGGGACTTTTGATTCTAGCAGAAATTGTAGCATACTTGTTTCTTTGATTGCCTGAATTACCGACAATTAGTTGTGTAATTTCGAAATTGCGCAGCCCTTGTTGTTTATTTAAAGAATCAATAAATCTGTAAATATTTCGGAATAAAGTAGCACAAATTTCCTGAAATTCCCTGTGCCACCCCTCCACGCAGTTGTTGGAAGGTGGCTGATCATTCAGTGTTCGTGTGTAAACATTAAACAATTCGATGGCAAAAATGGGCTGAGACTTAAATAAAAATTCGAGTTATCGAGAGTTGACTGTATTTACATTTTTGTAACCTACTCATTATCTACAGGGGGCGAAATGTGCTGGGGGCGAAATGCGAGGGGCCACTTTTCTGTAAATCCTCAACAGTATATACCCAACACTAAAAATAGGTTTAAAAAACAAAATTATTTCATATGTAAAATATTATTCCATATGAAACAGAATATAATTAATTTAATTTTAATCTTTCCTGTCTGGTGTAATATTTTATTAATTGGGAAACCCTACCTCTGACCTCGCACTCCCAGAACCCGCCCCCTCTCCTCCAGATACTCAATTCTGAGTAAGTGCCTGGATAGCCTGGTCGGATAGAACAGGAAATAGAGGTGATGCTATCAGTGTGGAGACCTCAGTATAAGCTATTGTAGCAGACAGCACGTGAATCAGTGAAATTAAAACAATGCACTACCAAAGGGGTCATAGCCATTGCTGAGAGCCCATAAACAGGCTCTTAATATGCACAGAGATGCTTGTGCATTACTACCTTGTAACATGCTCTAACACTCTGCTCGATTTCATAAATCTGCAGCTTGTTTCTGAGCTCGTTTCATGTTGTCACAATATTTGTGTCCATGAGAGTATTTGGTCCTATTTATCGCTCCTAAACTAAATAATGACCTGAAATTTTATTTGAAAAAAGGTGGATCAAAGGAAGCACTTGATGCATTGCTTTCATAGAGCATACTGTCCAAAACTGAAAACCCTTTCCCACTGGTAAAGGAGTCCCACTGCACAACTGAATTTCTTGTTTGCTATTGTCTATGAATTTTAATATTAAATGCAAGTCCTTCAAACGAAAAATGGATAACCCGATATCTTG